>OX421979.1:4271696-5471696 GCA_949128135.1 Parasteatoda lunata | reverse complement strand
CTTGACCACAAATCGTGTCATATCCAAATTGCAATCATTCAGAAATTGAATGATTGTTTTTGAAATAAACTGAGCGTTCAATTCTTCTAGTGGGGTAAAGCCGAGGAATTCTTTACGCATTGTCGTCTTTTTGTTACTCTCATCAAAATGTACATACCGGACACCAATGGATAACTGCTCTGTTCCACTAATATCTGCTGTCTCGTCAGCCAATACTGAGAAAGCAGATGCCTTTTTCACATCTTTGATTATTTCATCTCTAAGTACGTCAACTCATTCTGTATTTGATGTGAAATGTACAGTGCATTTCTTGTTCCTGTTTCCAAATGTGCCTTCAAAACTTCGTCTCCAGATTCAACACGAAAGTGCAGCAGATCTTTGAGAACAGATCCTTCGTCATTTTTGCCCCGAAAAGGAAGTTCAAACACTCGAAAGTAATTTTTTAAACTGTCAAAAAAAAGATTTTTTTTCTTGGCCAGATATCTAAACTATATTGTTAAATTTCATTTAATAAAATATAAATAATATTATATTTTCCATTAGTTATTTAGTTTAACAAAGGTGTATAACACAAACTGACTTCTCACAACTGTAAAACTTCATCAACACAATAAATACCAATGTTAAGCGTGCACAAACACGTTGGTATACGAAACTACTGTTTGTAGTTATTTGTGTTTCAAAGTCAGTAGCTATGCCAGTGCCCTCAATACAGTTTCCCGTGGCAAAATTTGCAAGTACAAGAAATTCATACTTTTTTTTTAAATATCTTGTTAACAATGAAGAAATGTATCTTGAAAAGAATTAACAGATGAAAATATATGTAATAGCAACAAAAAAAAATGTAGTAACAGGATATTTGTAATTTTTTTCTGGGGGGGGGGTTAGTTTGTTAGAGGGTTGCACCCCCCCTCCTTTATATTTTTATGCCGGCACCCTTGTTTCTAAACTATGTTTTACCCCCACATAAAAAGTTTCTCTTCAAAAATCTACATTTTTCTATAGTTTCCAACGAATCGTGGTGGCTCAGGGGATAGAGCACGCGCCTCCCAATGTGGTGATCTGGGTTCAAAGCCTAGCAATGGCTGATCAAAACGAAATTTGCACCTCGCTCGCAACCATCACAGTGCTAACGTAAAATGTCCTCAGTGGTAGACGGATCATGGGTTAGAGTCTCCTTGCCGCCAGGCGAACTGTGGGAAATTTGCGGGAATTTCATCTCTATGTAATTCAAATGCAGGTTCTAAAGTCTTCCACGATGGCAATTTTCCCCAAACACTTGATCAAGCAGTTCCCTTGTCTTCTGGATTGGGTTATATATGGCAAGGCTTCGGAGTTGAACATTGGCAGTCGTAAACTCATAATTGGGTCGGTTGTTCAAACCCGGTTATAAAATAATATATAGTTGCCATTTATTTTCTACTCAAAATATTAGATTGAAAATTGCTTTTAACTATTTGACCTGCTAAGTCAACACACTCCATTAGATGGACTGAAGAAAATTCTACTTTTATTTTTCGAAAACAATATGGCCATCATAAAAATAAATAAATAAACTTTAAAGAAATTTGGCTAACGGAAAAGTATTTTTTCTTTCTTAATCGAAGTATTTCTTTCTTAACTGAAGTACTGGAAATTGTCTCTTCTGGTTTGTTGCCTTAATTCTAAAAAATCCTGCCAGTCTCTATATTTTACCCTGATGTAAAAAATTTACTTTTAAAAATCTACTGTTATCAGCACTTTTTTTTTTTAATTGAAAGTATATCTTTGGAAGCTATAATAACTTTTTTTGGATAGCTGGCATATTTCGAAATAATCTTCATTTTTTTTTTTTTTAAATGGCGGGCACTTGGGATGTATTGCCCCATAGGCCAGGAGTACCAGAACTGCTACTCTCTTCTCGTTACCTAGTGGGCACCTGTGGCAAAGCCACGGCGGTGGAGCAGCGTCACCCACGTCACACAACCACAAACCCGTTTATAGGGCGGGTCACATTCCCACAAAGGAGGAAGGACTTAGAACACAGAGAGAAAGAAACATCCATGCCCTGACCGGGATTCAAACCCGCAACCATCGGCTCTGCAGTCAGGCACGCTAATCACTTGTCAGCAAAAAATGTGGAACGCTTGACGATTTTGCGTGTCATCCTTGCGCAGGGGCCATGCTCTGTATCGTTCCAATTTTAGTATATGTACAGCCGAAGCAAGTACACGAAATAATCTTAAGAGTGAAAATTGCATTTAAGAGTAATAAATGAAATTTCTACACTGTTATAATTTTCATTCTAAAATTACAGTAAAATAACCGGGAGCAGTCTGTCCATCCAATTAATCGTCAAGTTAACGGTCAAGAACATTTTTTACTTTAACGGTTTTGAACCAGGATGGTTAAAATAAAATATGAATACAAAACTATACAATTTTTAAACCTACAACATTTACAACTAACATTGTTTCAAAATCGAAAAAGATAAATTTTATTTCACCTATCGTGAGACATAAAAATACTTGACTTTTTTGGGTTTAATAGCTTTACTGTGCTGTCAGCTATGCGTTAATGAGAGTGTCGTATTTTTATAGTCCAAGGTCACAAATTGGGAAGGAAAGGACGCTGGAAACTCTTCACTTGTTAAAGGGAATGGGGGAAATAGTGTGGTGCAGAATTTGAGACTCGGACTCACTTTCTGTTGGTCATGAGATTGACATATCAGGCCACTCGGCTATAATGTGTGCCTATGTGCAAAAAAATAAATGATTTTATTAGGTGGACCTAGAGTGCGTTCGATAAAATTCTGGTTGTTTAACCGTATTAAGTAAAAGGAGTTAATAAACGGTTCTTCTCACAGTTAACAGTTTGAATGCATTCTTATTTACGGTTATTTGACCGTTCTGTTTGAATATGCCAAAATAAAAATTAAATAAATTGCTATTTAACCATTTTTTCCGAGAAATTTCTAACAGTGTATGCCTATGAAAGTTTGAACTATGAAAAGTTTCATTTTAAGTATCTACAGGTGACAAAATATATTTTCTTAAAATATTAGAATGAAAATTACCTTTTTGGCTTTCTGGCTTATTTCTAAGTTCCCACACGTCATCATCTCCTCGATCTGATGGTATATTGTACAAAATAACAGAATTGTAAGAAGCGGCTCTCTCGCGGTCAATCCACATTTATTTTTTTTTTAGGTTCAGAATCAGAGAATGACAATTAATCTTTTGAATGAACATCCAACACACAATTTTGTTTGGAAGACACTTGAGGTCGGGTCTGATTCAAGAATATTTTTATCACTTGTTCTTATCTCCCTTTCAAATAGAATTTAAGAATTCATGTAATAAATAAATCTTATCTCGTAGAGGACATTTGTGAAAATATGAAGACACTGCATTTCTGTAGAGATGAGATTTTTATACTGGATACAACTTGAAATGCTTGATTTAAAAAAAGAAGAAGGACACAGCTCGAATTTGTGTTTTGTGAAAATGGACACAGGTCGAAATGGGTGTTTGAGGAATGGACTCAGATGGAAATTTGTGTTTAAAAATATAGACACAGCTCTAAGTGCTTGTTTGATAAAATGAACACAGCTCGAAATGGGTGTTTAAAAAAAGAATATAGTAAGGAATGGTTGCTTTAGAAAATAGACACAATTAAAAAAAAAAAATTGATGCTCGGCTTAAATGACTAAACGAAGAATTTCGTTCATACTTTTTAATCATTAAATATCATCATTCCTGGACAAAATCTTAAATTTCTAGGTCAGGGTGTCTGTCGCAGGTGTAACCTTCCAGTCTTCAGAACGATAAAGTGTGTTTTAAAAGTCTGATTTCGTGGAACGTTAATTTAAAACCACTATAAAAAATTTATGGGACTCGGGACAATCTTGCAAAAAGAAATGATAATATTTAATTTCTTTTCAAAATAGATTAAGTTTTTGTTAATAAAAAATCATCTAATAAGAAATTTAGGCAAACGAACGAATGTGAAGACATTACGATTTTATATAAAACCATTAGTTTTTTCTTAAAAAAAAAATAAAAAATAATTACTGAAGAGATATTTTTTGAAAAGCATTTCTCTTTCATTTTTAAAAAAATTTTAAAAAACATATATTTGAAAAAAAGGGATAAAATGCTATGTTCATTTTCTTTTAGGACGCATTTCGAGCTGTGCGCATTTCCTTTAAGCACGCATTTCGAGCTGTGTTCATTTCCTTTGAGTACACATTTCGAGCAATGTCCATTTTCCTAGTGCACACATTTCGAGCTGTGTCCATTTTCTTAAAGCACACATTTTGAGCTGCGTCCATTTCTATTAAGCACGCATTTCGAGATGCGTGCGAGGTTCTCTAATTATTTAGAGGGAAAAAAAAGAAAATAACTTCAGTTTTCGAGGCGCCCCGCGAAAAGAATTTTGACACAAATCAAAATTACAGAATAAGAAAACATTTTAGATGAATAACATTTTCAACAAAAAAGTCCTCACTTATGCGGACTATTATAATAAAAAAACTAAACGATAATATAAAGTTTGAATAAAATAAAATAATAAGTTATACAGTGTGCAATAAAGCAACATTTTGAATAACATTTGACCTAGTGATCAGACTTTTACGTAAATATGCTAATTAATTAGTGCAGACGACACATTAAGTTATGAAATATGACACAAAATTGTACTTTCTTGGAATAAACATACCATTTTTCTCGATGGATTTGTATTTCTGACTCTGAAAATATCAAAGGGTAGTGCATTCTGAGATTGAATCCCCCCCCCCCCAGCGGTTTGGTCAGGAGTATATCATTAAATTAAAGCATTCATTTCATTAAAACTTTCATGAAAATGAAAAAAGCAATTTAGTGATGAATTATTAATAATAAATAGTAAACAACTGTATTTAGAACTTGTATTTAGAATGATTTATCAAAAAGAAAAATAGCAAGGGAAAAATTAATATTTCAAAAACTTATTTTAAGAAAATGGCATTCTCTCTCTCTTTTTAAAGCTTACAAGAAAGGTAGAACTGAAGATATAAAAATTTATTGGGAAAAAATTACACACAGATTGTAATGGTAATTAGTAATTAAACTAGGTAATTAATTCTTAATTAAAATAAAAAAATAACAATTCTCTAAGGACATTTCAAAATTAAAAATAAAAAACAATCTGAAAGTATACTGTCTCAAAAATTAACTTAAATTATTTAAATAAAACTGTAAATTTTCTTTCTTCTCATTAAAACTTCTTAGAGAATAAATGAATATGCAAAGAAATAAGAGACATAATGATACAAAGTTTTATTCAAAGTACAAAAAAGAGCAATTTGAAGATACATTACGATAATAAATTAAAATTTAGATTATTTTAACTCATATTTATCAAATCATATAAAAAATATTTAATATAAAAGTGGAAACAGAAAAAGAAAATCGCAAAAAGAAATAGCGTAAATCAACGTCATAGGTATCTAGTCATAAAAATAAAAAATATATAAAGTAATCGCTCATAAACCAATTTATAGCAGTTCTTTTTTATAAAGTTTCATACACTTTTTCTTTTCTTTAAAAGTGACTGGAAAATAATAATAAATAAAAAAACAGAGGAGGTAAAGATCTATATAGAGAATAAAAAAGGGCAATTTTGTCCTATTTTATTAATGAAAATTAATAAAAAAGTAAGATCATAAAATATCATATTTATCAAGCCGTATTAAAACAAACACTAAAAATTAAATCTCCTAAAAATATTAAAAAAAAAGCATTATTTAAAAAAAAATGTTATCCTCCATTGTTTAATTATAAGTTAACAGAAAATAATCAATCAGAAAAGTAAGAAAAATATGAAGAAATAAAAAAAAGTTACACAGTGAATAAGCAATAAGAATAGTTTATATTTTACTATTAGAAAAAAGAGAAAAAAAATGTTATAGCATAATTAAATCTAATTCTTATCAGGTAATTTGAAATATTAAAATAAGCAGAAAAAGTTATGTCCCAAAAACACATTAAAAATTAAAATTAGTTAAATGAAACTGCAAACACTCTTTCTCTTCAAAATAATAATAATTGATAAAAAATAATCGAAATTTAAAGAATGAACTAATTAAGAAAGTACTAACGGAATAAAAACGGAAACGGAATTACTGTTAAAAATAAATTTAATAGATTCTTTTAGTTTATTTTCCTTCGTAAAATTCCAATTTGAAACTTATCGCTATTTTTTAAATACATAAAAAGTGTTTCTTTTTTCTAATTTTAACTTTCCTTTATTATATTAGTTGAACAACTCTCCTCGACATTACAACAACTTTTTTCGTATTTAGTTCTCAAGTTTTTTTTTTTAATATTTTGAATAAATTCATAAGAATATTTTTTAATATTTTTTTTATTTATATTGAATAAATTTATAAGAATTCAAATTATGCATAAACATTTCTACTTTTTCTGTTCTTGGAACTATTATTTTGATTGAAAAAACTACGCCCTCTGTTCCAGACTAACGCGATTTTAAAACAAATTAATAAAATATTTTGTGACCCATTTAAACTGAAAACAGAATTTTAAAATGGCAATTATTAGCTGCATTATTGCGGTTAAAAAAAACTTAATTGAGGTAACAAAAATTTTAAACTTAATTTATGAATTTTAAGAAAAACCCATACCAAAAATAATAAAACAAAAAAAGTAATATATTAAAACAATATTAAATAGAAAGTATTTAAATACAGTTGTATACCTTTATATTTTTCATTAAGTCATTAAAACCTTGTTGAAAACTATCAAGAAAAAACAAAACAAAAAACAAATTTAAGAAAACTACACAATGAAGGAAAAAAGGACATTTTTAGTTACATTAATAAGTTAATGAAATCTCATATGTCTCGGCTAACATGAAAAACTAGAAACCAAAGTAAAAAATTAATCTTTCAAAACCTCATTTAAGAAATGACATCCACCATGCTTTCATAAAAAGCTTAAAAGCTATTAATAATTGAAAATTAAAAAATAAAAAATTCCAACATTTAGAATGACAAAAAAAGGACAATTTTAAGCTAAAATATGAATGATAAGTAATGAATAAAGGTAATTAAAACACATATTTAAGCAGGCCATATCAAAAAGCAAAAAACCAAGGGACAAAAACATATTTTAAAAAATGGAACCCTTTTCCCTTTTTTTCATAAAAGATTACAAAACAAATAATAATCGAAAATTGAAGAAATAAAAAGGAAAAAAAATAACACACGGAATGAGAATGGTAGATTTTAACTTAACTATTAATAATAAATAACACTTGTTAAAACCCTTATTTATCAGATATAATGAAAAAGCATAAAAAAAAATCAAAGAAAAAATTTATCTCTCAAAAAAGTATTTTAAAAAAATGACATTCTTTCTTTCTTTTTATTAAAGCTTACTAAAAAAATAATCGAAAACTGAAGAAATAAAAAATTAAATGGGGAAAAATCACCTATAGATTGTAATGGACAGATTTTAACGATAAAAAATAAATGACAGTAAATAAAACTCTTACTTACCAGGCTATATAAAAAATCTAAAACTCAAGGGGAAATTAATCTCTCTAAGACTTTTTTTTATAAAAAAAATGGTATTCTTTCTTTCTTTTTATTAGAGCTAACTAAAAAGAAATAATCGGAAGCTAAATAAATAAAAAAATTAAATGGGAAAAAAAATCACATATTATTAATAAATATCAGTAGAAAAACTCTTATTTATTAGGCTAAATCAAAAAGTCAAAAAATTAAGGAAAAAAAATCAAGTGAGCATTTATTTCCCAAAAACTTATTTTACGAAATGGCATTCTTTCTTTCTTTTCATTAAAGTTTACCAGAAAATGAATCGAAAATGTTATCTTCAAAATAATAACAATCGATATAAATTAATCGGAAATTAAATAACAAACTAAATAAAAAGATACTAACGATATAAAAAGAAGACAATTTATAGGAACTGTGCATCAGATAATAAATAATATGATTTAATATCTGATTTATCCGACCTTATAAAAAGGAAAAGAAAAACTATAATTTAAATTACTTAAGAACTTATTAAAACTCAATTAAACTTGCGTACATTCTCACTTTTCATTAAACTTAAAAAAATAAATAAATAAATAAAAGGAACTAAAAGAGAAAAAAAACTGCGCATGATTTAAAAGGAAAAGCGTTTTTTCTTTGATTTATTAATGAAAAATAGTTAATAAATTAAAAGATGATTAAATATTATATTTATCAGGTCGTATGTAAAATTATAAACAAGTAGATAGAAGCAACTCATTTATCAACTACTAAAGAAATGAATACGAGAAATAAAGTTTCATTTTCTCTCTCTCTCTCTTTATTAAAGCTTTACAAAAAGTGATCGAAAATAGGAAACAAAGTAGGAAAGAATCTAGAAACAAGAAAGTGCAATTTTTACACACTTTACGAATGGTTGGGAATAAATAAATAAAGATCATAACTCTCATATAAGACAAAATGAAAAGTTCAAGAAAAAATTCAATTGCTTACAAACTCATTTAAGTGAAATTAGTTAAATGCAGTCCTTTTACTTTTCATTAACACTTAATAGAAAAAAGTGAAGAAAATATGCGGAAATGAACTAAATAGAGAATTAAAAAAAGGAAAAATTTTACTACATTATTAGTAAAAGAATAATAAATTAATTGAAGTAATTAACATTTATGTAAAAATGAAAAATCGCACTACGTTAATAATTGGATAAGTGAAAAAAATATGTAACAAAGTTGAAAGACCGAAAAAAGGCAAGTTTAACGTAAAATAAAAAAAATTTTTGGATACATTTTTACTGAAACACTATAAGATTAAATATCTGAATATATAAAATATAAGATGAAATATCTTATATTTTATATATAGAATAGTAAGTTAAGATATTTTAGTTACATCAGTTCATATGAAAAGATAAAAAAATATATTGAAAAACTTAAGTCAAAAAAGTCATTGATAAGAAATTATATTACAAAAAAATTGCATATCTTCTCCGTTTTCATTATAACTCACAAGAATTTTTTTTTTAAATAATGAAGAAATAGGAAACTAAGATCGAAATAAAAATTAAACACAAAGAAAGTAATTTTTACTTGTATTATTATTGAACAATTGTAAACAAATTAAAAAGGTGTAGTATTATTTTTATCGAAAATTAATAAGAAACACTCAGAACATAAGTTTATCTCCTTTAAACTTGTTCAGAGGAATAAATTTTAATTTGTAAACATTCTCTTATTTTATTAAAATTTAACAAAAAAATAATAAAAAAAGAACGACATAAGGAATTAAACGGGAAAAATTTACATTTCCCCACATATTTCCTAGTTTTTACTTTCATGATTAATGATGATAATCATGAATAATTAATACGAAATAAATAAAGATATCATATAATCAAATCATGTAGAAAATTAAAAAAAAATCATAAAAAGTATCCGCACTTTTGTAAAAATATTCATAGAAATGCCATCTTTCTTTACAAAAAATAATAAACAAAAACTTATCTTAAAAGAGAAGAAAAATTAAACAAATTGAACAGATAAATCACACAGAGAATAGAAAAATGTCATTTTACTTACATCATTAATGATAAATAATAAATATTTTAAATATTTAAATCTCATTTTCGTTCTGCCAATAGAAAACATTAAACGAAAAGAAAAGTATTGATTCAAACACTCAATTAAAAGGAAAAATAAACTATTTCATTAAAATTGCACATCTTCTTTAAAACTGAACAGAAAAAACTTTTAAAAATGAAGGAGTAAGAAACAAAAAGGCTTAGAAAATATATAAATTTGAAAAAAATTAATCTTTGGACACGTTTGTGATGACAAATAGTAAATAAAATAACATAATAATACCTCAAATTTATCTGAGCATTTTAGAATCCAAAACTAAATAAACAACGTCAACGCTTAAAAAACTCATTTAAAAGAAGTTACTTGATTTAAACCCTCTCTCTTTGATTCAAACAGAATAAAAATACATAGGAAATACATGAAGAAAAATAAAAAACTAGCAAAATGGAAAGGATAAGAAACATGGTGGCAAAAAAAAAAAAGATACAGGATTTTTTTTCCACAAATTAAATTTTTGACTACGCAATTAATCTAAAACGTAATTAATAAATAAAAGTAATTACCCTCATATTTATCTAGCCCTACTAAGAATCCAAAAAGTAAAAATTCGAATTAATTTCTTATAAAACTTATTTATAAGAAGTTAATTGATGAAAATGTACGCCCGCTCTCTTTTCATTAATACTTTTTTTTAAGAAAAAGAAGAAGTAGAAAAAAATAAAAAAATAAAACTTAAACTTTTGGCTACATCAATTAACGTAAATTAAGCCCCATATTTATATCACCCTTATTGAGAAACCAGAAATAATTTAAGATTAATCTCTAAGATTAATCTAAGATTAATTTAAGACAATTAATTAAGAAAGATTAATCTCTCAAGATACTTATTTAAAAGAAGTTAATTGATTAATATTGCTGACCCTTTTTTTTTCAGTAAAGCTGTATAGAAAATAACTAGTGAAAATGAAAAAGTAAGAAACATATCGACAAAGAAAATGCACTGAAAATTTAAAATTTAAATAATGAAGTTTTCGACTGCGTTCTAAATGGAAAATAAACAATAAATTACATAATTTAACATTATATTTATCAAACCCTATCGAGAATACAAAAAATAAATAGAAATGGCAAAGAAAACTAACAGAAAATAAAAATTTGACTTTTAGTCTAAGTTAATGATTATGATTAATAAATAAATTAACGTCATTAAATATCATATTTAAATGACATTATTGAGAATCCGTCAGTAAATAGAAAATTAATCTCTCAAAATTCTTATTTGAAGGAATTTATTAGTTGCTTTTTTTCTCAGTAAAACTCTAGCAAAAATGAAAACATAGTGCAATTAAAATTCACAGAAAATTAAGAATAAAAAAAGTAAACTTTTGGCTACGTTATTGAATACAAAATACAAAATAAATCAACGTCATTAAATCTCTCATTTTTCTGGCTTTATTAAGAATCCATAATAAATAGAAAATTAATCTTTTAAAAAACTAATTTGATTAAAATTGCATACACTTTCTCTTTTTATTTAATCTGAACAAAAAAATCTAGCAAAAATGAAGCAGTGGGAAAAATTGTGGCAAAGAAAATGAAAAATGAACTTTTTGTTTACGTAAATAATGATAATTAATAAATAAACTAAAGTAATTAAATCCAAATTTAAATGACCCTACTGAGATTCCATAAGTATATAGAAAATTAATCTCTCAAAAAACTCATTTTAAAAAAAGAAGTTATTAGTATAACAATGCTTAACATCTCTTTTAGTAAAATTAAATAGAAAAAATTAGCAAAAATAAAATAGAAAGAAGCATAATAGCAAAGAAAAGTAACAGAAATTTTAAAAAAAAAGTCAACTTTCGGTTGAATTATTGAAAATAAATAATAAATAAATTATCGTAATTTAACCTCGTATTTAACTGGCCCTAATAATCCACAATAAAAGGAAAACTAATCACTCAAAAAACTAATTAGCAAGTCGTTATTTTATTTTAATTGTATAACCCGCTCTTTACATTAACAGACAAAAATGAAATAGTAGGAAACATAGTGAAAAAGAAAATAAACAGAAAAGTTAAACTGAGAAAAGTAAATTTAATTTATCTACATTATGAATGATAAAATAATACAGAAATTAACATAAATAAACTTCACATTTTTCTGGATTTATTAAAAATCCATAATAAATAGAAGAAAAAAATTCTCAAAAGCATCGACTTGAATGAAGTTATTTGATTAAAATTGCATACACTCTCTCATTTTATTTAAACTGAAGCGAAAAATCACGAAAAAAATGAAGCAGGAGTAAGCACTATGGCAAAGAAAATAAACAGAAAAGTAAAACTCAGAAAAGTAAATTTAATTTATCTACATTATGAATGATAAAATAATACAAAAATTAACATAAATAAACTTCACATTTTTCTGGATTTATTAAAAATCCATAATAAATAGAAAAGAAAATGTTCTCAAAAGCATTGATTTGAATGAATTATTTGATTGAAATTGCATACAGACTCCTTTTTTAGTTAAACAGAACAGAAAACCCCCGAAAAAATGAAGCAAGGGGGAAGCATTGTGGGAAAGAAAATAGAAGATAAAATGAGCATATGAAAATTATAGAAAACAAATATTTAACTTTTTGTCTACGTTAATAATAATAATTAATAAATAAATTAAACCAACGTAATTAAATCCCATATTTAAAATACCTTATTGAGAATACATAAGCATATAGAAAATTAATCTGTCAAAAAACTCCTATGGAAAAAGAAGTTATTAGTATAAAATTGCTTACCTTCTTTTTTCCAGCATAACTGAGCAGAAAACTAACAAAAATGAAGTTATAGGAAATATAGTGCAAGCAAAATTCACAGAAAATTTAGATAAAGAAATGTAAATTTTTCGCTGCGTTATTAATTACAAATAATAAATAAACTAACGTAATTAAAACTCATATTTTTCTGGGTAATCTGGTAGTATCTGGGTAAGAATCCATAATAAATGGAAAAGTAATCTTTCAAAAAAACTAATTTGATTAAAATAACCTAAACTCCTTCTTTTCATTTAAACTGACTACTGAGCAGAAAAACTTTTTCAAAAATAAAGCATAAAAAACCAAGAGACGAAGAATCAACATACATTTAAAACAAAAGGAAGTTTTTGGCTGCGTAATTAAGTATTAAAAATAAATAAATTGATTATTAAAAATAAAAATAAATTAAAATTAAAAATAAAAATAAATTAGTTATTAAAAATAAATATAATAAATTAACTAAATTAATCCTCATAATTTTCTGGCACAATTAAAATTCCGAAAATAAATGGAAAAACAAATCTATCAAAAATCTTATTTGAAATAAGTGTTTTGATTCAATTTGTATACCCTTTTTATTACCATTAAAATTGAACATGAAAAAAAACTTTCAAAAATGAAGTTAAAAAACAAAGTGCAAATAAATTTAAAACAAAGAGAAAATTTAACTTCGTTATTAATGATAAGATAAGTAAAGAAACGCATTTTCTCTAATAAGAAACCAAAAATAAATATAAAATGTAATCCTTAAAAAACCTCATTTAAAAGAAGTGATTTGATTAACATTGCATATTTCCATTAAATTTCCTTTAAATTCGAAACAAGAAACTTTAAAGAGAAAAGCTCTATTTAGTTTTTTTTAAAAAGAGCAGTTCTTACTTACAATTTTTTAAAGATAAATGATTAATAAATTAATACAATGTAATGCCATATTTATCAGATCAAATGAAAAATTTAAAAAAAACATATAGATATTGTATTCTCCCAAAAACAATTTAAAAGATATTTAATAAATAAAAATTTCATTCTCTCTCTCTTTTCATTAAAGATTTATATGACGTGATTAAAAATTGAAAACATTTCAGAACTAAATTAGAAAAAATTAATACGGAACATGAAAGACTATATTATTAAATTATAGTATTAAAATATTTAACTATATTATGGATGATAAACAATAAATCGAGATAATTGAATCTCATTTTTATCGAGGTTATATCAAAAATTTAAAAACTATCAAAAAACAATCTCTTAAAAATTTATTAAGAAGTAATTTTTTAAATTAAATGGCATATCCTATCTCTTTTCATTAAAATTGAACATAAAAACTGAAAACAGTAAATTAGTACAAAACAAAATTACAAAAAAACTACATAAAGAATCAAAATAAAAGTATACTTTTGGCTGCATAATTAACGATAAATAATAAAAAGAAATAACTAATGCATTTAATTTAACTTGTCATATTCTTTGAATAAAATTAAAAATAACAGGATAAAAAAAAGAGACGAAATAATAACATAAAGAGTAAAAAGTGGCAATGACTCGTACATACTTAATTGATGATAAATAATTAGAAAATTAGGGTAATTAAATCTAGCATTTATCAAACAATATTAATAGTCAAATAGAGAAACATAAAAATTAATACCTGAAAAATCCTTTTAGAATAAATTAATTAAAGATAAACTGCTTTATTGCTCTCATTTTTAAAGATTTACATAAAATGATCAAAAGACATAAGACACTTAATCCAGAAAAAGCAATACGATATATAGAAACAAATAATAAATCAACACAATTTAGTCTTATTTTCATCCAGGTTATACCAAAAATTTAAAAACTAACAAAAAACAATTAATTTCTTAAAAATTTATTGAGAAGAAATTATTTTAATTAAATAGCATATCCTCTCTCTTTTCAACAAAAAATTATCCAAAAATAATAAAAAAAGCTGAGAAATAAAGATAATGAACAAAAAAAAAAAAAAAAAAAAAAAAAAAAAACGAAGTAAAAAATTAAAAAAGGGCAATTTTTACTTACATTATAAATAATCAATAATTAATATTGAATAATTAAGATAATAAAAGTGAAAAACGATGAAAAAAAGTACTTTTTTTAACTCCTTTAGAAATAGTTATTTAAATAAAATTGCAAATTTTCTCTCTTTAAATAAATCAAGATAATTAAATCTCATTTTATCAAAAATTTAAAACTTACAAAAAAGTGTAATCCCTCAAAAATAAAATTATTTAAATTAAATAGCATACCCTCTCTCTCGCTCTTTATTAAGACTTAACAGAAAATAATTTTAAAGAGAAACGAAAAGAGAAACGTCAGCTGACCCAGCGAACGTTTATTGAAACTCTCATATTAGAAAATAAAAATCATTTATGAATTATTTATTATTCTGATTGTCAAATAAGGAATAATGCAGGCGTTGGCACAGCGCCAGTTCAACCTCACTCATAAGAAACTATCTATCAAACGGAAGAATGTTTTCATTCGAATAAGTTTTGTTTATCTAAAAGGTTTTAAAAAAAGGCAAATTGAGCATAATGCTCTTTATATATGCATTTATACATTTCAAAAAAAAAAGGTGTCAACTTCTAAAACTAATAGAGTGCTAATATTTACAATCAACTTTCGCTTGTTATTTGAATATCATATTTGTTTTTCAATGTAGTTATTTGTTATTCAGTGTTAATATGTATGTAACATTAAAAGCTTCAACTCATCTTTTTATGTTATTCCTTTATCCAAATATTTTTCCTAATTTATTATTCAACACGAAATGCTCTTTTTCACACTTTAATATCCACATACTGTCTTTTAATCTAGTTTAAGTATGTATTCATTAACATTTTAACGTTTTTTCCTTTTCTAACTTGTGAGAAATATATTTCCCCCCTACCTACTCAATAGAACCATTATAATTGCTAAGATTTTTCCCTCATTCCCTAATACGATACATTTTAAGGATTTACTTTGCAAGATTTTCCCTAACTTTTACTAAGGAGCACGATTTTGTGTCACTTGGATAATTGTTCTCTCTCTAATAATAATTAAATAGATATTGTGCTATCTTTTCCAGCCTAAGATCTGTTTTTGTCCTTCCTCTCGGCAACGACGTTAGTTGTTTAACTAAAGATTACTTATTTTAATAAAATTCGAATAGTGTGTTCATACACATCGTAATTCTAGTAATTCAGTAAATTATGCTCATTTTTCTCATCAAACCCCGTGGTTGCTTCCCATTTATCATTGTTTTTTTCCCCTTAAAAGTCAATAAGAAAGCATAATTTTGTTTAAAAAATATATAATTATTATATTTTAATGTAAGCGCATCTAATTAATGTGTTAAACGTAAAGAAATGAAAGGATTTCTGGATTTGAAAAAGAAAAATCAATTGTACTTGAAAAAAAAGTTAACTTAGGAATCAAAATATGCGACACAATACGAAGCAATAAATGAGGAGTTATTTTACTTGTTAACGATAACCTTATAATACAGTTTAAATTTGAAACATTTTTCATCGCTTCTTTATTTTTTTAGTTTTCTTAGTATTTTTATAAAATTCGATAAAATTTTAGCATTTATATCTGGCAACATCTAATTATCTCTTTTATTCATTCGTTTTTTTTGTTGTTTTTGACATCAAGTTAATCGCGAGTTTATTATATGAAATTCGCTAAAAGGATAATTTATTCTATAATGATAGGTAGATAATTAAAATTATAAAAAAGCAATTAAAATTGCAATAAATTTCGAACAAATTGGAATTTTGAAAAACACTTTCGTTAATGTTATAAATAAAAATGATTTTATCAGCACTTTTAACCTGACTGTCAAGCTGAAACATACATAACATTTTATAAAGTAAATTATTATCTTATTTAATCCTTTTTCAACAAAACAAAATCATTAATTCTCTCTTCTATACCACAACCTTGAATTGTGTGAAGAATAAAAATATATATATTTTTAGAGATTTCCTCTGCATAATTGGTAAATGATGTTCATTAAAATTCTTTCTTATTTTTCACGCTTTCTTTTCCGCCAACACATTGGAATGTTAAGAATAATCAATTAACACCAGTATGTGGTCCGCATATATTTAGTGATAAGTTCACCATGTAACCGGTGTTTATTTTTGTTAAAACCACCTCAGCGTGTAGTACCTAGTGGTAGCGAAATTTAAGTCACTTTTGGTTTAGTATTTTTCATTATAAGTAATTTTTTCACCACTAAATATCAAAAATTATAAGTATGATATAATATGCAACGTTAAAGCATCAAACTACTGGTTACTATAGTAAAAAGTAGGCGTAACTATCTTTCTTTAACGAATTTTACTCTATAATTTGCTACCACTTTATTAAAACTATTCCAAAAAGCGGAGCAGTTGGCATCCCTGTACTCTATTGTCCCATGACAAAAGGTCACATGAATATCAGGTTGCAACGCACGACATCTATGTGTTGTCACCGGCCACTTGGCTTGGACATGGCACCAACATATTGTCACCGGCTGTTAGTGTATGGCTTGCGTATGGCACCAACGTGTTGTCACCGGCAGCTAACGTTTGGTTTTCACGTGACAACACGTTGATGTCACCGGACATGAAAGTGTTAATTGCCAATACACGGATTCCTTGGTTGAAACTATGTTAAAATACACATGACATCGGCATTTTTAATTTCTTGGTAAGTGGAGTTTTCCTGTTGGACCTGCAGCCACACTATCCGGGACATTTTCTAAATTTAATAATTTTTAAGTACTAAAAAAGAAAAAAATTTTTATTAGTGATCATTCCAACGTTTGATTTCTAAGAAACTATGATGAAAATTTCTGATGGTTCAACAAGAACAAACCATGAAAACAAGTTGCGATTCTTATGTTGGACCATCATAAATAAGTCCGAATTCCTACATTTGGATGATGATTACTTATGTTGGTTACCATAAAAAAATATAATGGAAACATGATGGAATTATTGATGGTTATCATCAAGAAAATGTTGGTCCGTCAATGAAAAACCATCAAAAATTTGACTTAAATAATATTTACTCAATTTTAAACTTTATCTCAGTTTTTAACTCACTTTTAATTTTTTTCCACCTACTATTTTCAACTGATAAGATTATTGTGAATGCCATACGTTTCTTGCCTAGATTTAAACTTAAATTTAACATTTTCGGTAACTTTAACGAGGAATTAACAATTATCCTCCTACTGAACATCTTTCCATCTGAACATATCAAGGGAGTGATTTATATTTCTTCCCGTTGATTTACTCGAAGTTTTCAACCATTTAGAATTTAAGAAATGCTTTATTGTGATAGTATATTTTAATCAATCCGATAATTTATTGAATTGTCCCATTACCAAGAGGTCGTGAGTTCGATCCACGTCGACCGAAGACTCACCTTGAATAAAATGGTGACTTGGTGACTACTGCACGCTAAAATTGTTCGGGTGACAAATTCCTCCAATTTACCATAACAAATCAATACCTCTAGTGGAGTCGTAGTGGCACAGCGATAGAGCGCTCGCCTTCCAAAAAGGGTACAGGGTTAGGTTCCCAGCGATGGCTGGTCGATAAGAATTCCGCACCCGACTCCCACCGACCACAGCGATGAAGTAAAGTATCCTCAGGGGTAGATGGATCATGGGACATCCCCTTTCCGTCAGGCTAACTTTGGGAGGTTTTCCTTTCCATGTAACGCAAATGGGAGTTAGTTCCATCAAAAAGTCTTCCACGAAGGCAAATTTCCCCCAACACTTGATCCAGGAGTTCTTTTGTCTTCTGGATGGGGTTCAAAATTACAAGGCTGCAGAGTTGAACATTGATAGTTGTAAACTCTGAATTGGGTCAGCTTTTTAATGCCAGCTATAAAAGAAAGTAACAGAAATCAGATTTATTTGTTACCATTTGAAGATGGAGGTAAAAGGCTTAAGATGATCTCTCAAATGGCGCCCCTACATTACAGCGTTGCATTTTTTCACGGCTACGTTTTTTCCGAGCCGCACAGCTATCAAAAGATCGACACCACAGCAGAAGCGCTCACGAATTTTTTGTAGAGGCTTCTCAAAGTGGCTTCCGCTTGAACTACCTTTCAAGCCATCCACAATTCTTGATTTAGGGAAAACAATCTGCCAGATCATGATACGCCAGACCATGATGCGAACACGCCATTTCTAGTATAGAGTGAGTCCTATAGAACACAATACTGTTTATTAAAAGAGCTACAGGTGGAAATGTTCTACCAACTTGGTCTTATGTTCCATTATTCTTTAATTTCAAGGATGTTTTCATTATCTTCGCCGCCCAGGTGGCTGAGCGGTCAGCGTCCCTGACTGCGAAGCCGATGGCTGTGGGTTCGAATCCCGCTCTGGGCATGGGTGTTTCTCTTTATGTGTTGTCCTCTGTTGTGTGTGATGTGAGAATGTGACCCACCCTATGAACGGGTATCTGTGGCGTGGGTAATGTTGCTCGCCTCCGTGACTTAGGTTCCGAGGTGCCCACTGGGTAACGTTAAATGAGCCACACTTCCGGCATCTTCCCTGGTGAAGAACGTAAGAGATCAGTAGGGTAAACCAACCAGTGAAGGAACATTTCATATATATTGATTAAAAATAAGAATTTGAAAGTTTTTCTTTAGATCGAATTTCTTGCATTCATGAGCATCTTGCATTTCTTGCATTCTTGCATGAATTCATGAATTTTTTTTCTTGCTGAATATCATTGTAATCTTACGAAAAGGTTTTAAAGATAAGTTGAAATATTTTTTCAGAATTTATATTTCAGATATTATATTGACAGATATCTTATAACTAGAGCCCGGATTTTGATGACCTAAAAAATCTCAATTAATGCCCTTAAAAAGTGCAAAAAATGCCCTTTAAAAGTGCAAAGAATGCCCTTAAAAATGCAAAAAATGCCCTTAAAATGCGAAAATTGCGCTAAAAACGCCTTATGACATGACTTAAAAATAGTAAAAATATTGAACTAAAACAATTTTTTACTCTTTAAAATTATTATGAGTCATTTCAAAAAATATAAAGCAATGCAATACTTGTTCTACGTTCATTAAAGTTTGAAAAATATGTTTTATATCCTAAAATAACAAAAAAAAAAAAAAAAGGAAAATATATTGATTCCAAAACGTTTTCATTTTGTATTGAAACTTTAATGAATATAACAACTTCCATCTCATAATATTACTAAATATCAGAATTACATTGGATTATTATTTTTTTTTTAATATTTTGAAATGTAAACGAGCGTTTCTTGTCTGAAAGTTAATTTTTATACCTGAAGAAGCTTCTTTCAACGTCTACTGATGTTATTTGTGCGTACTTGAAAAAGACGGTCTCACTTACTTACAATTCTTTTTCAATTTCAGAAGATGTTTCTTCACCTGTTAATATATCCTAGAGATTTTCTTCATTGTTTGGAAGCCAGTGTAATAATGAAAAATGATAAAAAAATAATAAAAATTGGAAAAAATTAACAAAAAATTTAAAAAATGCTTTAAAATGCAAAATATCCCCCAAAATTTAAAGAAAAATGCCCTATAAATCTAAAAAATGCTCTAAAGGTCAAAAAATGTCCAAAAATGCAAAAAATGCAAAAAAATGCAAATGTCATCAAAATCCGGGCCTTACTTATAACGTTTTAAAATTATTTTTACTTTTATTAGTTTTAATTACAAATTTAAACTACTGTCCTAAAAATAGGACGCTGGGCGGATTCTCTAAATTTTCTGATATTTAGTTTATTTCATAGGTGCTCAAGATGTCGCGGAAAAAAGTCTTTAAAACTGCCGAAGAAGCTGTAGAATATCTATTTTTGGAGGAATTAAGAGTCCGAAATGATTGCTTTGCCACCTGAAGTAGATGAATTAACAGATGAAGAAGGTTTTTATGACACTGAAACTCTTGACCCATCTGTAAGAGACGTTGTAGGTAGTACTGAAATTTCTGTACCTTATGAAAACTATGATGATCATAGAGAGAAAGATTTATCAAACAAAAGTAAAACGCGAAGTTGCTCGGAATCAGGATCAAATACACGTAAGAAAGGTAAAAAAGAGTTAATAGCAGATTGGAAAAAAGTTCCGCCAAATTATAATTTTTCTGATAAAAGATTTTTCTCAAAAAGTAAACCATGAAAAAACTGTCAGCACTTTAGAGGGTATATCACCCGTAGAAGTTTTTGAAGAATTTTTGTCTCCGACGTATTTGGAGCATATTTTAACAGAAACAGAAAAATACGCCACACAATGGAAAAACAAACCAGATTTTTCCTTAACATTTGAAGAATAAAAAACATGTATCGTTCTTTTAATATTTTTTCTGGATATCATACACCATCTGACCAATAGTCAAGAATATGCCATAGTCAAGACATATCTGACCAATAGTCAAGTGAACGTGACTATTGGTCAGATGAAGAAGATTTAATGGTTCCTATAGCAAAAAACTCAATGACTAGAAACAGATACTTAGAAATAAAATCTATAACGCATTTTGCTGATAATAATGAAGCTAAGTCTCAAACAAATGACAGAGCTTTTAAAATTAGAAAATTAATTACTGAAATGAACGCAAATTTTCAGAAATGGGGAATTTTTGACAAGCATCTATCTATTGATGAAATGATAATTCGATATTACGGTCATCATTACTTCAAGCAATACATTAAAGGTAAACCCATCAGGTTTTGGTATAAGATGTGGGCATTATGTGGTAACAATGGCTACTTCTATAATTTTGATTTGTATTGCGGCAAGGAAGTTGTCGACCGTGGTTCTTTCAAAAGAGCCCCTGGGAACACGAGTTGTAAAAAAAAATGCTTCAACCAGTTACTGATCCCAATAGTCTTACAGTTTATTTTGATAATTTTTTTAATTCCTATAAATTGTTAGTTGACATAAGAAAGAGTGAATTTCGAACAACAGGAACAATAAGAAGTGACAGAATAGAGCAGGGGTGGCCAACCTGCGGCTCGCGAGCCACACGCGGCTCTTTGACGGATTATTTGTGGCTCTCGATAAATGCACCCGAGTTCACTTTTAATTTTGTGCTATTATATTTCAAAAAATTAAATTATTATCATTCCGTATGTATTTAAAAATGTCTTTTAAATTACTGACGACAAATATTGCTGGCAAACACTGAATTTACAATTGCAGGGGAAAGATAAAATAATATTTGACTTCTCACAGTATATATTTAGTTTTCAAACTAAATTACAATTTTTTCAAAAGGTCATTAAAAATAAAACATTTTGTCATTTTTCTCGAATTAAAAAAATTTGTTCCAATATTAAACAAGAAAAACTCAACGAGTATATGAAAAAGCTAGAAGGAATATTGACGGAATTCCAAAATAGATTTCAAAACTTGAAATATTTTAAATCGTCTCTTGATTTTTTTCTGAATCCATTTGAAATTATCATAATTCAAGGTGAGTTTTCCATTCCCAATATAATAATAACCCAAAAAGCATCTGGAGAATTAGAATTAATAGAGATGCAAGAATATCAAGCTCCACAATTAAAATATAAGTCGACGTCGATTACTGAATTTTAGAAATTTGAACCAAATCGAAGTATCCTGAATTAAGAAAGGCTGCTAGTCGAATTTTAAAGAATTATCAGGAGAAGTAAAATAAATGTGTTTAATTTTTAATATTTAAAATCAATACACATATTTTGTACTTTTAATTATGTTTTCAATAAATATAATTTCTGTAAAAAAAAAACTATACCTTTTTTGCGTATTCTAATTTGTGCTATACGTTTTGCCTTTTAATTACGGTTTTAATTGCGGCTCGCGAAAAATTTCGAATTTTGAAAAATGGCTCGACTATCAAGGAGCTTGGCCACCCCTGGAATAGAGCATTGTCCCCTTGAAATTGATTCTACTTTCAAGAAGACCAGCCGTGGTTCACGTGATTTCTACTTGGATGTGAAAAATAAAATTACTGCGGTGAAATGGAATGATAACAAATGCGTCACACTTGCGACAAATTTTGACATAATTGAGCCACTAACATCTGTTTCAAGGCGTGAAAAAGGAAAAGCTGAAGCAGTCATGTCTCGTAAACAATTATAACAAAAACATGGGTGTTGTAGATTCTCATGATTGGCTCTTAGAGAAACATACCATCAAAATCCGTGAAAAAAAAATGGTATTGAAAAATGTTTACCCGAATTGTAGACATGGCTGGTGTCTACAATTCGGGTAATTTTCTCTGCAGTTGTACAACACGGTAAATGCAGAGAAAAAGAGTATCAAAGAAAGAATGCAAAAGAGAAAAAGAGTGCAAAATTGTTCGGGAAAATCTCTTAAATTTTGCATGAAATGTAATGTAACACTATGTGCACATTTTTTTCCAAATTACCATAAATAGTGTGAATAGGTTTAAACTTAATAAAAAATGTCAAATTTATTTGTGTTTCATTTTAATTTGAATTGAATATTAAAGTTCAATTGTTTTGGAACAGAAACGTAATCAAGTAACTAAAAACAAAGGAGAAGTACTAAGTGTTCAAAAACTTCCGCCCAGCTTCCTATTTATAGGACAGTAATTATCTCGGATCCTAAATTAATGGTGTGGAGTTTGGCTTCAATATCAAATATCATACGGTATGGAACTCCGTTGATATATGTCCCATAATGAAAAGTCACTGTCACCACCACTCAATGAAGAAATCTGCATCACTTGTTACTTCCAACATCCATACGTTTCGGGATGTTTGTGGCTTAACTACCACTACGATTATTAAACATCAATTCACTAGTATATAAAACATGCTAACTCGATTCTATCTTGAGGTATCTTTTGATTAATGAAGGTTGGCGTTTTCTATTTCTTCTCTCCACATTGATAACCTGCGGGCGTGACATGAACTCGCCTACATCGAAAGTAACTCCCACTTCGATGAATGAACCACACTGAACAGTTGACTTGCTATTTGTGACTGCATCATCGTACTCCTAGCGCTGTTGCTTCTCGGTCTCATTAACTCACAACGGGGTTCTGCGTACACTCGAATGCTAATAGCAACACAGGAGAGACCACACACACAACCGTTAACTTAATACAGCTTTCACGACAAAACTTCGGTGAACTTCGTACAGCTCTCACCACAAGTGCTAAAAGTACGGCGAAATTAATACAGCCCTCTGGTCTTTCGCAAAACCGTATTGTATCAACTAGTGACATGTGTTCGTCGAATTTAATCCGAGATAAAATTCTGGTAGGTAAGTAATGTGGCGTAACGATACCACTACGATTATTAAACATCAATTCACTAGCATAAAAGACATATGCTTTTGAGGCACCTCTTGATTGATGAAGGCTGTCGAAAGCTACAAAGTATTTTCTATGCATATGTTCTTCTGATTCAACATTATTAGTCCCTCGGATTGAGAATCTCAAACAAATCACTTTTCAGCATTTTCATTGTATCCGATCAGTGCTGCTCTGATGAGCTACCTCTATGTTGTGTACTTAGACGAGATCCTTCTTATCGGCAAGATCTTTTTGTCTGTTTAATTACTGTTTAGGAAGCGTCTGGCGTGCTATCTCAAGAGAGAGCAAGACGTTGTGCTTGACGTACCTCAGAAGAGGAATCCGAAAAACCTAGATGTGACTACCGTTGAATATCAGTGGCCAGTTTTTCGAGGTTTTCATCCTCTCGTTGATAGCGGGACTTCAATTACAGCCGGTTACGATTTTTTTTAGCATTTTTTGCCAAAGCGCAGTTCCAATGAACTCGAGAGGACTTCAAAATCATGACTTCGGTAAGTGTTATCCACTGCATTTTCTCGTACAGCAGCCGCAAGATCTCAGCGTTGACACCACACTATTTCCTCCATTCCTTTAACTCACGAGGAGTTTCCTGCTTCGTGCACTCCGCAATTGGTAACCCTGGAGTATAGGAATACGAAACTCACATTTACGCATAGATTGTAGCATCACAGAGATCACGCAAAAAGTCTAATTTTTTCATCCCTCATGATAGAGGGCTCCACTCAGCAAACTAATTAAGTCACATTGAACGGTTCAATTTACATAATGACAACCTAACTCAATGTCCATTATCTAACGAAATGTCTAACGACTCCAATGACCAGTCAAATTTCCTTTCTTACGGTTTTGAAGCCATGTTAATTTTAAATGGTTACAAAACTGTGTATTTTTGTATTCAGATATCTTTTTAACCGTAAGTTTTACGATTTTTAACTCTACCACATATTAAACAGTTTCAAACGCGTAAAGATAATTAAATGTTCCAACCATAAGCTTTATAATTAGTAATTAGATGGATAGATTGTTGGCAATTATTTTACTGTAATTTTATTACTGTCGATTATTTTACTGTAATTTTATTACTGCCGATTATTTTACTGTAATAATCAATTTGTTTTAATTTTTTAACTGATGCTTTAATGCAAAAAAGCAGTTCATACAATGTATCTAAAGCATTTAAAAAGTTATATTTTACAAGTTATTGTTCTTCTTTAAATAAAAAAATAGGGATTAAACAAAATAAATAAAAAATCGTATAAAATATTAAATAATTAAGTGAATGGAACGAATTGAATGAGATAAAAAAATCTATTTATGGATTAAATTTTCTCATCTCAAAAAGATCAAATTTTCTCATTAAAAAAATTGATTTAATGTTCATGCGTTGTTTTTCTTTAAAGCATTTGATGTGAGAAAACAACCAGCCGTTGAACTAATTCATATAAATTAAATATTTATTGTACCCTTTTAAACTTTTTACAAAATAATACAAACTTTTTCTATAATTTTTTTAGATTATTTTTAACAACCAAAATAGAAATCGGATTGATTTTTCTTGCTTAGTCAGGGTTATATCTATTGAACACAATATTTTCAAATATTTTGCGTAAGCTTTCATCAAGAAATAACAAGAAAAATGATTTTTTTGTAATAAAAATCACTAAATGATAATTAAACTAGTGATTGATCGATGTCCATACAAAGGCGCTTTAAATATTTCTCAATACGAATTGAAGTACCTGTCGTTGATTAAATGTCATCTTAGTTCGAAATATTATAAAAATTTGATCCTCTATTTTATGCAGAAAGCATTGATTTCCTCCAGGAAAAAAATTTAACTATTTAATATTAATACATTTGTATGCAAACTGCTATTTTTAAATAATACTCGTGTTTAAGAGCGTGAATATGAATTTATGCAACGAAACTACACGAAAATTTCGTTCATGACTATTTAGTTTCAAACTAAGCTTAGTTTTAACTACTAATTTGTGAATTTATAAACTAGTTAAAGCACTAGCTGCTTATTTATGGTATTGTAGTTTGTGGTGAAAGTAATTATGTGTTTGTATGAAAATTACAGAGTTCACAATACCATTTGTTTCGTCTGAGTGTTGATACGAATAAATGTACAAATTATTAAATGATAAATCGAAATTGCAGGGCAATTGCCTCAACTTGTTAGTTAATGATCAATATGTGTATTCTTGACTAGTTTGTAATTTCCTGACTACGTTAAGCATTACAGACGTATTAATGAACTTTAAGAAGCAATTTAAAACTATAAAGTTTAAAATTGCACGTTTGAATATATAATTTAAATACTTAATGGCTATTTTATTTCTATTTGTTTATTTAGTTTTCAAATTAAAGAATGAAAAGTCATTGCCATTCATCAAACTTCTTGTGATAATTGAATACATCAATAATTATTTTTAAGAAACAAATTCTATTGATGTGATGAAATCTACATGCTATGATATTTGTTGATACTATTTCTGAAAAGGCACCATCATAGGTTAAAAGAAACGTTTGGAATACAAAAAATATTTTAATTGCTTAGAATCATTATTATGCATGATATTAAACACATGTATTTTTAACATTTTAATGTTAATGTATGAAAGAAAGGGAGGATAATTACACATAAATATTTCTAAATGCATGCATTATTCAGTTTTTTGGTGTTCAACAGAATATTAGAATTAATGAAAATTTTCTGGACATAAATAGTTTTAATCGCGTACTTTTTTTATATTTTTAGTACAAAAGAGAAACTGAATTTTTGATGATTGTATATTTTTAAACGCATAACTGTATGATTGAAATGACAAGAATTATTTTGGTTTAAAATTTTGAATTTTTTAAAAGTTCTCTAAAATTCAAAAATGCTAAAAGGATTATTTTTACTAAAAAGACAAGACTACTTATTTAAACGAACAAAGAAACAAACCATTAGGAATTTAAGTCAAAATACAACATGGAAGGTAATACTCTTTATTTTAAAGATTTTTGGAATACATGTTGAAAAAGGTTATAAAAGAAATAAGTGCAACAAATTTATAACCTTTTTTAAAAATTTTGTATTTTTGACATGGCTTAGCTTACCAAGTTATACCGTCAGTGTAAAAACGATTTCTTACTTTCTAAACAACAAATCGGTAAATTTTTTTCATAATATAGATTTGATATTTGTGATTATTATTAGCATTATAATGCGACGAAATATAAAAAATCTTTTAAAAGAAATGGGGAAAAACATTTTTATTAAAAAAAATAAGAATTCCGATGCGAATAAAGAACTCTATGAATTAAGTATTGCTTTTATCATACATTCGGTACATTGCATTATTAATATTTTTCGTACAATTAATCCTGTGTACTCAACAGCAAATTTGCGTTTCTTTTTAATTTTTAAAGAAATTGACGATGAAACAGCTCTTCAATATTGGAAAACATTTCCTACCGTTATTTTTGGACTTTATGTGGGTATGTTGTATTTCTTTTTCGAATTTATTCCACTATTATCGGCTGTCGTTTGCTATCTTCTGATGAAAGAGAATTATCGTTTGTCACACATCCACCATCGATTCTTGATTTCGGTTTTGAAACATGAAATAACACCAAATAGTTTGTTTAAAATATCTTCAGCATATTCTGGACTGTCGAATTTTGTGAAAAAAACCAACACTATTATTTCATCGTTAGTGTTTGTTTTATTTGCTTACTGGTTGTACAGCGTCTGCTATTGTCTAAGTATTGTTCTAAAATCGGAAAACAGAAACTTGATTCATTTGTTATGCTACTTATTTTCAATCATGATATTTGCCGGCGAGTTTACTTTACTCGTGCATTTATCTACTAAAGTCAGTAATCAAGTATCTAAAAGACTCTTTACAGTAATAACAGAAAGTGAGACTTTTGCAAATACATCAAAAGCGACAAGTTTTATGTTGCTAAATTCAGCTTTCGATAGAATGAAAGAAGATGTCGTCCTGAAACCTTTAGACCTGTTCAAAGCAGATAAAACTATAATCCTTGCATCGTTAGGTCTAATTGTCAGCTATGAATTAATTATATTGCAAATGGGAATAACGGAACAGTAAACAACACGATTGCATAGTACAGTATACTTTCGATACCTCGAAACCCTTGTTATGTCTATATTTTAAAAACCTTGTTATGTCAAAAAAAAAAAAAAAAACTAAATACAATAAATGGTGATTAAAAACTTGTAGCGAACCTGAAAGCACATTTCCCCTCGAAAATGCAATGTACATTTTATTATTATCATTTTTTAATACATATGGAGTTATTATGAATATATATATCTATATATATAATAATCAAAAAATTACTTTAACTGAAGTTTGCTTATAAAATTTCTTCTTCGTTCTTATAATGTTTTGCGTGTTTTGAAAATGCTGCAAAAGAGATACCCTTACATTCATATTATCAACAGTTTTTTAATTCATTGAAAATGCTTTAAAAAAAAAAAAAAAAAAAAAAAAAAACCACTATTACAATTGGCTGTTAACAAAATGTCCTCATTTTGTTCTATCCTAACTTGGTATCGCGTGAAGTAAAAATTGCTCTCTAAGTGACAGTCAGATTGCGCGTAACCTGTGGTCGGAAATAGCACGCAACAAAAAGCAAAACTACTGTAAAAGAAGCTACTTTTTCCCGTAGTTTGTAGCGCGCTACTCAAAGAAGTAGTGTAGTGAGTAGTGCGATACAAAAAAAAAAAAAAGTTTGTAGAGATTCCTGACAACTACTTTTACTGTTAGTTAAATAAGGAAACAATGTCAAAACGCAAAAAAAATCTTTCGAATCTGATTGGTGCTAGTAGTTCGCAGGCCCATCAACGTAAGTAATGAAAATGCCTCTGCGCCCGAGAGTTAATAAGATCTATGTCTGATGTTCGGAAAAAATAGGTATGAAATCGGTCGAATTGTTCCTGAGAAATCGAATTTCAAATATCTGACTTTTATAAAGTTCGATTTCACAAAAGCTATAAAGTATGTTTTTGTGTCTGATTTCGTAACTTAAAATATAGTCCGCATTCATTAGTTAGCATATTTGCGGTCACCATCTCAAACCATTAAGATTGAGTCCTAAAACTTGAAGATCCGATCATTAAATCAAAAGTTATTTAGGGTAGTCCGTTTTTTGTATTTTTTCGAACTGTACTTTCTTTCTTGGTGGATATAAAAAAAAGCATTGATCACTTAAATCACAAATATTTGATAATTTC
This sequence comes from Parasteatoda lunata, assembly GCA_949128135.1. Lineage (NCBI taxonomy): Eukaryota > Metazoa > Arthropoda > Arachnida > Araneae > Theridiidae > Parasteatoda > Parasteatoda lunata. The sequence goes on along the minus strand of OX421979.1, from coordinate 5,442,674 downwards.
TTTGCATTTCTTAAATCACTGTCGAGAAAAGCAATAGAATTTGATAGTGAAAAGAACAAATTCGTAAAAAGTGCTTTAAAAATTAAAAACTATTTCATGTAAACATGAACTGAAACATCTTAATATCTCCTCATATTTAACAACGCCAATTTTGTATTGATAATCATTTTGAATATGGGTGAAAATTAAATTCGCTAGTTAAGTTTGTCTTCTAAAAGTAGTGACTACATTCTGAAAGTAGTTTGTAGTCGGTTTCATTTTTAAAAAAAAGTAGTTATGGTTAACCACAATTGTAGCTGACTACAAAGAATTCCGTCCACGCGCACAACCCTATAAGCTTACGTAGTAGATTAAGTATTCCATTTCTTATCATGATCAGAAGGATACACAAAAACAGTTAAATCGTGCTCCTCTCTTGAGGATTGCGCATATCAAACAATCTATTGGTAAATACCAATACACAAATTCAATCCTTAGTTAATCATCACCTGCTGTATACAAAATTAATCTTTTCTTCTTTGTTCACTTTTTGTTTATTCTCAGAAAACAACTTTTGCGACTGACATTTAAATGTAGGCGCGTGTAACTTTAAATTTCCATATTGTATACAAGATGTAACAGCTTTTCAAACACTCTCAAATTCCATGCATTCAAAATTCAGACTCATGGTACCAGATACATGACTCGCAATGATTGGTTAAACCTTTGTATTTACGTCACCATTATTCGAAGACGTAGTTTCGTCCATAGATTTTAATAAATTATTTTAGAACATGTCGCTTGCGTAATAGTTTCAATGAAAAATTAATTATTCGATTCTCTAAATGAAGTAATTATTACCTCAATAACTTTTGATCTAATGATAGGGCACTTAATAATTAGAGGGCCTAACCCTAAATATACTAATTAATTAGAGTAAACGATTTTTCAAGTTACGAAATCTGACATGAAAACATACTTTCTTTAAATAAACACGCCTATTTTCGTCAGAATTAGATTGTTGACCATTTAAAATAAAAAGAGGGGGGGGATAGCCTCAGTTTGAAAAATTGGGTCCCTTAAAATGGTGATTTTCTATAATGGTGATTTGCTATATCGCCAAAGTCAGTGAAGCGAATCACAAATACTTGCACACAATTGTAAAACTCTTTTTATGCAAAGATTAATGATGCTCTAAAATGAGATGAAAAATATTATGTCAAATTATATATAATTATTTATAAAAAAAAATAATTTTTCTTATTATTATTTATAATTATTTTTATTATTTAATTTATTATGGTCGAAAAGATTTTGAACAATAAGGGTACACAATTTTTTTCACTGATTTAATCTATGTTATTTTAATTGACAAAATTTAATAAGATTCAGTAGAATAGTTGTTGTGAAGTAAAAATTTAAAATACGACTTTTTTAAGATAAGGAAACACGTAAAAAGTGTAAATGACATTAAAACATTCAACCAGTTTTCCTACCTTCACTGTTGGGACCATATTTTTACAGATTCTTCCTACACTGTTAGAATTCTAAAATGACAGTGACAGAAGTCTGTCCATCCAATTAACGCATAAGAACCTTTACGGTTTTGAAATCGTCTACAACTAGTATGGTTATAAAACTCTAAGGTTTTTTCACCTTTACAACTGGAACAATTTCAAACTCGCAAAAAAAAGAAATTTTACCGGACATTGGAACCAGCCTTTTCATTAAGTAATGGATATTAGAGTTAGGTTGTGGTTAAATTGTGTTTTATCAAATTAACGGGATGAGTTTAATTAGTTTATTGGGTTGTTTCACCAATCGTAAGAGATCGGAAATACTATATTTTCTTGCGTTAAGCAGCTTCACGGCGCTGATATCTATGCGTGAATGAGAGTTCTAATAATCCAGGGTCATAAATTATATTTCATGTATTGAAGGGAATAGAGTGGTTGTCAACGCTTGGACTCCAGTTCTGTCGGTCATGAGATTAGCTCTCTCCCCCTCCCCCCTACGATATACCCAGCTGCAAGGAACACTAAGTGACTTCAGTAGATGGACCTAGTTGGCGTCATAAAATTCTGTTGTTTTATCGTATTAGGTGAACATATAGTCTGTATATGTAAAGAACTCCCCATGCCATTCGTCACCAATGGTGGCAGTTACTATGGTTATGACGTTTAATTATTTCAAGTAGGGTTATTGGGCATTATTTAAGACAGGTTTTGACTCTGGTCGGTGAGAAAAAGGGAATCAGGAGAGAAAGAAGCTCCCCTATTAGAAATACGCTATCTCTTGTTTTCATAGCAGCAGACGGTATTAGACTTTGTGGGGAGAGGAGTTCTTTTTATAGACAAACTATAGTTAATAAACGGTTTTTCTCAGAGTTAATAGTCTGAGTATCATCATATTTATGGTTATTTTACTGTTTCGTTTGAATATGGTAAAATAATAATTAAATAAATTGTTATTTAACGATTTTTTCCCGAAGTTTCTAAGAGAGTGGATTTCTTTAGGGTGAGAAGCCCAAATTCTTCTCAAAACATGTTTGTTCATTCAGAAAAAGTACACTTTTGTGCACAAATTGATAAGCAATATTTAAGGGCCTCAAAGACTGAAACTTAGAGCGAGATAATTCGATGGTTTTCTTAATATGTTCTCCTCTTTTAAGCATTTAATGATTTAATATTTGACTGCTCGTAGTAAGTACTATTATTAACTACTGTAGTCCGGAGGAGAGGGAATTCTTGACCAGCATGATTAAGGACAACATCAGCGATAATATTTCTTTATTTTGGATTAAGGCCCATGTGGGTTTTCGTGGTAACGAGGAGCCTGACAGCCTGGCCAAATCAGCTTGTGAAAAACAACATATTGATTTAAGTGATATCAAACCCAAAAATACAATAAAAACAGAAATCTTTAAACAAACCACGGAACCCAGGGCACGTACCAATCACGATTTCCCAACAAAACCGATCAATGCCAGAACTGAAGGTGCTTGGAGGACTTAGAGCATATACTATGTGCATGCCCAAATTTTCAAGATCTGCGATCTTTATACTTTCCATCTAATACGACTATAGAAACTATTAAAAATCTCTGGACGATCCCAAAAATCAGCATGGGAATCGAACTTATCATAAAAAGACATTTTGAACTAAATTTACCGGATTCCTTGTCTAGAATGTATTTGATTTCTGGGAATAGTGACACAACTATATCTTTCAAGTGACAGGTATATCCGCAGGTACTCTCATTGCTACTAATTGCATTCACTTCAAATGTCTTTGTGAATTGAGTTCTTTTCATCTGTAAATATTCATGATTCACTGTTACTTTAACATACAGTTTTTTTATAATTGAACTCCTTTTCATCTGTAACATTTCACCTGTTAATTACTATTAATTTATTCCAATGATATGACACGTTTTTCTGTCGGTGTCATCACTGTTATTAATTACATCCACCCAAACATCTTTGTGTATTGAATTTCTATTCATCTGTAAATATTTATGACTAACTGTAACCTCTACCTACGACTGTTATTTTGATCCAACTTCTATTCATCTGTAAATCACTGCCTGTATATTGCTATTGGAAATTGGTTTTTCATCTGTAAATTTTCATTTGATAATCACTATTAACTTTTTCCATTGATGTGACATGTTTATCTGTAGGTGTTATCACAGTTATTAATTACATCCACCCCAAACATCTTTGTGGATTGAATTTCTATTCATCTGTAAATATTCATGACTAACTGTAACCTCTACCTACGACTGTTTATGCGATCGAGCTTCTTTTCATCTGTAAATTACTGTTTGTAAGTTGCTATTGGAAATTTGTTGCTAACGTTGACGATGACGATGTATGATGCCTATGTATGATGCCAAATAATTTGTAATAACCATCCTCTGTATATTTCATTTGTAAAAACTTCTCTTCGTTTGTGGTTTCTCGAGATCTGGTGGCTGTCATCATCAGGGAATATTTATGTTATTTGCACATCTTTACATCTGTGTATGCTAGACTTACCACATGCAACCTTCTTGGAATCGGTACTCCCGATTCATATGTTTACTTTTCAACTTCTTAAATGATTTTTCAAGTTGTAATTCATGCTGTGCTGTGCATAGTTTTCTGTATTATGTTTGTAATCTATCAGTACCCCCTGGATGCTCCCTTGACGGGGGCGGGACAGGGCTCAGAAATAAATATTAACTACAAGCAAAGTAAGTTCTTCCTTTGTTTTTTAAAGTTTGTTTCAACCTGTGAGGCCACAACAGGCCTTACATATTTCCTAGCTTTTCAAATTTCTTTAATTTCTTAAATTTATTTATTTTAATCATTCTTAATCTAATTTTAATTACATAAAACCAATTATTTAATTTTTATTACATTTTATTGAAAGCTAATATCAATAATTTATTCTTTTCTTAAAAATCAATGTAACTGCTAACTTTTAATTTCAATACAAACTCATTCATTCACTGTCGTGACTCAATCAAACACAAAATCTATTTATAATTTCTTACCACGAAAATGTTTCAGTTATATAGTTATACTATATCTCACAGTCTTTTTAGAGGTTAGCTTTCGCAACATTATTTCCAAATTTACTATTGATTAAAGAGGGTTGGCTTTATTTTTGACTGTGTTATCTAAATCGCTAATCATAGATCTTGTCCCATGCTCCCAATTATCCGTTGGGGGAATAATAAATCAATTTTTCTCAAATGAAATTGTTTAATTTCGGGGATTAATATTGCATAGACAGCTTGTATCAATTGAATTCTTGCCAAATGCGAAGGAAAAAATATTTGCTTTTGGGATACCGAATTATTATTTTAACGAAGAAATATGAAGAAAAAATAACAAAAGTCAATGAGGTGAACCGGGTTCGAGTCCCAGCGAAGGCTGGTAGATACTAATTCCGCATCCGGCTTGCACCGACCACAGTACTGACGTAAAATAGCATCATTTGTAGACGGGTCATCACATTCAGCGATCGTCAAAAGAAGCTGGCTAAATGTGAAGGCACACACAAATATTTTGAACACATCTTAATCTAATTATGACTTTTATTTATTTATTTATTTTTTTTTCATGACATTTTCTTATTTGATGTTCTCCGCACTTGGTGCAGAGATTTTGACCGGTCGCTGGGAGAGATTTTAATGGTCTCTATTCAACACAACAACTATGGAAAAAAGCCTCTCTAAAGTGGCCGTAAATAGAGGTGGTCTTTCCTGGAGATTACCTAGTACACATCGGATCAAAAATTTAAATTTTTTTTCAAACATTTTCCAATGATTCTGATCTTGAGACTCAATTTCTGAGAGTAGGCAAATTTAAAGTTTTACTTCAGTACCCCTATTTTTTATAGCAGATGAAGATTTTTCCAGAAGAAAGTAACCCGATTTGATTTGTAGGCTGTACCATTTTGAATCATACGTTTCACTTCAAAATGAAGGTACTTAAAAATAGAGATATCTCGAGAAATCAGATCGAAAAAAAAATACTTATCTAATGCTAAAAATAAGTAAATAAAAACTTGACCTTAGATACTGAGGCTCGGCCTACTCTCAAGAGGGTGGAGCCTAATTTGGTGACATTAGAACATTTCTATAAAGGTCCACTGTCATGATATGATTTCGCTGTTGTCTTGGCTCATCAAAGAAGTGTCCAAGCTGATCAGTCCTCATATAGATTACAACACACGTTGACTGGTTGGACACAAAGCTGAAGGATATTGAAGGCCTTCCATCGAGTATATTTGGTATGCTCTTTGCAAAAACACACATTCTTTTATAAGTTTCTGGGCCAAAATCTGTTTGTCTAAGATAGGCACTCTGATCGCCACTAAGTTTGCGGCAGTGTGGTGATATGGAAACAAGAAGAGGTCATTTTAGGGAGGGTGGATTCGATGAAAAGGTCTCCTTTTCTTTCGCCGAAAACCAGTCCTAATGAGGGACCCCGCATCCCTACTCGAAATAATCATACCTCGTTACCATAGTCACCGCCACAGCTCCAGACGAATGTCTGGGAGAGTACCTATCGTAGACAAACAGTAGGTTTAATGTTTGTAAACACTGTTTGAGTTCATACTTAAACCTCCATTGCCGATAAAGGGTGACCTTATAAACATTCTTTCATTTATATTTCTTCAAATATTTAAACAAAAGCATGGCATTTATAATTTTATTCACGCATTTGTTTTTTGGGGTCTTTCGATTCCGGTTTAATTTCACTTTATAACCGTCATTGAACAGCCTACCGAATTTTGGGTGTACGACTACTAATGATCAACTCCGTAGCCTTGTAATTTTAAACTATATCCAAAAGACAATGTAACTACTAGAAAAAGTATTGGGAGAAATTTGCCTTCGTGGAGGACTTTTTGACTGAACTAATCCGCATTTGCTTTACAGGAAATGGAAAACCACGAAAACCTAATACGGTTAGCCTAACGGCAAGGGGACTCTAAGCCATGATCCGTCTACCTCTGAGGATATTTAACTTCAGCACCTTTGTCGGCGCGGGCCGGGAACAAAATTCGTATCAACTAGCCATCGCTGAGATTCGAACCCGGTTCCCCACATTGGAAGACGAACATTCTTTTCCCTAAGCCATCACAACTCCCGGTTTAAAATTATATTTTACAACCGTCGTTGAACAGCCGACCCAATTTTAGGCTTACGGCAACTGATGTTCAACACCGTAGCTTTGTAATTTTGAACTAAATCCGGAAGACAAGGAAATTTCTGTATCAAGTATTTGGAGAAATTCGCATTCGTGGCTTGATTTTTTGATGGAACTAAACCGTTTTTGCGTTAGTTACGGTTTGCTTGCACTCCAACGGTTAGCTTGACGGCAAGGGGGCTTTAACCCACGATCCGTTTTCCACTGAGGATATCTTTCGGCAGCACTGTGGTCGGTGTGAGTTGGGTGCGGAATTCGTATCGCCGGGATTCAAACACGGCTCTCCCGGTTTAATTGTTGTAATCGTGGACAATTGTTTTTTTTGTTTTGTTTTTTTTTTGTTTTGTTTATGTGTCTACTTTAAATCTATGAGAGCCATGGAGGAGATAGATTGCTCAATGTGGTGACCCGGGTTCGAATTTCTGTGATGGCAGGGCGAAAAGAATTGCTCACCCAGCTCATGCCGACTTCAGTGCTAACGTAAAATATCCTTAGTGGTGAATGGATTAAGAGTTTGGGTCACCAGGCTAACAGTTGAAAGTTTTCGTGCTTTTCCTCTCCATGTAACGCAAATGTGGGTTAGTTCAATCAAAAGTCCATCACGAAGGTAAATTTCTAGCAATAATTGAGCTAAGAGTTCCCTTGTCTTCCGGATTGGGTTCAAAATTACAAGGCTTCAGAGTTGAACATTAGTATTCTTAAATTTAGTCTTCTTATTGTTCTAATTTTTGAAAGGTGAGTTTGTTTTTTCATAGCGTTGAAATTGACTACGTGTTTATAATTTTAGAAACACTTCTTAAGAGAAAAGTAAGCAATAAGATTGCGCATTTATAAACGGTAAACAAATAATTATTTTTACACTTTTTATATTGTCTAAACTAAGATAATCTTTTTGGTATGTTATTTTATTCATTAATATTCTGAATTAACAGGAAACGTGATTATTTTTCTAAATACACAAACACACACACAAATAAATTGCATTCCACCCGAAATAAACAGATTTTAACCCCTGACGAAAACAATATTTCGAATTATTTGTAAAACGTATTCGGAAAAAGAAAGTAATTGGAAAAAGATTTTTTTTTTAAAAAAAGGAATTATTTCTAAGGATTAGTATTTTTTTTAAAAATATTTTTGATAAGATTCGCTACAATTTTGTTTACTCTAAAAAAAAAAATTTTTTTTCGTGTTAAAAATTGAAATAAGAAGATTCATTAAAAAAATCAAGTTCATTGTTCAACTAAAATATTTTTGTAAAATTCGAAGTTGTGGCAAATATTTAGAATAGATTTTAAAAAACATACAGATAATTTTAAGTATTAGTTGTAATGTATTACGATCGATCCACAGTGGGACTTTAACTGTTACTAAATAAGTACTACATTAAGTAATTAAAATAAAAGTTCAAAATGTTAAACCTTTTCCGTTATGATTCAAACCCTGAAAATGATTGAGGATTTCAAATTAGCCAAGAAGCCGAGATTTTAATGATTTCTTCAAAAAGATAAATGTTAGGAAAATGTTATATTTCCAATAAAATATTTTCGTTCAATTTATTTCGAACTTAAGTTCTGCAAATTAAAGTTAATGGAATTAATAATGAAATAAAACAAATATTTCCAAAATTTTAAATTAAAACACATTCTCTTTTTACATCAAATAAAAATTGTGCCGAATTCATTAAGATGACGTATTAATAAATTAATGTTAAATAATAAAAAGTTCATGAATTTCATCACTGTAGTTCAAACGATCAAAAAATGTATAGAAAGCGATAATTTTGAGTTAATTAAATTTTAAAAAGGCTAAACAGATATCAAATTATTAAAAAAAAATGCTACGTAAAATGTTCCACGTGGAATGGAAAAGCAGGTGTATTTACACCTGAAGATGGCATTTGCGTCGTAGCTCGTGTCATGTCATATTGACAAACCTGCTCCATCTCACGAAAACTGCTGTATAAGAAGGAGACAGAACGAACAGGAAAAGTATTCAGTCGAGCTTTACCCAAAGATGATTTGGTTCAGTCGACTTTCACTAGCTTTTTTGCTAACTGTATGCCTTCACAGCAAGTTTGCTGTTGGGTCGCATAATACACCATGGACTTCCAACGAAAAAGCTGATATGTTTGTTAAACGATTTCTGGCCAATGCTGAAAGATGTGGAGCGTTTTCGCAAGAACAATTGGAGGATATGAGTTCTATAGGCGAAGTAATGATGAGTGCAATGGACAGAATGAACGGAAATATAACTCTCCACAAAATGAAAGCTTTAAATACAGCCTTCGCATCTTCTGTAGCTGAAATTGCCGTATCGGATGCAAACGGGCAGAATGTTCAAGCGACTACAGAAGCCATAGCAAATGCTTTAGAAGCGGCATTTTACGAAACAACTGGAATCAGTAATCCAGCTTTTGTTAATGAAATCCGTACAATGATCAATGTGTTTGCCCAAGCATCAGGAAATGATATTGTCACTAGCACAGCATCAGCAACCACTGCAGCAGCAGTTGGATCAGGTGGTCCAGGTGGATATGGACCACAAGTTTATGGACGAGGTGGATCAGATGCCACAGCAGCAGCAGCCACTGCAGCAGCAGGTGGATCAGGAGGTCCAGGTGGATATGGACCAGGAGGTTATGGACCAGGTGGATCAGAGGCCGCAGCAGCAGCCGCCGCTGCAGCAGCAGGTGGATCAGAAGGATATGGGCCAGGTGGATCAGATGCCGCAGCAGCAGCCGCTGCAGCAGGTGGATCTGGAGGATATGGACCAGGAGGTTATGGACCAGGTAGATCAGAGGCCGCAGCAGCAACCGCTGCAGCAGGTGGATCAGGTGGGTATGGACCAGGAGGTTATAGACCAGGTGGATCAGATGCCGCAGCAGCAGCCGCTGCCGCAGCAGGTGGATCAGGTGGTTTAGATGGATATGGACCAGGAGGTTATGGACGAGGTGGATCAGGTGCCGCAGCAACAGCCGCTGCTGCAGCAGGTGGATCAGGAGGTCTAGGTGGATATGGACCAGGAGGTTATGGACCAGGTGGAGCAGATGCTACAGCAGCAGCCACTGCCGCAGCAGGTGGATATGGACCAGAAGGTTATGGACCAGGTGGATCAGATGCCACAGCAGCAGCCGCTGCAGCAGCAGTTGGATCAGGTGGTCCAGGTGGATATGGTCCAGGAGGTTATGGACGAGGGGGATCAGATTCCGCAGCAGCAGCTGCTGCAGCAGCAGGTGGATCAGGAGGTCCAGGTGGATATGGACCAGGAGGTTATGGACCAGGTGGATCAGAGGTCGCAGCAGCGGCCGCTGCAGCAGCTGGTGGATCAGGTGGTTCTGGTAGATATGGAGCAGGAGGTTATGGACCAGGTGGATCAGATGCCGCAGCAGCAGGCGGATCAGGTGGTTCAGGTGTATATGGACCAGGAGGTTATGGACCAGGTGGATCAGATGTCGCAGCAGCGGCCGCTGCAGCAGCAGGTGGATCAGGTGGTTTAGGAGGAAATGGACCAGGAGGATATGGACCAGGTGGATCAGACGCCGCATCAGCATCCGCTGCAGCAGCAGGTGGATCAGGTGGTTCAGGAAGATACGGTCAAGGAGGTTATGGACCAGGTAGATCAGATGCCGCAGCAGCAGCAGCCGCTGCAGCAGCAGGTGGATCTGGAGGATATGGACCAGGAGGTTATGGACCAGGTAGATCAGAGACCGCAGCAGCAGCCGCTGCAGCAACAGGTGGATCAGGTGGGTATGGACCAGGAGGTTATGGACCAGGTGGCTCAGGTGCCGCAGCAGCTGCTGCAGCAGATGGATCAGGAGGTCCAGGTGGATATGGACCAGGAGGTTATGGACCAGGTGGATCAGAGGCCGCAGCAGCCGCTGCAGCAGCAGGTGGATCAGGAGGATATGGACAAGGAGGTTATGGACCAGGTGGATCAGATGCCGCAGCAGCAGCCGCTGCAGCAGCTGGTGGATCAGGTGGATATGGACCTGGAGGTTATGGACGAGGTGGATCAGATGCCGCAGCAGCAGCCGCTGCTGCAGCAGGTGGATCAGGACGTACAGGTGGATATGGACCAGGAGGTTATGGACCAGGTGGATCAGATGCCGCAGCAGCAACTGGTGGATCAGGTGGTTCAGGTGGATATGGACCAGGTGGATCAGCGCCCGCAGCAACAGCCGCTGCAGCAGCAGGTGGATCAGGTGGGTATGGAACAGGAGGTTATGGATCGGGTGGATCAGATGCCGCAGCAGCAGCAGCCGCTGCAGCAGCTGGTGGATCAGGTGGTTCAGGTGGATATGGACCAGGAGGTTATGGACCAGGTGGATCAGACGCCGCAGCAGCAGCAGCCGCTGCCACAGCAGGTGGTACAGGTGGTTCAGGTGGATATGGACCAGGAGGTTATGAACGAGGTGGATCAGGTGCCGCAGCAGCAGCCGCTGCAGCAGCAGGTGGATCAGGAGGTCCAGGTGGATATGGACCAGGAGGTTATGGACCAGGTGGATCAGATGCCGCAGCTGCTGCAGCAGCAGGTGGATCAGGTGGTTCAGGTGGATATGGACCAGGAGGTTATGGACCAGGTGGATCAGAGGCCACAGCAGCAGCCGCTGCAGCAGCTGGTGGATCAGGTGGTTCAGGTGGATATGGACCAGGAGGTTATGGACCAGGTGGATCAGAGGCCGCAGCAGCAGCCGCTGCCGCAGCAGGTGGAACAGGTGGTTCAGGTGGATATGGACCAGGAGGTTATGAACGAGGTGGATCAGGTGCCGCAGCAGCAGCCGCTGCAGCAGCAGGTGGATCAAGACGTCCAGGAGGATATGGACCAGGTGGATCAGATGCCGCAGCAACAGCCGCTGCAGCAGCAGGTGGATCAGGTGGATATGGAACAGGAGGTTATGGACCAGGTGGATCAGATGTCGCAGCAGCGGCCGCTGCAGCAGCAGGTGGATCAGGTGGTTTAGGAGGATATGGACCAGGAGGATATGGACCAGGTGGATCAGACGCCGCATCAGCATCCGCTGCAGCAGCAGGTGGATCAGGTGGTTTAGAAATATACGGACAAGGAGGTTATGGACCAGGTAGATCAGATGCCGCAGCAGCAGCCACTGCAGCAGCATTAGGATCAGGAGGATATGGACCAGGAGATTATGGACCAGGTAGATCAGATGCCGCCGCAGCAGCCGCTGCAGCAGCAGGTGGATCAGGTGGTTCAGGTGGATATGGACCAGGAGGTTATGGACCAGGTGGATCAGATGTCGCAGCAGCAGCTGCTGCAGCAGCAGGTGGATCAGGTGGTTTAGGAGGATATGGACCAGGAGGTTATGGACGAGGTGGATCAGGTGCCGCAGCAGCAGCTGCTGCAGCAGCTGGTGGATCAGGTGGTTCAGGTGGATATGGACCAGGAGGTTATGGACGAGGTGGATCAGGTGCCGCAGCAGCAGCCGCTGCTGCAGCAGGTGGATCAGGAGGTCCAGGTGGATATGGACCAGATGGTTATGTACCAGGTGGATCAGATGCCGCAGCAGCAGCTGGTGGATCAGGAGGTTCAGGTGGATATGGACCAGGTGGATCAGAGGCCGCAGCATCAGCCGCTGCAGCAGGTGGATCAGGTGGGTACGGACCAGGAGGTTATGGATCAGGTGGATCGGATGCCTCAGCAGCAGCAGCCGCTGCAGCAGCTGGTGGATCAGGTGGTTCAGGTAGATATGGACCAGGAGGTTATGGACCAGGTGGATCAGATGCCGCAGCAGCAGCCGCTGCAGCAGCAGGTGGTTCAGGTGGATATGGACCAGGAGGTGATAGGCGAGGTGGATCAGGTGCCGCAGCAGCAGCCGCTGCAGCAGCGGGTGGATCAGGAGGTCCAGGTGGATATGGACCAGGAGGTTATGGACCAGGTGGATCAGATGCCGCAGCAGCAGCCGCTGCAGCAGGTGGATCAGGTGGGTATGGACCAGGAGGTTATGGATCAGGTGGATCGGATGCCGCAGCAGCAGCAGCCGCTGCAGCAGCTGGTGGATCAGGTGGTTCAGGTGGATATGGACCAGGAGGTTATGGACCAGGTGGATCAGATGCCGCAGCAGCAGCCGCTTCAGCAGCAGGTGGATCAGGTGGGTATGGACCAGGAGGTTATAGACCAGGTGGATCAGATGCCGCAGCAGCAGCCGCTTCCGCAGCAGGTGGTTCAGGTGGATATGGACCAGGAGGTTATGGACGAGGTGGATCAGGTGCCGCAGCAGCAGCCGCTGCTGCAGCAGGTGGATCAGGAGGTCCAGGTGGATATGGACCAGATGGTTATGTACCAGGTGGATCAGATGCCGCAGCAGCAGCTGGTGGATCAGGAGGTTCAGGTGGATATGGACCAGGTGGATCAGAGGCCGCAGCATCAGCCGCTGCAGCAGGTGGATCAGGTGGGTACGGACCAGGAGGTTATGGATCAGGTGGATCGGATGCCTCAGCAGCAGCAGCCGCTGCAGCAGCTGGTGGATCAGGTGGTTCAGGTAGATATGGACCAGGAGGTTATGGACCAGGTGGATCAGATGCCGCAGCAGCAGCCGCTGCAGCAGCAGGTGGTTCAGGTGGATATGGACCAGGAGGTGATAGGCGAGGTGGATCAGGTGCCGCAGCAGCAGCCGCTGCAGCAGCGGGTGGATCAGGAGGTCCAGGTGGATATGGACCAGGAGGTTATGGACCAGGTGGATCAGATGCCGCAGCAGCAGCCGCTGCAGCAGGTGGATCAGGTGGGTATGGACCAGGAGGTTATGGATCAGGTGGATCGGATGCCGCAGCAGCAGCAGCCGCTGCAGCAGCTGGTGGATCAGGTGGTTCAGGTGGATATGGACCAGGAGGTTATGGACCAGGTGGATCAGATGCCGCAGCAGCAGCCGCTTCAGCAGCAGGTGGATCAGGTGGGTATGGACCAGGAGGTTATAGACCAGGTGGATCAGATGCCGCAGCAGCAGCCGCTTCCGCAGCAGGTGGTTCAGGTGGATATGGACCAGGAGGTTATGGACGAGGTGGATCAGGTGCCGCAGCAGCAGCTGCTGCAGCAGCAGGTGGATCAGGAGGTCCAGGTGTATATGGACCAGGAGGTTATGGACCAGGTGGATCAGAGGCCGCAGCAGCAGCCGCTGCAGCAGCAGGTGGATCAGGTGGTTTAGGAGGATATGGACCAGGAGGATATGGACCAGGTGGATCAGACGCCGCAGCAGCAGCCGCTGCAGCTGTTGGTGGATCGGGTGGTTCTGATGAATATCGACCAGGAGGTTATGGACCAGGTGGATCAGATGCCGCAGCAGCAGCTGCTGCAGCAGCTGGTGGATCAGGTGGTTCAGGTGGATATGGAACAAGAGGTTATGGACCAGGAGGATCAGATGTCTCAGCAGCGGCCGCTGCAGCAGCAGGTGGATCAGGTGGTTTAGGAGAATATGGACCAGGAGGATATGGACCAGGTGGATCAGACGCCGCATCAGCATCCGCTGCAGCAGCAGGTGGATCAGGTGGTTTAGGAATATACGGACAAGGAGGTTATGGACCAGGTAGATCAGATGCCGCAGCAGCAGCCGCTGCAGCAGCAGGTGGATCAGGAGGTCCAGGTGGATATGGACCAGAAGGTTATGGAACAGGTGGATCAGAGGCCGCAGCAGCAGCCGCTGCAGCAGCAGGTGGATCAGGAGGATATGGACCAGGAGGTTATGGACCAGGTAGATCAGATGCCGCCGCAGCAGCCGCTGCAGCAGCTGGTGGATCAGGTGGTTCAGGTGGATATGGACCAGGAGGTTATGGACCAGGTGGATCAGATGCCGCAGCAGCAGCCGCTGCAGCAGCAGGTGGATCAGGTGGGTATGGACCAGGAGGTTATAGACCAGGTGGATCAGATGCCGCAGCAGCAGCCGCTGCCGCAGCAGGTGGTTCAGTTGGATATGGACCAGGAGGATATGGACGAGGTGGATCAGGAGCCGCAGCAGCAGCTGCGGCAGCAGCTGGTGGTTCAGGTGGTTCAGGTGGATATGGACCAGGAGGTTATGGACGAGATGGATCATATTCCGCAGCAGCAGCAGCTGCAGCAGCAGGTGGATCAGGAGGTCCAGGTGGATATGGACCAGGAGGTTATGGACCAGGTGGATCAGAGGCCGCAGCAGCAGCCGCTGCAGCAGCAGGTGGATCAGGAGGATATGGACCAGGAGGTTATGGACCAGGTGGATCAGATGCCGCAGCAGCAGCCGCTGCAGCAGCTGGTGGATCAGGTGGTTCAGGTGGATATGGACCAGGAGGTTATGGACGAGGTGGATCAGGTGCCGCAGCAGCAGCCGCTGCTGCAGCAGGTGGATCAGGAGGTCCAGGTGGATATGGATCAGATGGTTATGGACCAGGTGGATCAGATGCTGCAGCAACAGCCGCTGCAGCAGCAGGTGGATCAGGTGGGTATGGACCAGGAGGTTATAGACCAGGTGGATCAGATGCCGCAGCAGCAGCCGCTTCCGCAGCAGGGGGTTCAGGTGGATATGGACCAGGAGGTTATGGACGAGGTGGATCAGGTGCCGCAGCAGCAGCTGCGTCAGCAGCTGGGGGATCAGGTGGTTCAGGTGGAAATGGACCAGGAGGTTATGGACGAGATGGATCAGATTCCGCAGCGGCAGGTGGATCAGGAGGTCCAGGTGTATATGGACCAGGAAGTTATGGACCAGGAAGTTATGGACCAGGTGGATCAGAGGCCGCAGCAGCAGCCGCTGCAGCAGCAGGTGGATCAGGAGGATATGGACCAGGAGGTTATGGACCAGGTGGATCAGATGCCGCAGCAGCAGCCGCTGCAGCTGCTGGTGGATCGGGTGGTTCTGGTGAATATCGACCAGGAGGTTATGGACCAGGTGGTTCAGATGCCGCAGCAGCAGCTGCTGCAGCAGCTGGTGGATCAGGTGGTTCAGGTGGATATGGAACAGGAGGTTATGGACCAGGAGGATCAGATGTCGCAGCAGCGGCCGCTGCAGCAGCAGGTGGATCAGGAGGATATGGACCAGGAGGTTACGGACCAGGTAGATCAGATGCCGCCGCAGCAGCCGCTGCAGCAGCTGGTGGATCAGGTGGTTTAGGAGGATATGGACCAGGTGGATCAGACGCCGCATCAGCATCCGCTGCAGCAGCAGGTGGATCAGGTGGTTTAGGAATATACGGACAAGGAGGTTATGGACCAGGTAGATCAGATGCCGCAGCAGCAGCCGCTGCAGCGGCAGGTGGATCAGGAGGTCCAGGTGGATATGGACCAGAAGGTTATGGACCAGGTGGATCAGAGGCCGCAGCAGCAGCCTCTGCAGCAGCAGGTGGATCAGGAGGATATGGACCAGGAGGTAATGGACCAGGTGGATCAGATGCCGCTGCAGCAGCCGCTGCTGGTGGATCAGGTGGTTCTGGTGGATATCGACCAGGAGGTTATGGACCAGGTGGATCAGATGCCGCAGCAGCAGCTGCTGCAGCAGCTGGTGGATCAGGTGGTTCAGGTGGATATGGAACAGGAGGTTATGGACAAGGTGGATCAGATGTCGCAGCAGCGGCCGCTGCAGCAGCAGGTGGATCAGGAGGTCCAGGTGGATATGGACCAGGAGGTTATGGACCAGGTGGTTCAGAGGCCGCAGCAGCAGCAAGTGGATCAGGAGGATATGGACCAGGAGGTTATGGACCAGGTAGATCAGATGCCGCCGCAGCAGCCGCTGCAGCAGCTGGTGGATCAGCTGGTTCAGGTGGATATGGACCAGGAGGTTATGGACCAGGTGGATCAGATGACGCAGCAGCAGCCGCTGCAGCAGCAGGTGGATCAGGAGGATATGGACCAGGAGGTAATGGACCAGGTGGATCAGATGCCGCAGCAGCAGCAGCCGCTGCAGCAGCTGGTGGATATCGGCCAGGAGGTTATGGGCCAGGTGGATCAGATGCCGCAGCAGCAGCCGCTGCAGCAGCAGGTGGATCAGGAGGGCCAGGTGGATATGGACCAGGAGGTTATGGTCCAGGTGGATCAGAGGCCGCAGCAGCAGCCGCTGCAGCAGCAGGTGGACCAGGAGGATATGGACCAGGAGGTTATGGACCAGGTGGATCAGATGCCGCAGCAGCAGCCGCTGCAGCAGCTGGTGGATCAGGTGGTTCAGGTGGATATGGACCAGGAGGTTATGGACCAGGTGGATCAGATGCCGCAGCAGCAGCCGCTGCAGCAGCAGGTGGATCAGGTGGGTATGGGCCAGGAGGTTATAGACCAGGTGGATCAGATGCCGCAGCAGGTGGTTCAGGTGGATATGGACCAGGAGGTTATGGACGAGGTGGATCAGGTGCCGCAGCAGCAGCTGCTGCAGCAGCAGGTGGATCAGGAGGTCCAGGTGGATATGGACCAGAAGGTTATGGTCCAGGTGGATCAGAGGCCGCAGCAGCAGCCGCTGCAGCAGCAGGTGGACCAGGTGGATATGGACCAGGAGGTTATGGACGAGGTGGATCAGGTGCCGCAGCAGCAGCTGCTGCAGCAGCAGGTGGATCAGGAGGTCCAGGTGGATATGGACCAGGAGGTTATGGTCCAGGTGGATCAGAGGCCGCAGCAGCAGCCGCTGCAGCAGCAGGTGGACCAGGAGGATATGGACCAGGAGGTTATGGACCAGGTGGATCAGATGCCGCAGCAGCAGCCGCTGCAGCAGCAAGTGGATCAGGAGGTCCAGGTGGATATGGACCAGGACGTTATCGACCAGGTGGATCAGAGGCCGCAGCAGCAGCTGCTGCAGCAGCTGGTGGATCAGGTGGTTCAGGTGGATATGAACCAGGAGGTTATGGACCAGGTGGATCAGAAGCCGCAGCAGCAGCCGCTGCAGCAGCTGGTGGTTCAGGTGGTTCTGGTGGATATGGACCAGGAGGTTATGGACCAGGTGGATCAGATGCCGCAGCAGCGGCCGCTGCAGCAGCAGGTGGATCAGGTGGTTTAGGAGGATATGGACCAGGTGGATCAGACGCCGCGTCAGCATCCGCTGCTGCAGCAGGTGGATCAGGTGGTTTAGGAAGATACGGACAAGGAGGTTTTGGACCAGGTAGATCAGATGCCGCAGCAGCAGCCGCTGCAGCAGCAGGTGGATCTGGAGGATATGGACCAGGAGGTTATGGACCAGGTAGATCAGATGCCGCAGCAGCAGCCGCTGCAGCAGCAGGTGGATCAGGTGGATATGGACCAGGAGGTTATGGACCAGGTGGATCAGATGCCGCATCAGCAGCCGCTGCAGCAGCAGGTGGATCAAGTGGTTCGGGTGGATATGGACCAGGAGGTTATGCACGAGTTGGATCAGAGGCGGCTGCAGCGGCCGCTGCAGCAGCAGGTGGATCAGGTGGTCCAGGTGGATATGGACCAGTAGGATATGGACCAGTTGTATCAGGTGCCATGGCAGCATCCGCTGCAGCATCGGCGATTTCATCTCCAGCATCAACTTCTCGAATTTCTTTTGTTGCGTCAAGATTAGTGTCTGGAGGACCAGCTAATGCTTCAAATCTTTCAAATACAATGGGAACTTTAATGTCTCAAGTAAGAGCTGGTAATCCCGGAGCTTCTGAATGTGAGGTTACGATACAAGCACTCGTTGAATTAATCGCAGCTTTGATTCATATTCTTGGTTCAGCTAACACTGGAAATATCAACTATGGTTCTGCAGCACAATCTGCTGCAGTAGTTGGTCAATCATTCCAATCTGCATTTCACTGAATTATAATTTTTTCCACTTTTTGTGTATTCTAATTCTATTTGTTTTAAACATTTTGTGCCTAAAGGGAAATCTAAATTTAAAAAATAAATTTTTGCAATTTACACATATTTGCATTATTTTTTGTATATCTTTATCGTTCGAGTTTGATTTTGAGTAATATTTTAAGTTTAAAAATACAATTACAAAAATGATAAAAATTTTAAATAAGTTTAACTTTACCGTACAAGTTTCTAATACCGTTAAAGCGATAAAAATTGCGTTATTTTTTTCTACATTTTTGCTTTGAAAAGAAATCTACTAGTCTGAAATAAAGAGACTTTTTTATTACACATAAAAATTAATTAATGTTTTTATTACTACTGAAATATTTTATTTCTTATAAGATAATGGGAATTTTACCAACTATATCTTGTACTAGTAGAGACCTTTTCCAATAATAATATTATAGGTTTTGAAATTGTATTTGGATATCAATTATTCAATCAATTAATGGATAGCAGTTATTGATTTCAAGATAAAAACAAATTTAAGAAATAGTATGAATTGAAATGTAAGGGAACGTGTTAGTAATAAACTATCATGGGATATCAGCAACCACTTCGTGTGCTTAACAGAGAAAAGATCACTCAATTTGGAATAAGGTAAACACTAAAAATAATCAAAATAATAGATTTATGAAAATAATACAATGACTTGCTATATCCATTACAATAATAGGTTGTTTCCAATTAAAAAAAAACAAGCATATGCTATAAAACAAGTACTTGCCCCATGCAAGGAGTAAATAATCAACCAGCTCAAAAATCTTGACACATGACGGCTTGTTCAGAGACCTTTTATTTCATAAATTGTATGAAACAGACAATTTTTTTTAAACGAAGCAAGTGCATCTTTTTTTTGGACAAAATTTTAACAAAGGCATGTAAAGATATCAACTAATGAAAGGGGTAACAAGAGTAAGGATTTGCAATAAAGCATTGTAAGTCATACGAGAGAAAAATATATTTAAAGCGTGATAAGAAGATAAAATACAAGACTTAAATTGAGTATCTTAAATATTAAAGAAAAATTTAAAGTTATAAAGAGGTCGATATGAAGGATATTTAATGCACTGAAATTTGTAACGATTTGAGGATATCCATTAATATTAAAGCCTACAAAGAAGAATCTAGGAGAAAGAATTAAATTCCTCGATACGGACAGAATTTCGGAGAGGCAGAAGGTACGGTTGCGAGTTGAAAGGCAAACAACTTTTTCATTCTTAAATAAAATAGATATTCAACAAAAGCAAATTGAAAGAAATGTTCTATTCTACAAAAACAAATTGAAAGAGGAAATTCAACCCTGCTACAAAATTTGTTAGCTACAAATCGTTTGTGGTTGCCCCCTTTTACCGGGTGGACGCTACGAAGCCTTCAATTTGTTCTTGTGGAATATAACATTTATGGGATCATTGAAGATCGAAAAAGTTGTTTGAGGTTAAGCTTTAAAGATGTCAGAGAGTTTATTCAGAAAAATTCATTGAGTGGGCAAACAAATGAGTTAAATCCCGGATGATTAAGATTAGCCAATAAATGAACATCTACAGTGGGTTATTTTGTAAAGAGTCACAAATTAGTTTCAAAAACATCCTCTTTTAAAAGACGGCAAAATACGAGGGTCTAAATTAAGAACCATTCTTATGAACCCGTGGCGGAGACTATAGTGTATGACTATTTCAAGGACAAATTTTGACCCGAGTCGGCGAGAAAAAGGTAATATTTTTCTTCGGTCTATAGTGTTAGCCGTAGAGTAAACAGAAGTCCCTGAAATGTGCTATTTTTTCCCCCGTAGCAACAGACTTTGTGGCGGAAGGGGGGATTTCTTACCGTAGACAAACTATATCTCTCTCCACAGGACGTGCACTGACCGTTGACAAGCAATGAAGAACGAACAGAAAATTAATATTCCTTTTGAAAAGAAAAGTAAAATTTTTGCCAGACAAAATTTATTCAGTTTATTTACGTTTAAGTTAAAAAAAAATTCCTTCAATTTAGAAAAATCACTTGAAAGTTTCGCATAGAATAAATTCAAACTGTTATAAAATTTAAAGTGAATAAAGGTTTAAAAAAATTGAAAAAAAAGACTTAAATAAAAGATTAAATGTAACATTACACAAAGTAAACCTGCGACAATGTCTTAAATTTGTTCAAAAGCTTACTGGAATCAATTTTTCTTACTTTCCTTATAATTTTTTATTGAAATTAAAATGCACGCACCGACCAACGAGGAAAAATCCAATTGTATTTTCGCATATATAATCGCGTTATAAAGAGATTCAAATCTTTAAAACCACTTAAATAAAATAACTTATTCGCTTAAACGGGACTAATATCTTTAAATCATTACATCAACTAAATTAATTATTTAACTTAAAACAAAACTTTTGATCAATTAACTTAAAAAAAATATTCTTTTTCCTTTCTATATATATAAAAATGAATGTGTGTCTGTATGTATGTCCTTTATAGACTCCTAAACCATTCGACAGAAAGCGATGAAACTTGGCATACAGATAGTTCAAAGCACGAGGAAGGTTTCTGTCGGCATTAGAACATTCTGCAACAAACCGTTCCAGCGGTATCAGCGAAAATCTAAATGGAATTTTCTGATTGGTTAAGCGTTAGCCATTGTTTTAGATTTAGTGATTCAATTTTCACATATTTTAAAGATAATATCGGTGATAGTTGCTAGCATATAGCTCTGTTTGAACAAAAAATAGTTTATTGCTGTATTTAAATATTTAATTATATTCGCTATGTCAGATGAATTCAATGAACATTACGAAGTAGCACGCGTTATTTACGTCATCAAATTTATACTTTGTCTGATGCTGCTCGATTTTATTTTATTTATATTAATTCTTTTTTTTAAGTGTATCTAAAAAAATGCTTATTTAAAATCGACCCCCGAGACCTTTAGTATTCGAAGCTGCTTAAAAAAGTATTTCTAAAATTAGAATACTCACGTTGGAACAAGTCCTAGAGGCTATTCCACGTGCGAACTCTTAAAAGTCGGTCAAATAACATCTAAAAAGCAATAACTCCTGCCGTGCACCTCTTCGTGGTTCGGGGGAGAAACGTCTTTGGCGGCAAACGCAGGCAGAGGGGTCGACCGACGAAGACGCACAAAGCACTGCAAGTGAAGTGGTTTTAAATCATGACAGAAAGTGAGGAGCCAGCAGGTTTTGATGACTTGTTTGAAGTTAGTGAAAAAGATAGGACGACAGAGATCTCGTTGGAGAAAATGAATCGTTTACTGAAAAAGCAGCAGGGAAAAACACTCTAGCAGTCACACAGGTGACGTCCGAATCATTTCAAAACAGTTGCATTTTAACAAGGATGAAAGAGATTTGAATCTCATGATTAAAAAGAAGAATGCAAATAAGAGCTCGAAAAATGACGAAGTAGGCCGAGAGGTTTGGCGATCAAAGAAAAGACATGTCCTAATGATTGACTCAAAGGAGAAGGCACCTCCTGAGGAGATAGAGAGAACCATCAAAGAGAATATTGACCTAGCGCAGATCGAGCTCAGAGTCAAAGAGCTAAGGACAACCCGAGCAGGGAAAGTGCTAGTTGAATTTTAGACAGCACTTAGCACTGCTTAAAGAGCAGATTAAAGAAACAGGGCTGAGCAAGAAACTAAAATACGGAGTGCATTCAGGAAAAAGCCTAGAATCATCATTCTAGGGCTACCAGAGACTCTAACCAAGGATAGTCTCACTATGCAACTCTGGGAGTGCAATGACAACTTTAAAGCCGGAAACTTTCAAGTCTCGTTTCCTATTAAAACCAAAAAAGGACAGCACTGGCTTATAGCACTTGAGCCAAAGTGCTTTAAAACCATCATGAGACGTGATACCGCTTCGATTGGGTGGAAGAGCTATAAGTACAATGAGTACCTTCGACCGCTTAGGTGCTATAAATGCAATCACCTTGGTCCTATGGCAAAAGATTGCAACAATCCTGAGACCTGTTCAAACTGTGATGGCATAGGACATCGAGCGGACTCCTGCCAAGGGAAAAGTAAATGCAATAATTGCTTCGAGGCCAACCAACGGTTTGGCTCAAACCTTAAAATCAATCATAGTGCCACAAGCAAATCCTGCGTGTCTCATAAGAGAGCTATAAGAAGTATCCAGCACAAGACCCATTACTGGGATTGAACCTAACCAAGAAATCACGATAGTCTTTGAACCAAAGCGACTTCAACAAGAAACAAGATGCCTTCACTCAACTCTGTTTACTGCTTAGCAGGTCAATTTTGACCTTTCGCCCTGTAATTGCTTGACTGTGTCATTTTAAATTTTGTTCTGTAATTTTGTTAATTAAAGTTCATTGGTTTCTGGCATGAAGTTTGCCGGCCTTCCTGTCGGAGGGTGACTGCAACACTGCTGTCGGCCCTTCTGGTCCTGGAGTCTGCAGTTGATCTAGGTTCTGGCTGGGGCCTCCTCTGCTCTTTGACCGTCGTTCAAGACCCTCGTGTCCGCGATTGCTCGTTTTGGGTCGCTTCACTCAATTCCTTATTTGAAATCGACGGTAATGAAATATTTATGTATTCAAAAGCGAAAATTAATGGTACTAATTCTTTTAGGATAAACATAAAAACTCGACGCCAATGAGGCTTAATTAAGCCAATGATGTTTAATTAATTAAGGTAATATATGGAAGCAAATACATCCGACCTACCCTCACTCGGGCATACGGAGAGATGTACCATTTATTAAAACCCAAATAAAAGTTTTACAAGTAACAAAGATGGCAACACAATACAATTATGCTCCGGGAGCACAGCCCAAAACACAAATTCGACTGAACTCCCAAAATTGAGCCACAAAAAATACAGTAATAGGGGATATTGTGTTTAAAACTAAAACACAAAAACAGTTACAGCGAAGAACGAACAGAAATAATAGTAAGAGATCAAGGTAACCAAGCAGTGTAAAACCATACATACAAATAAAATTTACCATACATACAAAGTTACCATACGTATATACAAAAACCAAAGTCACCATACAAATTTCAGGTGTAAAAGGGGTTAAAGTTAAAAGTAACCTGCCGCTAGGCCGCTGACCAAAAGTTAAAATTTACCAAAACATTAAAAGGGGTGTATAAATATAACAACATATGGTTAAAAGGACTCCAGCAAGCCCAAAAGATTAAAAATATATATATAGATAGATAAATACATAATAAGAAACATATACAAGTACGAAAAGATCAAGGGGCCAGTGGAGTTCCCAGGAATACCCAATGATAGGTGAGAGATGAAAACTAAAAAGGTAATGAAGTTATAAAATGCAAAAGTCAGTGTTAAAAATAAATAGTTGCCAGTCCAGTTTTGTGACCGCTCTGGGAGACACCGATTTACCCGGTGTGAATAGGGTTCATAGAGTCTTCTAAAGTAATAGTGTCTTCAAGAGTCGTTTTAATGATTTCTCTGATGATATTCTTTTGTTGTTTTGTTTTGCATCAATTTTCAATTGGTTCTCTAATGTTTATGTGTTTCCCCCGGAGTGTCGAGTACTTAGGACATTCTGCGATTAAGTGTTCTACTGTTTGTCTTTTCCCGCAGTAGTTGCAGCTCGAAGTTTTTTGAAAAAACCTCGATTGGTGTTCACCGAACACTCCGTGGGCAGTATAAAATTGGTTTACATAGAAGTCACTGTTTAAAATGTTATCATTGACTCTTGGAAAAAATTTTTGAGTTTGCCTCCCATTCGTCGAGCGGTCCCACCTTTCCTGCCATAGTACCCTGCTGACCTGCCTTAATCTATTATTGACCTGTGGTCTTGTGATGGAGTAGTGGAAGACCACCCCGCTGAGCAAAGTACCCGTTTTAGCTAAGACGTCCGCCTTCTCGTTACCCAACTCCCCCGAGTGGGCTTTGATCCAGTTGATCTGATAATTCCTATTTTGGATAATGTTTTTGATGTTTTCAACGATTGGATCTCTTGGTGTGGGGTTCTCGAGGGATTGCAACGACGATTTGGAGTCTGAAAAAAGTGCCATGTCTTGTATGTTTTCCTTGGCAACCCAAGAAATGGCCAAGTGAATGGCGGTCAGCTCAGCCGGGTAGACACTTGATTCGTCATTTATTCTGACAGACTGTTGATGTATAGTAACGTTATCACGCTTGACCAGGAAGCCACTACCAACTCTAAATTCAAAATTATTGGTTTCGTTATTAAGCACTTTCATTTTGCTCCCGTCCGTGTAAATTTCAATTCCCGTTCCCCTCGGCCGGTTGTATCCCGTATTAACAATTTTAAGTTGGGTAGGGTCAAAGTTATAGTTTGAAGTCGGGATATATTCAGTCAGATCCTTAATCTGGTAGTCATTATCGAAGTTTTCTTGTTTATCTTTATTCCAAATCTGTTTCTTAATGGCGATTGATTGTCTAATAATGAGGTCAATTGGGGTAATGCCCGCCAGGATCTGGAGTGCCTCCGTGCTGGTAGTTGAATAACATTTTGTAATATTCAAAAGAGGGATTCTTTGTATAGATATGAGTTTTTGGTTAATTTTAACAGTATTTGAATACCAGACGGAGGCACCATAAATAATTTTCTTCTCAATAGCTTGTTTGTAGATTTGTTTGAGAATTTCTGGGTTTAAACCCCTTGTTGCTCTACTATATTGTTTTAACCTCTCATAAAAGATGTTAATATCATGTTTAATGTTTTCTAGGTGCGGGATCCAGGTGAGCCTGGGGTCCAAGGTGATTCCAAGGTATTTCAAGTTCTTAACATTTTTAATATATGCAGTGTTCGTACCTTCCATCCTAATACACGGGAGCCTACGGACGCATTTTGCGTCTTTGGGGAAGGTAATTGCAAAGGTTTTATCAGGTGCGAAATCTAATTTGTGGCTCCTGGCCCAGTCTGTCAGCATGCCAATAATATCAGACCCCTGTTTATCCAAGCGATAGAGGATTGAATGTTTAATTAAGAGAAAAATATCATCGGCGAAGACCAGCAGTTTACCATTACTAAAATTTATGTTGGTTAAAAGCGAATTAATGAGGATGAGCCATAAGATTGGTCCCAATGACGAGCCCTGGGGAACTCCAACGTTGGTTGATAACATGATAGAAGAGTCATTAAAATTGAAACTAACAAATCGATGTTGTAGAAAATCATAGATCATAGCCAACAGTGAATCGTCAATATTAAGGTTGTTTAATTCTTGTTTCAGAATGAACCAATTTGCCGAGTTGAAAGCGTTTTTAATATCCATGGCTATGCCCACAGTGTGACAGCCCTCACGTTTTGATTGAATGACATAGTCCACCACAGTTTTCAGCGCATCGTCGGTTCCCCTGCCTCTCCTGAAGCCATATTGATTATCATGAATAACATTATTATTTTCCAGGTAATAAATCAATCTTTCAGTTAAGAGCTTATCAAGAATTTTGCCCCAGGTAGAGAGCAGGGAAATCGGACGGTAGTGCTGGGGCTGGGTGTGGTCTCTCCCGGGTTTTGGGATAAGACAAATCAATGCGATTTTCCACTTATCCGGGAAAACGCCATAATGCAAACAAGTGTTTAGGACCGCCTTAAACCAGGACTTGTTACAATAGTAAAGATCCCTGAAAACTTCTGAGGGAATCCCATCTGGACCCGGTGCTTTATTTGATTTCATGTTTCTTATCACGTGCTCAATTTCTGCTGTTGTAAAGCATTGCCCAGGGATATTTTTAAAATTAGGTCGGATGTCGGGGTCATTCACTCTAGGAAAATGGTGATTTAGAATGTTATTAATAGATTCTCTATAGTTAGTAGTATAGGTTCCATCCTGCTTGATAGTCAGATTATTATTCTGCTTTCTAATGTCCATGCCCCTACTGCATTGATACGGTTTTCCGAACGTGGAGTTATCAGTGAGATTACTCAGGTACTGTTTAATGCCCTCTCTTTTATAGTATCGAATCAGTTTACGGTATTTTGCCAAGTTCAAGTTGTAATCAACCCTACATTTATTTCTTAAAAAGTTGTCGGTTTGGCGCTGAAATTTTCTGCGCAGCGCCCTAACCCTCTTTCTCATAATAGAGAGGGTGGTTGTCCACCAAGGGTTAACTTTCTTCCCATTGTTACACCTCTTTTTAATTTTGTTCTGTCTACAAGCCTCGATAATATCCTCGGTTACCTTATTAATAAAATAGTTTAGGCTCTCCCTATCAGTAATTGAAGTAAGATCATTAGTTTCGGTAACATGGGTCAGATCTATTTTCAAGTTTAACCAGTTCAGTCTATTATAATAGATACGATTGTGCTCAACAGAGTCACTATCAGAAGAGTCAGTTGGATTTACTTTGTATTTGCACGTGATAAGTTCATGGTCCGAGTCTGTAATATGGTCTATTACTTGGTAGTCAGAAAATTTATCGTTGTTTGCGATAGCCAGGTCTATCCAACTTCTACCCTGGGCAGTGAAATAAGTTGGCGGACTATTGGGATCGTTAAGAATAAAAAGGTCAAAATGGTTAACAAAGTTTATAATGGGATCTGAGCGGTGAGTGATGGAACCTCCCCAAATGGGAGATTTGGCGTTAAAATCGCCACAGATGAGAAGATTATAATCAGCATATCGGGCAGCCATGGATTCGAGCTTGCTCAGAAATGGTTCAATGGCGTCACTGGGCGAAATATAAATAGAAATAAAAATGTGTTTTTCAGACTGATAAGTAAAGCCAACGGCCTGCAGACATTGTTCACTAAGTATGCTATAGTCGTCAAGGCCGTGGCGGCACATTAAAATAGCTGCTTTTGGCTTAAGACTACTCTTATATATCTTAAAACTACTCGAAAAATCAGTAATAATGCCCTCTTGGTTGTAGTAGGGCTCATTTATGCTAACCAGATCAAAAGTAGAGATTAAAATATCATGATTAAGTTGAATGTTGACAGCCCTTGAGCGATGGAGGTTGAGGTGCCCGTAATTTAGTACTAGTTGTTGTCTATTCTCCATAATTCGTTCTTTTAATTTGAATTGACCTTGCTCGCTCCAACTGCCTACAGGTCTTGTCAAAAGGGCTATGTGCTGTGTCATAGGTTGTTTTATATTTCTTATTAGCCATCACACATAATTTGCAGAATTCTTGTTTGTCACAGTCTTTATCTTCGTGGCCAACTGCCGAACAGACTCTACATACTTTATCTGCTGTGCAGTGCTTTGCGATATGCCCCAGCTCTGCGCATTTAAAGCACTGTTTGGTCTTGATGTGCTCCCGGAAATTATATCTCCTCCATCCCACGTTTATTTTGTCAAGATTCATGAATTTTTTGAAGGCGTTTGGTTGTACTTCAATCACCCAATTGTTTCGATCACCACCCGCTCTCAGAGGGAACTTGATCTCAAAGTCTTCTTCGTAAATCAACTGATTCTGATTCACAATGGCATCTCTGATGTTCTCTCTATCTAAACTTCCGTCGATTCCGTATATTATAATTGATGGATTCATCAGTTTTGGTTTTGATAAATTATATTGCTCGGTGAGTTTACTGGATTGAAATTCTTGTTCTAGGATCTGGAGTTCTCTATCGCTACCTGTTTGAATTAATATTCCTCCATCTCTTATCTTTGTCATGCGCTTAATGCCAATCTTGAGTCTGTTAGGATCCAGTGAGCTCATAACATCTTCTTTTATTTGTTCTGGCATCGCCTCTTTCGAGTTTCGTCTGATAATCGTAACATATTCCTTGGCTCTTAGTTGTTTTACTGCTTGATGTTCTTGTCTTGGGGTGCTTTTTAGTACTCCAGCATATGTAACATCCGTATTTTCAGTTACCTCTTCAATAGCATGTTCCGTAATGTCTAGCTGTTCTGACGCTTTATCAAGTTGATGTTTCATTATTCCCAAGTTGGCATCTTGTTTGCTTATCAGTATCAGTAATTCACCTATACCTTTTAAAATTTCCGTCCTGTCAGCTATGGTAATTTTGCAGGTACTCTTGTGCAGGATCTGATTAACTCTGGTTTGAATATCCACTGCATCGGTCATGAAATGTACCTCCAATGGGGCTTCCTCAACTCCACCCTCTCGGCTGCCAACAGTATCTCCCTCATCATCAATGATATAGTCCTGTGGGTTTGTGGAAGGCATCTCCACCTAAGGTGGGTTGTTTCTGAAACAACCTTTTGATTTGCTACGAGACAACAGGCAATTAAAATTGAGGGGGAGAATAAGGTCAAAAAGTTTAGAAAAAATCATTACCAGAAAACCAGTATTAAGGTATTTTAATAAAAGTATTAAGGGCAAAGTCCTCAGATCGGCATAAAAAAAGCGCAATACAGAGACGATCCCCTGAAAATCTTTTAAAACGTAAAATTTAACCAGTACTAAAACAATGTTCAAAATTGCATTTTGTTGATGACCCCCTAAAATTTGTGGTCGACTCCTCAAATATCGCCACAAGTTTCAATTTAGGGATGACCTATGAGGCTATGTTCAATGTTGAGATGGTCCCTGAAAATATTCTTTGAAAGTACAACAATCAATATTGAGACGGTCCCTAAATGCAATGATCGTGAAACAAGATCGTTAAAATGCTATCACAGTTATAAAAGCAGAGTTTACAATGTAACCGACGATTTCAATTACTTGTTAAGGTAAATAATCCAATGTTGAGTTTCGTGAGCACACACTATGAAATCAAAGTTTGGTAATTAACACAGATTGCCGATAAAAACAACACCGAATCACATGAACACTGCACATTCGATCGCCGCCATTTTGTTTAAAAATCACAAAACACTAATAACTCACCGAAAACTTCGCCGATCAGAATCAAACTCTCAGGAAATCATAATCGCATCTTACTTTAACTTGCAATCACAAAATAAATCAGTAAAACTCTAAAATAACACAAAATTGGAATTATCAATCTCAGTCCAAAACAAACACAACCTTCATCGGCTACGAGCTGTTGCCATCCTCATTAAGGTAATATATGCATATTGAAATAAAATAAATGTACTAGAGAGAAAAAGAAGTGACGTAAAGGTATTTATTTGTCTAGAAGAACTGTGAGAAGTCGTCATACTATCATTGACGACAATGATGCTTAATTAATGTTGGTAATATGTATTAAATGAAATATAAAAAGTAACTTCCGTACTAAAAAGCAAAAATAAGGAGAAAAGCGTTTTGGGTAACCGTAAAAAATCTGCATATTATTATTGACACTAATGCTCAATGAATATTAATAATGTGTATCCATTGAAATAATATAAAATAAGCTATGAGCTAAAAAGCCATGCCCATAGAAAAAAGATTAATAGGAAATTCGCTTAAGAAAACATTAAAATATAGCCATTCACAGATGACGCTTAATTCATATATGTATCCCTGACGGTAATATGTACAACTGGTATTATGGTAATTGGCGATTTAGTTTTGATAAGAATTCTGCAACGAGTTTTCCGTAGTTTCAGAATATACTTTTTTCCAGTGGTAGCTAAGATAGTGTATTAATATTTTAATGAATTAGATTTAGAAATTTTTTTTCCATCTCTGCTTTTAATTAAATTAAAAGCCAGATAGAGAGATGGTCATGCTCCGAAATCCTTATAAAGTTCTGATTTTTTTCTTCTTTTTTTTAATTAATGCGGCTTTATTAGCGGCCACTGGCAAATACGTATAAACTGAAATGTTGAAGGGTTGTGTAATAAGTACCAAATATACTTATATAGGTACAAAATATATTGATATATTTGGTGAATATTAAAACTGCACCAATCAATTTTAATACCTATAAGTGTTTTACGTCCCCTCGAAAGGGATATGTACCTGAGAAAATCACTTAATAGTGGTAAATTTTAACTATCATGAATCGGTCGCGAGTAATAGCATCATGCCAAGAGATGCTAAATACATTTTATCTTTATTCCATTGGTATGAATTACAAACAAAAAGCTCTTCTTAGTTCAATAACGTAAGGCCACCTACATATAACATTAAGCAACATAGATTCGTGGAACATTAAAGAATGAATCAAGCGACCCAGGCCAATTAGCCCATACGCGAATATTTGATGCCTCGTCGTCACGAAAGAACCCGCAAGGTATTCGAGGCCAATCAGGAGGAGGACTCGATTGGCACAAGGCCCCGAGCCACGCCCAAGTAAGAGCACCACAAGTCACGCCGGACGGCAAAGGAGGTCCAAAAGGAACCCGACAGGGATGCAACGAGTGGAGCGACGTCAAGGTCAAGGCAGATCTGGGCCGACAGCAGTTGAGCTCCTACAACTGGGATCCACCGAGCAGCCTCCAACCGCAAGGCTTCTCAGCCACAACCAGAACCTTTATTAAAATCAATTAAAAACAATTAAAAGCAATATAAAAATAATGCGAGACACAGCTCGCCAAAAGGCATTAGTTGATGTTACAAAGTTGAGTTTGCCCTAGAGCTCACAATTCCGGAACGTAGTGCTGTGCTAGGTGCGGTATCTAGTTCGTCGCTGTATTCTTCCGATCGTCCACTGGACTGAGGGACACTTTCGTTGGTGCGCACTATGGTTGGTATTGAGTCCCAAACGGAATTTCGTGTTTGCTTCTTTGCAATTGATGCAATCGCTCTTGTTTTCACACTCGCTCTTCACATGGCCACTCAGTCCGCAGTTGGCGCATGACTCTTCATGTTTACAGTCTCGAGCTATATGGCCGAGCCTGTTACAGCGGTAACACTTCAGCGGCCTGAGGTACTCGCAAGCCCTGTAGGACTGCCACCAAGAGTCGTTTAACTACTTTTGAGAAGGAACGGGGGTCAAATCTAAAGACCCAGTGAGTGCCTTTTTTACCTCGAATCGAGAATAGTGGCTCTATTTCCGCTTCCTCGAGTTCCTTATTTGCAGCTTTCAACTTGGATGCGAGAGCATCTCTTTCACAGTTCTCTTCAATTTCATATAATATCACCCTTGGCCTCTATCTCTTAACTATTTCACAGTCAAATTTTTGATTCCATTCGGCACGATTAATTTCGTCTGCAATTGTTTTTGTGTCGCTTTCTTTTCAAGTTTTATGAACGCTCCATCTTTTATTTTTTTTTATTCTCTTGACGCCGATTTGGAGTTTAGCCAGATCTCCCTTACAAGCTTTATCGGATCTTCATCGACACTCTCATCGTCACACAGAAGTCACTGTTTTTCTTCTGCATAGGTGCTCTTTTCTTATTGCTTTTCAGAGTCCCTTCAAGTACGAGATCGTCGCCATATTCAAAGGCCCAAAGTTGTGATGTTTCTACCACACCTGGCGCCTTTCTTCATAAACCTGGTGAATTTCTCTCTCAAAAAAGCCCATTCTTTCTGTGCCACTTCGAATGAATCTTCGAAGATTTCTGGTATTATCTCCGCGTCCTCTTCGCTATCCGACATGACTTTTAAGATAGATCAAAATGGATTTTTACAATCACTATCAAATCCACTAAGCCTCATAAAAATAATAGTTAAAATGATTAAAAGACCGTAAGAAGAGCTCCAAAACAAATGCAGTCTTCGGTTCACCGCCCCCTCCTTCTGCGTTGGCTGTCCTAAAACGTTACTCCCTCGTGGAACATTAAGTAAAATAAAAAATAAATATTATTTTAGCTATACTTAGTGGAAGAACCGGATAAGTGCCATTTTCAGAAAGAAAAAAGAACACACGCATCCGAATTATTTTATTACCAATTTATTATAAGGTGGGACTAATAATTCTTTGCTTTATTTACCACTGCCTAATCTATGTGAATCTATCTAATCTATAAAAATGAATGTCTTTCTGTGTGTTTGTGTATCCTTTACAGACTTTAAATCATCTATATGAAATCGACGAAACTTAGCATACAGATAGTTTGAAGCACGAGGAAGGTCACTGTCGATATTAGAGCATTCTACGACAAACCATTCGAACGGGGTGTGCGAAAAACGAAATGGAATTTTCTGATTGGCTAAACGATAGTCATTGTCTTAAATTTAACTATAGAAAATTCAGTTTTGTCACATATTTTAAGAATAACACCAGTGACAATACCTAGCTTATAGCTCAATTTAATAAAAAAAATAGTTTATTGCACGAATTTAAATATAGAATTATTTTATATTCGCTATGTCAGATAAATTCAATGAGCAACATTAGAGCCCCTGAAATAGTATAGGAGCCTTAAGCAACATGATGTGGTAGCACGCGAGGGTTTCGTCACCGAATTTATACTTTTAAAGTTGTCTGATACCATGAATTATTTTTTATTTATATTTCTTTTAAAACATTTTTCCAAAATATTTTT
Organism: Parasteatoda lunata; assembly: GCA_949128135.1. Lineage (NCBI taxonomy): Eukaryota > Metazoa > Arthropoda > Arachnida > Araneae > Theridiidae > Parasteatoda > Parasteatoda lunata. The sequence goes on along the minus strand of OX421979.1, from coordinate 5,409,969 downwards.
AATTTAAAATCATTGAATAGAAAAAAATATGTATGCATTTAAGGGCAAAATTAATGGGAATGTTGTATTTATTTATTTAGGTGAAACGTGGAAAATCACCACATTATTGATGCCAGTAATACTTAATTTAAATAATATATGCATATTGAAATAAAAGAAATAAGCTTTGTACTAGAAAGCAAAAGTAATGGAGTTAATCTTTATCATTTATTTTTGGAGCAAAAAGCTAACATAAGCACATAACATAACTAATGCTAACATAAGCACATAACATAACTAATGCTAACTTTCGAACTTGTTTGCTCCAATATTGCTTGATAGGTCAGCTCTGGTAGCCTTAGTCTAAGAGAAGCATAAGAAATCGTCATATTATCAATGATGCTTAATTTATGTTGGTAATTTGTTAATTAACATAACAAACTAATCAAAATTATAGCAAAAAAAAGGGGGGAAAGATACTTATTTCATTTTGATTCGACATCTTATTACTGACACTAATGCTTTATTAATATTGATAATATGTATTAATTGGAATAAAATAATATAGGCTATGCGCTAAAATGCACAGTTAAAGGAGAAAAGATCAAATAAAAAATTTGCTTAAGAAAACCGTAGAAAATCACCATTCACAGATGACGCTTAATTCATATGTATTCCTGACGGTAATATGTACAACTGGTATTATACTAATTGGTGCAGTTTTGATAAGAATTCTACAACGGGTTTTCCGTGATTTCAGAAAATATTTTTCCTGTTGTAGCAAAACCAGTTTGTTAAAATTCTAATGAATGAGAACAAAAGAACTTCCACTACTAAATATTTTAATAGTAAATTAAAGGTTAGATAGAGAAATGGCCATTCTCCAGAATCCCTATCCAGTTCTAATAAGAATTCAATTGTTTTTTTTTCTTAAATTTCGGCTTTAGTTGGCTGTCACTGACAAATATATTTTTCACAAAAGTTAAATGTTGAAGGGTTCTGTAATAAGTACCAAATATGCTAATATAGTTATAAAATATTATAATGATATATTTCGTTATGATTAAAAGAGAACCAATACTAAGTCGTTTAAATACCGATACTTTAGAACGGCCCCTCGAAAAGGATATGTACCGGAGAAAATTATTTGATAATGGTAAATTTTGACTGTTATTGGTTTAGCCGCGAGTAATAGCATCATGCCAAGTGATGCTAAATACATTTTCTCTTTATTCTAATGGGATGAATTACAAAAAACACGTTTTACTTACTTCAATAAAGTAAAGCCACCGTAAATGGCAACAAATAATATTTAACAAAAAAAAAATGAAAATATTTTAGTGATATTAATTGAAAAACTTAGTGGAAGAAGCAGGTAAGTGACATTTTCAGAATGAAAAAAAAAGTTGTATCTGAACTATTTTATTACCAATTTATAGAAGACGGGACTAATAATTCTTCGCTTTATTGTTGATAATTTTAAATAAAACCTAACTACCTAAAAAATAAAACCTTATTGCCTAATTTGAAATAAAAAATCATACTAGCATATTAAAAATGTATGTGATTCGTTGTCACTTACCTGGTTCTTCCAATAAAAGTTCTTTCATTGTGCTTTTCAGTTATGAGCATCGTTTCTCTACTGGGATTTATTGATAGTTTCTTTATTCCCGGGCATTCATCTAGTAAGTTATAAAAATTGTATTAAATGCAGTTGTTGGAAGAATCAATCACACTACAAATAGTGAAGTTATAAAAATTGTATTAAATGCAGTTGTTGGAAGAATCAATCACACTACAAATAGTGAAGTTATAAAAATTGTATTAAATGCAGTTGTTGGAAGAATCAATCACACTACAAATAGTGAAGTTATAAAAATTGTATTAAATGCAGTTGTTGGAAGAATCAATCACACTACAAATAGTGAAGTTATAAAAATTGTATTAAATGCAGTTGTTGGAAGAATCAATCACACTACAAATAGTGAAGTTATAAAAATTGTATTAAATGCAGTTGTTGGAAGAATCAATCACACTACAAATAGTGAAGTTATAAAAATTGTATTAAATGCAGTTGTTGGAAGAATCAATCACACTACAAATAGTGAAGTTATAAAAATTGTATTAAATGCAGTTGTTGGAAGAATCAATCACACTACAAATAGTGAAGTTATAAAAATTGTATTAAATGCAGTTGTTGGAAGAATCAATCACACTACAAATAGTGAAGTTATAAAAATTGTATTAAATGCAGTTGTTGGAAGAATCAATCACACTACAAATAGTGAAGTTATAAAAATTGTATTAAATGCAGTTGTTGGAAGAATCAATCACACTACAAATAGTGAAGTTATAAAAATTGTATTAAATGCAGTTGTTGGAAGAATCAATCACACTACAAATAGTGAAGTTATAAAAATTGTATTAAATGCAGTTGTTGGAAGAATCAATCACACTACAAATAGTGAAGTTATAAAAATTGTATTAAATGCAGTTGTTGGAAGAATCAATCACACTACAAATAGTGAAACAACTGTAGTCGCTATTTTTTTGTAGTGTAGTTTGTAGGGAACTACTTCTTACGCTAGCATAGTAAAGAAAAATGGTTAATATTAACTTACTTTTTTGAATTTGATGGGAACAAATCTTCGTGGGTTTGTCAATGGAAGTCAAAGAAAAATCAAAACTAAAATGACTGTGAGTTAACAAGAATTACGTACAACTAATATTTGAGTAAGCCATTACGAATATTATATGAATTATCACCTTGATCACACGCGAATGTACAGAGGGGAAAAAAAAAGATATCACCCTGAATAACTTTCTTTCTAACGATCGGATTTTCACGTACTAGGTGTCAATCTTAATGGTTCATGGAGATGACCTCAAATATGCTAATTATTTAGTGCTAAGTATCAATTAAGTTAAGAAATTGGACACAAAAACGTACTTTCTCTGAACCGTACTTTCTCAAGGTCCGGACCCATTAATGTTAATTTCACTTTTTGCGTTTTTATTCAAATTTGTAAAACTAATTAACCAATTTTAAAAAAACTGCATCCATTCATAAAACTCAATTACCCTAAGTTAATTTCATGCTTTAATAATAATTCAATAATTTTTAATAATTATTTACTATTTTTTGTTATTTAATTTTATTGGGGATGAAAAAATGTTGTGATACAATTTTTATACCATATTAATCTACATATATTTCAACTGTTTTCATTTCGCAGAAGCTGAGAAAAATCAAAACTAATTATTTTTAAAAAAAGAATTTGGTGACAATGAAGAAGAAACATTTAAATGGGGTGATTAATATTAAAATGTCATTAACTTACGAGGAGCTTGACTTACGCGCGCTTAGCGTAAAATTTAATGCATATTTTTTTCACTAAAAACCGATTGCTATTCTTATTTTTCAAAAAAAAAAATTTTAATTATAAAAAACGATGTTTCTTTTTGGGTCGTCTAAATATTTATTCGTAATTTAGTAAAAAAATTTGTATAAAAAAATTTTTTTTTCAACGAATATCCAGTTTTATAAAAGCATGCTTCTGATGGAATATCATTATACATCATATTCCATTAGGTTATATTTAATTTTTGCTTTGTTTTCTCAATAATTCATACAATTTCAATAATATACAAATGTATGCATATATTTATCAATTTCTTCAATATATATTTTATAATTATTAATATGTAGTGAACGTCTTTAAGCATCTTATAAATCACCTTAATTTTAAAAATAAATTTTTTAATCACCTGTCCGAGAGTGTTTTGCAGAACTATTTTACCAACTATTTACTTAAATTTTAACATGTTTAAAAATCTTTTTCTTCACGCTACAACGTATATTATTTTTTTATTAATATACTTTTTTGATTTTTTAGTACTTTAATTTAGGTTTTCCTTTAAAGTTAAGTTCCTTTTTAAATTATTGTCAAGTTTTTATTAAAAGAAAACTTAGATACCGAACATAAGCTGTCGAATACGTAGCCATCTTAAAATATATCTCAGTATCTTAAATGTTGTCCTAGCATCTTAGTTGCGAAATAAAATTTTTAATTACCTGGTCGAGAGTGATTCACAGAACTATCGAAAAAATCTTTTCATTATATCTTTTACTCTTTCTTCATGCTAACACGTAGATTTTTTACCCGATAATACATTAACTTATTTTATTTAATTTTTATTGGTATTTAGAGGTTTTCTTTAAATTAACACTCGCTGTAAGTAACTGCTAAGTTTTCTTTTTCGAGTCTCAGTTAGCTGAAAAGATTTTAAAAACATTTTCCATGTTAAAATTACTCAGTGCAAAACGTCTGACTGATTGTAGTGCACCCTTTTCTCTAAGATTGAACAAACAAAATTGTTTATTCATTTACTTTATTGTTTCTTATTTTTTTGGTTTGTGAAAAGTAAATACTTATTAGTGAAACTCAAAAAACTGTTTTCTTTGGTTTTAAATGGACAATTTCGAACCGCAATTTTATTTTGACGTTTAAATTTATACATAACACAATTAATTTTAAGAAATTTGCTATTTTAAAAAAAGATGTTGTAATAATTTTACTTTAGTTAAAATTATTTTTCTACTTTAACACGATTCACAAGATAGCATAATTTGTTATTAGCCTTATTTTGTAAAACAAGAAATACTAAAGATCGAAATTTGTAAAAAGACTTCGAAGCCGTTCCAATTTTAGAATCATCATCTGATTTAATAAAATGCAATAAAAAAATACGCAATTTTCGAATTTATTTCGATAAAAAATATGCGGCGAGAAGGTTAACAAAAACTGTGAAAACCAATTTTTCCTATATATCGATATAAGAGGATAAAAATGATATTGCTCTAAAGAACCTATTCTATATTTTCTTAATTTCCAGAATTGTTTGATCGAAACATATTATTCCTTGAAAACTAAAACGAGAAAAAATTTAACAATTATTATTTATCTAAGCTTATTCCATTATTTCAACGAGAGAGAGTTATCAAGGTTAAGGATGGAAGTACCGTTTATACAACTATAAATGAATTAAATCATATAGCTTGAATAATTTATATTTATCAAATTATTTAATAATTTTAAGCAAATAGACGCTTAAAGTTAACCCTAAAACATATGTAGAATAATTTTTGGAATCGGTAAATAAAAAAATACCTTTTCAAAGAACTTTGAGGAACAAATGATGCTATTTTTAAGGAAACTGCATTGATTTTTTGAAGAAAGTAGTATAATTTTTTCAATCTTACGTAAAACTTTTTTTTAATATCGAGTGTTATACTGTGTTACTAAATGAATAATCCCAATAAACTGAATAGAAAAGATAAAAAATTCATTGATTCAAAAAGAATAGATGATGATAAAATAGAGACATGTTTTGAGCGTCCAATAATTAAAGTCATTCACGCCTGACGAGTCTAGAGAATGGGCGCATATATTTGAACGCTCGATGTCGACTTTTGTCATTCCCTCTTCATATTTTTTGAAGCCTGTGAAGTTTTTAATCATCAATTATACTGTTTTATACTTGGATCTTGATCATTAGTTTCAAAAGAATTTTATGCTCGTGAAAGGCATACTTTAATAGGATATTCATGTGGTCTTTAAAAACGTAAGAGAACCTTAGCACCCATACTGTAACTATAAAAGTTATCTGCAAAATTAAAATTTTGAGACCAGATATTTTGAGTTAATGATATGAAATATTTAAAGTTTTTGTGCCACCATTTCAGTATCTTAATGGCTATATCACACGAGAGAAAAATAATCCACAGCCTCCACAAATTGCTCGAAAATCCTCGTCTAATATAGTTGCCTGAAATACCAGCAACTGTTCAGGCAATTCTTCTCATACATGAACCAATCAGATCGTTTGCTTTTATGACGTTTCAGTTTTATGTGATGACGAATACAAATGTAAATAAAAATGGCGGTGACATTGATGAAAAGGATGATCGGATGAAATTTTTTATAGATGAAACGGAACAATTTTTTAGCTTAATAATAACATTTCCTTTTAAATTAAAGCATTAACACTAGAAAGAATGAAACTTAGTTTATACCTATAATACCCAAAAGCAGTCAAAATGACTAGATTGTGAAAAAATAACTAATGTGTAAAGAAATTTGTTAAAAATTAATTTTCAATATTTTTTACATTATTTACAGTAATACAGCAAGTTATTAGTAGATATTAATAATAAAAAATTATATGTTGCACAAAAAGTCCCAAAATTCTAAGAAATTGTGTCATTATATACATCATTGTTTTTCGAATTGAAATTAAAAAGCAATCAAAATGATTTCCTTGGGGAATCTAATGTAAAAAATACTTTCACACGATGAGATGGCCGCCATCTCAATGCATTTGATGAACTACCATAACAGGAACCTGCACATCATTTTAGTAGCGGTGAATTCAGAAAACTATTTTCTACATAAATTTTCTTTTAAAATATTTATTTCTTTTGAACTAATAAAATTAAAACTTATTATAATTTGTTCCGATCAAAATTTTAATTACTTTAGATAGAAATAATTTCTATTTTTATATATGCAAAAATTTATACTTGCGAAAAGCTTCATTTCGAAATATCTGCCAAGCAACTCGCAAAACTTTGCTGCATTATTATAGCATAAAATATAATAATGACTGTATTTCGCTATTTTTAAATTTTAATCTTTATTTCTGTTGATTGTAAACCCATGTGTTTTTGTAAAAACATGTGTATTATTATTTTTTGTTCTTCCCTAAAAATTCGTTTAATTTTTGAAAAGCTTTTTTTAGAACAAGTTAGAAAACATGTGTGGCAAATATTTATCTTGTCTCTCACAAAGTTATCCCCATTCCTCTGTAATTATTGAAGGGTATTAAAAAAAGGTAGTAATATTATATATAAGAAGTAATTATTAAAAATGCAAATTCCCAATCCCCTCGTCTGTTTCTACATTCATCCCCTCTTTTTTTTGGTGAATGATGATATTTTGTTTATTATTATTTCAAAGTTAACTATTGATACTTTACTTTTTATTTATACTTTACATTTATCAATCGATACTTTACCTTTCTACAATAGTAGTAAGTATGTAAGTGTACCTTACTAATTTTTCAATATACTTACATTTTTAATAGTCTTCGTTTATAAATACAATTTATTTTTTGAAAACAAATTTCAGTCCAAATATAAAAACTGCAAAACCAAATATACCTGCCATCTTTCATTAGTGTATAGAATAATCTTAAAACTACATTCAAAATATTTGTCAAACTTAAAATAGGTTTAAAAGGGAAGGCTTAAATGATTTCAAATTAATGGTATTTAATCTCCCTTATTCTAATAAAGTATTGGTAAAATTTTATCGTGATAGTGATTTCTTTCTTTTACTTCAGATATTTTGTATAAGGTTTATCTGGCGAAGAAGGAAAGAGATGTAATATTGTTTTTATGAATTAAATTAAGAAATAAAAAAATGAATAATGTTCTAAATGTTTCACTTGATATTAAATGCTTTATTTTGTAAATTAATTCTTGTATTAAAAAGGTATGCAAAACAAGACAAGGCTATAATGAAATAATAGGGTACATAGAAAGCATGCTCTTAATAAAATATCGTTTTTTTCTTAGTTATTAATACATTTTAATTTATATAGTGTATATTGAAATAAATAAGTCAGAAAATAAATCCTGTAATTTTTAATTAAATTATCTTATACCAAAAATGAATGTTTTAAATTTTACAATAATAAATTGTAACTATGACATTGAAAATTCTCTTATATTTAAAAAACAATATTACAAAGAAATTGGAAAAAATTATTTTCTCAAAAGTGATATTCCTGATATGCAATGTATAGATGATGAACAAAGGTGATAAACCCTTAATGTAATGTGAATGACTATAAAATTCTGAGACAATACATTAAACCCTCATTTCTACTAAAGAATTATTTCTAAGCACTATTTTATTGGATTAAGCGTAAAAAAATAAATTTGAAAAAAATACCTCACTTGTTTAGATAGCAATGTCAGTTGCATAAAGTGCTTTAAGTCAAAAAATTGCACTTTCTACACAAGAAAATTTTATAAATTTTCGAATTTTTGATCTATTTAATCAGACAGCTTGGTTTTATTCTCATTCGATTAAACGTATACATAGGTAATGATACCTCAATTGACAATGCTAGATAATAAATAAACTATACTTTTATACAAAAAACAAAAATAACTTCTTACTCGATTAGTCAACGTAAAAAAATTGTAAAAATTCTAGATAATATTTAAGTCCATCCCCCTTTTACCACCTTATCCTTTTAGAGATGCAACATGAAATTCATTGATATTCTATCATATCATTGATATTCATTGATATTCTATTGACCTTAATATAATTTTATATTATGAGATAGAAATCATAATCCTTTTTATAATATGCTATTTCACTAATGTGGAAATGAAGTGTTCAGAACTTTTAATTGCAGCTGAATAAAGACTTTAAAATGTACAAAATTAAATCAATATTTTAAAGCGTCTGCAATTTCATTTGTCTCCCTTTACGAACATCGTTGAGAATCTATGACATAATAACATCACAGGAAAAAATAAAATATGAGCCAAAAATTAAGATAAATAACAAAATATGGTAAGCCCGTTACCAGCAAACGTTTGAGCAATTAAGCAACTCTATCGGCAACTCCGAACGGAGAAATTGCCTTTAGAGTTGCGGATAGAGTGGAGGTTCCGCTTACGGTTCTTCTTATTTTTCTCTCGCGTAAAATTTCTCTCTCCTAAAATTTTGTGTTTAGTTATAATAAGTTATGTAAATTTGATTTTAGTATGAAATCCTAGTATAAATAAAGTAAAAACAACAACAAAAAAAACCAAATAATGTCAGATAAAAATTTCATGTATTTAAATTCTAAAAACTTTGAAAATCATAAATAATATATAAATCGATTCAAATTTTCTTTTCAAAGGAGATTAAAAAGAAAAAAATCATTTACTTTTTGGACAGAAATCAGCTTGAAAATTGTGTATTAACTCGAAACTTCGATCTATTTTCTATTATTAATTAAACTATTAATTATATTATTATTTCGATTATTAATTATTATTAATTATACCTCTCCGAGTCATCAGAGAACATTTTTTCAATTTTTTTTTAATGATCTGAACTTGATTGCTTTGCAACGGAGTAAAATTAAGTAATCCTCTTTTGAATTATTCTATGGATTATCTCAAAATATTCGTTTGACTTTACTTGGCTGTTTTCTGGGACTGTCACCAAATATATAAATCTTTATTGCGACCCCATTTTTTCGAAATTTTGTTTACCCCCCCCCCTATTTCAAGGGTCACGATTCCAAATATGCAAAAAAAAAAAAATTTCTATTCAGAGAAAGTGCGTTTTTGTGTCTAATTTCATATTTTAATTAATAGTTGGCACTAAATAATTAGCATATTTGAGGTCACTCCCGGGAAACATTAAGATTGACAGTTAGTTCGTGAAAATCTGATCATTAGAACAAAAGTTATTCAGGGTGATTTGCCGACTGTACACTCGTGAAACATTGATGTTATTTAAAAAAAAAAAAAAAGGCATTTTCGATGAAACAAACAATTGATAATTTCCTAACATTTCTCAAATGAAATTATCGTTGTCGAGAAGTTGAATCAAATGAGCAAATTCGAAAAGAATGTTTTGGAATAACAAACTGGTTCATGTAAACATGATAAAATATTTCTAAATAATTCTTCATGTTTTTTATAAGCCAATTTTTTTTTTATTCAAGACCATTTTTAACATAGGTGTAATTTAATATTTCGTTTTTGAAATTGCTCATGAATCAGTTTTTCTATTCAAAAAATAGCTGTTAAATCATCATTTTCCATGTTTTTGGAGCATTTCATGAAACGTTTTAATATGTGGGAGTCATTTGTTCTCGGGAGGCAATAATACTAACGGGTGGTAAGCGGTGATTTTTCAAGAAAAAAGTCATTTTTGACTTCGAACAGTATTCGATACAGCAAGGTTTTGACAAGAAAATCTTCGAAATAGGAATTCACATTAATATTAGGTGGATAGGTAAGGGGAAAAGTATTTTTTTGATATAGCAAGGTTTTCGAGACATCGAAGTTCGAGATATCGAGAGTATACTGTATCTTAATCCGGTTTATATTCTTTGTTCGAATCAATTTCTTTCTACAATAAGTTTCCAGTTCCATTCACTAATCTTCTGGCAAGTTTTACCAATTCTGCCAAGTAAATTATGAATTTTTCTTTCAATCTCACTTTATCACTGTACTTTCTCCAATATGGCAGATAGTTTTTGCACTTATACTTGTTCTCTTATGATCAAAATTATATTTGGCTCTTAAAATTTTCATCCTTACTTTTACCGTCAAAAAGTTCTCTCGAAATCTCGTTTCTGATTTAGCTTGAATCGTGTATCAATAAATTTTTTATCAGGAATATTTGGTGCATCTTCTATCATAAGTCTTTGCGTAAGGCTAATTCTATCAAAGAATTTTTTTCTTTACCTTTTGGCATTAAATGTTTGACATCTGGTCTTTTTTTTTTTCCTTTTTTTTTTGTCATCTCCACTCCAACCAAATATTTTATTCTTATGAAAAAGTTTGATGCGTTTAGATTCTTGAATTCGTTTCCTACGTGATATGTCAACCACTTTAGTTTCTATTTAATATTTAAATACTATTTGATTCCTTTTTACTTGAAAATATTTTCCATTTCTCTGTGACTGAAGGCTTCATATCGTCGCCAACATTCTCCGACAAACTTTAGCTGCATTTTTTCAAATCGATTTCCATCGTTTCTTCCATATCTGTACCAACATGACTTTGACTCCATACTTTAGTATCACCTGATTTTAAATGATTAACGGCGAACATGTTATTTAAAGAAATAAAATTTTAACGTGTAAAGAAATCATTGAATGGAAAATAATAATATATTAGGTGAACATGTTATTTAAAGAATTAAATTCTTTAGGTTTAAAGAAATCATTGAATGGAAAGTAATAATATATTAGGTGAACGTGTTATTTAAAGAAATTAAATCTTTAGGTGTAAAGAAAATCATTGAATGGAAAATAGTAACCTCTCAGGTAAACATGTATTTAAAGAAATAAATTCTTTATGAGTAAAGAAATTATTAAAGGGAAATTAATAAAATAGGATGCAAATTGAAGATTTTCAATAAATAATGCACAAAAAGAATTGAGTTAAAAAGTATAGATAAAATTGAGTCTTATTTCGTAAAAGCTGTGGCCGGAAATTCGTTCTACTTCAGTATATTGAGAGGAAAAAATTTTTGAGAGGAAATTTATACTTCCTGAATTAAATTCTACCAATTGCAGTGGAAAAGGGTCATTGAGCTTGAATGTTTTGTAATAAAGAGCTTGATGTCCTTTGAAGAAAATTTGCTTGCTTCTTCATATTTATAGTAAGTAGTGAATTTTTTAAAATTTTTATAATCTTATTAAAAACTCGACAAATAAATACTGATTTGTGAGAATTTTTTTCTTTTTAAGATGAGATTTGAGTCAAATAAGGGCAGAGAGGACACGTTTTAATATATTTAACAGAAGTGACGCATTTTAAAAATCGTCATAAAAAAAGGTATCTCAAAAATGAGCATGTTCCGACATGTAACATTTTCTTTAGTGTGGGCAATGTCGCTCGCCTCCGTGACTTTGGTTCACAGGTGCCCACTGGGTAACGCAAAATGAGCAGCAATTCCGGCATAGTATGGCGAAGAACGAAAAGTTCAATGCCTGCCGTTTAAAAAAAAAAAATTAAATAAATAAATAAAAAAAAAAAATAAAAAAAAAAATAATAAATAAATAAAAAAAAAAAAACATTTTCTTTAGTTAATATTTATATAAAAGGCAAATAATTTTTATTCTAAATTTGTAATTAGTTGCTTAAAATTTCATGGATTGGTTTTAAAATTACAAGGCTACGGAGTTGAACATTAGCAGTCGTAAACTTAAAAAAAAAAAAAAAAAAAAAAAAAAAAAAAGATTGGGCCCGCTGTTCAACGACGGTTATAAAATAATTTAAAAATATTCTTTTAAATTGATCCGAGATGACTCAATGGCTAGAGCGTTTCTCTTCCAATGAGGTAAACCGGGTTCGAATCCCAACGATGGCTGATCGATACGAATTCCACATCCAGCTCGCATCGACCACAGTGCTGACGTAAAATATCCTCAGCGGTAAACAGATCATGTGTTAGAATCCGCTTGCCGTCAGGTTAACCATTAGAGGTTTTCGTGGCTTTCCTCGCCATTTAACGCAAATGCGGGTTAGTTCTATCGTAAAACCCTCCACGAAGGCAAATTTCTCCCAATAGATAATCGAAGAGTTCCCTTGTCTTCTGGTTTGGGAACAAAATGACAAGGCTACGGAGTTGAGTATTAGCAGTCGTAAATCCAAAATTGGGTCGGCTGTTCAACTACAGTTATAAAATAAAATAAAATCCTTTTAAATTAATGTTTCTTATTGTAAAAATATTATGTCGAATAATACGCTATTTTGTATTTCTTAACAATTGTTTTGCATTTTCCTAAAAATGAGTTTTGGTTTGAGGTTGATTTTTTTTTTTTTTCAATTATTTACATTTTTCATTGATCATTCGATAAAATGTTTTCAAGAAATTTTTGTTCTGAGGTCGATTATTGAGTCTTTTTTATTTATGAGGATTGATAATTTTTGTTTATTTACTTAGAAAAATTTGAGAAATTGATACAGCATAGACTGAATTAATTATAAAATAAAATTAAAACAGATTAGAAAGGCCAGATAACATGATATGGGAAAACAATTCAATTTTCGATATTACATTTTTCGGCATTATTTCTAGTTTAAAAAGAGAGATGGAGTTTCTAGCAATTTTATGATTTTGTCAAACGGAAAAAAAATTTCTGAAGACAAAAATAAATAAATTAATTAAATAAATAAATAAATAACAGAAATGTGGATTGTTAACAGAAATTGGAGAATTTTATAATAAGACTTTTTGTTTCAGACTGCAATTTTTAAAGTGGTAAAAATATTTGATGTCATATATCTTAATGCACTTAAATAAGTAGTAAATAAAAGCAAATAAAGATTGATTAATCTAATCATTATATAAATTAATTTAAAGCATAAAAGATACGCCTTAAATTTTAGGCTACTAAACTGCCTCGACTACTGAAAAAATAAATATGTATTATTTTTTTGAAAATTTAAATCATATCCGGCCTTCCTCTTTTAATAACGATGATTTCTTGTTGAGTAATGAAACTTCCTGACGCTTAAAATAATAATTCTGCCATTTCCATGAGATGGGGCAATCGGGTACTTCAAAGAAGAAGAAGACCACAAATATGACCTATGACATCAACACCAGCTGATTGTATATAATCAAAATGGCGTGTTAAAGTTGAGTCAAGTTTCTCCACATAAGTTAGAATGTTAATTAACGTGAAATTAATTAAACACAGAGTTTTATCAAACATCAAATGTGCTGAAATATAATTGTTTCTCGTCTACGTCGTATACTTAACTTAGATTTATTATTTGTTTATATCTTTTACTGCAACCGTGATATATTTTTGCTTTGTGTACCTGGCAACTTCGATACATAATAAGTTTGTTTGTGTTCAACATAGCTGTCTTTGTGTTAAGTAAGAAATATAAAGTGAAAGAATTTAAATCTTTGTGAAAGAATATAGAATGAGTCACTTAAGAGAATTCATACTTGATGGGTTTGGTTTACTCGAAATAGAATGGAAAGAACAGTTGCTAACGTAAATAAATGCCACGTTTCAACAACCAATTGTACTTGCCATCGAGTCACCATCAAATCACCATCGAGATTGCAGCTGCCCGTTGAGTATTTTCAATTCGAGAAGAAGACAATCAAGGATTCATAATCGCTTGACCTCAGCACCAGCTGATCGTTTATAAAAAAGATGACGTTTTAAAGTCAAGCTAAGTTTATCCACATAAGTTAGACTATTAAATGACATAAAGTTAATTAAATACAACGTTGGATTTGTTAAAATATAATTCTTTCTCGTTCACGATTTTTACTTAACTTAGATTTATTATTTATTTATGTATTTCATTGTAATATATATTTTATATTTTCACGTGATATATTTTTGTTTTGCTTACTTGACAACTTCGATGTATAATTAGTTTGTTTATGTTCTACATGGCTTCGTGCCTGTCTTTGTGTTAAGCAAGATTATATAGTAAAAGAATTGAAATCTTCGTGAAAGAATATAGAATGTGCCACTTAAGAGAATTCATACTTGACGGGTTTCGCTAACTAGAAATAGAATGGAAAGAACAATTTCTAACTTAAATAAATGCTTTCAAACGTTTCAAACAACCAATCAGAAACGAGATACTCACAATACGTCAGTTGCAAGCATCCCATAAAAAAAAATAATAAAAAAATTAAACTAAAGTTAAGCGACGTTTAAAGAAAATTGAAGATGAATAATGATGCAATACATTTTCTGAACACACGAATGAAGAATTTATTGAAATTTTAATCTTGATATTAAAAATTGTTTAAAATATGGGAATAACTTCCATAACATTTTACTACTATTACTTTCAAATTAAATCTCTGAATAAAAAAGTCATTTTTAGTGTTTCTTTTTAAGATCTCTTTAAACTTTATTCGAAAAATCAGTTTTTTAACCTCCTTCTATCGATACCTAATAACTGTTTTTTCGATTGCCATTTTGTTTTTATTAGATTTTGAATAATATGCAATACGCAGTGCTTGCCGAAAAAAGAGAAAACTGCTTGTTTTTGTTGTCGTAGGCCATTAGGGGAAGGAGTGCCATAGTTCTTGACCCGAACCAGAGAACGATCAATCTTCCAGAGGTACTGATTTGTTATGAGAACATGGAAGATTTTGTGATCCGACAGATTTAATGTGCACCATTTCCTACTCGGGGAATTTTCGGCCGCCTGGATTTGAACTCCCGATCTCACGAACGTGAGTCCAATGCCCTGCCAACCTGGCTATCCCAATTTTCCGAGAAATCTGGTCGTAAGACTATTTAAGGTCTAACTTGTTTGTTAACATAGAAATATATTCCTGACTACTACAATTTATATATTTTTTAAATAAATGCAGGACTGGTTTTTACATGGAAAGGAAAAAGTAAAGAGTGGTATAATAAACACCATATAATATTCAGTTAATGTTTTTCTCCCAGAATGCAAACAAAGTGTTGGAGAAGACTTTTAATTTGTTTACATTTTGATTTTTTTTCTTCTTCAGAGTTTGAAACTAGATGGCCTACTCAAAATACGTCTGAATTCACTTTTACTAAACTTTGTTTTAAATTACTTTACAGATAAATTTTCCGTAATTCTGATGAATGCTGTTAGAATTTTCATTCTAAATTAGCGGTAAAATAACCGATAGCTGTCTGTCCATTCAATTAACCATAAAGTATATGGTAAAAAACAATTTTTTAATTTTACAGTTTTAACTTGCAACTAGTATGGTTAAAGAAACATTAACCATACTAAACATAATGTTGAAACGTATGAAACATAAACGTTTGCAACTAGTATGGTTAAAGAAACATGAATACAAAACTATATGGTTTTTTAACCATTTGCAACTAGCACCGTTTCAAAAACATAAAAAAAGCTATTTAACTGGAGCTAGGTTTTTCATTAGGCATTAAAGTTAGATTGTGATTTATCAAGAGAAAATATTGTGGTGTCAACGCTGAGACTCGAACTCTCGTTCTGTTGGTCACGAGATATAATAGTTACCCAACCATAATAGTTATTTATACCTCTCGGCCGCCATAATAGTTACTCAACTGCAAGAAACCAAGTGGTACCAACTCATTAGCCCTGTGGCAGAGTATTTTTAAGGTTTATATTATAAGGTTATTATAATAATTATTTATAAGGTTATATAAGAGTATTTTTAAGGTTTTCTGCGAAAAAACTCTCTAGCATTGATATCCTTCTGCAAGATAGTTTCAATAATAACAAAGATGCATGTTACCGATTTAAATTTAAAAAAAACGCTGTGTTTACAAAAGAAAAACATATAATTATTTTCATTTAATATGAAATATTTTTTAATCAAATGATATGAGCGATATTACCGCATTTTTGGGGGGCAGAAAACCGCACTGATTCTTTCCAATATCGCATTTTGAAAATCATCACATTAAAAAAAAAAAAAAAATTTAAACCATGAAACCCTAGCTGTAATTACCGAAAAATAAATTGACGACGACGAAGTGACTCGAATTGGACTCTTCAAAAGGGGTTACTAAAGTTCTTGTTTCGTTTCAAGATTTGATTGTTGTCATAAATAATATCAGATTTTAAAAACTATATGGATGTCAAAAGCAATAATTGCAGAAAAAGTTATAGAAGCGTTGCCTTAAAAAGTAAATACTCGAATGTACGATTCGAATTTCCCATATCGTCTGAAATATATCGGGATAGTTAAAAACCACGTGAAAATCAATAACTGCCGAAAATATAATTGAACCACTCTATGGATTTACGATACTAACGGCGTAAATTGAACGCCACAATAAGTGATTATTGAAATGCGTATTTCAAATTTTACGCGTAAATTTCTGCAGAAAAGAAAACCAAACTTTTTTCTTCCCAAAAGAAAAATCTTTCTGCGTGTCACAGGGCTCATTAGGTGGGACCAGTTGGCGCAATAAAATTCTGATTGTTTAACCGCAATAGATGAAATGAGGTAATCAACTTTTTTCTTACAGTTAACAGTTTGAAAACCATCTTACTTATGACTGTTTGACTATTTTGTTTAAATAATGTAAAATAACAGTTAAACAAATTGTTATTTAACCATTTTTCTAACAGTGTAATTATTTGCATTGTGGAGTAGAGTTAAGTAAATCGGGCGTAAAATATCTTTATTGTTATTTTAAACACTTTCGGGATTATTTGTTTAAGATTTCTTTAATAAAAGATTGCTCTTTCAGATAGCAAGTTCCACTCTAAGGACTTCAAATTAAGTAATCAAATATTTTTACTTTAGCGGTGATATGTCAATTCAACTTAATAATTTTGATACGAAACGAATATTTTAAAAGAAATGTTTGTGTTAAAAAATATATTGCTCTTTTCAAGAGAAGAAGAATGTATAAATTGTGCAAAATTAAGGAAATCAAAGGAAAAAACGTATTTATAAAAAGTATGAATTTGCATTTGAAAATATTGAAATAAATTCTTTTCTTTTTTTCATTTTTAAGCACAAAAGCAATCTGCAGATGTTGTGATAATTCGCAGCATCCGCTGCAGTGGTTTCATGAATCTATCGCTCTATTATTATTTTTATTTTAAAATGGGGACTCATCAATACCGATTCCTTCTAAACGCATCTTTTGCAACTTTGACTATTAATTATTAGAATAAAATTTTATTATTTTTCCACAAAAAACAATTTTAAATTTTGTAATTATTAATTCGAATAAAATTTAAACTTGGTTATAAAGTTTTCCTCAGTACGCATTTTCGTATATTATTTATTAGAATAATATTTAATCTGAGTAAAAATTTTCCACAGTAAGCAATTTTGTATATTATTTATTAGAATAATTTTTAATCTGACTAAAAATTTTCCATAGTACGCAGTTTTGTATATTATTTATTAGAATAATATTTAATCTGAGTACAAATTTTACACAGTACGCAATTTTGTATATTATTTATTAGAATAAAATTCAATCTGAGTAAAATTTTTATATTACGCAATTTTGTATATTATTTATTAGAATAAAATTCAATCCGAGCAAAACTTTTGAACAGAACACTTAATAAGGAAACTGAATCCGATACGTCTACTTCATGGCTTCTTCTAAAATGAACCTGAGTATAAATAACTTCAGATTCTTTAATTAGTCAATTCATATTTTTTTTTTCAAAAAAAACCATATAAGTATGACGGTTAAAGCAAAATTCATGAACTTTTAAATATTTACTCGCAACACAAGTGAATTTAATGGATTGTGACATCAAAAAGCTGACTTAAGTGACCACCGTGACGTCAATACAGTAAAGTAGTGTTCATTATCCTCATCTGTTGTTGACAGGGAAACAATCAAATAAGAAAATGAAATAGCCAGGAAAAACAAATCTGTGCATTGACCAAAAATACAAACTTCAGCGATTTTGACAAGTTTATGTTTACTCAAACATTAGATAATGTATTTGAGTATATTTATTATCAATTTAAGAATTCCTTTTTAAGGAATTCTCGAAATCTTTCTACCAATATTAGGGAATAAAAAGCTGACTTAAGTGACCACCATGACGTCAATACAGTAAAGTAGTGTCCATTATCCTCATCTGTTGTTGACAGGGAAACAATCAAATAAGAAAATGAAATAGCCAGGAAAAACAAATCTGTGCATTGACCAAAAATACAAACTTCAGCGATTTTGACAAGTTTATGTTTACTCAAACATTAGATAATGTATTTGAGTATATTTATTATCAATTTAAGAATTCCTTTTTAAGGAATTCTCGAAATCTTTCTACCAATATTAGGGAATAAAAAGCTGACTTAAGTGACCACCATGACGTCAATACAGTAAAGTAGTGTCCATTATCCTCATCTGTTGTTGACAGGGAAACAATCAAATAAGAAAATGAAATAGCCAGGAAAAACAAATCTGTGCATTGACCAAAAATACAAACTTCAGCGATTTTGACAAGTTTATGTTTACTCAAACATTAGATAATGTATTTGAGTATATTTATTATCAATTTAAGAATTCCTTTTTAAGGAATTCTCGAAATCTTTCTACCAATATTAGGGAATAAAAAGCTGACTTAAGTGACCACCATGACGTCAATACAGTAAAGTAGTGTCCATTATCCTCATCTGTTGTTGACAGGGAAACAATCAAATAAGAAAATGAAATAGCCAGGAAAAACAAATCTGTGCATTGACCAAAAATACAAACTTCAGCGATTTTGACAAGTTTATGTTTACTCAAACATTAGATAATGTATTTGAGTATATTTATTATCAATTTAAGAATTCCTTTTTAAGGAATTCTCGAAATCTTTCTACCAATATTAGGGAATAAAAAGCTGACTTAAGTGACCACCATGACGTCAATACAGTAAAGTAGTGTCCATTATCCTCATCTGTTGTTGACAGGGAAACAATCAAATAAGAAAATGAAATAGCCAGGAAAAACAAATCTGGGCATTGACCAAAAATACAAACTTCAGCGATTTTGACAAGTTTATGTTTACTCAAACATTAGATAATGTATTTGAGTATATTTATTATCAATTTAAGAATTCCTTTTTAAGAAATTCTCGAAATCTTTCTACCAATATTAGGGAATAAAAAGCTGACTTAAGTGACCACCATGACGTCAATACAGTAAAGTAGTGTCCATTATCCTCATCTGTTGTTGACAGGGAAACAATCAAATAAGAAAATGAAATAGCCAGGAAAAACAAATCTGTGCATTGACCAAAAATACAAACTTCAGCGATTTTGACAAGTTTATGTTTACTCAAACATTAGATAATGTATTTGAGTATATTTATTATCAATTTAAGAATTCCTTTTTAAGGAATTCTCGAAATCTTTCTACCAATATTAGGGAATAAAAAGCTGACTTAAGTGACCACCATGACGTCAATACAGTAAAGTAGTGTCCATTATCCTCATCTGTTGTTGACAGGGAAACAATCAAATAAGAAAATGAAATAGCCAGGAAAAACAAATCTGTGCATTGACCAAAAATACAAATTTCAGCGATTTTGACAAGTTTATGTTTACTCAAACATTAGATAATGTATTTGAGTATATTTATTATCAATTTAAGAATTCCTTTTTAAGGAATTCTCGAAATCTTTCTACTAGAATTTTGTTCCTGTTTTGCTAGAATTTTGCAATAAGGCTAAACAAGACATTGATAATAGAAACGCTATTGAAATAAAATAGAAAGGTTTAAAAACAATATTTATCTTTAATTTATTTGAATATAGAATCGAGATTTTAATTAGCCCCGATTTACAAACTAATTTTATTTTGTGAATTAGTATGTATCTTAATGATCCTTACTTTCTATTGTATCATAATGACTGTTTCTGAGCATGCTGCAATCATAAGTTTTAGAACATTTGAAACAGCTGTAGTTCCAGCACTTGACTCCATCTCCTCAGATAAAGAGTTCATTTCCACGCGAGAGGAAAAACGTCTCCGCTCCTCTCTTGGATTATCACTAATAATCAACCGATTTCATTAAACATAATAAAATTAATTCTATTGCAACTTTTGATTTCCAGGATCTTTTCAATAGCATTCCCCTTTCTAAACTAAAAGATGTCCTTTTGAATTATTACTATGATTTCAAAAATATCCTTCGTTGCGATTTTGATTATTGGGAAATTCTGATTAATTTTTGTCTTTTTAATAATTATCTTTACAATGGAAAGGATACTTTTCTTCAAATTGATGGAATACCACAAGGTTCTAATTATTCATCTCTCTTAGCTAACTTATTTTTGCATTATTATGAAATAAATTACACTCTTAGTATTAAATTTGTTTTTAGATATATTGATGACTTAATTATCTTTAATTTTCAAGACTATACTATTTTATTATATGATATTTACCCCGAGGAATTAATCTTGCTTCGTAATCATGATGAAAATATTAATTTCAATTTTTTGGATTTGGGTATTATAAAAGATGAAAATATCTGCTTTGTTGATTTATACGATAAAAGAATGATTTTAATTTTAATATAAATAAACTAATTACTTGGAATTCTAATGTTTCTAGGAGCATCTATTTAAATACTACTTTTAATGAAATAAATAGAATTAAAAGAATATGTAGTAATATTTATTTATCCAAAAAACAAATCGATAAACTCTTTCAAAATTTGATACAAAACAATAGATACCCAACTAAAGTAATAAAATTCTATATAAAATCATTGAGTTAATCGCATATTTTGTAAATATATTTACTAAAAATTTTTTTTGTTAATTTATACAATTTTCCCATGTGCAAATCCATTTCGGGTAAATCCGTGGCAAAAAAAAAAAAACATTTTTACTAATAATTTCTTCCTTAATTTGTATAATTTTTCCTTGTGCAAATCCATTTCGGGCAAGTCCTTGGTCAAAATTATTTACTAAAAAATTTCTTTATTAATTTATACAATTTTTCCATGTGCAAATTCATTTCGGGCAAATCCGTGGCTAAAATTATTTACTAAAATAAGTTGTTTTTCTTTTTTTCTTTTTTCTTTGTTAATTTATATAATTTTTCCATGTGCAAATCCATTTCGGGCAAATCCGTGGGTATAATTATTTATTAATAAATTTCTTTGTTAAATTATAAAATTTTTCCATCTGCAAATCCATTTCGGGCAAATCCGTGGCTAAAATTATTTACTAAAAAGATTTCTTTGTCAATTTATATAATTTTTCCATGTGCCAATCCATTTCGGGCAAATTCGTGGCTAAAATTATGTGCAAAACTGGCAATTCATGTTTCTTTCTCTCTTCTATTTTATATTTTTTTCTTAAATAAATATTTATTTTCTAAACTTATTTATAGTCAACTTCTTTAAATTATCCAGTATAATATTACCTCGCGCACATCCGGTTTCTGACCCATCCTTGGTAACTAACAAATCAAACGGACTTCAGTAATGCAGCAAGAACGCACTTTAAACTCCTCTAGTTACACTCAATTTGCGCTTTTGTTTTCATAGTTTTCATATTTTGCAATCTGAAAATCTTGTTACGTAAACATTTTAAATTATTCTTGAAAAATTTCCCGTTCATGTAAGTTCATTATATTTCACTGCTCGCTTTATAGATTTTGTTTTATTCTGCTCTTCCTTTATATTTTATTTTCTGTTTTTACGTGTTATTTTTACTTATTGTGTCTAATTTTTTTTGTCGTAATTTTTGTAAAAAAATTTTTGAGAGCTCCTCACACTATTGTATTGATATATTTTGCTTTGGCTATATTGATACAATATTAGAAAGCACTCTTTTTTGGATATAATCGCGTGGGCTGATGAAAAGATCATATCTTTTATTTTCCGGGTTTTTTAAAAAAAACTTTATCCTTTTTCTTTTTTTTTCTTTTTTTTTTTAAGATTAATTCTTTTTCTTTCCCCAGTTGTTTGTTATTATTATTATCCCCCCCCCCGTTTTTTCATTTGTCTGTAATTTACCTTTCTTTTATCTTCATTATATATATATATATATATATATATATATATATATATATATATATATATATATATAAGTACATTAACTTTTAAAGGTCAATAAGGGTTATTACTATTTCAAACTGGTTTTTGTTTTTATTTTAATCCAGTTTTCCTCCGATGATTTATCATTTCCCTCTTATGCAAAATGTTGCAACACTCGATGTTGTATCTCTTCTTGACTAACAAGAATTCTAAAAACATATATATCAATCATTTCGATGATTATTTCAGGTTATCCAAAGGTATGAATCGTGAAAATGATATTCATTTGGAGAATTTTGAAAAGACCGCAGAAGAAAAGACGAAAAACGATGTATGTTTAGTTTGTTCACTTCAAACACCATTTCTACCTTCGAGTAACAATGAAAAAAAGGTTATCTTTGCTTTATTATTATTCTGTTACAATACTATTAGTATACTCTTACTACATCATTACTATTATATAAATATCGATTTTTATCCCGATCTCATTTACAATTTACTTTTAAAAATACTCTTAATATAATAATAAGAAGTCTTTACCTGATCAGTCATGATATCAGTCAGTTTCTTCGACTTTCAGCCAACGATTTTATTTGAATAGTTAGGCTTGAGGCAAGTTTCTATAAGCCACATTTTTAAATTGCTCAGAAGAGGTTCTGGTGAAAAATATCACGATATGAATGTTTCTGTGGAAGGCTCAAACGATGAAACTTTTGACTTCCAATGAGGTGGACCCGGTACGAATTCTGTACCCAGCTCACACCCACCACAGTACTGAAGTAAAATATCCTCAGTGGTAAATGGATCAGGGATTAGAGTCCCCTTGCAGTGGAAGGTTTTTGCGGTTTCTCTCTCCATGTAACGCAAATACGAGTGAGTTCCACCAAAAGAGAAATTTTAAAAAAATTGGGCTGACTGTTCAATGGTGGTTATAAAATAAAGAAGATGTTTCAGTGTATTTTACTCTTGTTTTGTACACATAAATTCCTTAACAATACTAAAGAACATTTCAATGTAAAAAAAAAAGTAACATTTGTTGGTTTATCACTCTAAGACTTTTAATTGAAATGAAGGGGAGATTTATTTAGATTGGTTTCATAAATATTATTTCATATCATTTTGATTCAATTTAAATATCTGTAGAATGAAATATTTCAATCGTGTTTTTGGTGAGAACGAAATTTAAAAAGCTAATTTTTATGCAGTCATTTTTAAAATTAAAACTTTTCAACGTGTTTAAACACAATCTCTCTACAACTTTATTCATAAATGTATTTTTTTACTAAATTTCAAATTGTTACATGAACGCATTGCCAGCTGGAGTTAAACAGCTAACTAATAAATTTCAAGTACTAAAACTTTTAAAAACCATGTTGATTTAGTATCTGTTTTAGTGTTGACGAAACGATTCAGAAACATTAAAATATTCGAAATCAAAGAGGGTTCTCAAGTGTAAAAAAATGAGGTTAACTTATTATTAAAGCAGTTTTTGTTATTTTATGTTATTATTATAAAGCACTTAATCTGAATGGAGTTACAAGAAAGAAACTATTGTTGATACATTTCTATGTATTTAATTCTGAAGTCTTATTAAGTTAATACAATAAATATTTAAATTTAACAAAATCAAACTTTCCGAAAAATTACATAACTTTTAAATATTACTACATTGAGTTAAATGTAATAGAACATTTAAATCACAAAATTAATTTAAATGTTAACAACATAGTTTTTCGTACATGAAACGTTTTTTTGTACATTCTAAATCCTTTCTTCTTTTTTCCAAATGTTTTGCGACCACACATTCTATTTATTGCGTCTATTAGTTTTAATTATTTATTTTTTAACCTTTAGCTCATCAGAATACCTCTGCCACCCTTGCACTCTCCTGGAAATCGCTTTCAAATTTATTAATCTTATACTTTAAATCATTGTTGCGTGTGTTAATAAATTTACTGTAATTCCTAAACAAAACTTTTAAATTTAATGCCATAGTTAAATTCTATCTTTTCTAATTGAAAAATAGGACGAAAAATATCTCAATAGAAAAATTAAGTCTAACTATTGAAGTCTGAAACTGCCTCATATTATATTATATTTCTTCTTTTTCGTCAGCACTACAGCCTAGTGCAGACCAGGGCTTTCTTAATTAGCTGCCTCCAGGACTTTGAGCTAGATTTTTCCCCCTGTTTATTCCCAACAAGTCCTTCTCAACACTCTCCAATCATCTTGTAGCTTGGTCTCCCTCTTCTTTAGTTCCTTCAATTTTCCGAAAAAGTAATCTTTTTTTTTTTTTTTTAACTAGGTCCAAATCTTCCCGCCCTCTTCATTCTATACGCGAGATTTAATTTCAATAAAAATGTATATTCGAGGTACAATTTTAAACACTTAATTCTTTTCTTTCTTCTTTTTATTTTATCTCGTGAAATGTCTTTTCTAAATTGGAAAAATAACAATGTTTAAAAACTAATCAAAAATTATTTTTTTAAAGATTTAAAATGAACTTTAATACAAATCTAAATAATAACCTTTATTTATAAATAATTCGGAACCTTTATTTTACAATAATGCGTAGTTACAATGCGTAGATAAATGCGTAGTTACAAAATATTTTATAGTATCAATGCTATTACATTTTACTAAAGCATTCTCTTATAGAACGAAACATAAGAACGCGTTAAAAATAAGATGATCTATTTGTGAAAAATATTTAAAATTAGTTTAGTTTGTTCTAGTTTTGAATAAACTTTAAATGAGTTACATTTCGTCTATTAATAGATAAAAGAAGTTGTTCCTAATCCCTTAGTAACAAAAAGGATCACTATTGCTGGAGGGTTCTTAGATATTGCATTGTTTTCAGCCAATTGCGAGCAGTTAAAGTTTGTCTTGGAATTGGGAAATTTACACATCTATTATAATGAAGTCCTGGGACTCATTATTGCGTCGCTTGTATTACAGGTTAGTTTCATTTACAACTTCATATTTTCATTTCATATATGTATTTTTAAGTGAATTCAGAAAAACATAAGAAGTTATAATTTCATTTACAGCCGAGGGGGAAAAAAAGAGGAAATCGAGACTATTTACAAGAAGGAAAAAAAAAAAAAAAATTTTTTTTTGATTGCCGAATAAGGCAGAGATGTGGGGCAAAGTGATTTTTCTAAACATCTCCAAGTTTCCAACAGCGATCAAAAGAGTTATAATATTTCGAACTTCGTCTGGCTCGATAGCGATTTGAATTGATTTTCAAAAAAGTGTGACATTTAAAAATTCTATTTCTCAGAAACTATTCGACCGATTTTATAGTTTCCCGTTTTATATTTTGTCATATAAAGTTACACTTTATAAAATGATTAAAAAAAATTTATACCTTACAATTCAAACTTTTTTCTACCATTCTTAAATAAAATAATATAAAATAGATTTTTTTAAATTATTATCTTTTCTATTTATCTTCAGATAAACGAATTTTATAATTGTGTGTAAAACTTTTCATTTCGCTTAAAAAGTTCTCTAGATCTAGCTATATGCGCAAAAAGTAAAATTAAACATAAAGGGGACCTAATATTTTTGGTGTTAGAAATCCGAATTCGCCGAAAAAAAGGTATGTTTACTCAGAGAAAGTACGTTTTTGTGTCTGGTTTCGTAACTTAAAATATCGTCTGCACTTATTAATTTACATGACTGAGATCACATGTTTGAGAACGTGAAAATCCGATCATTAGATCAAAAATTATTCAGGGTTATCCGTTTATTTGTTTTTTTCGCACAGTGCATAATTTCTTAGAGGAAATAAAAGAAAATCATTAAACAATTAAGAAGTTTCGAATATTTGATAATTTCGCATTTCTTATATTAAATATTCGCTGTCCGGAAAGAAATAAAAAGAATTGAAGGTTAAATGTACAAATTCGAAAAGAATGTTTTATGCTGGCTCATATAAACACGAATAAATATTTCTTAATTATTCAGTTACATTTACTGTAAGCTCGTATCTTTAAAAGAATCAGCTATAGTTAAGCAGATATTATTATATTGACTCATGTAATGATCATGTTTACTGATTTTAATACTACAAGTTAACTTGAAACGTGACAGATAAATGAACAATTTCACGTTTTGGCGATATATGTGTAACAGGTAAGCATTCTGTATTGACTGTGTTGTTACAAGGCCACTTTAGAACTATATCGTGTAACCCTTTATGTCATTACTTCTTCAACATAGCCCAGTTTTTTTCAAACAATATTACAAATAATTAAAAACTTTTATTTAGAAGATTTAAAATTTTTTGTTCAAATAATATGGAGTTCTATTTTAACCCCTAATGAGCCAATGTTAATAAGCGATAAACAGCAATAAGTCAATAATCAGAGCACTCATTACAACCCTGTATTTAAACGTTTTTGTTTCGTAATAACCTTTTGTAACTAATTTATTCCTTGAATTTTAAATATTCTTTGCTACGAACTTTTTCAACTCATTCAAAAGCTTTTGACCCCTCTGTTAGATATTTCTCTAACAAAAAAATAGTTAAATAAAAATTTATTTAGCTTTCATTTTACTATTTTCAATCAATTCAGTCAAATAAGCTTTAAAAATATGATATTTTCTACTCCTAACTGAGAGAAAAATCGTTTTTGACTCCCTTAATCTAAACAAAGCAACATTTTATCAGGGCAAACTAGGTCCATTTTATGAACTTCCTTGCAAAATGAATACATACTGTATTATGTATGGGGTATTCTTCCATTCTTTTCAACACACGAAGAGTTTCCAGTGTATGTCCAGTACTTAAAATGGGTGGCCCTCATTCAAACATAGATGGCAGCTTAACACAAAAAGTATCGTGTTTTCCACTTTTCTCGATAGATGGCACTACCAGAAACTCCATACACAACCTAACTCCAATGTTCAATTAAATTTCTCGTGTATGGTCTTGAAACAATGCTAGTTGTAAAAGGTTGCATAACCGTATAGTTCTGTATTCAAGTTTTTTATTAACCATACCAATTATAAACGGTTTCAAAGTCGTAAAACTAAGTATGTTACTTACTGGAAACTTTATGGTAAATTAAACGGGCAGAGTTATTTTACCTTAGTTTTTGAATGAAAATTCTAACCAGTGCCGGATTACCCATTAGGCCAGACTAGGCAATGGCCTGGGGCCCCCTTAAAAAAAATTTTTTAAATAAATTTAAAAAAATTACGAAAAACAATTATTATTTTTTTTTTTTTTAAATTCAATTTCAAATATATATTAATAAAATACGATAATATTTTTACATAATTATTACATATTTTTTTTACATATTTATTTATTACTTATTTTAGTTATTATTTATATTTCAAATTTAGTTATATTTCAAATTTTTTCAAAATTTTATGATTATTTTTTAGTTCTAATTTATCAAAATAAAATAAAATTTAATTTGTTGTTATTTATTTTTATTTTAAATATGCTTTCTTAAATGAAAAGATATAAAAATACTTTTATATTTGAATAAATAAAAAATAAACGAGAAAAAAATTGAATCTAAGGGCTCCGCGTACGCCTAATCCGCCCGTGATTCTAACGTGAGAAATTTCGCATTGTTTATTCTGTTAATTCAATAAGTTTTGTTTGAACTGATTCAGGACGCATATAACTAATTGAAACAAATACATAAAAGAACTGGTAGTCTCTGTTTGTGATCGAAAAAATTACATTATTTTTACAGTTTACTACAACTACTTTTTTTAAATGCATAGTGACTAAAAACTACTTTAGAATTGCAGTAACTACTTCACCGCTTTAAAGTAAGTACCTAATTCACAGGTATGGAATTTTGTTTACTATGAGCATACGATACAATAGAATGTAAGGTGCATAACTAAAAAAGAAATAAGATTGAAATAAAAAAAAAAATCAATTCATTTAATTTTTAAAATTTAGATATTATGTTTTTAATTTTATTACTTTATTATGTTAGAAACTAAATTTTTGTGCTAACTTAGAAAACTGACAAACTACCATTAAACATTATTGTATACAGTTTTAGCTTTGGCACTAATAGAGTGATTATATGACTCATACTTTTGTGTCATGGCCTTATAGTTTGTGGATGTCAAAAGATATGTTAAAATACAAAAGTTTTAAAAACCTTTTAATATGTCATAAATCAATGGCAAACTACCCGGATTCGAAAAGCAGCGAATTCCGCTCCTGGCATGCACCGACCACAGTGCTAATGTAAGTGGTCAGTGGTAAACGAATCATGGGTTAGAATCCCTTTGTCGTCAGGCTAACAATGGAAGGTTTTCGTCGTTTTTCTCTCCGTGTAAAGAAAATGTAGGTTAGTTCCATCAAAAAGACTTCCACGAATACTTGATCCAGAAGTTCCTTCTAGAGTGAGTTCAAATCTGCAAGATTACGGAGTTGGAACACTGGTAGTTATAAACACAAAGCTGTTCAACGACGGTTATAAAATTAAAATAATTAAATCTTACTTGTGCAGTTTACTTTTTAGGTTTACAGTGTAAAAAATCTTTATCAAATCGCGGTAAAAAGTACTCGCACCCTGAGCTCCGAAAAATTTTACGGCAAAATATTATATGGATGCTGCATTCAGGGAGCTATTACTTTTTCCGTAATTACAGTGTAGTTTCCCTCAGACATTTTTGTATTACTGATTAAAAAAAAGATAACTCACTGAAAATTTTATATCGTGAAGTCGAATAAAATTTGAAATGCATTATTTTCTAATCTTTTTCGATTCATTAAAGGGAAAACGCATAAAATTACAAACTGGTATATATGAGTTATTCCTGGAAATTTATTATCGGATTTATAAGACTACTCCTTTAATGTTGCTTTCCCTCCTTCTGAATTTACTCTATTTGATTGCGTTTAGAACAAAGAACGTACTATCACTCTGTGTGTGCATATGTCTATTAAAAATGTATCATTCAATTAATATTTCAGTTGCTAGTCGGCCTGACACTGTTTCTGATGGGCTGTCAAATAAGTAAAGAAAAAGAAGTTTATTCCAACATTCTTAACCATACAACAATGGGATTGGTTGCAATCATAACTATCATCAACTTGTTTATACACACCTTTGGACCGAAAGGAACAGTCATGGCAAGATGTCTCGGAGCTTTTGCTTATGCCAATACAAAAGGATCTGTCTGGCTTAGTTACGTTAATCACACGTGGCATTACATGAATGAAGACATATAAACCCTGTTTGCTTCTTCTTTTTTGCATCCATTTACAAATAAGTGTACCTTTCTTGCGAAAGATTTTTTTTTATTGCTTTTTTTAACTGCATTAACATGCAAAGCATTTTATAGACTTTAATTCTGAAATAAAAATGTTTACAGTGTTTTCTAATTATTTTTCTGTTGGTGTTATTAATTTCTTTGCTATTCAAACAATTTTCATTTTAAGCGTCTTTTGTAGCCAAAGGTCAATATTTTCATAACGTAGACTGAGAAAAAAATATCGTCACAACTATCAAAGCATTACAAAATAATGCTTCTGACTATGAGAACAAAATTTTTACCGAAGCTCTTTGGTATTGATTTTGGATAATTTAACGAGTAAAAAAATGGTTTTATGAACTTAAAAATTTTATCATGATACTTGAGAGGCATCAAAACTATTTCATTAAATATACTTTTTGGTTCTGCATTTTTTACTAACTGTGTGGGAATAAAAACTAGAATTTTGAAAACTAGAATTTCCAGTTAACCCTCTAAACGGAAAATTTTCTAAATGAATGGTTTAAATGCTGTAAATTTTAGTTTCATGAACCGGAATTGTTTGCTTTTTTAACCAGAAATTTCACCATACAGTAATATTTTAGCAGAATTTCTTTCTCCAGAGAAAAAAAAAAAATAGGGTCAAAATTTACCGTGGCTCTATGGGAACACCAAAATCCAAGGCAATTTTGTACCGCAGCGATTTGGTGGACATTCAAATTAAGAATAAAATATGCTTTACACTACCATGCTGTTTTATAGTAAATGTCGCAAAATTAGGTCCTTTTAAACAAAAGGCAGTCATTTCAACAGTGCAGTAAACGCTTGCTAACTTTGTTTTTCGTCAGATTTTTTTCTTATGTAAGCTGTAAATTAACATTTACCAACATTTAAAATTATAAAAAATATACATTTGTAAATGCACAAATGTCTAAGGTTACTTTCAATTCTTGATTTAAAAAAGTTTCAAATTTCATCGATGTATGAAAAGCTAGCTGTATTTTTTTTTTAACTAGCGAATATGTTAAACTTCTGTGACTTCAAATGGAATATTTCCCAATGGCTTCATTTTTCGGTCGTCGTGCTACCGAAGCGGGGGTGCCATCCCCTCTGCAGGGGATCAAAATTGTGATGGCATGTCTTCGGATCATCCTCAGTAATGTTTCCAAGATTATCGACAATAGCCCATTGTACAGTGCGACGTAAATGAACAGCAACAACAACAACTTCATTAAGTATAACACTGTAATATGAATCTAATGATGACTTTTTTTTTTACTCAAACAATAAGTGTTCCATATTTGCCAGCGTTGACTGATATCGTCAAAGCGTAATAAAATGCTCAACAGGAATTTTCCTGACCGAGGGATCTCGCAGCTACACCAAACGTTCAGTAACAAAGAGGTTCGAATCGAACAATAACAATGTTTATCTCTACCTTACGCTCTACCTTACGCTCTGTTATTCTACTTGACGAGGACTTATAATAAATTGTACTTTGTAATGAGCAAACAAGCCTGCATATGTATGTATGACAATAAAAAATAATATATTTTTGCAATAGTAATGATTTTTTCCAATTATTTATACACCAGTTTTGTCTTACAGCCAAATGGTATATAAAATGCAGGTAGCGGGTTCGAATCAAAACGTAAGCATGAATGTTTAACCAAAAAAAGAAAAATTCGTTTCAGATAGATATACATAATCACACTCTTAATCCAAATGCTTGCTCGCCTCTTGCCTCTAGAACAGATAACATAAAAATGAGGGGAAAAAACAGCACAAAGATGTTGAACCCACTACCTTTACACATCTGAGCGTTTGGCAGAAGAACAATCCCCCTTTAGCAATGTCGACTCCAACAATGAGAGGTTGTTTTACTTGCCGTAGAGTATTACTTTTCCACTATTCTCTCAGTAGCGTTCAGGTAGTGGGTTCAAATCGCGCTTTAGCATTCGATGCCATCTTTCGTAAAATTGTGATGTCCGTTTTTCAAATTGAAAAGAGTTGTTAGTACATTTGAAAATATTTTATTAAACATTTGAAGCAATCATTCTTTTGAAATCTTGTTATAATTGATAGGTGGTTACTTCATTTTCGTCGGACACACTAGAGATGCACAATGGGTTTATTGGCGACGGTCTGGGAAGCATTTCTGTAGGAAGATTCGAAGACATATTCACAATTCACAAATTTTGTGAGGCCACTTCCTCAATTTACTCTTAGATCTGAAGAGGAAGGAAATTTTCTCCAGATCCATGTAATGCTCAGCGACCGACCACTGGACTTTCTTTTCCACTGATATTATGACCACACATATCGCATGCACTCGGTGGGTCTTAGCGGAGTCAAGGATCGAACCCCAGACCCTCTGGACTTTTTATAATTTAGAAATTATATTAGAATAAGAAATAGTCATCAAACTCCTATCGACCATTAAAATAAATCGTAGAAATGTAAACAGACAATTTGGTAAGAGACATCACAAGGTTAAAATAAATCGTAAAATGATTGATAGTTCTGAAGATCATTTTGGTAATTTAATCATGATATTTGGCCTAAAAGCCATTTATTTAGTTACTTTTGAGGTAGGTTGGTAGGTACTTCATTTATGTCGCACTGGAGCTGCACAATGGGCTGTTGGCGACGGTTTGGGAAACATCCCTGAGGATGATCCGAAGACATGCCATCACAATTTTGATCCTTTTCAGAGGGGATGGCTTCCTTGCTTTGGTAGCCTGACGACATGCGCGCAAAGTCGACCACTTTCAGTAGAACAGGTAACGAGGACAGAAACCGCTTATCCTTGGTCCCTACGCAGGCTGATTAAAGTGATCACCCACCCGCTTACTGACGGCAACCAGTGATACTTAACTTCGGTGCTTTGCTGGTAACCATGTCTTAACGTCCACTGCGAGACGTTACTAAATGCATTGTAGTAAGAATTATAATTTTGGAAATTTCCGTTAAACAATAATAATAGCGAAATCACCCTGTAAATAGTTTAAATATCATATACTTTGGTTTAATTTTTAGAATTCTGGTTTCTTTACCACAGTTATTTTGACAAGAAAAAAAAATTTCTGTACGATTTCAGCTATCCTGAAAATGCTAAGTCAGCAGTAAGCTATATAGTACGGAATAATCTTATTTTATAAAATAATAGTTATTTATAATAATTTCTTTAAAATTTATAGTATCTTGGTTAAATTGTAACTCTTAAGAGGCCTTTAACATGATCATTTTTATTGGCCTCGTTTATTAAAAGAGTTATAAATTTAAGTGATATAATATTGAATCATAAAGTGAATGCTTAAATTGCTTTAATCTTGTGAATCAAATGGATATATTTTTTATGTTTTCTTCTAGTTAAAACAGTATGACATTAATATTGAAATATGTCCGATTTGAATTTTGTTCCATTTCCAAAATAAAAACTTTAAAAGAATTTTTTTATAAAATTTGGGATTCTCAACTTTAAGCCTGTTTTTCGAAGGCTTCGTCGTGATATGAAATGATGCTTTTTTGCGAATAATAATGCCATTTTTTGAACTGCTGTGAACTTGCTACTGTTATTATGACTGCTAGGTCAAGTTAAACTTTTTTAAAGTCTGCGCTATCTACGCTTGTTTTGAAAATGGCGCAAAACGTCCATAGGGTGAAAAGCCATAGTTTTGTAAAAATAAAAATCGTTTGTGGTCTAATTTCTTAATATTTAAAAACTTACTCCAATGCTGCATTGCTTGGGCTCATAAAAATTTGCAAAAGCTGAGAAGAAGGCTAGGGTTTTGATAATTTTCAGCAAGGTGGAAATATGTCGCCAAATGGGCGATTTTTAAATAAGTTCAATAACTTAGAATATATAGGTTATTTGTCTGTTCTAAAGCTTAGATAATTCTTCACGGCAAGATTTTATATATATATATATATATATATATATATATATATATATATATATATATATATATATATATATATATATATATATATATATATATATATATATATATATATATACAGACAAATAACCTATATATTCTAAAATAATATAAAGAATTCCGATTAGAGTTTCTAAATCGGAATTTCGCTTCAGCCATAATTAAATAAATATTGCCACCGTCATACTGCTTGATATATATGATGTTAATGATTTTCAAACATTCACAAAAAGGAAGGGGGGTTCTGTCATGATCACTGATCATGGTGTCTGCCCCACCTGCTGTATAGTTCGAACCCGCATGCCGTGAAACAACACATTCGACACTGCACAGAAGTACACACTATCAGCTAAATTTCGTTCTTATACCATCTGTTTCACAGACTATCTAATAATGGTAGAGTGTAGGCAGCAGATGTTTTATATCGGTGATAAATTAAACAAATCAGATTTATTTCACATATCTCTATAATGTTATGATTTATTTAAACTCTACCATTCAGATTTTCTATCAAAAATGCTCTTAACGTTTATGTTTAGCACAACTTGCAAATAGTTCTTGCAGAAGGTTTTTATTTTTATTTTAAAGTATCTAAGTAGTGCAAAAGCATGATGTTGGATAAAATTTTTTGAAATTGAATTTATTATAAATTTAAAATACCTTTAATTTAATCTTTCTGTAAATAATCTATCTTTGTTTTTACTCTATATTTATTTACAAAGTTATAGCAGTTTTTGCTTAAGGTTATAACGCTGGATAGACAAGTGATTTTAAGTCTCAAAATCAGATGTTTGTTCACATTTTACAACATCTTTGGCGCGATATCTCAAAATGTTTTTGAAATAATTGTCTACAATTTCTCATCAGTGTTTATGATTATAGCACACATGTTTTGAACTACAAACTAAGAGAAAAAAAAAGTATAATTCAATTTTTTTTAGCATATATCCAAAAAAAACAACAACTTATTTTTACCTAAAAAGGGCTATTTATTAAAAAAAAATTATAATAATAATATATTTTTTGCTAGTTTTATATGTTTTTTCACATAACAATACAAATAAACTAGTTTTTAAAAATTTTATATTAATATCTTTAAAAAAAACTCTCAAAAACTAATCGGATACTTTAAAAAAGAGTTTTTATGTACAGTAGTTGTTTTTATGTACATAGGCTTAGGTGCGCCCGATCTTAGACTTAGCTTCAAAAACTTAAAATTATAACTGAAACAAAAACGCTGGAAGAAATACTCGGATAATTATAATTATTAATTTCATTTTAATTAAAGAAAATGAAAATACTAATTGCGATGAAAAGGTAGAATCAAGATACTAAATTGAAAAACGGTATATAAGTTATAATATTGAAATGATCATCGCTATCTCATAATAATTATTCACAATTTAATTAAGATTAATTATTATTTATAAAGAGTGGTACTAAAAATATTTTGTAAATAAAAAGTATTTTTATTTAAAATCATAGTGTTTATTTCTTTTTTTCTTCTTTTTTTTTTTTCCGGCGAGTGCGCCGTCCAACATCGTGCACCCTTCGCATCGTAGGGATTACGGGGATGCTATTTACGCCACTGTTCATGTATCTGATTTCAAACAGTAGCACTTAGAGATTAAAAAAATAATAAAAAAATAGCATAGCTGTCCGAGAAAACGGTTTTTATTAGCAGGATCATTTTATAAGTTTTTTTTTTTCTAAGAATAAATTAAAAGCAGTCTTTGGATGAAGAAACTAATTTTAAGAAATGTGTTAAAATTATTTTTTACGATTTTTTGCAACTTTCTATCTAATGGTGTTGAATAACTTTTTTGTGACTTATTTCCATGGGCATCTAACGCGTTCAATTTTTAAGGGGGGCAAAATTAAAATGCATTGTCACATTGGTACTCTAAATTACATACATAACAAAAAACAAATTCTTCAATTTGAGCCGCGATGGCTCAGGGGATAGAGCATTCGCTTTCGAATGAGATGAACCGAGTTCGAATCCCAGCGAAGGTTGGTCGATTCGAATTCTGCACCCAGCGCGCAACAACCACAGTGCTGACGTAAAATTTCCTCAGTGGTATACGGATCATGGGTTAGAGTTCCCTTGCTATCAGACTAACCGTGGGGTGTTTTCGTGGTTATCCTCTAAATGCAACGCGAATGCGGGTTACTTCCATCAAAAAGTTCTCCACGAAGGCAAATTTCTCCCAATACTAGATCCAGGAGTTCCTTTGTCTTCTGGATTGGGTTCAAACTTCAAGGCTACGGAGGTGAACATTAGTAATCATAAATCGAAAATTCTTTAAGCATTTCCGGAGAAATATTAAAATTTGTTTACATAAAAGTGCTTCCAATATTTTGTCCACCCCTTGTATATGATTAAAGTACATCATTGTAAAATTTTTTCTTGATTAATGTGACGTATGAAATTGATACACATAAAGTTTAAAATTTGAAATATGATCTGCAATTCTTTGTTTCTAACCTGTATTGTATTGTATGTAATACAGCTTGATATGTGACGAGGGAGGCAGGGATGGTGAAGTGTGACACTTTGCGACCAAGGTGAGGGACAAAAATATTAGGAAAAAAGCGTGACGTCATTTGTGGACAGTCCCTTTATTCCTTAGCGTCTCAATTTAAATAGA
Source organism: Parasteatoda lunata (assembly GCA_949128135.1). Classification (NCBI taxonomy): domain Eukaryota; kingdom Metazoa; phylum Arthropoda; class Arachnida; order Araneae; family Theridiidae; genus Parasteatoda; species Parasteatoda lunata. Next base: position 5,373,848 of record OX421979.1, on the reverse strand, counting down.
GTCAAATGTTCAAACTTTCTATAAGAAATCTGCTATCATTAGCTTTTGAATTTGGAGAAAATGGCATTTTAATGTTGTTGAATAATTTATGTTTCTTCGCAAGGGCATTTTTTACTTGTCTTAACTCTTATTTCAATCAAAATTAACACTTAAGAGTACTATTAGGCGATATTAGAATTCCGATATGACGTCAGGTCGCATCGATATTTCACTACATATTTTTATCAACTTCACTAATTTATAATGGTTTCATATGCTGATATTTACATTTTCGATATCCAAATGAAATTTATCAACACTCACGACAGTATTGTGCTTGTAAACGGTATTAAATGGTTATCATCAATGGTAAAATACCGTATGGTATCGTATTCAATAATTATCGTATTTCAGCAGTCATTTAAAAATCCTCAACCTCCACCCCTTATCTGTATTATTTTCTCTGAAAGATAATGAAATAATTATTTCTGTGGAAGTAATATTCTGAAAATTCCAGGAATCATATACAAAAATTCCACACAAAAAAAAAAAAAATAAATAAATAAATAAATAAAAAAAATCTCCACCCTTCGTCACGCGATTTATATTGAGAATACGCTACTCTAATAAATTCGAATCACGCTTTTTATGTGATGGAGGGTGGATTTAACAGTTATGAGTCTCGCTGTCTGATCCATAGATCGTCTGCTCTTGCCTAATAATCCCCGCCAACTCATGCTTCAGGGGTCGAGCATAAATGATGTCACCCTTTTTCAATATTTTTGACTCCTCCCTTTTATTATATATTTTCACACTTCACTAATCCCTTTATCGCGTGTCACCCTATATTACTTTAGTTATAGACCGTATTCCACGTTTTATTTTTAAACTATGCATTTAAATAACATTTGTGAATAATTCTGATTACATGTATATTTGTTTTGATGAAAATAATACAAATACAGTTAAATATCAAAATATTTGTACTGATGATTTCAATTTTTTATTTTTATTTAAACCGAAATATATAGTGTCAAACTTTACCCCTTCATTCTTCACAGTCTTAAACTGTCCCAATTTCAGGAGTCCCTCCCTTCCTTCCAGCGTAACATCATTTGTGGACGGCCCCCTAACTAAAAAACGTATCTTTTTATTTTCGTTTCTTATGATTTACTACCTATATTGTCGTCTGACTACGTGAACTAAAAAAAAATCTAAAATTATTAACTTGCATTTTATACGAAAATAAAACTTTAAAAATTCTCTTTAAAAGATCAGCTAGGCCTCTATTTACCAAGCAAAATTTAATAGCTCAACTTTTAAATATGCTTGCTTAATATAACTTTTTATAAATTTTTAAATGTTCACAAAAACTTGTAAATTAATATCTGTGTAAACTTCAAGATATTCTATTCATATTATGAATATTCATATGAATTTCTTTTAAATAATGCACTCAAATTCTCATACTTTTAAAATAAAGTGTCTTTCATTTCTACCACCTTTATTTTTACTTACAAATATAAGCAAACAACTTTCGAATTAAGTTGAAAGATGCTACTAACTTTCATTAATCAAAAAATATAGATACTTTTACAACTTTGATCTTTAAAATCGAAATTAGCCATTTTTCATAAGAATTAAAAAAATAATTTGTACACGATTTAAAACTTACTAAACGTGATAAAACAAGAGATATTTTCATGGAAAATATAATTTTTTTTTATAGCTATTCGTTAAATGAAATTTAAAAAAGAGAATAATGAGAATGAAATTGACATACAATACAATGGAAATTTAAAAAATTAAACAGTTAAAATTATTTATAAAAAATCGTGAATTGTGAAGAAAAAAAACGTATTTTCGAAAATTGATTGTAAAATGATGGGTTAATTGAAAGTAGAATTAGAAAGTAGAAAGTAGAAGTAGAGAGTGTCGTTAAATAATGCATAGTATGAATGAAATACAAAAAAAGGAAATGGAAAAGGGAATATAAAATCAATAGAATAGAAATTTTAGAAAAACATAAAAGTTTATTAATCAAAATTTATTTATGAAAATTCATGGGAAATTATCCCAACAGCAAAATTTAATTTGATCAATTATAAACAAAATTAAATGAAATGCAAAAGAGAAAACCAGAAAATAGAATTAAAAAAACACAATAGAATGAAAATTTGGCTTAAAAAAAATGGTTTAAAATGTATTTGTTAAAACTGGGAATTATCCCAACAGAAAATAGAGTTCGTTTTATTGTGAAAAAATTTGAATGGAATAAGAAAAAGGTGATCGAAAATGGGAAAAAAAAATCAATAGAATTTAAATTTGTATTAAAAAGTAAAAATGTAACAATTGTAATAAAATTTGTATTAAAATGTAAAAATGTAACAAAAAAGTAACAATTAACAAATACTCAATAAAAACCATGGAAAATCATCCTAAACAATATTAAAATATAAAAAATTTGAATGGATTACAAAAAAGATAATAAAGACTCTAATAAATAAAAAATTGAATAAAAATTGTATAAAAAATTGAAAATTAAAATTCATTTAGAAAAAATTATTGTAACTTCATTTTATTTAGAAAAAATTAAGAATTGAATTATCGTTTTACTATTTTTTTCAGTCAAAAAACGCAGCAGACATAGCAAACGATTTTATATGTTTACAATTTACGAACGAGTAAAAAAAAGAGGGGAAAAAATGGTTTAAGTTGAATAGATTTAGACCTGTGTGCGTGACACATTATATTTCCCCCCACTTTTTTTACTTTCATAACTTCAGAGTATTTTCCATAGATTACGAAGGGTTCATAGTTTTTGATATTACAGTTTTATTTAACGTCCACAATCGTTGCTATAGCAACAGAGGGGGGTCCGCATCCAATAATTCCTTGGCGGCATAGCCGTTACCGCCCGATTTCAGCCAACTCCACCAGCAGCCAATGCTGAATGACAGAAACAGAGAGAAGATTCCATGCTTCAATCGAATTTCGATTACAACAGAAAATTTCATAGGAGTATAAATCCCTTATTATAACAGTTCCAGGTAAGTCATTAAATTTATTCGAATTACAAGAGTAAAGATGATTTGTCGAGTTATCGGAGAGTGAGTTACTGCATGGCAGGGAAGAAACTGTTAAAGAGACGCCATTGGTAATTCAAGGGTTCTGTTCGGTTGTTTGAATAAAAATGCTATAATAATTAAATGCTTATAAAAAATAATTTATCATAATTTGTTAAAATTATTTAATCTTAATATTTAGTAATCATTTCATCATGGGTTTTCACTAATAAAATAAAACCCCGAACTAATCGGCATGATCTGAGATGAGAGCAAAAATGACATTCAAGTGATTGGTTTCTTTGAATTGTTTATTCTTTAAAATCTTGTATAATTATGCCTGATATTGATAGTTTCTATGTCATATTGATAATGCAAGTAACTGTATGATAATACAAATAACTGTATATTTATTATTCCCACATATATTCAACTAAAGTATATCATATTAATAGTTTTCACGTATTTTTTAAGTTAGACCTAATTATATGATGATTCACTCTCCTAATTTTTAATATTTTATCTATTTATGCATGATATTGATAATAAGATAAATTCTATTTTAGCTATAAGATAGCTGTATAATTTTTTTAATTCCCATGTATATTCAAATAAAGTATATCATATTAATAGTTCTCTTTAACCCTTTGACGCAGAATTTTTATTGAACATATTTTTCATACTTTTTTCATTTTTTGGTACTAATTTAGGTTAAAATAAGTGAAAAATATTGTATTTAGCATTTTAATAATTTCTGGTTATGAATTACAGCATGAAACACAAATGTCTTGTCTTTTTCTGCGTTAAAGGTAAAATTTTTCAAACACGACTCACTTCCAAACAATAATTTTTCAAATTAGCTGTTATTTAGATCTAAAAGAAATAGTTATCCATCATGGAAATTTCTTTAATTAACAAAATCAATTATTGACAAATGTTTAAATATGAATAGAAAGAAAAATTGAAATAACTTTTTTTTATAGTTTATATTTTAAACCAAATATAATTCCGATAATCAAACAGAATTTTTTAGTAACTGTTAGACTGTTTTTCTTAATATAAAAAAAAATTACAAAATATATTTTTGCTCGTACTTGGAGTGTCAGAAAAATATATATAAAAGGGACACCGGTGTCCTATTGGTGTTAAAGGGTTTTCATTTAAATCCAATTATATTGATGGTTCTCGTCTTCCATTTTAACTTGTCTGTACAATTATAATTTAAATTCCTTTCAATTCAAGTTCTGTATGATAATATAACATTAACTACATGATATTCATGGTGCTTACGTACTCTTCTATTTTAAATTAACTGTATATTGATAATTTTTACTTTAACCCTATTATATTAATAGTTCATATACGTATCTTTCTAATTTAATAAAACTACATGATATTAATAATTCGACGAATTATACGATATTAATAACTTTCGCAAATACTTCGATTTCAACTCAATTGCTTGATATTGATAGTTTTTAGATACACTTCTATTTTTAATGTAAGGTCTTGTTCTTCTATTAAAATTATATAGTACACGATATTATTAGTTCTCAAGTATTCATCTAATTTAATACAACTATGTAATAGTATTCCCGTATACTTTATACGATATGGGTCGATGAAACATTTCAAATATTTTTTTGTTTTGTTTTATTGTTATTCACTTATTTTTTTAAATAATTCATAGGTGATTTCTTAAAAGGTATTTATTAATATATGAGGTGCAAAAAGAATTGGAAAGGGTCAAATATTTCATGAAATATACATTGGGGCGAAAAAGTGAAAATAGTCGCACATTCAGTATTTTCCAAAAGCGATTCAATGATATCAAACTCGATCTTTCAAACCCCCCTCCACTGGGGGCTTGGTGGGACATCTTTGAAATCTTAAATATGAATTTCTATTTTAATTGCAGATTCAAATCCTTTTTTCTGGAAAATCCGAATCTGTAATAAAAAATAGGGTTCATATTTGAGATTTCCAACCACCCCCGGGTGAAAGATCAAGTTTGGAACCATTGGATAGTATTTAAAAAAAATTGAATGTGACTATAGTTTCACTTTTCGTAAGATGTGCATTTCTCGAAACATTTGACCAAACCGTTTTTACACCCTATATATACATATATTTACTGTGGTATAAAATACTAAACAAGCATATTTAAAAAATTCACAAACTTTTCGCAAATCAATAATAAATATTTCGCAATGTAGTTATAATTGATACTGGGTTTTAAAATGAAAAAATAGTTACTAAAATGCTCAAAAGTAACTTTACTGAATTAAAGTTTCGATAAAAATTATACATTTTATAGCAGTCAGACGATGAAACTGAAACGATAAATATAAACCCTAAAAGAAATCTACTGCAAAATATCTTACAATATTTAAAAAAACATGCTAAATAGTAAAATGTATTCGTTTTCATGTAATAATTAAAAAGAACAAAAAAAACATTAATTGAGTTACACTAATTGAGTTTTTTTATTAAAAGAAAAAGCAATTCATCGCATTTATGATTTTCCTATCTTCTAAGCTACATATTTTTAACTAAAAAATCGCATTTCTCAATAGAAACGAACATTTTCTCTCAAACGGCAAAGAAACTAGCTTCTAATCCGTCTATCCACTGGAAATATTTTCCCATAATAGTTCAATAGATTAATAGTTTTTTTTTCTACTCTTAGAAAACTAATTAAATAAAAACAACTTATCTGAGAATAAATACAATAAGCTAAGAGCATAATTTCAATTCAATAAACTAAGAGCATTATATCAATATATGCGTCGTCAATGAAATCTAAGAAATTCCATTTAAATTTCTAGTTTATTTTCCTGCTTTGCTTGACACATTAATGCATTAACTCAGCTGGATATTAATCGATTACATTATTTAATTATGAATCGATTAAATTATTTAACTATTAATTGATTAACATTTAATACTATTAATCTATTTACATTGAATAGTATTAATCAGTTAACATTAAATACTATTAATCGATTAAACATTTTCTGCCTGTCAATTCATAGTGTTCCATCACCATTAATAGTTTTTGTCAAACTTTGATTTTTTTCATTCAATTTTAATCTGTTTTAAATATAATTTTATGTCATTAGAATACGTTTCTAGAAAAAAAGTACTTTTTCAGAAAATGTGATTATTTTTACATAGCTTATGAAGTATATTAATTAAACAATACACCATTTTCATTTCATCATTTCGAAAAGAAGAAAAAATAGATCAAGAAAAATGAAAATTGCCGACTTACAGGATTTAAGATTCCCCACTACATCTTAGCAGACAGAGTGTGTGCAATCGAAACTATCGCGACACTTGTACTCTACAATTTTATTATTTTTTTAATTACTTCAATGCTTTAATCGATATGTGAATGAATAAATTAATTAATCAATGGTTACCCTTAATCGATGCATAGATAATAATTAGTTAAAAGATCTACGCATCGATACCATGTTAGTAAATAGGAGAAAATCACAGTAACTACAAAAAATACTGTGTTATGCAATCATATAATTTTAATTAAATGTTCAAAGTCTAGGCTAATTCGAGCGAAATATTTAAAAAAAAAAAAAAAAAAAAGAAAGAAAGAAATGCGTAAAAAGATATTTTAACTATTTCATCTAAATAGTAATAGCAGTGAATTCTTTCAATAGAAAAAAATCTAACATCTAACTAATTATGCACATCTAGAGAAAATATTAATTTATTATCAAATGTATTATCCAACTATATAATTTCAATTAACTATTCCAAGTTAAAGCTGTTTCGGTCGAACTATTATTTTTCTTTAAAGAAATGAAAAGACCGAAAAATAATTTTTAAATATTTCACTTGAATAAAAAAAATATACTAATTTCTTTAATAACGTTTTGCGTTTAATTTTTAACACAGGCTGTGCTAATGATTATCTAACGGATTCAGTTTCCGTTCGTGAATGAAAGAATAACTGGAGTGCGTCATAGCGTGACTCACAAAACATTCCCAAATCGATCAATGCCGACATGTGCAGCCATCAAATCGTCTCCGCAACCTTGTCCAAATCATATCCCTCGCATTCTAATTTACCTTCAACCCCCCTACAGGATATCGAATTTATTTTATAGAATAGAGAAACTTCTACGTGGTTGATAGAGTAGTGACACTGTCAAGCATATATATATATATATATATATATATATATATATATATATATAATAAGTGTTAATTTTCTAAAATCGTTAAAATTGTATAATTAAATATCAACCTTATTAATTATAAACTTCAAATTAACCAGTATAATATTATTACATTGCGCACATCCATTTCCGGGCCAATTCAAAGTAACTAGCAAATCAAAAGAACTTCAGTAATGTAGTAAGAAAACGCCATAAAAGAACGCGTTATTTACGCTTCTAACTCTATTTGCCCTTCTGCTTTCATATTTTGTAATCTGGCAATCTTATTACGAAAATATTTTAAATCATTCTTGAAACAATCTAGTACGTGTAAGTTCATTTGAGTTCGCCATTCGCTTATAGATTTCGTTCAGTATTTTCTGTTTTTTGCTAGGTGTGTTTTATTTTGTATATATTTTTTACTTGTTCTATTTTTAATGTGTTCTATTTTCATTCAAATTTTTTTGAGTGCTCCTCACACTATTGTATTGACATATTTTGCTTTGGCTATATCGATACTATATTAGAAAGAACTTCTTTTTGCGGATTTAATCGTGTGTGCTGATGAAGCTATATATCTTTTCATTATTTTGTTTTCCGGCTTTTCGAATTTTTTCTTAAATATTTTATTTTTATTATTTTTTTTCTTCTCTTTCTCTCTCTCTCTCTCTTTATATATATATATATATATATATATATATATATATATATATATATATATATATATATATATATATACAGATAGATATTTTAAAGTGATACAGCGTAAGCAATTTTTCTGCTATAACCTGCGTTGAAGAGGCGTTCCATTTTTGAATTTACAGCAATCAATGGTCAACTCCTTTAACCTTAAAATTTTGAAGAACACTCAGAAGGCAAAGAGTCTCCTTAATCAAGCATTAGAACAAACTAGCTTCATGTAGACCGACACCGTGGTTAGCCAGACGGAAGAAGGATTCTCCTAGTCTACTGCTGAGGATATTTTGAGCTAACACTGTGGCCATACCGAACTAAGAGCTGAATTCCTATCAACCAGCCATATTTAGGATTAGAACCGAACTTGGATTGCCTCATTTTAAAGCCATATCCCCTGAACTGACGCGACTCAAAGTTACGCAATTTTCATGACTCCCGTTACAACGGACCTCCCGTTATAATGACCGAAACATAAAATCTCCGTTTTCAACTTAAAAGATGCAATATTTTAGAGTCCATTCCAATATAGCGATTATTCTATTTCCATTTTTGTTATTCTCATGAAAATCACTTCAAAAACATGTATCAGACGAATTTTAAGTACAAAATACTTCCATTGACAGCGAGTCGTTTTGTATATAGCGAGAGTTTTAACCCCTTAAAGCACGAGTTTTTTTTTTCCTTCGAAAAACTGGTAAAAAAAAAAAAAAAAAGCTTTTTTTTTTTTTTTTTTTGAACAGAAAAAATGAATATATAGATATAGTGTGAGTCATTTTATGCAACTTTTGTTGTGGGGGGCGGGGTGACTAGGGAGTGGGGTTTGGTTTGGTGAAAAAGTTATAAAAAAATTACTGTTCAAAGAAAGTATAAACAATTTGATTGCAGGTTTATTTTGAAAATCGAAACATTAAAATGAAATTATATCAATTAATAATCAATAAATTAAATCCATAACCAAATAGCTAATCATCAAAATGCACCACCACATGGTTTACGCAAGAAAAATGCTGCATAGTGGTGTCATCTATGGTAAATAAATTTCATTATAATCTAGCCTATTCATTTTTACTAGAACGGACTGACATTAGAAATAAAATAATGTGAGATACAAGTTTGTCCGTGTGAGAGACAGGCATGCGTAAATTTTCCGGTAGTTTCCGCCCATCTCAGACAAATGCGCTAAACCATTTAAATACGCCATTTAAATGCGTAAACCATTTAAACCAAGATTTCTTTTAATGTTATCACACAGAGGAAAAAAAACAAAAAAACTCTAGAATTTCTTTGAATGAAGAGTGGCATGGTCTCCTCCATGGAATTTTACCATAACAGCACAAGTCTAGCAATTTTTAGTTATAAGTAAATGCTTTTGGTATTTTCTTGCATGTAGTTAAAATGTCATTATAATATCCCTTTTCGTTTCGATCAATGAACTCATTCTATTGAGCATCGATTACATATAGAAAAAACAGAGAGAAACAAAGATTATCTTTAAAACGTCTCATTAGTTTTCCTTTAAATAAATAATTTTTTTTATTCCAAATAGTTCCCTGGGTTGGATTCAAAATGATAAGGCTACGGAGGTGATCACTAGTTCATTGGATTTACATACATTGGCAGGCTTGTGTGCTTTGTCAAATAGAAGGACAGCACGACGATACATCCAGGGTAATAGTGGGATTCAAACCTGCTACCTCAACGCTTTGCACAACGTTTGGCGGGCGATACCGCTCCACCAGAGAGGACCCGGTGATCATCGATTGTAGTAAAACGAAAAATAGGTCAAATGTTCAACACCAGTAATAAAATCAAATAAAACTTGCAACTCTACTTAGTGTTAGTCTACTTAGTGTTAGTCTACTTAGTGTAACGATTTATTGTGAAGAAATAAATAGGAATACTTTATTTTTACAGGTTGATTCGAATACTGTAATAATGATTGGAGAGATACAGACTAGACGGAAATCAGCTACAAACAATAAAGCGTCCCAAGAATCGACTACTTTTACGGATTTTGAAAATAGATGATTTTGGATGCTTTAGTTAAATAATAGATTTAGTAACTGTATATGGAAGAATCAAATGTCAATCACACAGAATAAAAAAGGTCAGTATCAATTTTTCCCCCCTGCTCTCTAGTTATATTTAAAACACAAGAAGGTGTCTTAAAAAATCGAATTTCGAAACAAAATAGCTTTAATTACTTAGAATTAAAATTGTTATCCAAGAATTCAGATTCGATTTCTCACTGAAAGGAATATAGTATAGTTATAGTTGTCGTCACGAAATCCCGTAAAGGGCTCAAGTTGTCACTTGGCACATGGTGGGAGTGACCGACAAGGCCAGTGAATCCCAATATTTTCAGCTACGGAACCCTATGCCACTGCCCGGTATGCTCTACATCAACGTTTTTTTAAGGTTCAGTGCCACTGCCCGGTATGCATTTAACCGGCACTCCGAACACTGATGTTTCTCCTAATTCACCTCAGCAAATATTAAAATATCGAATAAATATAATAATATCAACGAATAAATTAATATCAAATCGGATATAACCAATATTTGTTGACATTCATGTGGGAAAGTCGACATTCTCTTGATTTCGTATGCATAACATGAGGTTGAGTGAAAATTATCCAAGTAGACAGGAGCCCTGATTGGATATAAAAGGCCAGCTTCAGAATAAAAGAGACTAACTCAAGAGGATGTCCGTTTTTTAAAGGTTAAAAAGAAGCATTAAAAAAAATGTAGCAGGTTTTTCTGTACCATATCATAGCAAACGTAGTAATTGAAGAAGCCATTTCAATGAAGCGACCCGTGATTTCTTGAACTGGGGCTTCCTCGCTAAAAAAATAATAATAAAATAAAACATAAAATAAATAAAATGAGTGCATCGAGAACGGAAACACGGGATGCGGGAAGGATGGAGATTGACCCCCCCCCCATACCGGCGCGTGTGGATTGGGATGCAAGAACATGGGGGTTGCAAATTAGATTTGGGCAGATGCTCCCACATTTCACCGCCAATGATAGTGATTCGGGGGATTTATGGCTCGTGTTTACATTGTAACTTGGCGATGAACGAAATGGAAAGTTAGTTTTTCACTCCTTTTCGATTTTAGTTTTAGATTAAGTATCTTGGTTTTATTTGGAATGTTTGTTTGATTGGTTCTGAAAGTAATTAAATTCGACAAGCTACAAAAGAGTCGTATAGTTTTTACTGTCATTAGAAAAAAATTTCCAGACCCTTTGCAAAACTTTTATTCGTATTATTGCCCCCATTTGCACACATTTAATGTTTTTCAAATATATTTCAACAGCTAATAAGTTAAAAAAAAAAAAAAGGAAATGATGAAGACTTTTTCTTTTAATTTTAAGTTTTAATAACACTTTTTATGTTTAACCAAGTAAATTTAAATTCACTTTAAAAACCAATTAAACTAAATTTTTTTTAAAAATTATTTATAAAAAAAAGTACCATTTCATAACGAATTTTAATAGATTTTGTGTTGATTATTAACAAAATTTGATAAAATTTCAAGATTGATTCTTCTCTCTCAAAATTGATTTTCTCTTTGAAAATTTGATAAAACACAATGGATACCCAATTAAAGTAACTAAATTCTATATGAAATCATTGAGTTAATTGTATGTTATTATTAATAAATTTACTAAAAACTTCTTTGTTAATTTATATTTTTACCACGTGCAAATCCAATTCGGGCAAATCCGTGGCTTAAAATCTATGCAAAACAGGCAAATCAAGTTTCCCTCTCTTTTTTTTTAAAGGAATGTTAATTTTCTAAAATCATTAAAATTGTAATAATTAAATATCAACCTTATTTTAACTATAAACTTCTTTAAACTATCCAGTATAATATTATTACTTTGTACATATCCATTTTCGGGCCAGTCCTTTCTAACTAACAAATCAAACGCCCTTCCTTACGGCAGTAGGAACGCAACATAAAACAAAATCTTTCTATTTACGCTTTTAACTCCATTTGCGCTTCTCTTTTTATATATTTTAATATGGTAATCTTATTACGAAAATATTCTAAATCTTTCTTGAAAGATTCCGGTACATGTAAGTTCATCTGAATTCGCTACTCGCTTTATAGATTTCGTTATGTGTTTTGTTTTTTCTTTACATTTTATTTTCTGCTTTTTGCGAAATATATTTTTTACTTAATGTGTTCGATTTTGTTTCCATTATTTTGAGTGCTCCTCAGACTATTGTATTGATATATTATGATATGGCTATACTGATACAATATTAGAAAGCATTCTTTTTACATAATTTTTTTTTTTCTTTTAAATAATTTTTTTTAAAAATAAGCTGTTAGTTTTTTCTCTATAGAAAAAGTTAAAATGGAGAAGCAAATCTTTATAGGATTGGTTTGCTTAAAAAGTTTTTCCTCGCGTTTGGTTTTGTACTCTTGTATCTCGTCAATCGCAGCAAAAAAATTAAAAATAATAATAATGATAAATAATAATAGCAATAAATAAAATTTTATAAATATTTTTATTTATTTATAAACTATAAACTGATTCACTAACTTTATTTTTCCTACGACCTAGTTATTCTTTATTCACTCGCTCTTTTAAAAATCATTGATGGTATGTTTTGCCGAAGCACCGAGAAACGTAATGCGATTTTTAAAAGGAAATAATTTTAACATCTAACAACTACGTGTAAATCATACTAATTATAAAAATTGCGTGGAAAAAATAACTAAACAATTATTTCGTTTAAAAAACATTAGCAAACAGTCGTCATAGTGAAAAAAAATATTAAAGAACACGCTTTATTAAATAATTAATTAGATTATTTTACTGTAAATTACATTTACTAATAAGAGACAAAATCGAAATGTTAAACGATCACAATTTCGTGAGTTTTAAAAAATGGTTGAATTCACTGTACCATTTAATTGAAGTCAAAAATGTAAGAAGAGGTAATATCGTAACAGAAATTCAGGAGTGCTCCTATTAACAACAAATGTCACATTCTAAAATAATAAACGTCAAGGTGTTATCTGAAGAAGTAATTTATTAGATATAGGGGGCGATAAAGCATCAAAAAAGGTACGACTTCCAACATCAAATAAAAGCATCTGTTGGCGTTAACTTGCAAAAAGCGCGGGTCGCCAGGATATCTCTATAATATAAGGGCATCCCCAAAAAGCAATCAGGTGGTGGTGTGACGTCAGGGAAATCGCACGCGCCGTCTGTCACAATCGTCCACGCGCCAGCTGGCCAATGAGCGAGCAGCCGGTATGGCACTTGAAAAGGGTAGGGGGAAGTGGCACGCGCCACAAAACTATACATTTATTTTGCAAAAAGTCCCCTCTCCCGTTAACTATATTCTCTTGTAAGCCAACAAAGGGTACCCTTCCCGTTTTTCCAGCAGATGTTTTATTTTTTTTCACTTTTTATACAGATTTATTTATTATTTTTTTTTTTGAAATGTAGCATACAGGATCAGATTTAATAGTACTCATTCAATCATGTAGAGCCGTTAGAATCAGTCGCGTGCGCTTCTTGTTATGTTGCCAACTTGTTAAGTGAAATTTTATTTGTTATAAAATCATCTTGTTTATATTTATTGAGAATAAATACGTTCTGTTAATGTCGTTTAAAATAATCTAATAATGTTTAAAAAGCATGTATCAGATAGATTTTCACATGTAAGAAAATTTCTCATCAAATCTTGTTGCAGAATATGATAAAAAAGTAAGTCGAAAATTCTTTGAATTTTAAAGTGCACTCGTTTTTTTTCTTGTTTTTTTTTTAATTGCAGTTTGTTCTACTTTTAATAATAATATTTGAACTACAACAGTTGCTTTATTTTTAACCTCATATTTACCTATTTTACAACTCCTTTGGTGTAATTATTCTTATGAAGTTATTAAAGTTATTTTTGTTGTTAATATTATTTAAAAGTACTGAAGTACTCTACAAAGAGCTCTTTATTATCCTGATCATTGAGAAACATTAAAATTGTTTCAATTATGAAAGGAAATGAAAATTATAAAAAATGCATTTTTCAAATCGACTGAAAAGAAAATAATTTCCTTTTTCTTAGATGTAAAATGAACGATAAGAGAAGTGGGGAAAGAATTTCTGATCTGGCTAAAAGTTTTGTGTCTGACAAAAATAAAATTATTTTCTTATTTTCAGTCTACTTGAAAAACCTAATTTGTAAATTTCCATTTTATTTCACTGTTTTCTTCTTTTCAATTATGCAACACTTTATTTATTTATTCAGGAAAGTGAACGAAATTTCATAGACCGATAAATTTTGTTTGCATTTAGTAAACAAATGCAACTTGTTTTATTATCATATGTTTCGTTGAAATTTGCGCACTTAAGCTAGTCGAAATTGATATCATTGCTAAATACTATTTGACGAAAAATTTTGTTTACAGATTTCTAGAACTAAAATCTTATAAAATTACGTAACTTATGAAATAGCAAGAGTAGATAATATTAAATTTCAACAAAAACAACGCATAAAATCACAGACGGTAACATTTTTATCAAACCCTTTACGAATTTCGATGTCAAATAGCGGTGATAAAAATACACACCAAAGAGAAAATACATACCATAAAATACATACCATACGGTTAAAGATAAAACATTATATTGACAGGAAATTAAAAATTTTCAAATATTTAAAGGAAAAAAAACAGTATTGCAGCAAAATCATTGACAATAGAGACATCATTAAAATAATTATTATTAAATTACATACATTCCCGCTGAATTTAATACTTAATATAACGAATTTTATTTTAATAAAACAAATTAATAATGATAATCAATATTTATATTAATCATTAAGAATAATTGTTTTATTAACAGTCATTTAAAGTACTGTAGATAAATTTTTTTTTCCGACATGCATTCGACTTAATAAGTAGTCCTGACATGATAATGCTAAAAATAATGACGAAAAATCACAAAAAACCGATTAATTTTCCATCTTTTTGTGTTATTGAAGTCATAAATATATAAGATGTGTTATTGATACTGTCGTCTTTCTTCAAACTTCTCTCTTCCTCAAATTATAGAACAAATAGCAGATAACTTTTTTTTTTGTGAGGGAAAGTTCTGCCATTTTGGGAAGTTTAAAGTTGAAGTAATAGTTAATAATAACGATTTGAGATTTAAGTGCAACTAAATCAAACAGAAAATTTTAATAAAAAGTTTATCGTTGTCTGTCTGCCAGCCAAAAATCTGAGTGCGAGTTATTTTTCATTTCAGAAATCCAGTACCGACGATTTTGTTTTTATAAAAAAGTAGAGAAAAAAAATCGTTTGACAAAAATCATTGACTTTGATATCTTTTTGTAAACATTCTTCTTTATTCATGACATGCGTATCATACGTGTTGTCGATTATCACGATTGTTGAAAACAGAATTTTAAAAATCATTTAATAAAGTAATAAATTACTATTTTTTTACCTTGTTTTCTGTTAACAAAATACCGTTTTTTATCTTTATTTCTTACATTGAAATTTCAAACGATGTTAGAAATAATTGTTTTCAGTTTTTTCTAGAGTAGAATTTATTACTGGTATTTCTTCTGTGTACTTCTTATCATAGAACTATTGCTTGAAGTAATAAAAAAAAATATATATATTTACTATAATTGCTATTGATGGTGAATTACTTATAATAACTTGTCAATGATTTGTTTCTGAATTTAAAAACTCTTCAAAAATTATTTAGCTTGAACCAGGTAAGCATATGAGAACAATTTCTTAGCTACTATTTCTGATATTTTTTAGTAACACGTAGTGTTTCCACTTTCTAATCTATTTTTAAAATATTAGTTTTGTTATAGAAAATAATTCATACGAATTAAAATGACAAATCACTATAGGCATAATACATCCTATTTTAAAAATTAATGAAGTTATTAAAGTTTTCGAATAAGAAATTAACATATATCATAATGTTAAAAAGCATTATTGTTTATTCTTAACACTTTTATACATTTGAAGAATGCTTATATAATTTCTTTTTACAGCCATGTCGATTACAGAAGAGCCTCCTGTCTTAAGTAATTTTTGTAGTGACTATTGGACTTGGAATAAGAAAGATAAATCACATGAAGTTCTTTTGTATGGTGATAATTTCAAGACCGCTCAATTTCACCCTAATTGGAGCAACGGTACAGCTGGAGTACGAGGCACAAGAATTTTAAATGGAGGACGGTACTATTGGGAAATTAATATCAGTCAAAGGATTTTTGGAACCAGTATGATGTTTGGTATGTACACATCTTACCATTTTTATTCCAAAATACTGGAAATTAACAAACTAAATAAGTTAGATAAAATATTATTTAATTTTGGCGTTCATTTTTGCACTTTCTTTCTTAAAAAACTTATTCCGTGTTTATTTTAGATCGATGCGTGTCCTGCAGTTGTTTTAAAAAAAAGTTGCAGTCGGCGAAAAAAATCGTGTAGGCAAAATGATCGTGCCGGTGATTTGATTTATCGGCAATATGAACCGAGCCCTGTCTGATGCGTATAAAAATGCTGACAAATTTATCGGTTTTGTGTTTTGATTGCAAGCTATGTGCCAAAACACAAAACAACCTAATTTGGGTTAAAAAGACACAAAATTGATATTTGGCAAGCGATCGGCATATAGAGAATATTTCGATCATTGACTAAACCATTATCCATGATATTGATGCTAAAGAAAATTCAGTCAACAACAAAAAAGGAAAAAAAAAAAGAAAGAAAGAAAATATGAATTTTTATACTAAGACTGAAATGGCATTAATCCATTTTGTAATTATTTTTTTGTTCTGTAGTACACTAAGTACATCAGTATAGTTATGATTTTTTTCTTTGAAGCAAATAACAAAAAATAGAAATTGATTCTACTTAACAGAACATAGACATGTTTGAAGTGATAAAACTCGGTATAAACTACACTCATAAATTTCTTTCATCTAATATCATTGGACCCAAGGGATTTCTTGAATCTATTAACATGGAACAAAGAGAATGAACCCTAATAAATTATGGAAATTGTATCAATAAACTAAGACGGCGAATTTTCACAGCTGGGGAAATTTCTAGCAAATTGTATAATAATCTGTTTTGTTCTCAGTACATATTCGATATTATTTATTTTTCGGGTAATAACATAAAAATTAATACTCCATTAATAGAATAAGTAAAAAATTTTGACATTTATAGGTGATCTTCTATTTTATTGTAAAATTGTTTTGGTTAAAAGGGGGGTAAAATTCCGGAAAAATAATCATAATAAAGACAAATATTAAAAATAACCACAAACTATAGATTTTAAAACTTTTTTATTCATTTGTCAAGTTATTGATTTTCTACAAGAGAATTATTTCTTACTTTAAAAATACCTTGTTATTTTTCTTTCATATAAATAATAATAATTATTTAAAAAATTTATTTTTTAAATAATATTTTAAATTTTTTTTATTAATATATTAAAAATTTGCTGAGTACCTAGTAAATAATTTTGGAATGATTTCCTTTTATTCATTGAAATGTGTTAGAATAAAACTTTTTTCCAAATTTTTAGCCTGTCATTAGGTTTAATAGCACATTTTACCGAATAAAATGAACTGAAATTTTTTATTCCAAACTATTAATTTGTTACTTATTAAATAAGCTCAGGTAGCTTCGCATAATGTACCATTTCTGTGTAAAAGGTATTCTTAAAGCAATAACATTTTCCGTCAATAGAAACTGTTTGTAAATCAAATAGTTGCACTAATTAAAACCGTTGTTCTTTTTCTGCATAATAATAACTATTAGTTTTATTTAAATAGCAAACTCTGTAATAAAAATTCATTTGTACGCAAAGCGGGAGAAAAAACTATATATTACAGTTACGCCGCACAAACACATGTCCATTCGCGTGACGAAAAATTTTCATTTACGTATATATTGCAGAAGTAAACTGATTATCAAAAAATGCGAGCATTAGGTCAAAGAAGGTTCAAATAATGCGTTACAAACATGAGTTTACGGTAACGAACATGGATATAAACTCTAAAACCACAAATAAATTTTATAACCGTCTTTGAACACCCAACCCAAATTTTGAGTTTACGACTCCGTAGTCTTGTACTTTTGAACCCAATCCAGAAAACAAGGGAATTTCTAGATTAAGTATTGAGAGAAATTTTGCCTTCGCGGAGGGCGTTTTGATAGAATAAACTCGCATTTGCGCGTTACATGGAAATAAGGAAAACCGAAAATCTTCCACAGTTAAACTGGCGGCAAGGGCGACTAGCCCATGAACCGTTTACCACTGAGGATATTTTACGTCAGCACCGTGGTCGATGCGAGCCGGGTGGGGAATCGTGCACCTCATTGGGAGACGATTGCTCTATCCCCTGAGCTACCACGTCTCACAATAAATTTTCTGTTCATAAGCAATTTTTAAGATGCTTTTAAACTTTCCAGGTATCGGAACAAAGAAAGCAAAACTGCACACCAACGCCTTCATCAACTTGCTGGGAGAAGATGAAGAGGGTTGGGGACTGTCGCACAAAGGCCTTCTATGGCACGACGGAAAATGGCGTCAATACACCAAGCCATTCCGAGAGAACGAATCCACAAGGGTAGGCATTCTTTTCGATGGGATAACAGGAACACTCTCCTATTACAAAGATGGCTGTTGTCTTGGGGTGGCCTTCAACGATCTCCACCTGGTGCAGGACGAACTCTACCCCATCATATGTTCTACCGCAGCTAAGACTGAAATGTCTTTGGGAGACACCAAAAGAGAGTTTGGCAATCTCCAGGATAGGTGCCGATCAGCAATCCTCACCCTTCTCAATGAAGTGAATGACGTGAGTGAATTGTGTTTGCCAAAATCTATAAAATCATACTTAACAGAAGGTGTGCAAGAATTACCCCCTATGGATAAACCGGAGAAACCACCAGTACCTCGGAAGCGTAACAATTATTGTACGAGGTCTAGAACCTGTAGATATGTTGGCTTGGATAGTGTTCCGTACACTGCTGAAAATTATTACTAGAGAGGTTTTTTTATGTGAATTTTTAAGTGCGTCTTCTTCCTTGAAAGAGTTATGGCTGAACGTTACAATTTAGTCCTATTCAAAACTTCTAAGGACAAATATTTACTTATAAACATGTTGTATCAGTATTTTGTCAAAATGTTTTGGCAATCGGCTTTCCAAATGATCTCAACTACCTCAATGTGATGTTTTCTTTCATATATATTACTAAGTTTTTTTCTTTTTTATGTTTGTTTTAAAATGTTTCTTTCTTAAATTATTATGAGTAATACAGACTTACAGCTTGCTATACATTACTTTATCAGTTTTTATGTGTGTAGTTCATTAATGAATATATCAGAAGTACTTTTTCACTAAGTTAAGTACAATAGAAACTACTCTTACATTTACTATATCACTCTTTTTTCTTTAGCAAAATTGAGTAAATTTAGTCTAACGTGACTGTTAACGTCGGAAACATTAGTTGAAGATATAAATGCATACTTTATGTCAATGTATAGAAACTAAAATTAAGTGTGTATTCAAGTTTTTACTGTATCATTTCCAAATAAAATAATATGAAAGTTTTTTAAAA
This sequence comes from Parasteatoda lunata, assembly GCA_949128135.1. Lineage (NCBI taxonomy): Eukaryota > Metazoa > Arthropoda > Arachnida > Araneae > Theridiidae > Parasteatoda > Parasteatoda lunata. Next base: position 5,354,297 of record OX421979.1, on the reverse strand, counting down.
AAGTAGAAAATAACTGTTAAAATAATATTCCTGACCTAATCAATTATGGTTATTTTAAATAGGTGAACAGTTGCGATATATAAAATATGAAATTTTTTTTTTATTCTAGTATGAAAAACATGAATATTTACTTATAAAACTCATGGTATTTAAAAAAAAAAGTTATAACTATTTAGCTACAAGAATTGGTAATATTTGGTATAATTTAATTTGAAGGAAAGCTTATGCAAACAGTAATTCAAGAAAGAAAATGTTAAGACCAGTGGCTTCATCAGCTAGCTCACAGAATAGAATAACCGAAATAAAAAACTTTTATGATATAGCAATAGAAAAAGTGTCAATAGATCTAGCAATTTAAAGCTATACTCTGTTGCAAGTTAAGAAATTATTTGCATCTAAGTGCACGCCAAGCTTCCAACGCAAAAGAATATAGACATTGCCGACTCTTGAAACGAAGTTGCACAGCCTTTTTTATTTTTGGTTGCTATTTTTAAATCGTGTGAAATGAGAATAACAAAATTATTGAATAATCAACTAGCAAGTAATAAGAATTAATGAAAATTATATGTACGTCTTTCCGTTCGCATTGAATGAAACTGACGAAAGAATAAACAATATTGTTTCTTGTAGACGATTTTCTTCTACAGTGAAACTAAAGTAAATATTCTTTCTCTCTCAATTGATTTATTAAAGACATGTCAGCACAAGACGCGTAATATCCAGTGGTCCAATCAAATCCAATGCTCTTGCAACATCATATAGTTGTTTTCTTCTCAATAAGAAATGCACTCCTTATTTATCGAAATAGGTCGCCAAGTCTAGGATTCCAATTACGAAACTATAAACCTTTTAAATAATTCTACGATATATATCGTAAAAGATAGCACGAATCAAAATCCTGCATGATGTGTTTAACATTTAAAAGCTTTTATATTGTTTTGAAAGCATATTTGTATAACGAAATGAAACGGAGTCGCGGATGATTGCTAAAAATCCTACACCACAATAGTCTTTTCTTAATTTGCAACGGTGTATAATCTACACCTGTAGGAATACATGGCTACTGCCAAAATTCAAGTTCCCTAGCGAGTGCAAGACACGCTTCATCCCATAACATGTTCCGCTGCAGTTAATACTGAAATGTCTTAGATGGACTCTAATAAAAGGAGAGACCTATGAGATAGTTAATGTCTGCGATTGATACCGTGTTGACTAAAACCAATGAAACTCAAAGGTACCTTGTCAGTGCTAAAATTAATTCACTCAATCTGGTGCCTATATTGGCATGGATAGTGTTCTTTATACTGATGAAAACTATTATTTGTGATATGCCATAATTTTAAGTGAAACCAATTTAGGTGTCTGTTCTTACTCAATAATTTGTTGAGAAACATTGAGTAAATTGTTATAAAATTTAGCACAGTGACTCATACTATTTTAATTAAATGATTACACATTCAGATATATACATCTGAATAAAATCTAAAATAATGTGCTTTGAGTATTTTGTCAAAATGAATCTTGAAATAAATGTGTATATATACAACATTGATGTAAATAGAATAACGAAATAGTTATTTTTAAATAGATATTGTCACGCTCCGATGCTTCGAAGCAAAAATTTTCAATGCAATTTTATAATTTTTGTGTATGGTTTGAATGTAAAAACCTAAAATTTTTCTAAGTGTAAAATCACACATGTATGTAATTAAGATGTTATATTAATATATATAAATAGAAAAAAATACATGATATGTATTCTTTGGATGAGTACTTCTAGTCAAAAGAAAAAGGTATTCGTACCTTGTACTCTGTGTAAATAGAACATTTTTGTATATTGATTGTCTATTTATTGCATATCTACTTAATATATAGAAAGTTCAGATGCCAAATTACATAAAGTTTGTCATTAGTGTTGCTAATCTCACCTCAGAACAGTATCTGGGTTAGTTTGTACCATTTTTTAGATGCTTCTTTTTTCATTATTACAGCGAATTTGAAATCAACACATAAAGAATTGACCTAGAGATAGGTAGGAGGGGGAGTTCTAGAACACAGAGCCGCAAGTCAGGCTAATAACCAAGCACTTTCATCATTATACATATATATAAGATTATTACACAGAAGGAAATAATTAAATAAATAATTTTTAATTAAAGAACCAGAGGTATTAAGCAAAATTTTTGAAAATAGAAACATTTTTATTTAATATCAAATAAAATAAAAAAAGTAAAAGAACTACTAAAAATTAATTTTTTTAAAAAAAGAATAATGTAATTTTAATTTTATGAATTATTATATAAAGAAATTAAGTCTAGTCATAGAATTCTTTATTAAATCTATTTATTTGAATTTCTATGGATATGAAATATTTGTTACTTATTTAACATGTTTTTCTATTGAATATCTGTAAATATTTATTCTATTTATTTTAGAGAATATGAAAATTGTTGTATCATAGTATAATTTTTGTTCAACATCACCTTTATTTATTGTCTCTTTTTTTGCAACAGTGATGTATTTTTTTATAAATAATAAAAACATAAATTTTTGAAATTGTGTTCCTTAAATTTTAAGTGTTTCTCACCCAACAGAGTAAAAACATTTAAATTTGGAATATTGGGTAATCTAAACAAACACAGAATTTTCCACGTACTAATGTTAAAATTTTATAGTTGACTTTCTTCACATTTCTTGTGAATTTGAAATAGAGCAAATCAGTAGTTTTTTAATTATCTAAGTATTTATTTTATAGATCTTTTTAAAAATAATTTAAAATGCAACTTGTAGGTATCAATATCATGGAATTCAAAACACTCAACTTGTTATTGAAAATGTATTTTCTGATTAATTATTTTAAATTATTTATAATTTAAATTATTTTTAAAAATGTTTTTGATCAAGTTTTTGAGTTTAAAGAGACACTTGTTTAATAGAAAACATGAATAACAAAATAATTACTTAAAAGCGACAAACATAAATAGATATTTCTTTAGAAGGGTTCTTAACTCACTTATTGGCTTATTATTATTGTATGATATTGTTCATTACTATTTACCCTAGCTTCTAATTTAGACATATGAAATTTCGTTTTGATAAACAATTAATCAACCAAAGCCTCAAAACATTGCTTTTAAATATAATATAGCTTTTGTTTAACTACTTTATAACTCCTAAAAAAAGGGCACATAATTTTCAATTCTGACCCTTAAGGGGGACCTCCGTTTCCCCTTCTTCGTGAATAAGCCCTTCTTCACTACTCAGCTGTGGGCACCAGAAGACGAGAGTCCGCTCATGAGCGCAAAATTTTTAGACGTCATTAATAACAGTAAATGTTTTTTTTTAATAGTAGGTTGTTAAGATATTTTGTCAATAAAAAGAGCATTAGGAAGTATGTAGCAGGATTTCTAGAAAAATATTGGAATAACTTTCTTTGTCAGGAATAAGTCAGTGGTTGGCCAAACATTGCTTTATATGTATACATTAAATAGTCATTCAAAACAAAGTTAAACAATGCATTTTAATCAGGGTTGGCAAGGTTTAGGTCAAAATGGATTAATCCAAGGTTTAAATCGTCCTGTCCAAAACCCAGTAATCAAGTTCAATTGGTCCTCTCATTCAATAGTACATAACTGAAGTTTGACCTTGCCAAACAGGTTAAGCTATTAGGGACTAAGTACTTGGTTAGTCATAAACAGGTTTATTTATCTATAGTACTATTCAAGAATACTTTTATTTCTTTCATGTTCAATTCTTTTAGCATAGTGGTGATACATCACCAGTGTCAGTAACTGATGTTATGCCCTTCAAAACAGTTAATACATTTTTCAGTTATTTTGTATTTCCAATTTAAACTACTATATTTATATTTAAAAACGATTTTTTTTAATAGATGTCTTTTTTTATCATTCTGTGATGCAGAAATTATAACATTTTTTAAAAAAAATATTGTGAAAAATAAAATGTTAATTTTTAAACAACTTTAGTATTCTCTTTTTTAAAAAAATTATCATTTTTTAATATTGCATTATTTATCCTTATGCAAAAACATTATTTATCATTATTAAAAGCATATTTATATTTAAAGGATTAGGTATTCACTTTGTTGTTCAGTGAATTGTGAAACTTCAAAAATTATAAACCTTTTCCTATTATATTATATTATTTTTCTTTAATAAGTTAAAGTAAATTGTACAAAAAATATCAAATATTTATTGATACATGTAATTATTATGTGTACAATGGTTACACCTATAGAATTTTTACCTTTTACCAAAGTTCAAGGTTTTGGACACTTTAAGACAGTAAAACCCAAGTGTCCTGTCCAAAACCAGTTTAGGATGTCCAAAACCCCAACCCTGATTTTAATAATTTATTATAATTTTATTTTTTCATTTTATTAATATAAATTCAATGAACATCAATGATCAAAAGTTTTATAGCATGCTATACAAGTTTCTTTGTATTTTTTTTTAAAGATTGTACTTTTTGCTTATTTGTAATGCTTATTTGCAATAAAAAAAAGGCAAGATAAATAGATAAAACAAGATAATTGCTTCATTCACAGTATTTCATGGCAACAGAGGAATTTACTAGAAAGAACCAGAGGGGTAACATATACCTAGAAAAAAATTTCCCTACTTTATTCAATTTCTGTATCTTTTCAAACCAGTCACATAAATTTTATTATTATTTTTTTTAGTAATGCCTTATTTCGATGCATGAAATATATTACAAAACAATTATACATGCATTAGATTTGAAAATAAATGAAAGATAAATTAAAGATCAAGATATTACTAACAGGTAGTGCTTATCTGACTTTTCCTTATTCTGTGGCCTTGCTAAGAAATAAAGCATTTAGCCAAATTAAATATTCATTGTTTACTAAGTAACAAAAGTGTTCATAAAATTAAAAAAAAAAAAAAAATCACAAATGCAGTTATAATACTAAAATTTTTTAATATTAACTGTATATAAAACAGTCATTTACTTTTGTTGCAATGCTTCAGTCATAAACAATTTAGCCAAATTCTGAGCTGAAAATTGTGATATTTGTTTACAGTAACTATCAATTTGTCCAGCAACCAACAATGCATCCAATCGAGAAGGAGGGGGAATAGCTTTGAAAAGTTTGTTGATGTCGTCATCAGGCAATGGAGGTTCACCTTTGGCAATTCGAGCTTTGTTCTCTGCTTCCTGTAACAAAAGAATATTTCAAAATAAATTTTATGCATTGCGATGTCTTCTATTGTCAAGAACATAATTAAAAATAATTTTAAGGTTATTATTAGGTTTAGAAACAGACTCTTCATCATTCAATTTCTATTGCTGCATTCTAATATAATGAAACTCTTTAAGTAAAGCATATACCAGTTTTTTTTATATCTCTATTGTTTAAAAAAAAAAAAAAAAAAAAAAAAAAAGAAAAAAGAGGAAGCATTTTAACTAAGAGAATTACCCTTTGCCAAAAGATTTAAAAGCATACCTATCAATCTTGGCAAATCAAAAATTAAGAAACTTATTAGTCTTAAGAAATAAAGTAACAAGCTAAGAAAAAAAATTTAATCCGCAACAACAAAATATTTATATAAGACAGGGGTGCACAGCCTTTTTGAGTGAAGGGCCACATACAGAGCCGATTGACCAACGAAGGGCAGCATGACCAAGTATTTAGACACATATGTTGACAGCAATTATAAGTAGTAATAGTTAAATAAACATCATTGTTTTAGCCACTAAATTCTTTTTATCAGTCAACCTTGTAATATGCTTGCATAAAATTAAATACATTTAAATGTTTAAGACTAAAAACTGTAAAACTGATTACTTAGGGAAAAAAAATTCAGATTAATTGCAATAAAAAAAACAATGGGGACATTCATGTTTTTCATCACATTACATAATAAAGTCCATTTAAAAATAAAAATTAACATTAAAATATTTTTATATTCATGGAATTAAATCAAAAAGAAATGAAATATTTTAGTCAATAAAATAAATGCAAGTTAAATATTTTAAATAGAAGAAAGTTTGCACGATTAGGATTAAAACAAAACCTTAGTAGGGCAAAATAACATTTAGTAGAGAATATACTCCAACTTTAAAACACTTTAAATGAATTATAAGAGGAAGGGAAAAGAAAAAAAGAAAACATTAATTTTGAAGTAACTATTTTCCTTAAAAATAAAAAACTATTACGATACTTGTTTACAACTCTTTATGATCAATACTTTTTTTAACATGAAACTATTTATAAGTAATACACATATATTAACAACTAATTAAAATTTCAGGATATACAATTCATTTCCCTGCATATAATCATAAATGATACAAAATGGTCCATGTAGGTAGAAAATGGCTTAAAAAATTTCATAATGGTTAGCCTGCAACTTGCAAAATGTTCAAATATTGGGATAATAAACCGCTTGATCATTTGATAGTTTTATTGGGCCATTAAATGAAAATTTAATGGTTTTGATAAAAGACTGCTAACCAATCTAGAACAGGCCCAATTCATTCTGGAAAACAGTTTTTCTACAGAAACTGTCGCTGTGTGGGCAGTATTAAACTTAGGACAAATAACTAAATCCGTTTTGGGAATTAGTCCCAATTCCTTCCTTTCCTAATTTTTAAATTGTGTGAATACGAACAGCGATGTGTAACTTTTAATCGCTTGAATACAAATTATTATGTGAGATTTTTAAATTGCTTGAATAAAAAACGTGATGCGTGAATGCAAAGCGAGATGTGTGAATTTTAAATTACGAGAAGACTCACAACGGAAGGTTATTAAAAGCGTGAATAGGAATCGTGAAGCATGTTTTGTGATTTGCAAGAGGAGTAACGATGTATGATTTTTTAAACTTCAGAATACGAATCACGATGTGTGATTTTAAACCTTGTGAACATGATGATGATTTTTAAATGGATGATTTTTAAATCTCCTTAATGTCAATACGAAATGCAATATCTAGATTGCATGAATTCGAATCCCGATGTGCAATTTTTAAATTGCGAGAAGAATCAAAACATTCGATTTTTAAAATGCATGAATCCCGATATGTGATTTTTAAATAATGTGATCATGAAAGAGAATAGGTTGGGTATGCGTTGCTAAACTTGCACATGTTCATGAGTTATGCACGTGTATTGAAATATTTTTCTGCAAAAGGGATCCACGTTTAATATAAATTTACACATCTCGTTTTTAAAATTTTATTATCCGCTCTGGAAATTTGTAGATTTTTCTAAAATATGTAATTACTTTTTTAAATTACAAAATTTTTTAAAACAAGATCGAATTTCCAAAGTTGTAATATTGTGTTAAAATATTGAGATATTCAAAATCGCCAAGAAAAGCAAAAAAAAAAAAAACAAAAACTTTTACATTTATGCTAAAATTGGCACAAAGAAAGTATGTAAAAAGTGATTATTTTAATCCGTAAAACTATAGTATTAAAAATAGCAGGAATTTTTAAATCACGGGGAAAAGCGTAGTAATAACTATCAAAATTCCTTTGTAGTTACAATGAAATCTACAATAATAACGCTTGTTAAAAAGTGATGAATTTAAATGCGGGATTTGAAATTATAGTGTCACAATAACATATAAAAAATATCTGGACCTGCAAAATTTTGTAGAAATGTGCAGCAAAAATTGCCAAAATAACAATTGAAAAATGTTTGAAATTTCTCTTCTGATATGATTGCATGTATTTCTTCCTGGACTTTTACAAAACCTTCGGGGTACCGAGAGAGCTAGTTTTGACATTTGTCCGCTCTCTTAATAGAAAAGGTTTTTTTCTATGGCTTCCGGAGCTGGTAGCCCCTGAAGATGTCGGCTTCGGTGGCCATATATTTATATTTCCATTTTTTCTCTCTCTACTGCTTCAATTGAAAAATAACTTTATTTTGGATAAAATTGGCGGAAATAAACCATGTCGAAATAGAGTTGTTTAATTGAGCTATTTGCGACTCGTAATTCATAATAATATCATGCCAAAAATATCCAAATTTTGAAACAGAAAAGCGTAGTAATAATTGCCAAAGAAAAGTAATTTAGATTTGTGATAGAGTTTTTGCAAATAAGTACTTCGAAAATGAGTTTATTTAATAGTCCCAGGTAAAACATTAAAATATATTTTTTAAAAAAATTCGTAATTTCAGAAACACATGAAAATGGGTAATAATCAGGGTTCACACAGAGATCAGAAGGAGAAATCCAAGGAGTATCCAAGGAGTCCAAAATCTTAAGGACTTCTTTTACACATAAATATATTTTCCAGTTTCAAATATTGTAATAAATCTTGTTAAAGTACAGATGTTAAAGATTAACATAAAAACCTAAAAATCTTATATTTGTAAATTTAAATACATAAGAAAATCTTAGACATTTTATACAAGAAAAAAAAAAATCACAGTAAATTAATTAAGTTTGCTTGTAACATGCCAAATTAAAATTATTTGCTGTTATTTTTTTCTTCTAACTCTTGCAATTCAATATTTTTCTTTTTTAAAGTTTTTCTTCTAAGTCATCATTTAGTTTCCCTGCTTGAACAGCAAATTCATCAGCAGACTTAGTAAGTTCATCTATGCAACGCAATATTCTAAGAAGTTTCTAAGGACTAATTTGGAAAACTAAGTAGTTCCAAGCACTCCCTGGAGACTTTTTTATTTCCAAGAAGTTTCTAAGGACTATAAAATGTCTGTATGCACTCTGGTAATAATAAGTACCCAAAAGTCACTGGATTTATGATTACGAAATTCGTGCATCGTAATAACGGCGTATTAAAAATATTGGCATTTTCAAAACTATGTGTAAACCAGTAGTATTAACCATGGGAAAAAAGGGGTCAGAAAACTACATTCATTGAAATTATTGGGCGCGTCAAAAACTTAAAATGCGCAATTTTGAATTTCTGATTTTTAAAAATATTTGTCCAGGTTGCAACAGCGGGCCGCAGGTTGTGCATGCGTAATATAAGAATCAAAGCACTAAATATATTCAGCACTTGCAATTATAAAGATGAAGGTAAAATTTATTGTTTAAATGAGTTTCTAAAAGGTTAAAACGAAATAAACCTTACCCTTTTCTGCAAGTGTTGATTCTTAGCCTGTTGCTGCTTAATAACTTGTCTCTGGTAGTTGGTCAATTTGTTTGTTTCTTGACTGACTGTATCAACACATTCCATCATTGCTTGCAAACTCTTTTCAAGAACAGACCTAAAAGAATTAGGCCAATTATAAAGAAAAGCAAGAAAAAAAAAAAAAAGCTCTTACTGGTTACAACAAAAGTATAAGAAATACAGGAAGTTAAAAGTTACTTAATGCTATCTTCTGATTAAGACTAAATGTTTAACAAACAAGCAAATATATATAATGGCAAAGAACTGTTCATAGTTAGTACATAGCTTTTGTGAAAATGTTAGTAGGTGAAGTAATTAATTAACTCCTTCATTCAAATATAATAGAAGGCAAATGAGTAGGAAAAGAACAAAAAGTCTGAAATTACCAATCAACAAAATCATAAAAAAATTTGTGGAAATGTTTTGCTCAAAGAAAAAATTTGTTGTTAATGTTTCTTATCCCTTTCTGGCCTGACGAAGTCAGACCAGATCTATGAACCCATTGACCTGAAGAAAATCATAGACCAAAAGAGGAGTAGAGTAAATGTCTTCCCAGAGAAGACCAAGACAGTTTAGGATGTGATCGGCGGAAGACGGGTGTAGATGGCATTTAGGGCAAATGAGGTGGATTTTAGTTTCTTCGGAAAATATAAAACCTTTAAGATGGCCGGTAGCTAGGCGGGAGATGGTGGTGCAGATCGAAAGAAAAAATTAAATTTACTTATAAACTGAAGAGGATGCTATAACCGGAAGAAACTTTTAATTTCGATTGGTATGCTAAAATTTTTAATTGACGAGAACCGGTTCAACCCATAAAATTTCAAATATCGAAAAGAATGTTTTCAAGATACAGTGAAACTTGCCAAGTTGTCCACCCTTGTAAGTTGGGCACCTGCATAAGTTGACTTCAATTGTCAAGAACGGAATTTTTCCTACATAATATAAAGAAGCAAAACCATTTTAACTTGACCACCTGTCTATCTTGTATGTTGACCACTGAAATAAGTCAATTTTGTCTAGGAGTATTTTGAAATTCTATTCTAAAACCCTCATAAGTTGACCAGGAAAAAAATTCAGAAAATGTTCTGTCATTTTGCAATGCATGTTAAAATTTCACTTGTTTGGTGAAATAGTGTAAAAAGCTTATCTAAACCTTTTTGTGAGTTGACCATCTGGCAGCTTTTGACCATTTCATTCATTCATTCATTGAAAACAGGTGTGTTAGTTGAAAAGTTGCACTTCCAGTTGCAGTAGTGAGCAGCTAGGTATGTAAGTGTAGTAATAACAGAATAAATTTTAAAGTGTTCAAATAATTGTGTTTGGTTAAATTTTTCAAATTACATGTCTTCGTGTTCTGACATTTTAAGAAATTATTTTTACTAAACACTTCACATGCATAACTAACGAAATAATTTTTTTAAAAAGTAGTTAAATATTAGAATTATGTATATGTAGCAAATTGAAATCCATTCAGGTTTAAACACATTTCTTAAGATATTCATTTGGTTATTTACTAAATAAAATTTTCAAGTCAAGTAAAAAAAAAAAAAAAAAATTAAATATATAGCAACGTGATATAGGAAATGAAAAAGTAAACAATGACCCGCCCCCTCTATAAGCTGACCACTAAAACAATGCACCACAAATGGTCAACTTACACAAGTTTTACTGTATCAAAATGCTAACTAATTATCCCGAGAAAACTCCCCCATAGAGTTATAAATAAACCTTTTGATATTTTCATTCGGCCTCCCTAGGGTAAATAGAGTTTTGTGTTTCAGGCTACTGACTAGACAAGACTTACTACCGGAACATTTGCAATATGACTCTCCTGACTGCATTTGCTATTAATGGAGAGCATCTTTGAGGCTCGTCTGCCTGCTAAGAGGCCTGCACTTCATCAAATTTCATGATATTCTTTACCCCTTTTTTGTATTGGACTGTAAGACTTTTTATGCCTGATAAAGCAAATATAAAGACACAATTGAAAAAAATCTATCAACTTACAAGCACATGAAACTACCTTGTACAAAAAGAAATATTTAATTTAAACACTTATTTAAAAAATTTCCTTTACTATATCTGTACATTAAAAGTTCAACAAATAATTAAGCCTTCCTTATAATATGAATCCTAGCTAAGTTAAAAAAAATCATAAGAATTTTATGCCCGTGATTGCCCTTGAAGTTGCATGAAATGTAAAATTATTTGAAAGTGAATTATTTTATTGTAAATTAAATTTAATAGAACTCACTTAAAAATTCAATGTATAAAGCTGCTACATGTTAGAAGAATATTTTCCTAGGAAGCATTTAAATAAAGTGGAAATTAAGTAACTACAAGACACAACTTCTTAATAATTAGAAAGTGGTTTATTTTATTGTAAATTAAATTTAACAGAATTCACTTAAAAATTCAGGGAATAAAACTGCTACAAGAATATTTTTCAAGAAAGCATTTAAATAATGTGGAAGCAACTATAAGACAACTTTTTAATCACTTAAAAGATTTCTATAAAATATCTAATAAATGTATCTTACGCAGTCCCCATATCCAAAAATTGATTATTCTCTTCCTCAGGCATCCAATCAGCGATTTCACACATCAGCAAATTCACCAAATGAGAATTACGAATTATCACTGTGATTTCTTCAAACATCTTCGAATAAGATACATGGAGATTCTTTAACCTAAAAGGAGATAGGCAATTCAGATATAATTCCGGCTGTAAGTGTGTTAATTTATGAATAACTGAAGCGGAATGACAAAAATACAATATAGAACAATACACCTAATAAAATTGAAGCAAAAATAAAGTTCATAACTTTTGTAAACATAAATGATATTTTCTAAATTAAGAAATTAGCTGAATGTGCCTTAATTATTTATAAGTTACAATGTAAGAAATATATGTAAAAAAAGAAAGAAAAAAACTATGAGCAAAGAGGGGTAAACAATAAACAAGTATAAAATTCGAAGAGGGTAGATGCTGCACAAGTTTTTAAAAGGTAAAAAAGCTGTAAAAATTAACAGCACAAAATATTTGTGAAAAAAAAAAAAAAAAATTGAGAAAATACTTTCAACAGTAAATAAATAAAAAGTAGACAGCAAAAAATTTTTTGACAAAAAAAAAAAAAAAAAAAAAAAAAAAACAAGCTATATTTTGAATTAAACATTTCAAAAAGAATATATATAAAAAATATCTTATTACTTTAAACAATACCATAATATTCTTACAAATCAATTATTTAAATTTTGAATAATTAATAATTTTCCATTTAGCTTAGTCTTCGTTCCTTAAAGTAATAATTGCAATTTGAGAACAATTATTTGAAAAACATAATAAATAAAAATTAACAAATTTTCAATATATAATCCCTTATTTAGCGAGAAATTAGATGATACTATAAAAATAGGCAGTAGAGAGTGTTGAACATTTATTACATAACCTTTTATTAGATCAAAAAAGAAAGAAAACAGTTTAAGGTTTAAACCAAATTTTACTAATCAGGTAAAGATTTTGTATTAACACAGGTGAAAGGATATCTTTAGATATCATAAACAACCACAAATCCTACAAAACCACATCGTAAACAACCAAAACACACTGTTAGTCAACCACAAGTTCCTCTTTCAAAATTACGAATTTCTTCATTACTCTTGTAATCTTCTAAAGCAGCAGTGAAACTAACTAACAATTTCTTCTTCCTTAGCCAGAAAGTAACTAACATTTTTTTCGGCCTTATAAGGCCATGGGAGCTATACTTCCCATGAAATTCATTATTTTTTTTACACATATACGGAAAACTATTTTTATATCCATGACTTGTGCAGCCATCTACTAACAATAAAAAAGGTTATAAAAAATCAAATAAATTTAAGGCAATAAGCTAAATGAATACCTTTTTATAAAAAATAATCCCCAAAATATTTTAATATATTATTAACAGAAAAACATCAGAAATTCAAAATGGCGCAGACATTTTATGATCACATCGTAACGTAATAAATAAAACAAGTATAAATGTTAAAATAAATACAGATATTCTTTGAATTCGTGTAACTTTTTAATCTTTAAAAACATTATATAAAACTTTTCCTGAAGCTATTTGTGGTTTGCCCTCCTCGTTAACAAATTTGTTTTGACAAAGAATACAGATTTTTGTTATTCAGCTAAATATTCTTTCATAGGTCACATCTCTGGAAAGAAATGGTAAAACATTGCCACCTTTAAATAAGTCGAAACATTTTAAATTCTGCATATCCCAGTGTATAAGACAACCCCCTATTTTAGATTGAAATACAGAAAACTTTATGCGTCGACCACTAAAAAGTAAATATGAAAACTATTGCAATTAAACAACACAATGAGAAAAATTTGAAAAATTCTGAATGTAAAGGATGAGAGAAATTGCAAAATTAATTTTATATAAAATATAAAAATAGTTTTTGAAATGGATGAATTGATTTAGAGTAATTCACATATAACTTATTGTTTATAATGCATCCATATTTCACGATTAACAAATGTCCGCTTTTATAACTATAAGCAATCGGAAATTTTTCAGGGGGTTGAAAAGTCAATTTATACCAATAGCAATGTGTGAGGCAAAAAGCAAGCTCATAGCTGCCAACATGGATAGGAAAAAAATCTAGCAGATTTTATGATAATATAAATTTCATGATAACAGTTGCATAATGTATTTCCACACAGGGAATTTTAGGGTCTTTCATAGTCAACAAAATAGAAAAACTGCAATATTTTCTAATTATGATGGACATTAAATGAACTTGAAATGTTGTGTATTATGTTCACTGATAAATTTGACTAGTACTAGGCATTTAATTCATCAAAGATAGTTAAAATATATTTTAATTAATTTAAAAAGGGAGTTCTGAATAAAAATAAAATAAACATTTTAGGACAAAAAAAAGTTTTAAACTAAGTTTTATAAATGAGGGCAAATTTATATTATATATAATACTTAATTTTAATTTCAAGCAAGCAATAATCAGTGCAAAAATTCAATTTCAATAGGAATTTTTTTAAAGAAACTTAATCACTTTTAGGGAAATTTCTAAAATGTACAAAAACCAGTAGACTAGGAGAAACTGGAAAAATCTACTAGTCTAGTGGAAACTCCAGTAGAGTACTGGTTGAGCTCTGCGAGCTATTGAGGTAAAAGCTGGAAATTTTTTTTATGATTTCGTAATATTGAGCTTTAACTATAGCTTTCAAACCCAGACTTTTAAAATAAAAAATTGCATAAAATTAAGAAATGCTGTATAAAAATGTTCCCCCCCCCCCCAAGAATGCATGAATTTATAATATTTTCCTCATACTTTAAAGAAAATTTTTTTATCAAAATGCAGTCAAATTTTACTTATTCAATGTTTACCAACATACTTACATATCTAGAGTGAACTCTCCTTCTTTATATAATTTCATAGCAGTATTAGACAGACGATATGCACGAAGAGACAGGAAACCCCTACTGGTTCTCATGGGATCTGCAAAGAGTTTTAAGGCAATGACATTGATTATTAAAACAGGTCATTTTTAACTAAACAATTTTAAAATATTTTTTTTTCAAGGTAAATTTAAAACTGGAAAACTGTATGCATATTCATTTTATTACATTTAAGTTAATAACTAATATTTTTTCACATGAGAATAAATTATTTAAATTAATTTCCTATGAGAGACAGAATAAAATTGTAAAGAGACAGAAATTATACATCAAGAAAAGATACAGGGAAAATTCAAAGTTTCAAGATAGAAAGAAAAAATAATTCATACCTGCCAACATTTCAAAATTATGAATGTTTTTTAGGAAACACTATTTACGAAAAAAATTTATGTTACAGGGATATTTAAAAAATTAAAAAGGGATGTTTCAAAATAAAAAAAATAAAATACATAAATATATTTATGCATTAAAAATTACAAATGATAACATTAAAAACTAAATCTAAGATTATATTAAAACTGTCACTTCGAATAAACAAATTATTAGATGACAGCTGATAAAAACTAAGTTTCAAACAATGCCAGTAGGGGCAGATTAAGAATCACTGAATGATTTTTTTTATTCATTTTTATAACTGTCGTCGAACAGCCGATCCAATCTTTGGGTTTACGACTACTAATGTTCAACTCCGTAGCCTTGTAATTTTGAACCAATCCAGAAGACAAGAAAACTCCTGTATCAATACCCCTAAAGGTATTGATTTGTTATGGGAATAAGGAGGACTTTGTGACTTGACAGATTTAATGTGCATCTGTCACCATTTACTACAAGGAGTCTTCGGCGGGCAGGGATCGAACCCACGATTTTTTGGATGTGGGCTCAGTGCCCCAACAACCAGGCTATCCCCACCACCTCACTGATTTGAACAAAAACTCAGCTCTACTAACACAGTTAACTCCTTCAGCAAAGTGTTAAATCTTTTTAATCTTGGTAAAAGCATTAGCTTCGTGCTTACTTAATTTTAAATGCAGAATAATATCTGTACTACAATTAAATCAGAAACCAATCAATCTGCTTTACTTAGATTTAATACAAGAAAACTCTTAAAAATAACAATCTATAACTTGAGTGAGGTATTTTTTAGGCTTTTTTGTTTTTAACCAAGTTTTTCCGCTATCTGAGTTAGTCGTGGTTCACATTAACTCGGGTAGTCGGGACTCTACTGTAAACCCTTAAGTTTTACCATATTACTTATTTCTACACTTCAATTGTGACAATCAGATTTTTAAATTTATTATATTAGGTATACAACAATAATAAAAGCAAGCCAGAGATAAAGAACTATTTTAAAAATAAAATAATGTTAGTACACACAAACCATAAATCAAGACAACTGATTCTTCAATGGAACTTTGATAGTTGAATTGTGACTCCAAGAGTGGCTTGTTGTAGAAACTCCCAAAATGGGTACTTTGGTACCAGCCGACATGAAGATGGTCAACATTGACATGCCTTAAATGACGCATCATTTCCATTTGATATTCCACTAGAAAGCAACAGGAATAGATAAACAAAAACATTTAATAAATAGAGCCAACACATTCAAGACATTTTAATACAGCTTTCTTCATTAACTTAAAACTGAACTTTAATTCAAAATTAAAAGGTCAAGTGGGTAATGAAGCTTTTTTTAAAAAAAAGGTTTTAAAACCAAACTATTAAATATTAGGGAGACCCGAAAGTAATGTCATTTCGGTGCATTTGATACATGTTATAATTTTTTTTTTTTTTTTTTAAAATTAGTAATGTATTCACCCTTGCTAGTAACAACCTTTCTATACCAGATTGAAAATGAATAGAAATAGATCGGAAAAAATTAATTGGCTTTTAAGACTAATGAATATTTAATGTGCCAAAAAGGATAGTACTTTCCAGTGCTCCTAATACATTATACTGAAAATTAAGATGCATTTTATGTACATTGGATTTATATAGATTAAATATGAGGCATAAAATATTTATTTTATTAGATTGTTTTCTTACAGTAATTCAGTAAAAAGAACATGGTTTGATATACCCATTTTACCTCAAAGTGGGTATAGCTCTAAAAATAATATATATATTTCAATTAAAAGAAAACGTATGCAAATATTGTTTTAGAAATAAAAATGATTTTAAATAAATGTATTACAATAAAATAAAAATAATAAAAAAATAAAATAAATCATTCACAAGCAGTACACTTTGCTGAACTCTACACAATTTTATTAAAAAGCAAGAAAAGTGTTATAGTTTATTAAAAGTGTAAAAATTAATATCTACTATAGTGGTAATTTAAAGGGTTTTTACCAGGGTTGGCAAGGTTTAGGACAGAGTGGATTAATCCACGGTTTAAACCGTCATGTCCAAAACCCTTTTACTCAAATTTTGCCACAATTTTATCTGAACAATATTTAAAAGGTAAAATATACATATAACTAATAACATATTGATATTTGAATCTACTAGAGAGTATTTGTTTTTAAAAGTATAATATTTTATTAATATTGTTTGACTCTTCAATTTAAACATTAAACAAAGGAAGATTAATCAGTAATCAAGTTCAATTGGTCCTCTTAACATTCGATAGCACATAAGTAATTTAGTTGTATTCATACCAAGACGGTTTCTAAGTTTTGAGTGAATTGCTCCAAAATTTGAAAACATCCTTTCAATTGATGCTGAGCTTGCTGGTCATGAGAGTAGAATATTGATGAATTTAAAAATGTCTTTGGAATATTCCCCAAATTACAGTCGAACTTCTCTTTAACGAAGTCGCTAAATCCCGATAATAAGTTCATTATATGGAAAATTCATTGAATAGAAAATCACCTTTTAAAATACTTAAGCAACACAAAACAGGTTTTAAATTCATAAACATTAGACATAATTATTAAAATACCAATTGATGCACTTTTATCTTGTAAACTAGTATCTATTTATTTTATAAATTTTAACCATAAAAGAAATCTGCATGGAAAGCATGAATAGAGCAAAACATTATCCAGTGTTACACTATTATGCTATATTCATTTTCAACTAAGAAAAAGCTAAATTTATGTGCAAAATTATAGTTGCATTTATTATAAAGGTAATTTTAAACATACATTACCACATGCGTTCTTAAGTTTAATTACTATAAGGATAAAATCCGTTAATTTGAACTGAGTTTTTTGTTTGAAATGCAAACAAAAAGGGAAAGGGAATTTACTGCTTTCTCTAAGATAATTTTTAGAGAAAACAGTAATACATTTCATAGAGCAGTCTTCGAAAATTAATTCAAGGTCATTTCCCCCATAAAATGCGTTAACAAGTTTGAAATGTTCAGAAATATTTTGGAAAATAGGGAAAGTGGATCTCAATCAAAAGTTCGTTTAATAGAAAATCCACTTCGCTATTTGGAAGTTATTAAACGAAGAAATTTCCAAAATGCTCTCGGTTCCTCGAAAAAATTCGTAAAATAGAGAAATTCGTAAAATGGAAGTTCGTTAAATAGAAGTCCGACTGTATATTGATTTCTCAATAGCCGTCCACCACGTCACTGGTTTAATGGTTTTCCCAGCTTATGTGAAGTAAGTTTTCGGAAATGGTGTCGCTTCAGCTTCATTGGCAATCAAAAGAGAAATTCACTCAGGAAATTTGTCAGTTAAATATGACCCAGCACTTTCTTTTATATCCGACAAGCCTTCTCCTTTATATTTAGGATTTAATAAATAGGCCAAGTAATGAAATACTTGCATTGCTTGAGCCATTCGCTTTGAAACTTCATGAAGACGAGGCTGTAAATTGTCTTCTTTAATATGTGTTAACCATACATGACATGCTTCATCTAAAGTTGCAGTGTCAGTGCATCACCAATAGGTTTTAGTTGCAACATTAAATCTTTAGATTGTTTAAACAAACTGTAATTATTTATAAGATTAGCTATGTCCCTTTCAATAAGTTGCTCATTTTCCTCAATTATATACTGATAGGCTTGTCTGTTTTTCTGGTAAGTTTCAATACAAGCCAACTGCCTCTTCCATCTTGTATCCCCTGGCAGTTGCGGTTTCACTATATTAGGCATTTCTTTCAACAATGCACTTGGTATGCGATGATTCCGAAAATATTTCTACACTTTCAATATGTTTTGTATAATTTGATAAATTTATATTTAAAAAAATTTTTTTTTTTTTTTTTAAATAGATGTCCTTTTTATCATCCTGTGATGCGGAAATTATAACATTTTTTAAAAAAAATATTTTGAAAAATAAAAGGTTAATTGTTAAACAAATTTATTATTTAAAAAAAAAATATTATTATTTTTATTATTGCATTATTTATCCTTATGCAAAAACATAATTTATCAGTATTAAAAGCATATCTCTATTCAAAGGATAAGGTATTCACTTTTGTTGCTCAATGAATTGTGGAGCTTCAAAAAGTATAAACCTTGTTCTATTCTATTCTATTATTTTCCTTTAATAAGTTAAAGTAAATTGTATAAAAAATATCAAATATTTATTGATACATGTAATCATTATGTGTACAATGGTTACCTTTTACCAAAGTTCAAGGTTTTGGACACTTTAACCCAGTAAAGCCCATGTGTCCTGTCCAAAACCAGTTTAGGACGTCAAAAACCCCAACCTTGGTTTTTAGCATTTATAGCAGATATGTATTTCTATTCAGTTTATTTACTTCAAGGAAATGGCTTTGTTTCTCCTAAAAAAAAACTGTCATATGAAGACAGAAACTTGCCTGAAAACACATCTATATATCTTTAAATATTTTCATTAAGTTGCACGATTGTGATATTTTGGTAATTGTCTTAATTGAATAATATGTCTGTTATATTGTTATTTCCCCTATCATGCTTCTCTTTAAAAAAAATGGAATTTAAAAGAAATTCTGTTTTTATCGTTAAAATTACAATTTAGGGCAATAATCAAACAAGTCCATTATTTTTTAGCTATTTCATTATAAAATATAGAACATTAGATACTTTCTAAATCTAACACAGAAGTGAAAAAATTCCCCCCCCCCCTATCATACTACACTTGTCTAAGTCTAATCGTGTACTCACTTTACTCCACCTCAGAAAACAATCACAAAATTTTAAAATTTATTCTAAAATTTCAATGCAGATCTGTTTTTAGAAGTCCCTCTACCAGTTTAAACAAAAATTTATAGTTTCTAACAGTTTTTAATGATATTTGAAGTAAGTTTATCAAAAGAAACTAACATACTTTATAAGTTTATCGTATATCGATAGTTTGTAAACATTAAATTTCTTTAAAACTTAACAGTTTCTAAAACTTAAATAAAATACTTTCTGCAATCCCAGCAAATGTCTCTAAAAATATTCAATAAATTATCTCAACTTAAAAGGAGAAAATAGATGCTTTTTTTAACATGTACCCACTTTATTCCACCGACCCTGATTAGTTAAACAATGATTTAAAAGAATGATTTATAGGAATTTTCCAGTTTTTTTTTTTTTTTTTTTTGTAAAAAATTGCAATTTTTTCTGCTTTTTAGAGTTAAAATAAAAGTCTCTGACAATTCTAGGTTTCCCTTGACCCATGGGAATCCTGTAATAACATATGTTTCATAAAAAATAACAATAAAAATGGTTTACCAAAAACAGTTATCTACATCAAACCTTTACATGCACAATGTAATTAAAAAAAATTATGAAGTAAATTAGTCATATAAATGTTGTCTTCGCTACGGACAAAATGTTACTCACTAATAACAATGAAAAGAATCATGATTTTACAGACATACAGAATGAAAAAAAAATTCTTCACACAGGATTAAAAAAGTGAACTAATTAAAATAGAATTACTTTCATCAAAATCTTCTTCATCAGTATGCCTGGGATAAGGAAAACAGTTTGTGATTTCAAGCCTATTATCAACTCCAAGACCAAGTAATACTCCTTGTGCCACATCAGTAACTCCAGCCCCTTCTTCATGACAATGTTTTATTATTTTGAGAACCACCTAAATTTAAATAATATCTTCTTTCATTCATATAGTATTCAATACAGGGGCCCCCATCAGGGGGTAAGGTGGGTGCATGATGCCCCAATTAAAGCTTGGGGGGGGGGGAATTTTTACACTAAATAAAATGAATAGTTTGGGGGGGGGGAATTTAGAGGAGATAATTATATATTTTTTTTTTGTGCCCAAGAGCTTGGGGGGGGGGGGCACTGACTCAATAAATACTATCACCAAGGCACAAAAGGGTATTTATCAAAGGTAGTATGTTTTGCTTGCCCGGGGATAAGTACAAGCTATACTCTTTGAGTTGATACTTTTCTGTGATTTCTTAAATTCTTGACACGCTTCTTCCCGGGGGTCGCTGAAATTTGGCACTTATTTGCCTAGATCATAATACAGAAATACTCTCTTTTCGCTGTCCTGTTGTCAGAAACTATAAGCAAAGCTATTTGCTGGGAAATAAGATTTGACTTCAGGCAACTTAAACAGACATATCGCTGGTTCAAAACTAAAACGACACATCTGCAAACGTATTATGCCTGCAGATGTGTCGTTTTAGTTTTGAACCAACGATATGTGTGCAAAATGACTACTCTTTTTAAAAAAATTTAAATATTAATATCTGCAAAAAGTAACAACTCCTAAAAACCAAACCACTTTTTAAAAAGAATAGGGTAGGGTGGGGTAAAATGGGTCACTTTATAAATAACTCAAAGTAAATAAGATTTAAATTAAATTTTTTATGACTGACATTTGTAATAATATTTATTAACATGTTGGTAACATTTTTCATTTGCAAAAATATGGCAACAGAAAAAAAATTCTTTACAAGTTGTGGATGGTAGTGTGCAAAACACATGGTTTATTAACTTCTGAAAATCTCTATATTTTAATGAAAAACAGTGCAAATTTGAAGTAATTTCTCATAAAAGAAGCTTTGGAAAACATCTCAAACCAATCAGGTAAGAAAAATATTAAATATTTTCTGTTTTATTTAATTTTTTTTAAGATGGGGGAAAATGGGTCATAGTTAGGCTTAAGTTTTCTGTGTGTTTCTATTGGAGTTAATTTTGTTTAATTAAATTATAAATTTAATTTTAACCTTACATACTCATTAAAAATTAAAGCAAGTATTAAATTAAATTAAAAAATTAAATTAATTTAAAAGTATTAAATTAAAGCAATGTTTATTTTTTTAAATTTAATATTTCAATTATTTCTTATGTAAACAATGTTAAGTTTAAACAAAGATTTGTTTTGTTTTTACATTCTTTAAATAAACTTTTGATTTTTTTCATTATTTTAGTTAAGTAGGCATATCAAACTAGAAAAATGTATTTATTTTTTTGTTTGCTTTTTAGAAGACATGCCCAGAACTTATATTAAAAAAAGAACTGTTGGATATGACCAGGAATGTTTACAATCAGCATTGAAAGATGTACAGGAGGGAAAACAAATTCATGCAGCTGCAAAACAACATGGTGTACCATTTGAAACTCTGAGAAGATGGGTTTGTAAACCTCCTACTCATAAAGGCTCGGGACGGAGTACAATCTTGACTCCAGATGAAGAACAATGTATTGTGGTTGCTCTAAAATTCCTTGCAGACTGTGGCTTCCCATTTGATCGCCAAGATGTTCTCAATATTGCTCAGGAATATATAAGATCCAATACCAAGCTTAGTCACTTTAAGCTTGGCATAGAATGGTTAAGAGCTTTCGAAAAGAGATGGAGCTCTCAGCTGTCAAAAAGAAAACCAGAACTCTTAACAAAATCAAGAGCAACATCATTGTCTGCAGATATTGTGAATAGCTTTTTTACAAATTACATCAAACTGCTAGATGTAAATGGCTTAACCAATTCTCCACAAAGAATTTTTAACCTGGATGAAGCTGGTCTTTCCACAGACCCAAGAGCAAACAAAGTATTTATCTCAAAGCAGAGTAGAAATGCTTATTTAACTTCTTCTGATGCAGGAAAAGCTATGTATACTGTGCTATTTTGTATTTCTGCTAGTGGAAGCTATATGCCGCCTTTCACGGTATACAAAAGTACACACTTATATGATTCTTGGACTAAAGGTGGTGTACCGGGTGCTCTTTATGGATGTTCTCAATCTGGGTGGATGGAAGATAAAGTCTTTGAATCATGGATAGAGCACTTTGTGTTATACACACAAAAAATAGAAAAACCTGTTCTTCTCATTTTTGATGAGCATGGCAGCCATCTAACATACAAAACAGTTAAAACAGCACTTGACAACCAAGTTATCATTTTATGTCTTCCTCCTAATACATCCCATGCCCTACAGCCGTTAGATGTAGGAGTTTTTGCTCCCGCAAAAAGAACACGGAGACTAATTTTGAAACATTGGTTTCGAGAAACAAGGATGCAGAAGGTTTGCAAAGCTGTGTTTCCTCATCTTTTAAAAAAACTGTTTGAAAGTTTGCGGAAAGATCATGCTGTGAATGGCTTTAAAGGTGCAGGGTTGTTTCCTCCTGATATAACAAAAGTGGAACATAGGATCGTATTGACTCAAAGAGTCATTGACCAGTCGGATGTGCCGTCCACTACTTTGAATACGGCAGTATTACAGGAGTCTACGCCAGCTACTTCAGGTGCTAATGCAGAACTTCAAGACCCAATTAATTCATTGTCATCGCCATGAAAGGATTTAAAATGTGCAATCCTGAGGACTTTATCACCTGTACAATCAAGTGCCACTAAAGCTGCCGTTATTAATTCCAAAAAATGAAGAAAAAGGGTACAACACAGAGCTGGAGAAGTTATGACAGAACCTGAAGTAATTAAACGTCTTCATGAAGAAGGAATGGAACGAATGAAAAAGAAAAAAATGAAGTTTGAATTGCCGCAGTTAAAAGAAAAAGAAAAAAAATCCCAATCCACAGCAGATCGATCTGATTGCAAGATGGTAAAGAATACAAGTGAACTTTCTCCTGGAAAATGGGTAGTTATTGAGTACAGCGGGAAAATGTCTGTAAAAAGATTTGTTGGTCAAATCACAAATATTGAAGGTGAAGATATACATGTGAAGTATGTAACCAAATCCAGAATAGGGAATTATTATGTTTTTCCTGAAAAAGAGGACATTGACATAGTAGAAAAAAACGATGTTGTAACAGTTTTAGAAGAACCACTTTGTAATAATCGTGAACAATACTACTTTAAAATTTGAATATTATATTGTTTAACATCATATGTGATAGATTACATTTTTGTTTTAATGTATTTACTAATAAATATATTCTTTAAAAATCATTTTGCATTATGACCCATTTTACCCCAAAATGGAGTAAAATGAGTCAACCCTTTTCAAGCCAAGTTTAATTAACTTATAATTACAAAATAAATGTTAAAATTACATAAAAATGACCTGAAGGAATGTAATGTCAAGTTGCTATTAAAAAAAACCAGGAAAGTTTTATGATTTTATTGCTACAAGACTTAGAATGCAAAAATAGCTAAAAAGTGACCCATTTTACTCCACCTGACCCTAGGTGACTTAACTTTTCACCCTGTGTAGCGTGAACCTATAAAACATATGAATCATGAGACACAAGTGAAGTAATAGTTTTAAGACATTAACCCTTTTAAATTGCATAGCCAAATTTTCAAGTAAAAGAAATCAGAAATAAACCGGGCACCTCAAAATTTGTGGTACATACATAAGGCCGTGATAGAATACATTTAGACAAACATATATCACCACACAACTCACGGTCCGAAGGAAAGTCAGTACTCGTCAGAGGTTGCCTCTCGGTGACCCCCATAAGAAGCTGACTCCATGCGCTTAGTGGATAGATGAGACGGATCAAATCAAAAGAAGGCCAAGATGCATTACACGCCAAGAGTCACAAACGGCAATGCAAGGGCAGCTCGAAGATTGAACTGAAACAGTTTTCCATTGAGAGCCGTTCCCGATGCAAGTACATTTCAACAACTGCACCACCACCCAATATACTGAACTTGTGACTTTTTTACCATCTGATAAATTGAACTGGTTTTCTTTTACATGCATTTCATAGTGAACATGATCTTTATAATTGAATTCTCTTATTTAATAATGTTTCTATTATAGCATTTAAATTTTTTAAAAAGGGGAGATGGCATGTGACATCCGTAACATCATTATTCCTCGTTACGTTTTGGTAACACTTAGTAAGTAAACTCACAGTTCCTGAATCGAAGTTTAGTTCGCCTGTGAATAAAGATGTTTGAGCTTTAAAATACTTAGTATTAACTTATCATTATAGTTAACAAATAATACAACAGATGTG
The DNA here is from genome assembly GCA_949128135.1 of Parasteatoda lunata. Taxonomy (NCBI): domain Eukaryota; kingdom Metazoa; phylum Arthropoda; class Arachnida; order Araneae; family Theridiidae; genus Parasteatoda; species Parasteatoda lunata. The sequence continues at coordinate 5,329,371 of OX421979.1, read as the reverse complement.
AATTAATGTTTGGGGCTTCAACAGTTCCTGAGTAGTGTTGTTTCCCATCATTTTGTGAAACAGCACTTTACAACTTGCGTTCTGACCATGGATTGTATCGTGATTTTTGTTTGCCTAGTTGTGTTCTATATTCCTCTAGCGTATGCGTTGAGACGGTCTGTATTAAGTTTTAAAATCAAAGACATCCATCGATCTGGACATAATGAATAGGACTATCCGAATCCGGGAAGTTCTATCTAATTTTGAAAGAAACATATCAAGCAAAAAAAATATTTATCATACCAGTCCATCGATCTGAACATAATCTATAGGACTATCCGAGTCCGGATCGTGACGTGAACTTCTAGCAGCAGCCATAATTTTTTGATCATCAACAAACACGATGAAGAAAATGAAATTGAACGACACGAGTTGAGTTGAGTACACAACTTCTATCTTTCTCGCTTGAACCTAACTCTCATACGCTTTGTTACGGAGGGATTTCAAGATACAAGTCGGGATATAGTCGAAAAGAAATAAGCAGTTATTCCTTAACTTGGCCGCTTTAAAATGAAAAGTTATTACTGAAATTATAATATAATTTCAAGTGTATAGTTATGAAAATAAAAGATAATATATAAGATAAATTATATAATAAAGTAGTTGTTAAAGTGTTATTCTCTGTTTTTTAAGTTTGCTTATGATAAAAACATTTTCAGGTAACATTAAATTTCACTAAGTAATGTTTGTTACGAATGATTCATTTATTTTTCCCGTAAAGGGAATTTTCTTTATCTGTCGCGCCAACTACAATTGCCAAGATGTCAAATGGATTTTAAAGTTGCAATTAAAAAAAAAAAACATCTAGAGGTTTGCCTGGGGTACGTCTTTCTAAATCATACATATATAACTTATTTTTTCGCCAACAGCAGACATGTCTCCCCAAAAGTGGCAGCTGAATTTATGTTTTAAAAACGATTTTAATATTCTGTTTGTAAATAAAATGAATGTCTTTTAATTGTCTATTTCGACATCACAGTTAACAAAATGAATTAAAATAGCAAGCAAGATCATTATTTATGTTTTTGATTGATAATCAACTTCTGTTTCAAATTTGCAGTGTTTATTAACATGAAGTGGTAAGCAGTCTAAGATGAAATTGCACAGGCCTTAATTTATCAAAATTACACAGGTAAAAATAATAGTGAGTTTTTTAAACGTTTCTGATACATTTTAAAATGACAAATTCAAATAACCTTTGGATATTTCTGTATCGTGATCTGTCGCGCCAACTACAAAGGTGCCAATTAGGTCTTAAATTTTTTGAAAAAACAAAACATGTAGATGTTTTTCTGGGGATGGCTATGAGTTATATCTTCCGAGTTGGTCCCTTCCTGTGATGTTTTTTTTTGTTTCTCCTGGGCTGCTGCCTGGAAGTTGTCAAAACTTGGCGAGTATTTTACCACAGATCACCATCTCTAACTACATTTTACAAGTAGGCTAAATAAAAAATATTTGTATTTTTATAAAGCCTTTTCATGCCAAATTCGTGTCTCATAAAAATTAAAAAAAAAATTCAATTTAAAACATTTTAAAAAAGTCTAATATTTTTATTTTAGTTTTATGTTTGAAAGTTTTTTTGAGTTCTTTCTTAAACGTGGTAAAAATTTCGTTTAATAAAGTAGTGATAATATAGCCATTAATTTTTCTTTCATTATTTAAAAGACAATATTAACTTTAGATAAGCATCAGGCAGTAGTTGAAATTTTTAGCACAATAGTGTTTGAAATTTTGATGAGCATTAAGTTGTCTAAGACGTTGAATAACTGTTCAGAAAATTATTGATGTAATCCAATGCAGAACTCTAGTTAAAACACACTAGTTAGTTAAATTTTAAATAACGATTAATTCCAGAAATGATAATAAGGACAAATTCTATGTGTTATGGCCAGGACCAGATCAAAACTTATACCTATTGTTTTAACTTAATAAACTAAACTATTTTCTAAAAAAATAAGAAAGAAAAAAAGGGCCTTTTCTTCACAAATTTTTTTTTTTACATCATCTCATTAATTGCAGACTCTGTTATAACAAGCATTACAATTTAAAGGGTATATTGCTATGCTTTTATCACAGAGTTAAACTGAATGCAAAAATGAATGAAAGGGTGGTTTATTATGAGTCTGTCCCAGGTAGCAAAATCCCTTGCTATCCCACTTTTTTGGGACATACTCGATCCCGTCTTATTTATACTTTTCTTCCAATATATATATTTTTTAAAATTGCAATTCTATGTACTTAAAATATTATTTAGTCAAAAATGTTATCTAACTTTTGAAATGATCAGATTTAATAATACCATACTCGAATTGATAAATTATTTAGCATAGCTGCCAACTCTTCTGGATTTTCCAGTAGTCTACTGGATTTGGCCAGGTTCTCCTGGTCTACTAGTTTAATAAAAATGTGCCTAGTTTCTGTACATTTTTGAAAATTCCTTAAAATTGAGTAAGTTTCCTAAAAAAAATCCCTATTGTAATAGATTATTGCTCGTTTGAGTATTTAAATAAGTATTACTGATACATAATTGAAGCAAGCCTTATATGCCGAAATCATTGTAAAACTTTTTTTGTTCTAAAAGTTTCAGTTTATTTTTATTCAGAACTCCCTTTTTAATTTAAAATACTTTTTTAACTGAATTAAATGCCTTTTACTATTCAAAATTGAGGGTAAACATATACATGACATTTGAAGTATATTTAATGACATTCAATAATAATTGGAAAGTATTGCCGTTTTTCTATTTTGATTATTATAAAAATCCCTATGTTTAGAATACATTATGCAAGAATTATGAAATTTATATTATTTCGTAAAGTCAAATGGATTTTTTCCCTATCCATGTTGGCAGCTATGTATTTAATATTTCTGGTACAAAAGTCAACCAATGTGATTACATAAGATTGTTGTGCTATCTTAGTGTAATCTTACTGTTCAGTGACACTATAGTTCACTGAAATATAAAAATGGAACACTTTCAACAACTTTTTATCTAATGATCAAATGTTTATGTACTTTGACTCTAACGGTGAACACTCGACCTTAAATATTCATATTAATTTGTGATGATGATAATTTAAGTTATAAAAGCAGACACAAAAACTCACCTTTTTGTATCAACATAGTTTTTTGTTGTTGTTTCGTTTACAAATTTGGATTCTAGGCCACCAAAGTATGTGGATTTCTGTACTTTTGAAAATAGGGTCCCTATAGAGTGGACAAAAGTTTGCTACCCTTTATGTTATTTTCATTTTTTTACATATTTCACCCTATCTTTACAACTTTTCAAGCGAATTGAAAAAATTTTAACGCAATTACAAAATTTGTTTATCCAAGGATAATCCCTTTTATAGAAAATGATTTGTAATAACATTCATTATTTTTTTCATTTTATTTATTATAAATCAAAAAATTCTTTAACTGTTGGCTATAACAAATTTTTAGACTATTCTAAAGTTCGTAACTTTAAACTACAAAATATAAAATTTGAACAAAATCAATCAAATAGTTTCCAAGTTATACATTTTTTAAAAGTAATAGAGTGACCTGAGGTAATTCAGGATTACTCTGTTTCTGGGGTAAATAATGATCACCTTAATTTTATTTCTTAAAAAAAAGTGATTTTTTTTTTATTTTTTAATTGGAGATATGGACAAGTATCCTTGTACACTTTACTAAAGTATTAATTTTGTATTTAACTTTGCTAATTGTATTTAATTTTGTTTAATCTAACAAAATAAGTATCTTTTAAACTGCTTTCTGTATTTTCCATTTCAAAGATGGGTTTCTAAATGTGCACATTTCTGAAAATATACCTCTCTTAATAATAAATATTGCACGCTTTTGATTACAGGGGTCTGTTTAGAAGAAATTTGGGTCCATTAACGGGCTCTTCACAAAATATCTTTCTATAAAAACGGACCCTTCACAAAATATTTTATCTTTTAGTCGGACCCTTCACAAATTTGTTTATCTTCATTATTGTTTTGTTAATCGAATAAATCCTTCCCGGAGGCACTCACGGAAATGCTCACGATTTCGGCACCGCTTGTCAAACCTGCTCTGTCGCCAAATTGCTTTTGCGTAGCGTTTGTAAACAAGGGATAGAATTGTTTTCGCTATTTTGTTACAATTGTTTTCATTGTTTTGTATTTTCATAAGATCATGTAACTCAAATATTAAAACACAAAATTCTCTTTGCAATATTTAGTAATAATTTTAATTAAATCTTTCAAATTTAGTTTTGATCTGAACTTCTAAGCTGGAATTTAATTTTAAAATTTTATGACTGTGAAGAGCATTGACCTGATGTCATATTCTAATGCATTGATTGTATTGACTTGTTTGGAGTTTTCTCAGAAATGTTTTTTATTTTCAATTTCTTAGTAAAAAAAAAATAATAATAATAATTAAATAGATAAATGAAATATTTTTTTTACTGATTTGATTTAAATTTTAATAAAATCATTTTATCGTGTTTAAAGTTATAGTTTTTTTAAAATTTAAATTAATAATTAAATAAATTATTAATTTAAATTAAAAAATAATAAAATTAATAATTAAATAATAAAATAAATTTGGAGTTTAATTAAACTCCAAATTCATAATTGAAATACCTGCAATGGAAACTAGTGTTATACTTTCTAGCAACTTTTTTTCTAGTTTAAGTGTTGTTAATTATGATGAAAGTTGACATTGTTGACAATGTAATTTTCTCGATAAATCAAGATATTTTTTCAGATGCAAGCAATTATGATGGATAAAACAAATCAATTAGGTTAAAAGTAACATAAATGCTAAAGAACAAATAAAAGCAAAAGTTCTCTTAGAGCCCAAAAATATAAAATATATTTGACTTTTATATATACTAAAGTGCAGGTTGGTATAATCAAACTGAAGAAATAGAGAAACTCTTATGTCAAGGCACTGTAACTAATTTTATAATACATGTATATTTAAGTTTTTAAAACTATATACAAAAACATCTGAAATATATTACATATTAACAAAATAGTTCACTGTTGCCTTCTAAGGATAAATTATTTTAAACGTATAATTTGCTTTTGTAGATCCATTTCCTAAGATATTCCCCAATTAAAATTATTATTTGTGTAAAAATATCGATTATTCTGTGAAGTCTTTCTTATTATTTATTTTGAATCTACCATTCCGTTTTTTTTCTTATACTATTATATAATATCTTATTTAGTAATGTTATAAGAAATGGCACTTTTGTTTTAGTCGTATAATTATAAAATAAAACTTTGTTCTTGTACTTTATCACTTTTGAAATTGCATTTGAATAAAATAATGTTAAAGTAAATTTGATCGGATTAAAATTAAATAAAACTTTTTTTTTTTCTGAATTTTTATAACTTTTGAAACTGCAAAATATTGAAGTAGTTTCATTAAATCTTCATCTTAATTGAAAATAAATAAAATAATAAGGTTAAAGTAAAGTGCTGCATATGATAATGAAATATATATAAATATTTTTTAAAAACTTTTATAACTTTTGAAACTGCAAACAAATGAATAAAATGATAAGGTTAAAGTAAAGCACTTTAAATGTATTAATTGCTTTCTCGGGTCTATCTTTTCAGATCTATCTTAATTTATTATTTGCGTAAAAGTATCGATTCCTTTGTGAATAATTTCTTATATATTTTTCCAATTGAAAATTATTACTTTTTTCTGATGAAATGTTTAATTTGATGAAAAACGATTTAATAAAATCTCTTACATCTGAAAAAGCAAACAAGTGAGGCAATTTTTTTAAAAAATGTATAAACTGCTTCCTTAACTCATTTCTCAAATCTATTATAGTCCATTATTAGTGTAACAATATGTATTTCATTGTGAAGAATTTTTATTATGCATTTGGAATAAAAGAATTAATTTTTTTTTCCTAATTGCGCATCTGAAATGCTGAATTTAGCGATAAAAGCAATAAGCAATTTTTGCAATGCACTGCAATAAAAATGCCTTATATAAAATTTCCTTACAGTTGAATTGCAAACTGAATGCAATATGCCTTAGTATATAATGAGCACACAAGCCTTTATATATATAGCATAGTATAGAGTAGAAAACTGTCTTAGCAAGTAGATTAAAAAAAACAGAATAGATTTTACACTTTCAAGAACAATAAAAAAAAAAAAAAAAAATTTGAAAAATAAAAGTTTTACAAAAATCTATTTCAAATAAAATTCTGAGACATAAACATTAAATCATTCAAAACGAAAACTGTTTATAAAAACTACAAAAGAGCGGTGCGAAGATAGAAGTGAATAAGAAAGAAATTTATAAATAGAATAGAACAATCATTTTCCTACTCAATCAACCAAATACGGTTGCACGCTGTAGCAAGATGTGACGCATAGATCGGTTGGGTTACCATATTCTCAATTTTGCAAACTTACGTGCTGACCCAATAAATTAAAGTACTTCACTAAATGACGCTAAATTCTTGCTGGCAAATATTCTCAAGAATATTCGATTGCACAGTTATTATGCTGTTTACTATGATAATGATTCTGTGTATATCGGCAAAGCAATAAATAGAGATGAGGATTAATTGAAATGAAATTCTTTTAACTGCAAATGAATTTTTATTTTCATTTTACTCACTGTACTTGTTTAGATATTATTAGATTTGATTTTAAAAATCATAAATTTTTGAACTCCAGGCTATACAAATTTTTATGATATTCATTTATGACGCACCATCTTCAATCCATTAGTTTGGAAGGATGGCTGTTGATGTATGTATATGTGAACCTGGACTTGAATTTAGTTTGGTTATGCATTGATTACGGATTAAAAAATGTTTTGGTTTTGAATTTTTATTATCTTTGAGTTCTCATGTTCTTATTGGTTGTGTAGGGTTTAGCATATAGCAACAGGGCTTATACAGCTTTTGTTGTTCCCTACGTTGCTATCACAAAACCCAATATTTGTTTCGTTCAGAGGTATGTATCTTTGTTGTTGGCTGCTGAGGAGAGTTAAAAAAATTTTTATTTATTTTTTTCTATTTATATATATATAGTTCGGCTTTACCCTCTCCCGCCCCCATACGGGAGCGGAAATTGTATATATATATATATATATATATATAAACACTATAAAAATAAAGGGATAAAAGAAGAGAGAGACTAATGAAGGAAATTAAGAAGAAGAAGAATAAGTTTTATTTGCTGCACATAAGCTGCAAGTACATAAAACTCATAAAATAATTTTAAAATATAGAGAAGACACCGAAAAAAATATATAAATATTTTTAAAATAGAAGAAGAAAAAAATTATTAAAAATGAAATATTTTTACAAATATTTATAAAATTTAAAAAACTGGAAAGAAAAAAAAAGAAGGAAAAAAGGAAAAGGTATAATTTCGTCATCAGCACACGATTATATCCACAAAAAAGAGTGCTTTTTACTATTGAATTAATATAGCCAAAGCAAAATATGTCAATCTTGATGTATTTTGCTTTAATATTTTCAAGAAATTTTTTCCTCTCTTTTAAAAATATTTATATTATTTTCCCATGTTTTCTCGATATTTGTAACTTTTCTTTATACATATATGTATATATACAGTATACTCTCGATATCTCAAAGTTGAGGGGATGGTAAAAAAATTTCGACATAATAAGTTCAGAACTAAATATGTCCAAAAGAGTAGAAAAAATATATTCTAAAATATTATTCTAATAATGAGAGTCATGAAATAGGAATAAATATACTATTAAATATGTATGTAATGTTAGTTCACTATAAGATTAAATACAGCAGTGACTAAGTTAAATAAAAAATAATTTTAAATTGTGATTTTTCCGAAAAAATTCTATTTCGAAACAAATTCGATAAAACAAGGTTTTCGAGATGTCAAAGTTTGAGACATTGAGATTATACTATATATATATATATATATATATATATATATATATATATATATATATATATATATATATATATATATATATATAAAAGAAAAGGGGAATAATCAAGAAGCGTAAATGCAAAAGAGAAGTTCCAGGTGTTTAGAAATAGGAATGCAACAAAACAAGAATAAGATTAGTTTCAGTTTCCACTGCACGTGCGTAGTTAAAACGTGATGAGTATTCTCTCATTAAATGAAAATATCTTATGTAGTGAGGACTTCTAGACGGTGGATTACTATTTTTCTGGTTTGTGATAGTTACCATATTTCAAACTGAATTTATTTTTGATTTTCTATTCTAATCCATTAAAAAAACTTGACTTTTTAACATAGAATTTATCTCTGTTGTAAATTTTAAATTATATCAAAATTATTGACGTTGGTTCCCATTTTTTTTTCGGCTATAAAACCCTAAATGATTGAGCTTCTTTTGGCGGAACTTCATTATATAAACAAAAGTTCATTGCAGCTGCAAATCTAACTATATATAAAAATCTGATGATGGTGTTGCAGCTTTTTATTGTTGTCGGTGCATTTTTTTATCGGTGTCTTCGGATCAGAGATGGCATTTGTCATTCAGAATAATGAATAAAGAATGATGAATAATTATTCAAACTCTGAATAACGAAGAAAGATTTATTCATTTGTCAGAAATATTTTGAATAAAGAATAAATCATTCATTATTCTTTATTCAGTATCCTTTATTCATTAGTCAAGAATAACTGAATAATTTCACTGGTCAACAAAAATGGGTACGGAATACACTGACTACGATTATGACAACTACAAATAAAACGTTAATCCTTTTCAAGCATATTTATATAATAGTTGAGGAAATTTACTTTTGTCTAACTTTTGAGAAATGGTTACATGGCAAAAAAGTGTTTCATTTTTTAAGTTAAAATTTTATTTAAAAATTTAAAATAAGATCGTTTGCTTTCAAAAACTATAAGAAATTGTGTTTTATAGATTTTAGAACATTTTAAAATGAACTTAAGTAACTAAACTGTTATAAACTTACTTTTTAGCACAACTAAGTATGTTACGCTGGAGTAAGTTAAAATAACATAAAAATTAATATTCATACTTGTCTTAGTTTTATAGTTAAATTCCTAAAATAAGACGTTTAAGAGCAAATGATGTTTTGCATCTCGTTTTAGACAAAGACATATCGATTGCATTTTTCGCTGGTTATTCAAAATTTTATTCAGAAAAATTAGTCATGACTAATGAGTTTATTCATCAATCATTATTCAAAATTTTTTATACATTTGCATAATGAATAAATTTTCATGTGAATAATCATTCAGAATAAATTTATTCTGAATAAATTTAGTCATGAATAAAATTTTCTTGAATGATGCCCATCACTGCTTGGGATATTCATCCACTTTTAGATGCGCCTGGATAATTGTTTTAATATTTAAGCTATAGCAAAAGTGGCACTAGGCCTTGTATATATTTCGGACATTTACCAAAGGTCATACTAGGTCTGGTTAAGTGCCATTGCCCGGTATATCCTACACTGATGTTTTTTTAAGGTTCAGTGCCACTCTGCCCGGTATACCCTACACTGATGTTTTTTTAAGGTCAAGTGCCACTGTCCGGTATACATTTGCCCGGTATACCCTACACTGATATTTTTTTAAAGTCAAGTGTCATTGCCCGGTATATATTTGCCCGATACTCCAAACACTGATGTTCTATGTTCTAATCTATTGTCAGTAAATATTAAAATATCGAATAAATGTAATTATATCCACGAATAAATTAATATCAAATCGGATGTAATAAACATTTCCGACATTCACCAAAGCGACTAATTTGATTGGTGAAACACCAATCAAACATTCACCGGTGAAAGTCAACAACCATCGATTTCCGTCATTCACAGTAACATGCACATCATTTACATAATAACCTCATCAGGACGATTATTTCATACTTTGCCTAAATAGCATCCGGCATTTCAAAAAATAAAAGTAATTGGTTTTGTTGGCAATGATCTCGTAAGGCGATAAAGAATCATGCATAGTACAGGTAAGGAAGATATTAACCCCGAAGGAAAAGTCCACTTACAAGTATGTCCACTTATAGATCTTAATAGTATAAGAGACGTATTTGAAAGTTTTAAATTCTTTCATGCCAAGAAACAGCAATTATTGCGAAACAATCATCGGGGCTGTCATTTTCCTGGCTACTTTTATTTAGTTGTTTATAACCAAAATAGATAGAGTCAGCAATCAATAACTTATGCTAATACATTGATTAGATACCCTCCAATATGAACATGTCTTGTTGCATGAATAAAGAACCAATTTTCTGTTTCAAAATCTATTTCAAAAATTTTTTCAAGGTGAGTAATTTTTTGTGTTGTCATTTTCCTGGCTTCTTGAAACCATTAATAACATAAACTACATAGATTTATCTGAGTTATTTTAAGAAATCTTGTTGTTTTCTACAGAATATAAACGTCTTAGGCCAAAATATTTAATTAAAGTAAAGTTATATGCTATAAAATGGCGAATTTGTCATTATCCTGTCTGTCATTTTCCTGGCTTATGAATGCCAAACTGCTAATACTGTAAGGAAGGAAAGCAAATATTAGCCTAATACTAAGTTTATGTATGATTGTAATATGCTTGGATGTAATCAAAGTTATTTATTTATTTAATGATTGATTATTATTCACAATTTTATTCTGTACATATCAGCAACAAAAGTATTTTTGGTTCCTTCTACAGTGGATAAAAAGAATTAATTTAAGCAATTTATGGTCCATCTAACATAAAGGTTTTAGTTGAGTTACTTATTTTTAACTTAAAATGACTGTTTTTAAAACTTCTAAGTTAATACGTCATTTTCCTGGCATTCAAGATTTGGTGAATTTCAATTTTATTTTTTTTTCCCGAGCAAATGTCAATAAACTATACACTGCTGTCTGTAAGATATTAATAAGTGTAATTAAAGAAGTATACAAAAATTTTTTTAGATTATTTTGACGACTTTAAATTTGAAGAAATTTTTTAGTCCGAATTGTCATATTTCGTGAGAATCACCCATATATATAAAGCCATTTTTATTTGTGAACTAAACGCGAATTTTGTTTCGAAATTCCAATTTGTTCGAAAGTTATTGCAAATTTAAGTGCTTTTCCGTGATTTTTTTGTTGTTGTTTGTTTTAAGTATTATCCAATGTTGTAGGAAATTATTTTTTTTCCTCACGAGAAGATTTTTATTTTATTTTATAATCTCGCGCTTAAGTATTGTCAATCAAAAGTAGCAAAAAAGTGAGAGATTGCATGTGATAAAATATAAATAGTGAAAATAAATGAGAAATAAATTGTAGTGAAATTTTTAAAAATAAAAAAAATTAGTCGAGAGCTATAAAAACCGTTCACTATTTGAATGGTTATGTCTCTTCAACGAATGAAATTATTTCTCATTTATTTCTTATTGGATTCTTTAGGTTCATTTTTTTTTCTTCAAATGCAAATGAGTATTTTTAAAACCTAGGCATTCGTCTATTTATTTATGATTAATATATTAACAGAATGTTCTTACATAAAGCTGCTATAATTATCTATTTTGAAAACAAAATGTTTTTGTGGAAAATATTGACGTATATTTAAAAAAAAAGTGATGAATGTGAAGCAATTATTAGAGTTTGCGAACGGAGCCTTAAAATAAATACGTTAAATTTAATTCCTTAAAATGACGTTAAAATTGATTTATTGTTTAGAAAAAGGATTTATTTCAGCAATGTTGAGAATGTTAGCGAAGCAACTTAATTTTATCTTTTTAGTTTAGGTTCCTTACAGTTCTTTATGATAAGATATCCAAATTAAGAACAATGAGAAAAATTGAAGGCATTTTCATCTGTTATAATAATTTATTCCAATTGGCCATAGTTTATAGTAAAACTCTATCTTATCGAAATAAAAGTTTCAGTTTAGTTTCTACCCTTTCACCTTTTATTTATTTTTAAATTTTTATATAAATAACCATGTACAAACATTTGTTCAATATCAGTTCTTAATAAACTAATAGTGTTCTGACAGTAGTCGGAAATTTATGCGTAAGTAATCGATGTTTTTATTTGTTTTTCATGCAAGACAGAAAAATAATTTGCATAGATTAGGTAATATTTAATCATAATTATTTCTGTGTTTCTCCTGATTGATTATTTTTAAAAGAAAATAACTTTTATTTATGAGTTTAGGCATTTGTACTTGAATTTAGGGTTAGAAAACTATTTGTTGAACTATTTATTTTTGACATTACTGGAAAACTATTGCTCTATCCCAAACATCAGTTAAGAATAGTCTCCATCGCTTTAGTTTTGATGGAAACTGCTGCCCGCTTGGAATTTTTAAAAAGTGTCCATCCAATGAAGAATTGGTGTAACAATTAATGTCCAATTGTCTAAGTTCTCTATGATTAGAAAATTAGTAATAATTTAATATCTGTCCGGCAGCCATTAAATCACATTTAGCACCAACATAAGTATAAGTTCGGAACATTTTAGCCTCTCTAGCGATAACTTGAGTATCCTTATAATATATATATATTTATATATACACACTGCCCTACAATGATAAAAGTTTAAGTTTTTGACATTTTCGTAAAATTTTTCAGGAAATACTCAAAGGATTATTTTGTAACTTTACAGTTGCTTAGTTCATGCGATTTTTCAAACTTGGCAATAAGATTTAAAGCTTTCAGAGGTTTGAGGGACCGACAACAAATGATAAAAGAAAACAAGTTTTTTTTTTAAACACCCTATGTCAGAAAATCAAGCAATAAGCTTGTAACGTGTTGCGATTACTTTGGTTTTTATTTGCAATATTACTGCATAAAATTTCGTTAGCCTAGCTTAAATAGAATTTGCCGATATTTAGAAATATCGATATTTTTATTAAAAAAAAATTTTTTTTTGGTCTTAAATTTTATTTTGCTGTAACTTTAAAAATATTCAGTAAAATTATTGAAACAAGTTTTTGGTGCAATTTAAAATTAAATACAAAACTTTTGTTTTAAAATTTGTTAAAAGTTCGCTTAAAACTACGCAACATATGAGTATTTAAAGTAGTTCCTTTGTACTGCGCAGGCGCGAAAAAAGATTTTAAATATATTTTTTCCCCCCGATAATTTTAGAGTGATTCGTATTTGGCAACTAATGAAAAATTTCTTATTTGAATAACTCAAAAACGCTTCTCTACGCTTAAGAGAGTAGAGATTAATTAGCTAAGCCAATATTTGTAACGCTATTAGGAACACTTTCGTTAAATACATTTAAAAACTAATTTGCTATTTTAGTGTTTGAAATTAATTTAAGTAACTAAATTTTTCATTAGTTTTAAACTATTAGCTGGTTTTGATGAGCTTATGATACTTAGCTATTCCAACTGAATTTGTCAAAATTATATTTTAATAACATCTGATTTACATCTATATATAAACTACTTGATTCAGCCGTAGCTTTTTATATTTATAATAAATCTCCCCAATTGTAAAGAGTAACGCCTCTAAACGATACAATACAATTTTTAAGTAAAAATTGATTAAAAAAAAATTATTTCATGGCATTTTTTATGGGGCGAATAATTTGTACGATAAACGTTCATATTTTATAGGCTAAAACCGATAACACCCAGAGTCTTTTCCAATCAAAATTATTGGTTCAGATAATCATGAGATGAACAAAAATATCAGATATTTTTAGATCTCATCAGCAACAAATTAAAAATAGTTGATTTTGTTTATGAATTAATGCTTTGAATTTCAATACTGGCTGGAAAAAAAGAGGTATTTGTAATATCAATATATTTTGTTTTGATTCAGTTATTTTTTTCCAAATTCTTGTTTATAGTTTTTATTTAAAAATTTTATTGTTTCAAATTCGTACCTTTTTTTTTTTTTTTTTTGGTAAATGATATTTAGAAACCTTAACTCAATTCGTCAAAATTTTATGTTAATAAAACAACGTCTGTTTTATATCTTTTTGTTTTCAAATGAGAAATCGCTCAAATTGGCGAGGTTATAACTTAATACCAAAAGCATCAGTTAAGTTAATTTGTTTTTTAAAAAAGGGCGGTTATATATTCCGTTAACCTGTGTTGATTCTATGTTGTGTAAAAGTTAGTGCTTTTGAAACTACATCATTTTTTGTGTTTAAAATATAGGAAAATTTGGAATCCTTAGTGTTTTTGTTCAGTGAAGTTACTTTTACGAAAATGAAAGTCTATAACCTCTGACATTATGTATTGTGGGGAAAGACCATTAGACCATGCCAACCTTCATGTATCAAAAGATACCTAAAGATTGAATCTAGTGCTGAATATGACTGAAATCTCAGTAGGGCAACCAACTGATTCCAACTGGGAGACATATGCTAGGGAGTCATATGTATCTAAAAAGTTCTGAGGTATATTCAAATAAGAGTTCAGGTCGTCATTGGAGTAGAGCCTGAATTGTGGTGGGATGATCATCATTCAGATGGGGAAACCCCATTAAGTAGAGTTTGGAGTAGGCAAGTCACTTCTTGATTTTTCAGGAGCTCATGCAGTTCTTTCACAAGTGAAACTAATCGATGAGCTGTAGATGCAGGTGTATCCTTGTTCTGTTTTCTTTTTTGACTGGGGCGGGCCACGCACCCAGTGAAATTAGATGTGTGGTTTCCCTCGCAGTTGTAGCAGTTGGCGGGAGAAGATTTGTCTTTTTTACATTGGTATGCATTTCTGCACATGGCCGAAGCCCTGGCATTGTAACGGCCGCCGGCTGCCACGAAATCTCTCGGTGCTAATGGGAATCTGCTTGATACTCGAGATGGAGTATACCTTCTGCTGATTGGCCAGTGGAGTGCTGATGAGGTAAAGGGGGAGGAGCCTATGACTCCACCCACCATCTTCTTGAACTGTATAACTCTATGGGTATTGATGCCTAATTTCTCTATTTCTAGAGAAATATCTTCTATTTTAAAGTCATCAGGAAGCCCTCGGATTAGGATTTTTGCAGACTTGGGTGGCTGTTCCTTCTCTTCTATTTTGGGTGGTTCTGGGGCTTTGTTATAGCTCTCCTTGGGTTCAGATGGTGTGGATGTAGTGGGCTCAGGCACTGTGAGGGAATCAGGAGTGGAAGGGAAGGGGAAGTAGTCGTTGTAGTGGTTCCTTTAGCTTGCTTCTTCTTCCTTTTTCTCTTCTTGGCCGGCGGTTCTTTGTTGTTTTGGGTCTGGGGCTCCGTTTCCGAGGCCTCTTCACTAAGCTCCATGTTGTTCTCATTGCTGATATCCGGTACTGGACTATTCATCTCAGGAGTTGTTTCTATCTCTGAGGATTCCTTCGGCATTTCGGGTTGATTTAACATAACTGTTTCCATAGGCATTGTCGACGCTCAGGTAAATATATGTACTCTCTCAATAAACAGAAAGAAGTGGACTGTAGGTTTGCACAATATTTATTTGTTGATATTTGGAAGAGAGTTTTTTTGTAACTCTTTACGGCTCGCCTTCCACACACACACTCTCTCTCTATGCTACATATTATACTAGGTGGCGCTACAAATCCGTGCGGATACAGGCATGATCTCTTTATCAGGCTCCTCGGAGAATAATTCGTTTCTTCTGATGGTGAGGGCTCTCACTTGGGGTTCACAGATGAAAGGTGGCTCGTGTCTCTTTCTTATTTGCCATTGCACAGCAGCTTTACTTGACTCAATTTGTCTATCAATGGCCTTTTTAGTGACGCAATGACTAGCAAATGTAGAGCAGAACTCCAAACGCTCTTCGTCTGTTTTCAGCTGCTCGAATTGTTCACGAGGAATGAGTTGCTGCACGAGCCTTTCGGTCTGCCGCTTCCCACCTCGGGCATAACGTTGATAAGACATGGTACGCACAGAGCAGGTTTCAACACAACCGCACTCCGATTGAATCTAGTTAGCATGTCTTATATACTAGTGAATTGATGTGACCGTAGTGGTAGTTACGCCACAGTATAAAGGTTGTTGCACTAAGAGTGTGTACTTTAGGATTGTGCCGGTGTGAACTAACAATAAATTAAAATTGACCACGACTGGGAAACATTTCCAATTTGACAGAAGGCCAGATTTTGAAGGAGTCGGAAAATACGAAAACTCGATGAAGGTTGACAAGAAATGCTTCTACGAAGCGTGTTGATGAAAGTTTGAATTCGGAAGATGAAATTAGAAAAAAGCAAAATTGAGGATTTCGTTTTCATTGTAAATAAGAATGACAAAGTGCTCCAGTTGAATGACAAAATTTTTGAACTTGTAAATATCCGCTAAAGATGAGAAAATTGGAACTGTTGATAAATATTTCAGGACTTTTCTAGAAAAATCGGAAATTGTTGGTGAAAGGAAGGTTTATTCCAGTGATGATGATTTAGTGTCAATAATTTTAGTAAAAGAAGATTTACAAAACTAGAGTTAAGACGATTTCATGGAAATGTCAAGGATTGGCTACAAAAGATTGAGTCAGATGAAAACATTGATTGAGCTGATGAATTTCATTATTTGATTCAGTCTACGGTAAATTAAAGAGAGTTGCCGCTGCTAGTTTTGAAAAAGGCTTTAACTCAAAGACCCAACAAGTCAATTTCATTTGAGTGTCGCATATTAGAGCATTAGAAATTCTTCGTGTGATAAAAAAATGTAGGGTAAGCAAGTGAAATCTTGCTGACCAGACGATTTCTTAAGAGCCTTTTTTTTTTAAAAATCGCAATTTGTAGCCTTAATTGATCCAAAAAACACGTGAAAAGTGTTTTGTCATTCTTCAAGTCGTAAGTTGAGTTCTGGGGAAAGAATAAGCCTGGTTATGTATGGTTTTGAACTCAAACCCATAACTAAACAGCAATTCTGTTCAGCTCCTGATTCTATGCTGACAGCTGCAAGTATGTTAACTATACCAGTAACCAGAACCCTATGTTCGAAGCAGCAGCAATTCATAAGCTGTTTTAATTCTTCGAAGATGAACTTGAGTAATTCTCAAAGAGAAAGGTTGCTATTTTAAGCATAGGGTCACCGTAGGGAACAATGGAAGGTTTTTGTGCTTCAAAAGACGCGCTGTACCCACAAATATATTCGAATAAGGAGTCTGACCGTAGAAAAAATGTAGCTGGTGTTAATGATGAAGATTCTTCTGTATAGTCCGTAAATTTATCCAGCTTGTCCCACTTATCTTCAACTTTGGTAGTAAAATTAAATAGGCCTCATTCAGTTTCTAATCTTTGAGCATTAACTGACTCTGGAAGCCAGAAGTCATACATTCTGAAGTCAACAGTTTTAATTATGAGATTTAGTCCTATCGCGAAGAAGTTGTTTCTCATTTTTTATTTGGCGGCAAGAAATCTCGCGAAGAAAACATAACTGTTATAAAAAAAAAAGGATTATTAAGCTTGCATGGTAAATTTCTTTACAATTTTGAAGCTCCTAGGTGTACCAGCAATGTGCATTGGATGAATGGACTTTAAGGTTTAAAAATTTCAATTTATGATATCGAAGAGACTCCAGGTCCCATAAAAGTGCAGATGTTGCTGGAAAATTCATACTGGTGACATTACTTTTAAAGAAGCAAGAATTTCCGACCTGTAGGACCTTGATGTGATTGGTATTTTTCACCCTGCGACAAAACTCTATGGAAGAAAAATAATTTCTAACTTAAGAACAATCTTTAAATATCGTCACTTTAAAGGAAGAAGATCGTTATAAAGTTACTCTTGCGTGGTCAGTAGATTATCCCCCTTTTCCAGTCTGACTGGAGGATTTAAAATTTGTGGAGTTTACTGGCGAACTATTCTTTCTGTCGCCCATAAGGCTTTTGATTCAATCGGGTTAGTTTCTCCAGTTTTTATTTTTTATTTTCCAAAGTTTTGCTGCAGAAGTAATGGAAAAAGAGTCTTTCTTGGAGTAAGGAAGTTTCACCATGGTACAATGGACTCGTTTTCCCGTAAGAAATATTTATTCCAAAATGGTTATCATAAGAAAAGGACAGGGAATTTAGTGTACACCCGTTTTACGATGCCAGTCATCAGGTTTATTCTGCGGCTGTTTTTGTTAGAGTGATGTTCACGATGACCACGAATGATGTTCATGGTCATCTTTTGGCAAGGGTAACGTCTGTGAAAACTGTAACTATCATTCGGTTAGAACTGCAATCAGATTCTGTACTTCTGTGGCCTAGATTGGGAAAATGTTCAGTTGTACTTCAGGTCAGATTTCACTATTGTTTTAAACCGAATCTAAAGAGATGGTCGACATTTGTGAACAATCGAGTATGACAAATTCGGAAGTTGACTGGACTAAAGCCTTGGGTACCTGGTAAAGTTTCTGGCTGCTTCAATCCAGCAGATCATCCGTCCAGAGGGTGGTCGGTCAAACTACTGTTGCTGTCTAAATAGTGAGAGAGAATCCATCTGGCCTGCGGATAAATGGCCATTGGCAAATGTGATCCCCGAAAAGATGCTATTTTAGAGGAGAGAAAGAAAACTGTTAAATAAGCAAAGTTAACTGTCTTGAACAAGATGAGAAAGATGTCTTCAGTAATATTTGGCGTGATACTGCAAAATTTTTTCCAGTCCTGAAAAAATTTTACAGCGTGAATAAAAAGGTTCATTTATAATTGCATGAAAATCAACCATGAGAAATAATTGTGGCTTGACATTTCAAGAAATGGATGAGCTTCAGTTTTGGAGGAATCGTTCACTTCAAAAGAACATAAGCGTTTGCCTCTACCTTATGTTTTTAAAGGTAGAGGCAATCGCAACCTTGGGTCCCTTGAACAACAGACCCAATTTTTTTTGGGGGGGGGGGGTAGGGGGGGTTACGACTACTAATGTTCAACTCCGTGGTCTTGTAATTCCGTACCCGTTCCAGAAGACTAAGGAACTCCTGGATAAAGTATTGGGAGAAATTTGCCTTCTTGGAGGACTTTTTAATGGAACTAACCCGCATTTTTGTTACACAAAGAGGAAAACCTTTCCCTTTTAGCCTGAAGGCAGGGGAACTCTAACCCATGATTTGTCTACCACTGAGGATATTTTACGTCAGCACTGGGGTCGGTGGGAGCCGGATGCGGAATTCGTTTCGACCAGCCATCGCTGGGTTCGAACCCGGCTCATCTCATTGGGAGGCAAACGTTTTATCCCCTGAGCCATCAAGGTTTTACCTTAGATGTTTATGAAGAAGAGCAAGATCTTAGATTTGAGACGAAAATTGTTTTCAAGTGAGACACTGAAAACTTTATATCTGGCGTTGAGCAGCTGATTTTTGCGTGTATGGCTATCAATATTCAATGTACGTTGCCTTCTAATTTTTGAACGTAAACCCAGAGTCAACGGAACTTCATCGGGGCAAACTAGCTTTCGTGAAAGATTTCTTTAATGGAATATTAACCCATGATTCGTCTATTATTGAGGATATTTTACGTGAGAACAGAGGTTGGTGCGAGCGGGGTACAGAATTTTAATCTTCCAGCCATTGCAGGGATTCAAACCTGGATCATCTCATTGGGATGCGAGTATTCTATCCCGTGAGCCACAGTGGCTCGGCTCAGATTATTAGAAAAGCTCTAATTTATTCATAACCAGGGGGGGGGGGCTAAATATCCTGAACTGTTCACTACCAAGGCGTCAAAAAAAAAAAATTAAAAAAAGAATCACAGGTTTTGCCCGTTATTTTAACAAAACCACAACAATGCTGAACTTATTTCCATTTCATACCTAGCCGGCTCTTAAAAATTAAGAAACTTTAAGTTTTTGTAGATCATTCGTTTTGTTTATTCTGTAATAAATAATTTTGTCACTATTGACTGACGAGCAAAAAGTAAGTCACTGCCATTCGTCCAGCATTATTTGATCTTTATACATCGGCCTCATTTTTTTTTTTTTTTTACTTCGGATTCCGACATAGTTAGATCTCTTAATATTTGTAAAATAACACCAGCTGGTCAATAAAATAACATGAAAACTAGAAGCTTGCTTAATAATATGAGAATTTGGTTCTTCTCGTTTCGGGAGACTATAAAGAAATGGGGAAACTCTTTGGTTAGTCAGGTAAAAGTGAAATGTCAATAAGAAAATCGTCAAACGATTATTGACTCCAGTAATGCTTAACGGATGAAGGTTATGGGTACTGCAAGTGTTGTGGTAAGTTGCAAGGGTTCTTAATTTTAGTACCTAATATACAGGTTCCTAATGTAGGTACTGCGGTAATAGGTTTTTAAAATTCAGCGAAACGAATAATTACTGTGAATTTTAATCCAATTTTGTATTAGGGGAACCGGAAAGTAATGTCGTTTCGGTGCATTTGATATTTGTTATCAAGATTTTATTTCATATCAATAATGAATTCACCCTCGTTACCTTTCAATGCCGGATCGAAAATGGATCTAATAAAAATGAATTGGTTTTTAAAACTAACGAATATTTAAATCACCGTAACGACTTTACTTTCCGGTCCTCCTAATATATTTTCGTCATAGCGTAACAAAGTTAGATTCTTTTAACTGCAAAGTAATTCTCTTAGTGCCTTAAATTTATTTAATTCCATTTATTATATATATTTTTTCCAGTTATTGATACGTAATGGACAAGATATGCTGTATAGTCAATTTTGAAGGCTTCAACTTCGACAACAAATTTCTGGTGCGTGAATTCGGATGGATAAATATAGATACTGGTAAAAGTGGTGTGAATCGATTCAATTTGCGTCCCTTTTCAACAGGTTTGACACCAAAAGAGAGCTCCACCATTCGATTCACCGAAAACAAACTTCACGGACTTTTCTTCTGTCCGGCCAGAGGAGAA
Source organism: Parasteatoda lunata (assembly GCA_949128135.1). Classification (NCBI taxonomy): domain Eukaryota; kingdom Metazoa; phylum Arthropoda; class Arachnida; order Araneae; family Theridiidae; genus Parasteatoda; species Parasteatoda lunata. The sequence goes on along the minus strand of OX421979.1, from coordinate 5,308,573 downwards.
AATACAATTAGTTTAGATCTTCTGGATGCAAAGGTCACGGAAGTGTACGATAAGTGCAAAAGTCAAGACAAGTGTGTCATTGCTTATAAAGGAGGTGGTAGGACCAAGCGTGACATACTGGAACGACTGAAGATTCCATTCAAGAACATCGAAGATTTCGGATGTCCCAAATACACGGAACTTGTGAAGTACCACGTTCGTGATTCATGCGGATTTCATCAAAAGAATTTGCCCTGTTCCATTTCTCAGGTTTGCGCTTACAAGGCGTGGTTGTTGGATAATATGAACGAATTAATGAAACGAAAAGAATTTTGCCCAGAGAACTGCTCTTCGGATGAAGACTGGGATGATGCAGATGAAGATGATGATTCTGATGTTATTTAGTAATAAAGATGTAATGAGCGCTTTGAAAGATAAAAAGTTTGCTTTGTATCGTTTCTTTTCTTTCTTTCTTTCTTTTTTTTTCGTTCTCTTTTTTTTTGTTTTTTGACATCAATAAACCGTGGTTTAGAAGCGTATTCTATTAAGTCGTAACGTTTCTAGGATTGCTAAGTGTGTGCAGGAAATCTATAAACAGGTTTTTTGACCCACCCACTAACCCGAAACAGCCCGTGTGGGTTTTCTTAAAAAAACCTACAAAAATAAAAAAAATAAAACCCTAAGGGATTTCATATTTATCTTCAATATTCAAGAATTTTCAAATCAATACTAATTATAAATACACAGCTTAAAGACTAATTCCTAAAACGACTAAGAAAATTGTTAAATAAATAGCAGTTCTGTAGTTGCTTTATAACCAAAAAATGAAGCTATGACTTATAAATGTTTAATAATAAATGAATAAAACAGAAAACACCATATTTCTTGCACCCCGATGTTATTATTTTATTTTTACTCAAGGAAAGAATTAATTTAAGAGTCTTTTATTAATACATACTATGAAAAGATGGTACTACATTGAAATTTTTTTTATTTTAGTTCATAACTTTATTATAAAAGTTTTTTTTAATTAAAATTGTCCTCTTTTAAATTAAAAATTAAATCTAAAAAGTGTTAAACTAGGTAATATCTTAAAAATTCCAATTAAACCCACCCGCGTAGGGTTTAAAAAAGAAAAAGCGTGGGTTGTGTTAAACCCTGTCGCTACCTATTCACTCAACGAACTAAAAAGAAATCTGCAATGATTACCCTTAATTCTATAGATATATATGATAACCCTTAATATGCAGTAGTTGTCGTAGACCATTAAGTCAGGGGGGTGATCTATGGCCAAGAATTCGACTTCTGTCTCACCCATTCGTCACACTCATTTATAGGGCGGACCCATTAATACATCCATTCACTCATTCACAGATCGTAATTTTGACCTGAACCAGATCGTACGATCATTCTCCAATTCAGTACCTCCTGAGGTATGATTTGTTATGGGGAAATAGAGGACTTAGTTATCCGACGTGCACATTTCACAATTGAACGTGCACAATTCACAATTTTCTACACAGGGAGTCTTAGGTCGGCTGGATTCGAACTCTCGTTTTCACGGACTTGAGTCGAGTTCCCTGCCAACCAGATTATCCCGGCCCTTAATATGCAGTATACTTTCGATATCTCGAAGTTGCAAGGGGCGCTAAAAAATTTGGAGATGGCGAGTTTTCGAGATAAAAAGTGTAAAACTAAAAATGTTCTAAAACGTAGAAAAATGTATTCTAAAATATTACTCTAAAAATTAGAGTCGTGAAAATAACTACTGATAAGTGTAATGATAGTTGACTATAAGTCTAAATACAGTTATGATAATTTTATTTTAAAATAAAAATAATTATACATTAAATAGAAAAGAGTTGGATTACTATGAACTAACATTGTGATTTTTGTGAAAAAATTAATTTTCTATTCTGAAAAAAATTCGACATAACAAGATTTTGAGAAGAAACCCTTTGACATAGGAATTCAAATTAACAGTAGGTATCTATATAATGAGAAGGGGAAAAATGTTTTTTGACATAACAAGGTTTTCGAGATATCGAGAGTAAACTGTATACGTTAAAAATATCAAGTGAAAATATATGCATGTAAGAAATCGAAAATAAATACTTAAGAGAAGATATGTTCGAAATGAGTTAAATCTTTTCAAAGACATACAGAAAGCAAAACAACAAGCGTTCAGCTGTTGTCCTTAAATTCCAAGCGGTTACCAGAGGCGTACGCAAGGGAGGGGTTTAAACACCCCCCTTGAGCTCAGACAAAATGACAAAAATAAAAATTTTAGTAGAAATTATGCGGGCTATTATTTTTTAAGACTATATATTTTTATTTGCCTTATGCCTACTTTTTTTCTCACTGTATTTCTCAGAATACTGAAAAAACATTTACTATAATAGAGCTGTACTTTTGAAACCAAATTAACGTGATACTGTTACGGGCGAACCCCGATCGGTGGCTCCTTTCTGTCCTGCCAGTCGCGATAGTTTTCGAGTCTGGCTGGCATTCTCGAGATCTTTACGCGATGATTCTGGAATTCTAAACGTCTTTAAAACAAATCCAGAATTTTGGACCTGCGGTGAAAAATTATATAAAAGGGGGAACAGAGTACTGTGAAGTTAGTCAGACTAAGAGTTATCTCTGCCGCTTGTCTTTCGGAGCTCGTCGCTAAATCTGTTTTGTTTTGTCTTAACAAAAAGTCCATTCAATAGCCGAACCCGTCGTCGCCACTATTTCGACTAGTGATGAAATCAGTAACAATGCCATTGGAAATACTGTGCTCGTAACTGGGTGGCGCAGTTGGTTTGTCGTCGGCCTTCTGAGCCCAAGTCTGCGGGTTCGATCCCCGGCCCAGACACCGGATTTTCGGGATGCAGAAAATCCTCAGCGGCCATGTCGTATGATTATGCGGCATGTAAAAGATCCCTGGAGTGCCTTATTGGCTCTTGGCATTTCCGGCAAAATTAAATTCTTAGAGCACTTTAGCATCCAAATAGAGTCTCTGTGCTGCCATCTAGTGTGGCAGAAACTAGACGTCCAAATTAACACGGCCAACGGTATCTCACCCATTGTGGTAGCCACTGAAAGAGTAGATACCACTTTTGGAGAACCGCACTAGGTCTGCCCATCGGGAAGACTGATTGTGCAGCTCATTGGAAAAAAAAAGAAAAAAAAAACTGTGCTCGTTGAAGTTTTTCATTCCAGCTCGAAACTTTGAGATCGTAGCATAGCGGATTTTTCTGTGCCAATATATATATATATATATATATATGTATTTGCTGTTCTTGGACCTTTAGGGTGTCAAAACGCAAGAATTTAACAAATTTTAATTATTCTGAGAAAAAATCACGGCCTGAAATAAGTGAGGTGACAGCATCTAGTACCAATGTAAGTTTTTCTGTTGAACAGAAATGTGATACTTCCGTTGAAGAAAACGTTTCTAGCATAACAAAATCTGATAAATGTGAAAGTGGCTCTCAACGTGTTACTTCCCACCCATATGACATTGGACTTTTTTCAGAAGATAGTACATGCGAGGATAAAAGACTGAATATGCTAAGAAATGTTTGGGAACCCAATCCAGCATTTGTTTTTCCTGAAAAAGGAAAAAGAAAATTGAAATTTCAGTACAAATGGCTTTATCCCTGGAAATGGCTTGCATATTCAAAGGTTAAGGATGGTGCTTTTTGCAAACTTTGCACACTTTTCGCCCCAAGTGGTGCCGGTTCTGGCAAGCAACCTTTAGGTTAACTGTGCAATGTAAAATTTGACAGCTGGAGAAAATCAGTAGAGTGATTTTCTGAACACGAAAAATGTCTTTATCACAAAGAACCGATCGAAACTGCTGGGACATTAAACGATATTTTACTTGGAAAGATGAAACCTGTGGAGACGCAAGTTGACAGTGCAACAAGCAGAAGAAAATTAGAAAAAAAAAAAAAAACATTACTCCAATCATTGAAACCATCCTATTGTGTGAAAATCAAGGCCTCGCTCTAAGAGGACATAACGATTCGAATTGAAAGAAAATTAAACAGCTATGTGCAACCCGGATGGAAAGATACTACGCAGTAACCACTGTGGTGGAACTTATCGAGCCTATCGTTGAAACTCTTCAAAAACTATCAGAATGGAAGGATAAGGAATCAGCTACTCAAGCTAATTCTTTACTGTGCACAGTATCTAATTGCCAGTTCGTAATTTCTCTTTTGTGCATTTACGAAGTTTTCACCATAACAATCCATCTTTGTAGATACCTACAAAAAACAAGCATAGACTTGATAGAAGAATGTGAGTCTTGCAGAAGATGTTATTAAAGAACGGAAATTAATGCGTGAAAATGTCACTGAAATATTCAGCTCTTCTTCTCTTATGCAAACAAGCATTGGATCTTCCACACAAATCCCTAGAATAACGGGAAGATGGAAAAACCGCGCTAATTTTCCCTCGTCGACACCTGAAACATATTTCAGAGTTAGTGTATTTATTCCATTTAAAGAAAATTTTATAACACAATTAGACTTAAGATTTGTATCGCATCGTGATATTTTGAAAAGATTTCAGTGCCTTCTTCCTGCCGATCCTTTCATTTGCCAACCTTCAAACATAAAGGCTTTTGAAGCACTAGCGAAATTCTGCGCTCAAGATTTGGATACCTGTAAAGAAAGCTTTAAGTTTGAACTAAAACTCTGGTATAAAAGATTAAAAAGGATTAGTAAAGACGGAGGTAGTGTTCCAAAAACTGCGGCGGATGCTCTTGGAATGTGCAATAAAGATATAACACCAAACATTTTCTAACTCCTAGAAATATTGGTCGCTTTACCTGTTTTAACGAGTGCAAACGAAAGATCCTTTTCGACTTTACGCCGTTTAAAGACTTATTTACGCAATTCAACGGGTAATAATAGAATGAATGGATTGGCGCTCTTAAACATTCATAGAAAATTTACCCCAGCTGTAGAAGACATTTCAAACGAACTTGCAAGAAAAAGAAGAAAAAAAACCCTCGTTTGGATATTACTGCATGAATCAATAAATTTTTAGCGTGTTTGTGAACTGGCTTAATTTCCTATTTGTTGGTAAGTCATTTTTTCTTATTTTTTGGTCAAACTCATTGATTTTCTTTTGAATATTCACAGTTATACGGTTATTATTTAGGTAGCTGTTACATTATGAGTAGTTTTTTCTGGCTTGATTAATTCCTACTTTTTAATAAAAAGTAAAATATTTTACCTCTTATTATAAAAATAAATTATGTTCTTAAACTTAAAAAATCAAATAAAAATTTAACTAAACAATGTAGTCTAAATTAAAAGTCAAAATTGTCTAGCTGTCTAAATTAGGGAAATAATAGTGCTTTATTACATACTCGAAATTCTTTTAGTAGTATCAGAAAATTATGAACTCCCCCCTTGAAAAAATTCTGCGTACGCCACTGGCGATTACCCTATGGGAAGTAGATTGTTGCCTTTATTTTGCAGGCCTATAAAGGGAGTAAATGTTCCTATGATTGATGTTTTTAAAAGTGAAGTGTCATTACCTGATATGTTCTTACCCTATATTCCTTACATTGATGTTTTTTTAAGGGCCGTTTCCCGGTATGTTCTTGACCGGTATTCCCTACAATGATGATTCAGGTAACGTGCCATTGACAGACGTAAAATAAAACTCACCAACTTAATGCATAACAAAATTAAAAGTGAAAAAAAGGAAAGAATACGAAAAAATAATCAATCAGCAGCGGTCACCATAGCAACGCACGCAATGGCGACGCATGCGCACTGTTTACTATTGCTGATTATTGTGGTTGAAAAGTGTGAGGACGCATTCAAATCCAAATTAAGATCCATTTTACCAATGGGTTAAAAAAATGCCGACATGTATTAATACCTTTCTTCTCCATCAAATGATATGGAACTGTACAATCCTATAGAGAAGCAGTATGGAATTGAAGAACTAGTGTTGCATAATTTTGCTTTAAACCGAAAACATTAAAACCTGCTTTATTGCCGTCTGAAATAAAGAGGAGTTCATCAGGAACTTAAACTGGTTTTAATAATTTTCTCTTCCTCATTTCTCCACTGGAGATTCGACAATATTTTCGCTTTTTCCTCGTTTAAATTATGAATTATAGGAATACTTTTTTTTTTTTAACTTAACGTAATTTTTATTAAAGGTAATTATCACTTTTTCATTGTTTACATTAAATCGATGTCGTTCCAATTAAGTAAGCAGTGGCATAGATGTAAATAGCAGTGGTTTAAGAAAAAATATGATTTTATTTGTAATTAAATTCTATGTAAATTTGTGAAAACGTATTTATAATAAAGTATGAGCCGTGGTGACTCAAGGAACAGAGCGTTCTTCTGCCAATAAGATACACCGGGTTCAAATCCCAGCGATGGTTGGGATTTGAATCAATTCCGCACTCGGCTAGCACCAATCAAAATACTGACGTAAAATGTCCTCAGTAGTAGATGGATCATGGGTTAGAGTCTCTTTGCCGTCTGACTAAGTGTGATAGGTTTTCGTGGTTTTCCTCTACATGTAACGCAAATGTTGGTTAGTTTCATCGAAAAGTCCTTCCCGAAGAGAAATTTCTCCAGGAATTTCCTTGTCTTCTGGATTGGGTTCAAAACTAAGCTACGGAGTCAATGACTAGGCTACGGAGTTGAACATTAGTAGCCATAAACCCAAAATTGGGTCGGCCGTTCAACGAAGGTGAAAAAAAGAAATATAAATAAATAAACGTTCTTATGTTAAAAAAGCTAATCAATTTACCTCAACCTAAGTTTTATGGAGACATTTCCATGGCTATCGTCTTTGATTTTTCAATAATATTAGAAGTCTAGTGTTGCCACCAGATTTATTGAAGGTAATGAAATCAAACGATAATTTAAAAATACTATGCATAAAATGCATAATTTATTCCTCCATATTATTCTAATTTTGAAAATAATATGATGTGTTCATCAAAATTAATGAAGTTTTTAACATTTTTTAAGTTTTTAATAGTTTATGATTCTATGTAACGGCATGTGTAGTTTTTTTGCATTTCAAGTTCGATTATAAATTTCTAGATGTCGTCACTATATAAGTTTTTACATCATCCATAACTCTCTATAAGAAATAGAAAATATGTATGAAATAAAACCTATAACAAAACTACTATTTATAAATGTGGTAAAATAAACTTTTATAAAAATGAAAGTATCCTTTTCCCTTATAATTCGCGAAGTTTGGAATACATTTAATAAAAAGTCATCAATTTTTAAACAAGGTATATTTTGTAGATAAATTTCTACTTTTCTTTTTCCAGATGTCGCCACCATTCTTTTCTTTTTCCTGTTTTTTATTACAGATTTGGTAATTTCAAAACACTACCATTATCATACTCGTAGACGTGATTAGTTCAGCAATGTTCTATCACGGTTTAGTAGCACATAGAATTATGTATAGAAAAATGTTTCTAGATAAATATTCATATATGTATTTGCCAAGAAAAAGTTTAGGACAATATGAGTTTTGTAATAGCAAAACGCATTTCCCTGCCAACGTATGCAAGTAACCATTATAAATCCAATTTTCTTGGAAAACGTCTCAAAAATCAATTTTTAAATTTTTTATAATTTGTACTTGTCAAGCAATTTAAACGTTTCCGTTCTAGCTGTTATGTAATTGTTGGTAGTTTTTAATTTCGCCGTTGCAAGTAAATATTATTTATTTAAATATTTTTTACGTTTCTTACTCTCATAATGCAAAAATTGTTCGATAATAAAAATGTGAAATTTCATGTACATTTAACAAAACGCTTAAAGAACATTTTGATATGTAAATGTTATTTTTTCATGAAACGATGGGTTTTTGAATCATTTAAAAATTAAATTCAATTTTCTCTTCTGCACCGTGTAATAGTTGAGTTTTGCAAATAAAATTATAAGTGCAATTTTTGCGACCACGTATTTCTATCTGAAGATATCATGCCCATTTTTGCGAAATGGTAATGCCCATTAAATTTGTAAAATTTTTATTTATTTTTAATTGTAACATAGTCTAATTTTAATGGCAAATAAAAGGGTTATTTTATTCAAGGAATTCGTTGTTAATATATATTGTAAGCAAATATAGAGAGACTTTTAAAGTTTCTACTTTTGATTCATTTTTTCTTTTCGAAGATGCTTTTAAAGTGAACATCTATGTTCGGCAAAACGCTAATTTCTCTATTTTAGAAAAAAAGTGTGTCCATCGGCTTAAAATATAAAATTCAAATAGTATGGCTAAAATTTTTAATGTTTTTCTATTCACAAAATTTTAAATTTGCTCCCTAGAAACGAATACTAACATACATTTTAACAAATTTGCCACATATGGCTGCTATCTGACTGCCTATGTTTCATTTTTTCTGCAGAGCCGAAAGCAAACTTTCCTTTAAGACTTCCGTTTCGCTCTGCAGAAGAGTTTTGAGAACTACTCCAGACACCAGTCGCGCGTCGTGGCGGGTACCATGGTTACCATAGTTATTTTATTTATTTACTTATTTTACAATTAATTTTTTTATTTATTTATTTTATAGATATCCCCCTACCCCCCAAAAATTGAGTTTACTTGCTTCGGGTGACTTTGGATGCTTTTGTTTTGCATCGGCCACTACGTTCATTGTTCAATGGCTTCATTGTTTTATTTTAACTAACAAATTTACGTACATGTTTACAAATTATGCATGTTATTTTGAAGTCACTGCCATTTTCAAGTAAAAATATATACAAAGTCGGAGTCTCAAATGTATATTCAAAGAGAAAGAGAAAAGTTGACCATTGAAAACATTTTTAACTCTCATCTGATAATCAAACTGGTTTTGATTCCTTTTTTTCTCAATTGTGATTCATTATAATTTCATTACGCACCTCTGATCTTGCGATATATTCGCTAGTTTTTGTTTATTGGTACACATACTTGCAAGCTAGTGTGCTCGATAACATAAGTATGATATAAATGTCTTTGTCAAGTAGATAGGTAGGTACTTATATACATCGCACTGAAGCTGCACGATGAACTATTGGCGACGGCCGGAGAAAAATCCATGAGGATGAAGACATGCTATCACAATTGATCTGAAGGGGAAGAAAATTTTATCCAGATCCCATACCCATGACATTGTTTGTGACCGACCACAGGATTTTCGATTTCAAAGATTTTACAAGCACGCATGTACTCGGCGGGTCTTTGCGGAGTCGAGGATCGAACCCCGGTCCCTGCAAACAAGAGTTCGATTCTCTAACCACAACCCTTTGTCATGCAGAAAGATGGATAGTACAATGCAGAAAAAGACTGCACGAAGAAAACTTTCATGGTTACGACTGGATTAGAACCCGCTTCCCCCACACTATCGGATGATACTGCTCGGACCTTTCGTAAGTATGTGATGCGTTGACGGGACAGCAACTGTTGAACCAAATAACGGCGCAAGGTCCTGAATTGTGGACGACTGACAACACAACAAGATGAGTGGGTGGGCAGAGGGTATACGTGAGCAAGCAACAAACACAAAATGCAAAGCCACAGAGCGGCAGTACCCATCACCGGCAGACGAATGGTCGAGGAGCAGGTCGACAGCGGTGAGACGACCACTATCACCCATCACCCCGTGACCCACGAACGATTTTCTGATTTAAAAGCTTCACTCTCGAACAAATAAAACTTTACAATAAGTAATAAAATGTTTGAACAAAAAGTCATCAAAATTTCAGGTTTTGTTTTACATCAAACTGGCAGAGAGCAGCTTTACAATCACAGGACGATGCTCAATCAGATGGATGACTAGGTTTAACAGCCTGAAGAATATGCCATTCTTCCTTAGATTCGGTACAAGGCTCATTGGTTGCAGGGACACGTCCTTCTCAGACCAAAGAGAGTTCATATTGGTTCGAATTATTCAAGTAACACAGTTCACGCAGGATCTATTTTCTTTGCAATCCTGCCTGCAATGCCATAGATGATTGAAGTTCACACAGTCACTCTTTCTTGTTAAGTCTCGCAGTGAACTGTTCGTAAGGACACGGTTCCCAGTAGAGCACCGTGGTCAAGCATCACTGGCTGCTACCAATAAGCGGGTGGGTGACCACTTTGATCAGCCTTGCGTAGGGACTAAGAGTGCGCCGTACCGGTCCTCTTTAAACTGGTCTACCGTAAAGAGCTCAACTTCCAGCGCAGGTCGTTGGGTTACCAGAGGGTAGAAGCCTTAAATTTTAAAGAGGAACAAATTTGCCATGGCACTTTTTCGGATCACCCTCAGGGATGTTTCTCTGACCGTCACCATTGTGGAGAACCTGGCTGGTAGGGTGTTGGACTCATGTTCGTGAGAACGGGAGTAAAAATTAAATAGTGACTCGTGCATGTTAAATCTGTCGCGGTCACAAAGTTCCCATAACAAATCAATTCCTCTGGGGGCACTGATCCAGGAGTTTCATTGTCTTTTGGATCACGTTCAAAATCACAAGGCTACGGATTTGAACATGGTAGTTGTGAACTCAAATCTGGTTCGGCTGTTCAACGGCGGTTGTAAAATAAAGTAAAATAGCTCCACTACTATGTAAATAAAGTAAAGATAAATAAAGTCGACTAGGTAGACTTTATCGTTGACCCACTCCGTTGCTTTCGTGGTATCTGACTGCTCGAAGGTTTTTCTTTCACGTTAACCCTCTTCCACACAAGTTTCAATTTTGCTTTGTGAGTTCCAAGCACGATATTTAACACCCAATTCGAGTTTTAATAGAAGAACTTACTTCCAATTCTGTGTTTTCAAATTCTTGTTGTTGTTGCTCTTAAACTGGCGTATGTCAAATAAGTTCCGGGACGTGAATAAGAGCAAGAAAATCTGCAACAAAAAGAGGATCTGAGGTAAGATACACCTTAGAAAGTCCAAGGTAAACCAGAATATGTCCCGGCGTTGAACACAGCATTTTTTTACAAGTAGGGAAGATCTCCCTCAAAAGTATTACACTTGAGATGGCCACTTGCAAATTGGACGGAAACAGTCTGGGTTCTTCGGTCATATTTTATGTCCAGGAGGGTACCGAGAGATGTCCTATGATACCAGTGGTGTGTATGTGGTAAACGCCCTAATAGATAAAGCTTGGATCTTTCATTTCATATTCTTTTTTGTTATCTTTAAACTCGTTTTCGTAGTTGCTTCATTGAGCTCGAACACGATTACTCGACGTGAAATTAAAGATAGTACCAGACTTTGCTCGACTGGGGTTCAAGTCTCCTCGGACGGGAGGAGGGGGTTCAAACAAATTAATTATAAATATTTGAATTAAAACGTATTTATACTTTTCATTTTTTCCTCGCATCATTTTTTTAAAAGTATTCTAAAATCACTCATTTTGACACCATAATGTGCAAATTCTTTTTAATGTAAATTTAAATCGCCTTTTTTTCTGTTATCCATGTATTTTCTGTTATCCATGTATTACCCATGTATGGTACAATTTACCACACATTATAAGCTTAAATTTTACTTTTGTAATAATGAAAAATTGTTGTCGCTGTCACCGCTATTTCAAAAAATTTTTACGCTTCTTACTCTCATAATGCAAAAATTGTTCGATAATAAAAATGTGAAATTTCATGTACATTTAACAAAACGCTTAAAGAACATTTTGATATGTAAATGTTATTTTTGCATGAAACGATTGGTTTTTGAATCATTTAAAAATTCAATTCAATTTTCTTTTCTGTACCGCGTAATAGTTGAGTTTTGCAAATAAAGTTATAAATGCAATTTTTGCAACCACGTATTTCTATCTGAAGATATCATGCCCATTTTTGAGAAATGGTAATGCCCATTAAATTGTAAAATTTTTGTTTATTTTAATTGATACATTGTATGATTTTACGGACAAAAAAAATAGGGTTATTTTAATTAAGGGATTCGTTGTTAATATATATTGTAAGCAAATATAGAGACACTTTTAAAATTTCTTCTTTTGATTCATTTTTTTTTTCGAAGATGCTTTTAAAGTGAACATCTATGTTCGGCAAAACGCTAATTTCTCTATTTGAGAAAAAGAGTGTGTCCATCGGCTTAAAATATAAAATTCAAATATTATAGCTAAAATTTTTAATGTTTTTCTATCACAAAATTTTAAATTTGCTCCCTAGAAACGAATACTAACATACATTTTAACAAATTTGCCACATATGGCTGCTATCTGACTGCCTATGTTTTATTTTTTCTGCAGAGTTGAAAGCAAACTTTCCTTTAAGACTTCCGTTTCGCTCTGCAGAAGATTTTTGAGAACTACTCCAGACACCAGTGCACGTCGTGTCGGGTACGAGGAAAAGTCACTTCAGATAGGGGGATAGGGTGAATAGTTTTGTCTTGATCTTGGCATAGGTCAGAGTAAATAAACCAATCGACACTTTCATTCCTCCATTGCATCCCCATTAGAAATGTGCTCTCGCTTGTTGCCTTAGCAGCAGACAGCACCAGACTTTTAGTCTGGAGGAGTTCTTCTCAAAGCCGCGCAATAGGTAACCTTTCACACAGCTAATTAATTATTGTTTACCGCAAATCAACTCGAAACATTCTTTCTTCTACGATTTAAATTTATTTTCGCTTTTACAGTTATAAATTTTAAGTTACAAAAAATAGGCACTGTAAAGTTATGGAGGTAGGGCACAAAATTAAAAAAAATAAAAAATAAAAAAAAAAAATTAAAAAAAAAAAAAAAAAAAATACGAATTTTTATTTTATTTCTCAGGAACTATTTGGCAGATCTTTCACAAATTTTATGTTTTGTCTTTTAAAATTGCTTTCTTTCAAATGATGAAAAAACTGTATACGTAACATTACTAAACTTTTTCGAGTTTCATTAAGTAAAATAATAAAATATAATAAATATTTACTAAAAATTATATTTTGCAATGAATTATCTTTAGAAAAACAAATTTTATGATTGTATGCAACACTTTTTCAATTCGCTTAAAAAAACTTTTTGGGACATAGTGAAATGTGCAGAAACTAAAGTTAACATTAACGGATCCAAACTTTAAACCGCGTTTTTGAACAAATTATTAAATCTATATCTCCAGATCGCGACTACTATATTTTGTGGGTCAGAAATCCGAATCATTCGAAAAAATGTATGTTTAATCAGAGAAAGTATGTTTTTGTCACTAAATTTCCTATTTTTAAAATATCATATGCTCTAATTAATTAGTATATTTAACGTCACCCTCTCGAACCATTCAGAATGAGGGTGGAGCCCACACCACAGTCCTATAACATGAAGATTTATTATTTCGGTGGGCCGACCGGCCTGTGTAGAGGGCAGGGAACTGTTCTTGCACCAGAAAGGTTCTGGATTCAAATCCCAGGCAAGGCATGGGTGTTTCTTTCTCTCTATCTGTGTTCTATGTCCTTTCTCCTTTGTGTGTGAATGTGACCCGCCCTATAAACGGGTTGTGGTAGTATGTCGTGGGCGACGCTTCTCCACCGCCGTGGCTTCGCCACAGGTGCCCACTGGGTAACGAAAATATAGTTAACAGTTCTGGCACTTTCTGTGGCCAATGGACAATAGTTCCAAGCGCCCGCCATTAAAATAAAAATATTTCGGTGGGTCCATTTGTTTTAGTTTGTGTTAGCTACTATATTTTGGAGGTCAGAAATCCGAATCGTTTGCGGTTCTCATAATCAAATTTTGCAAAAGAATGATGTTTTCATGTAATTTTAGTATTATTTAATGTTATTAATTTTAGTATGGTTTGATGTTTTCTTGCTGTTCTATCAGTAGAATGATTTAACGTTTTCACGTAATTCTAGTATTCGAATAATTCTTCATGTTCGTTTATATAAGTTGCTTTTTTCAGTTGCTGAGATAAATTTCAATTTCATTTTATCAGTAAATTATAAGAACTGAAAAATCAAATAATTTTTTTTGGAGCCACATTTTTGTTTTAATACAAAACATGCCGCAAAGTAATAACATCAGGTGTAAAAACTATAATATTTATTCAGCGGTTTTTAATCTTTCTACATCAGTGCCCCTGAATTTTGAAGCGTTGTTTTTACGAGCAGATTTATAGATAATAGGTGGAGGTCGGCGACATGGTGACCCCACGCAGGCTCCATGCAATGATTGGCATTTGTCTAATGTCATCTGATCGAACCTCACATAAATACCTAAACGTTGTGATAAATAAAAACCGCACTCTAGCCACAATTTAATCTTTCAATCAAATAGTAATCTCCCATTGGCTTTTACTGATTTCACGTCACTTGTCGTTTTTTTATTTATTTATTTTTAAAAAATTTTTTGTAACAAAGATGTGCAATTTTAAAGAGTGAGCTGATTTGCTTTTGTTTCTTTCTGTTTTAGGCAAAATGGATAAGATATGAAAATAATTTGTTATATGAAAAGGGTTGCGTTTTTGTTTGTTTTCTGAAGTTGACAAGAGATTTATCTTTCTTCTGATAGGCACATTAAAAATCTCAAGTGGTTTATGTAAGTTTGAGAATAGTTGATTATCACGCGGTTTGTCAGCTATCAACAGACGATTCTAGTGCAATATTTGTTCTATATTAGGTTTCGTTTTACTTTTGTTTTTGACATTCATTCAGATAAGATAAATTAAATGTAATTTTTTAAATCTTAATGAAAGAGAAATGAGAAAGAAGATTGAGATGAAATGAAATAAATTGTAAAATAAAAAAGATCCAGCTAGAAGGCAAGTCATCTGTCTTTAAAAAAAATAATATCATAAGGGAAATAATTATTGTTGTGATTCCTGGAATCTTATTCTTTTCCTTGAACTTCTATGCGTGATTAAAATGAAGCAGTTTCTAAAGAACTTGTGCGGAATATTTTGTTTCTTGAAAGCTCTAAATCTTCTTAATATCCTTCTACCTATTACTCTGGATCATAAGTGATAGCGGGTTCGATTATTCTGAAATCATGCGTAATTTCTTTAATGAGTAGACAAATTTAGCACTTTCACCTAGCCTCTTACAGAGTCACGTATAGATTTCCTGTACAGCTCAGTTTTTACAGAATATTTCCGGTACTTTAAAGAGCTGTGGTATAACACACTTGTACGTGAACATGTGTAATACTGCGCTATGAAGTTTCTAAATCTTTCTAATGTCAATCTATCAATTTCTCTGGAGTGCATACCGTAGAAAGTTCGATTCCTTCAAAAGCATACATTGTTTCTTCAACCATTAGAAAGCACTTTACCACACGTTTTAATAGTTTTAAGTTCAGTGCAGTACTTACGGAACAATCTCGGCTCTCTCACAAAATTTGCGCGGAATACACGCGTGTGACGTGAAAGTGCTAAATCTTTCAAATATATATATATATATATATATATATATATATATATATATATATATATATATATATATATATATATATATATATATGTAATAACAGAGCACTACCCTGTTATTAATATGGGAATAATTAGTCCAAATATCAGATGAATAATGAATCCAGATTCTGCATAGCGGTTTATTTATTAAAAGATGGTGAAGCAACAGTTTCCTCCCCTCTCCGGCTGGAGGGGGAGAGACACTTTTCTCGTCAGATCTGACGGAGTTTAGCTAGCACAAGTAAAACACAAAAAGCCAAGCAAAAACGATAGGTCCTGCGTTTTATAGGATAATTAAAAAGTGTAAAGAGGCCAGTCATATTGCATTCCTTGTATTCCTACGCCTCATCGCAAATAATTTAATGCTCATAGAAAATCGTTTAATCTTTCCTTATATGGAAGTGAAAGATCTTAAAATAACTCCTCTTTTGAAACATAAATCTAATTATAATTTATTGGCATGTTTAGAGCCTTGAATTCCCAAAATAGAATATCTGTACTCTAATTTTTTAACTAAGACATTTTATGAAAATGAATAAGTTTCAATGCTTTTATTAATCCAAAAGTAATTTTATAACTTTTGTATTACATCCCCCTCAAAAAAAAATTTTTTGGTTAGCCAAAAAAAAAAAATTTAAATTTAGAATAATATGACTTTATAAGCTTTATGCTGGTATGACTGTCCTCTTTCCTACTATAAACAACATTTTTTCAATTATGTGAAAAAATATTATTTACAGTAACAACAATAAAAACATAATAATGCAATTTATCTATTTAGGCAACTAAACAGAAAAAAAAAATGAAACATTTATATCGATTTTACTAAAATTTTAAAAAACTTTTTTCACACTAAAATATACAAAACGAACTGGACACTTTTCATGATTTAATTGTAACATTTGTGGGCTGTGATATTTCCTAAGCTTTGATACATGTACTATTTCAAACTTTAGTTTTCTCAAATTATTACTTTTATTTATTTATTTTCTTTTTTAATTAGCTTCTTGGTCATTCTTTCTTTTTCCTATTTTTTCTTTTATTTTTGTTACCCTTTACGTTTTTTTTTCAGTGTTTACTTTTACTGAAACATCTTCAACTTTTCTTTTTTCGATGTTTACTTTTACTGAAACATCAAACTTTTATTTTTTCGATGTTTACTTTTTCTGAAACATCAAACTCTTATTTTTTTCGATGTTTACTTTTACTGAAACATCACCTTTATTTTTTTCACTATTTTTAACCTTAACATTTTGAGAATTTTGCTGTCTAATGTGCAAAGATAAGTTGTCATTGTTAGAATTAGCAGAGGTGATCAATCTCATACCAAATTGAGTAACAACTGGCCAGACACAAATCATAAACAAACAAAAAACTCTGAAAGTTTGCAACCCTACTAAAGCATATAGTAAATCAGTATCAAGCATAAAACCTAGCTGAGTCAACAATTTCGCCTATCATAATAAGGGGAAACTCACAAATTCTGTTAAGTGTTAACTGTCCTTTCGTTAGGGTAACATTTAAGTTTTCAAATTTTTTAATAGGAATTTTCAATTTTGACACAAAGTCATTTTTTTTGTTAGGAAATTCTAATATTTTCATTTCTATTTTTAACGTATTTTTAAGTTTCTTTAGTTACCATTACTTTTCAATTTGTGTTAGATCATTTTCCCATCTTTATGTTGGGATTCACTCTCAGCAATAAGAAACTTTCTCTGTTAATGGAAATTACTGAGCTAGAACTGAGCTTTGTACTATTTACCAACGTTGGACTCAAGCATTAATATCTAGTCGCTTTTCAATTTAAATTCTAAAAACAAGTATTAATTTCATTTTTCAAAACTCTTTGTATTAGTTTAAAATTTTCTTGGTTTAATTTATAATTTCTACCACACCGCAATTGCATTCAAAATAAAAATAATTTAATGGCATTTTTATCTTAACCCTAAACACCATTAAAGCACAAATATAAATTCTACTAATCTATAAATCATAGAAACTGTAACACATAAAATAATAAATATGAAAATAAATTTTCCAATTTTTTTATGCCAATCAAAACAATCAATTCACTGAAAATAAAAATGACAAGAAAAAAAATTTCAACAGTAAATACGATCATTGTATAAAAAATCATTGTTTCATATGAAACATCAAGTATAAATTTTTTTTTTTTTTAAAAAATCATAATAATTATTTCTGTTTATTTACACGAGTGCTTTTTTTTATTAATCAATAAAGATTAAAGAAATAAATGTTTTACGAGTAAAATATAAAAATATCAAAGGATACGTGAAAAAGTTCGATTTAATCCACAATATTTCTTGAAAGCCACAACATCATATGACAGTTGATAGGAAAATAAAATAAATTTTTTTTTCTTCGTTAAAATGATTCATAAATTAACACCGACATGAAGGAGCAATTGAAGCATATATTTCTTGGAGTTCTGAGTAGGAGGGAGGGAATGTCGAACATCTAAAAGGACCATCGTAAACCATTCCGGGGTGGGAAAACACTTCATCGACGATTCGATCCAGAGCAACACTGGCATAACTAAATTTTCCATAGGTCAAGTAGGTTGTAAAGTAAAGGGATGGGATTTTCAAATAACAGAGCACTAGGAACCGAATCATTTTCTTTATCAGCTTTAGACACTAATTTTCACTAATTTTCCGTGGTATTTCTCAGCTCCAGCCTCCATGTAGCAATAAGGTACGGGTATTTTACGAAGGGATGAGGAATCCTTCGGCTTCGGGGTGAGGGAAACCTCGGACGATTCTGCGCTTCCTGCCGTATAAGGTTTTATACGGAATGTTTTTTCTATCAAATGGTTTCTCCGCTGCGAAGTTTATTTCCTGCCGTCTTGTAATAACAGAGCACTACCCTGTTATTAATATGGGAATAATTAGTCCAAATATCAGATGAATAATGAATCCAGATTCTGCATAGCGGTTTATTTATTAAAAGATGGTGAAGCAACAGTTTCCTCCCCTCTCCGTCTAGAGGGGGAGAGACACTTTTCTCGTCAGATCTGACGGAGTTTAGCTAGCACAAGTAAAACACAAAAAGCCAAGCAAAAACGATAGGTCCTGCGTTTTATAGGATAATTAAAAAGTGTGAAGAGGCCAGTCATATTGCATTCCTTGTATTCCTACGCCTCATCGCAAATAATTTAATACTCATAGAAAATCGTTTAATCTTTCCTTATATGGAAGTGAAAGATCTTAAAATAACTCCTCTTTTGAAACATAAATCTAATTATAATTTATTGGCGTGCTTACAGCCTTGAATTCCCAAAATAGATTATCTGTACTCTAATTTTTTAACTAAGACATTTTATGAAAATGAATAAGTTTCAATGTATATACATGTTTATATATATATATATATATATATATATATATATATATATATATATATATATATATATATATATATATATATATATATATATATATATATATATATATATATATATATATATATAAAATTATGTTCAGTCAAGTCCATTTCGTCAGTTTTTCAACACTTTTTGTTTTAAAAATTGAAATTTCTTTTGTTTTGTTTTTGCTGATTTTCTGTATTAATTATAGTGCAACATTTTAAGGGAGCATTTTTAATAGACTTTATTCTATTATTGTCACTAAGGTAAGACAGATAACATAGAAAACTATGATTTCCATCCTTAAAGTTATATTTCAGAATTTAGAACATTTTATATTCCACATACGATCAACGAAAGATATATTAAAAAATGAATTAAACTGATAAGCTTAACTTAAATTGCTTGCAAACTTCAAAGCGTCCCCTATAGAAATCAGTGCAAGATGCGTTTTTTAAATTTTATTTTTTCTAAAAAACTATCATTATTAATTGTAATTCTAGTGAGAAAACGATTATAAATCATTGTCACACCAAACAGTTCAAGTACTAAACTTTTTTCACCTTTAAGAAATCCCAATGCCCCGAAATAAATATCTTTGCAAAAACGGTCGAATGCTATATGCAATAATGAAAGTTTGACCGCTACCGTGTCACCATTTCGTACCATTTTCAGAACTGGGTGATCTTAGATTTACAAAGTTTCTTTTCCAGTTTCCTTGTAACAATTAGCAAAGGCAATAATCTGATAAGAGAAACTCATTCTTCTTCTTTCTTCTTCAGCACGACAGCCCCCTACAGGCCTTGGCTGCCTCAACCACACGTAGCCCCCAACGCCTCCTGTCCATGGCGACATTTTTTCAGTTGTTTATCTGTAACATTTTTAGATCTTTAGCAGTGTAATCCAGCCATCTAGTTTTAAAGGTGGCGATTCGGAGTGCATTATTTATTGGACCTCTCCAGATATGGCCAAGCCATCTTAATCTATTGCTTCGGATGACCTGTACTATCTGTGGTTGTCCATAGAGTCTATATAATTCAAAGTTGTATCTGATTCGCCAACAGCCTCCTTCCTGTACAGGGCCAAAAATATTTCTAAGGATTTTCCTTTCAAAAACACCAAGAATACGCTGAGTGTCTGCGTTTAGTGTCTATGTTTCACTTGCATAGAGCAATACAGGTAGAATAAGAGTCTTATAAATTTTAATTTTAGTTTTTCGACTGATTAGGCTTGATCTTAATTGCTTTCTTAGTCCAAAGAAAGACTTGTTTGCCATTTTAATTCTGTTGTCTACTTTTGTTTTTATGCTGTTTTGGTCCTTGATCATTGTTCCAAGGTATTTGAATTCATTAACCTTTTCAAAGGTGTAACCATTTATGAATAAAGGATCGTGATTTACAGTTTTGGCTGGAGATTCCACAAATTTAGTTTTGTCTTCATTGATGGTAAGGCCCATATTTGTGGCAGAAGTTTCAAGAGCCAGAAAGGTGTCTCTCACAGCTCTCTCTGACCTTCCTATGACACCGATGTCATCGGCATATGCCAGTAATTGAACTGATCTATTCCAAAGGGTGCCTTTACGGTCTAATGCACAGTCTCTGATACATTTCTCCAGAGCCAGATTAAAGAGTAGGCAGGCGAAGGAATCCCCGTGATGCAGGCCTCTCTCTGTTGAAAATGGTTCCGATAATTGATTTTGGATTTTAACCCTGCATCTTATATTACTTAGTGAAGCTCTGGTTAAGTTAATGAGTTTAGTAGGGATCCCAAATTCGGCCATTGCTTCCAGTAGTTTATCTATCTTAATGCTGTCGTAAGCAGCTTTAAAGTCTATAAATAAATGAAAAGTTTTGGTATTATATTCCTTAGTTTTTTCTAAAATTTGTTTTAGGGTGTGAATTTGATCTATAGTAGATCTTTGTGATTTAAAACCACATTGGTAGTCTCCAATTATTTTGTATGTAAAAGGGAGAAGTCTTGCAAAAAAGTAAGTTGGAGAATATTTTATATGCCGTATTGAGGAGTGTAATGCCCCTATAGTTAGGACATTCAAGTTGGTCTCTTTTCTTAAATATGGGGCAAATGGAGCCTTCTTCCCATTCAATGGGCAATTTCTCCGTATCCCAAGTTTTTACCATGATATTATAGATGGCATTAAGAAGCTCTGGTTCATCAGTTTTTAGTAGCTCAGATGGTATACAGTCGGGACCAGCCGACCTATTGTTGTTAAGTTTTTTAATAGCTAAGACAACCTCATCTAGAGATGGTGGGGGGGGGATGTCTACGTGTTGAACTGGGTTCAGTTCTTCAGGGCTGTTCTCTAAGTTGAGAGTCTCATTTTTTTTTTGCTTCGAGCAAATCTTGAAAATAGCCTTTCCAGACTTTAAGCACGTGATGGAGTTCACTCAGAAGTTCTCCATCCTTATTTCTGCAGGTGATAGATTTTGGCTTAAATTCTCTTCTCAAATTATTTACTAGTTTATAGAACCTCCTACATTCTTTTCGGTTATTCCGGCTTTCCAGGAGTTTTAGTTCCTCTAGATATGCTCTTTTCTTTATGTAATTTCTTTTCTGTTTTCCTCAGATCCCTGTATTTTCCCTCATAACTTCTGATATAATGTTTTTGTATCATCAGTCTGTAGGCTTTGTTCTTTTCCTCAGTAGCTTTTCTGCAATTGTCATCAAACCACTCTCTTCTGGTACTACGTTCTAAGCATGGAATGGTTTCACGTGTTGATTTTAAAATGATTTCTTTAACTGAGTTCCAATCGAAGATGCTATTTGAATTTACTTTTTCCAGTTCAATGGATCTAGATAGTTTGCCCTTGTATTCCTAAAGGATGCTGGGATCATTTAATTTAGCGATGTCTAGTTTAGGAAAGGTGTTTTCCCTCTTAGGGTAAAATTTCTTACATAACGTAAGTCTAACTTTGGAGATGACCAGAATATGTTCGGTGTCTACATTTGCTCATCTGTAACTTCTCACATCTAGCACATTGCTACGATGTCTTGTATCTACAAGTACATGGTCTAATTGATTAAAGTTTAAACCGTCTGGGGATCGCCAGGTGTACTTGTGTATTTTATTATGTGGGAATGCTGTACTGGATATAAACATATTCTCTGAAACAGCAAAATCAAAAAGTCCGTTTCTGTTACGAGGGTTGATATTTATATTTCTGGCCTTGGCAACAGTAAGTGTTGCTAGGCGACCGCAGACGATTTTAATCGAAAGTTTGATATTTTTAAACATAAATGCAGCAGACGATTTACCATTATAGCTTCATTTGTGTTGTTGACAGTAAATTGAAAAGTTCTTCTCTTTCAAAAAATGGAATTGAAGCGTGAACATTTTCGTGCCATTATTTTTTATAGCTTTCGACGTGGATTGTGAAGACAAGAGTGCTTCGATGAACTTAATTCTTTATTCAGCGATAAAGCGCCATCCTACAGCACTGTAAAAAATTGGTATAACGAATTTAATCGTGGTCGATGTTCGATCCAGGACGAATCCCGTGCAGGTCGTCCAAAATCCGTTGTTGTGCCAGAAAAGATCAATGCTGTGCGTGAACTGATAAAGCAAGACCGTCATGTGACATACCGTGAGATAGAGGCGTCTTTGGACATTAGTATGACTAGCATCAATAAAATATTGCATGAACATTTGAGCGTAAAAAAAATTTGTTCGCGTTGGATCCCGCATAATCTGACAAACGCTCAAGAAAAGGCTCGTGTCGATTGGTGCAAGGAAATGTTGGAAAAATAATACGTTCAAGGTACATCAAAGGCTGTGTATAACATCTACACAGGTGACGAATCATGGATCTATGCATATGAGCCGGAAACAAAACAGCAATCAACTGTATGGGTCTTCCAAGACGAGGCAAAACCAACAAAAGTTGTTCGAGGAAGAAGCACATCGAAACAAATGATTGCCTGTTTCTTCGGCATTAACGGTCATGTGGCAACAGTGGCGTTAGAGCAACGCAGGACGGTCAATTCTGAATGGTACACGACCATTTGTTTGCCAGAAGTCATCGGAGAAATTCGAAAAAAGCAGAAGAACAGGCGAATCATTCTTTATCATGACAATGCGAGCTCTCATACATCGACTCAAACAGAGGCATTTCTGACGGAGCGAAAGATAGAACTGATGGGTCATCTGCCGTACAGCCCTGATTTGGCACCCAATGACTTCTTCTTATTCCCACACATCAAAAATAAATTACGTGGACAACGATTTTCGACCCCCGAAGAAGCGGTTGATGCATTCAGAACGCATGTTTTGGAGTTACCTTAATCGGACTGGAAAAAGTGCTTTGAAAATTGGTTCAAACGCATGCAAAAGTGTATTGATCATCATGGAGAATATTTTGAAAAACAATAAAACCAGTTTCGATCCTACATATTTGTTTTTTTCATTATTAGGCCAGAAATATAAATAGCAACCCTCGTAGTCTCAGGGTGTAGGCTTTCAGCTGAAGCATAGGATCTAATGAATTGTTCTCTTCCAACCTTAGTCTCCAACCTTAGTCATTGAAGTCTCCAAGAACCAGCTTCAAGCCCTGGATAGGGCATGAATCGTAACACTTAACAAGTAGGTCATAAAAAAATCTTTTTCCTCCTCGTCTTTGTCTTCTGTTGGCTCATGGGCGCAGATCAATGTGATATTGTAATGTCTTCCTCTGATTCTGATTTTGCAAATCCTCATGCTTATGGCCTGAAAATCAATAACTAAGTTTCTTAGTTTTTTGCTTACGATGAATCCGACACCAAACTGGTGGGATTTTTCTTGGTAGCTATAGTAAACTCTGCAATCCTTCCTATCCAAAATGCCTTGTCCCAGCCATTTAATTTCCTGGATTGCTAGGATATCAATATCATAGTTGACAAGTACATCAACTAAGTTTTTCGGGGCACATCCTTTATATAGGGTGCGAACATTCTAAGTGCCAATTTTCAGGTCCTTTTCCGTTCCAAGTCGTTTGGGTAGAGTCCTGCCGGTTTCCACGTATTGTTGAGGTTTCTGAACTGGAAGTTTTTTACAATGTGGAGTAGTTGGCCCCATGCCAAACCCCCAACCTGGAAGACCAGGGTGTTCCTCTTTGTCTGGCGTGTCCCGTCCAACCTGTCCGGCTTGGGTGACCCTGCCAGTAGCTAAGCTACCGCCTGCATAGCTGCCGGGGTCGACAACACACACAAACCACACCACCACGATAAGGTGGGAACACCAACGGGAGAGAAACTCATTACAGTGCTTAAATAGCAAGTAAACTTTAAAACATTAAGTTTAGGAATCAGTGCTAGATGTGGTTTGCCTATTTTTGTAGAAAATTATTTTTTATTAGTGTACTGCAAGAGAATAAGATTAAAAATCATGACCATACCAAGCAGCCCGAGAATTAAACTCCCCCCCCCTTAAATCCTTAAGGGCCGTAAAAACATCAGAACCGTCAAAATTAGTTTAGTTTGGCTCTTGTATAACTTTATTTAAATGAATGTTTACATTATTTTGCTTTCTTTGTGGTTAGCGTTCAAATCCACAGCCCTTCCATGAGTTAATAAGATTTAGTGATACAACAGAAACACTTTAAGTATTTAAATGCTATACGCAATAATGAAAGTCTATCAGGCTGGGATAGCCTGGTTGGTAGGGCGTTGGACTCGTGTTCGAGAGAGCGGGAGTTCGAATCCAGCCTCACGAAGAAACCCAGTGTATTAAATCGTGACTGGTGCAAGTTAAACTTGTCGGGATCACTAAGTTCCTATAACAAATCAATACCTCTGGGGGTATTGATCCTGGAGTTCTATTGTCTTCTGGATTGGGTTCAAAATTACAAGGCAACGGCGCTGAACACTTGAAACAGTAAACTCAAATTTGGGTCGGCTTTTCAACGACGGTTATAAAATAAAATAAAATTAAAGTTTATCTGTTACCATCTCACCATTTTGCATTATTTTCAGAGTTAGATGTTCTTTAATTTCCAGAATTTTGTCTCCAGTTTTATTGAAATCATTAATAATGACAATAAACTAATAAGAAAAAAGCCACTACGGTGCTTAAGTAGCATGCAAACTTAACATCTAGTTTAGGAATCAGTGCCAAACGTGATTTTCCAATTTTTCTAGAAAAATTATTTGTACTGCAGGAGAATAAGATTATAAGTCATAGCTAAGCCAAACAATCCGAGTATTAAACTTTTTTCAACTTTGAGAAGCTCAAATGGCTTAACAGAAACATTTTTACTAAAGCGCTCGAATGTTACATGCAGTAGTGAAAGTTTATCAACAACTGGCTCACCATCTTGCACTATTTTCAGAGCTAGATGTTCTTCAATTTCTAGAATTTCTTTTTCAGTTTTAACGCAAGCATTTACAAAAGAACTAAGCTGATAAAAGAAAACGATCCCAGTGATTAAAAAGCTTGCTAACTTCCAAATGTTTGTCTTAGGATTCAATGCTAGATACAGTGCTAAGCTTAGATTGATGAACCAATAAACAATCAAGCATGCCACCAAAGATTGGAGCAAATCGTTGACTTTATTTACGGCATTTGTTCTTCGTTCATAACCATTAATACATTTTTTAAGTTTTGCTGTGTCTATTCCATTTTTTACATCATTTTTAACTGCGCAATTGTAGGAATAGATAGCATCATAGTTTTCTACTTGCGCTAAATAGCAAATAACAGCCGCTATTGATGGCATAAAGGTGAAAAACGCATAAGAAGTGCAAACCAAAATATTTCTTGTTATTGTAAGCGCATAAATTACGGGATCTGTTAGTTCTTCGAAAGTCTCTCTCAGAAACCTATTAAAGTCAAATGCAAATATGATCCCAGTAACACACATAATGTAATGAAACACAAGTGAAACGAATACTAATATCAGTTTTTTGTTACGCATTATGCTGTAAGCTTTTGAATGAAATTTTCTCATTTGCCTAATTAACTCCACCTTTTCAATCACTTTTCTCAGAACAATACGGGGAATTATGCTAAGAGCAAGTACCGAAAGAAAATCTATGACATGCATTACACCGAAAATAAAGTTGTGCTTAAAAAATAATGGCTCTGATGGAACAGCAACAGCAACTGATGTAACAAGCCACAATTTATAAAGTATTGCAGGAAACTTGTTGCGCATTTGTTTCACAAAACTGTTCTTTGAATTCACATTTTTTGATACCACAATGCCGAATAACTTTAGAAAGGCAAGTAAAAATTGCCAGTCATTTGATTGAAGTAAAGTTGGTTGAGTTGAAACAGAAATCATTTTTTTTCTTCAAGAAAAACTAAATAAATATAAATACTATTTTTCAAGCTATTATTTGATCGTGAATAAGGACAAGAGATGATATCAATGCTTTAAATTAATTTATCATTGTAGCTTGAATTAGGATAAGGGCTTGATTTGAGAGAAAAAGGTGAATATCAATGCTTTCAGTCAAGTTTTTATTGGAATAAAGGTGAGATAACATTTCTTGCAATTAAACTTCAAAAAGTTTCATTCTTGTTTTTCAAAGACAGTACATATTCAATTTGTTATTCTTAAGATATGATTCCCTCTAATACGATTTAAATACTTGTAGAAAATAAACAAAAACTCTAAAACAGTCTTTTCCGAACTGTAATCTAATGTATTTTTATGTGCTTATCAATTTTGATTGAAAAGCACTCTTCAAATGTTATGCGCCAATCAGTATAGCGTCTACAATTAATTATTATAATTATTATTATTAATTATTTATAATTAAATTAATTATTATAAAAGCATCACTATTGATTAGCATTTAAGAGAAATTGCGTGACTTATAAAAATTGTATAATTATTATAAAAGGTAACATTTCATCTTTCGATGTTTATATGCTATCATTAATATAGTTAGTTCTATGATATTTCTTATTAAAAACGTTTAAAATTCAGCGAAATGAATACTCAAATTAATGATTTTAAAAGCATTTCAGGGAGTTAATTTTTATGTATACTATTTAGTGTGACTGCAATCATTTTTGTTTTTTTTCCTCTGATTTTTGGCTTTTAAGTAGCAATATACCTCTTAACATTCAATTTTCATATTTTCAATAAATTTCAAGTTTCTGTGTTCAATAGTTATAAATCTTTTATTCATTTTACTCTGATAACAAACTCCGCGGTTACTTTTCTTCCACCATTGCTCTTTTTGTCCTCAAAAAAATCTATATTTTTAAAAAGTAAAGGATCATTTTGTTTTTAAAATCTGTAATTATCCAAATTTTATTTAAGAATACTTTGTTATTGAATAGCATTTGTTACCTGGCAAATATCAACCTCATTAACTCTCCTTTAAGCAGTTGGACTCAAAACTAAGATGCCTTTTGTTGAGAAGAGCTTGCACGAGTTCGTTCTATATGACCCTAGTGCACGTTGCACTTAAGGCTAAATAGCTGTCATCCCTAAGTGCTCTGCAATTGATTTTCTGGACATTTTTTGTGATTTCCTAACTCATTCCATTATCTGGAAACAACATTTCGGGTTGTATTTGAGGTACTTTATTGACGTCGCATTAGAGCTCCACAATGGGCTATTGGCGACGGTCTGGAAAACATCCCTGACGATGATCCGAAGACATGCCATCGCAATTTTGATCCTCTGCAGAGAGGATGGCTCCTCTGCTTCGGCAACCCGATGACCTGCATGCGAAGTCGAGCACTTTACGGTAGAACAGTTTAATGAGAACAGATACCGTGCTACCACTGTCCCTACGCAGGCTGATCTAAATGGTTACCTACCCACTTACTGACCGCAGCCAGTGATGCTTGACTTAGATGCTCTACTGGGAACGATGTCTTTACGATCTGTCCACTGGGTTGCATTTGAAGAAGAATTGCCCTATAAATTTTAAATATTCTCATAAATAATAATATATTGTGAGGTCATTGAGAATCATGCCTCATATTACTCCAAGGATACGGAATGACTTTTTGAGCTTGTCGTGCCCATTGACATATGATCTTGTGTTTTTGATCTTGAATCTCGTTTTTGTCATACATCGATGCATTATGAACGTTATTTAATTTGTTATCTTGAATACTTTGAAATAATTATCTTTGAGTTTAGCAAGCAGGAATAGAGCTACCTGGTGACACAAATATTTACATTGCAAATAAACATTTGATAAAGTTATTCAAGTTTTGGACTATTTAAACAGTTATGTTAGTAAAGTTTCAACTAAATCACGATTGTTGTTGTCAAAGTTTTAAATGTGTGTAACGGAAATTAAGAATTTCACGCGCAGAGTTTGTCTGATCTCAAGAAATAGGGTGAACCAAATCGAGTGAAATTGCATGGGAGTATGGGAAAAAAGGAGGAAAATAAAAATTTAATGCAATGTCGTGAATGAATGGGCCACACAGTAAGGCAGTGAGAGTAAGGTAAGGTAAGGACATTAAGGTTTGTGAGAAGCCGAGAGAGCTGTATTACGATCACCGTACATTTTGAGTGCTGATTATGAAAGCTGTATTTACTTCTCGGTGTGGTCGCTCTTGTGTTACCTTTAACAGTCGAGTGTATACATTGTACGTTGTGTGTGATCGAGACTGAGAAGCAACAGTGCGAGGATTTGAATAATGTCGCAGTCACAAGTAGCAAGTCAACTGTTCAATGTGGACCATCCATGAGCGTTTCTGTCAAGGTAGGCGAGTTCACCTCACGTCCGGGTCACCAATGTGGAGCTAGTAGTTTTCAGCAATGTCAACCTTCATCTATGGAAAGGTATTCCAACATAGAATCGAGTTTACAATATACTAAGTAATATATACTATAGATACTAAGGAATTGGAATTGTATTTTTGTAGTGGTAGACACACTACACCAACCTTCATCTATCAAAAAGTATCTCAAGATTGATTCGAGTTAGCATGTCTTATATGCTAATGAATTGATGTTTAATAATCGTAGTGGTAGTTACGTCATACCAGTTATTGAGGGCGAAATTTCAAGAAGATCAAAATTGTGAAATAAAAATGACAGATTTGCATCTTCTGTAACTTGTGGGTCTATCTGAATAAGAAATAAAGGAAACTTTATAACGTTACAGCATTAACAACGAGAATCGGTTTAAAAATGAGTACTAATGGAAATAATTGATTTTAGCTGTGACTTATCTGATATTTTATAGCGACTATAATATTTCAATCATTATAATTAATGGGAAAAGGTGATATTTTGTACAAAAAATATATAAAGTGAATTGGAAAATCAATCGATAGTATAGCAGCAAAAGAGGATTTTGTGACATTTAATTTCAATGATAACGATTTTCCTAATTTAATTTGCAATAAATTTCATAAGAGTTTTATACAAACCTTTATCAGACTAAATATTTTAAGAAAAATGTTGGTTGTAAGCATATGCTGCCTTTATATTTTATACCTATTGAATAAAATTATTTGTTTTTGTTCATACCTTTGTGTTTGAAATGGAATATCCAAAAAAAAAAAATCTACATCTTTCTGACAATTATAAGATTATTGATATGAATAATGAAAGAAAAATGGGAAGGAAATTTATTTAAAAAGAATTATTTTGATTTAAATTTTCTATTGATTATTTAAATCTTTGGAATAAATACTTAACATTATTTTCTGTTAGAAATTTAATAAGTTTCTCTATAAAATAATAATTCACATATCTCCAATATTAAACTCTACCGTATAAAGCAATGCATCTTGTCTTTTTCGTTTAATTTCTTTATCTCTCTCCAATTTCTTCAAAAACAATTTGTTGGCTAGGAATTTATTCTCTCTCTCAAAATAATATTCTTGTAAGAAATTAAGGTATTGATTGACAGTACAGTATCACTGTATCTTATAATACGTTGGATTGATTTTGCCTCTGTTGCTCTATTTGTGTCCTCTAATAACTTTCTTCCAACGAAACCAGGGGGTACATCCGTATCGTGATCTGTCCCGCCAACTACAATCGCAAAAGTTCCAAATAGATTTTAAATTTGCTATTTTGAAGAGAAAAAAAAGCATGTGATGTTTGTCCGGGGAGGCTACGAGTTATACCTTTCGAGTTGGTCTCTTTCTGGAATGTTTTTAGTTTCTCACGGGCCGCTGCCCGGTTTTTTGTATAGGGTAAAAAATTACAAGTGTACGGAGTTGAACATCAGTAGTCGTAAACCCGAAATTGGGTCAGCTGTTCAACGACGGTTATAAAAATATGTTCGCATTTCTCCATTACTACCTAGATGGGAAGCGAATAAAAATTCCCGTTTCATAAATCAGGAATTTTGATCCCTCACACATTGAAGATCTTGATTATAATCTAAAATACAAAACACTCTATTCAGAACTATCAGAGACTTCATGAAAGCAAAACAGCAGAAATTTTGGCATCGTTTATAGTTCGGAATGAGAATGATTAGAACAAGATAAAAGTCTGCCAACCAGAGCCAGACTAAGGCAGGGGCATACGGGGCAGCTGCGCCCCGGGCCCCCACATCTAAGGGGGGCCCCCAAACCGAAGAGTTTATATTACATTTCCTTCTTTAATGAACTTTTTTTAAACAAAATATCAGTACAGTGTAAAATCCGTCAGTTTTATGTTAGCTTCTTCATTAATCTATCGTATGAACACAATCTATATTTCGTAAATCCATGGCTTTCTAGGGCAGAATGCAGCTTAAATTTCACAACTATGATAGACAAATTTGACCCATCAAAAGCCTGTATTTTTACATTTCGCAAAATGCAATATGCTTACAAAAATACTGGCTTCTGTTTGGCTTAATTGAGCCATCGTAAATATAAATTTTTGCTGAATTCTGCCCTAATGTCAGCAAGGATATGAATTTTTTCACAGCTAGATGAGAAAGTTAACAATCAGAAAACTGCATTTGGCATGATGGACATAGAATTGTAAGAAAATCAATAACAAGGACAGAATGATATTTCGTCTGACCGTTGGAGAGGGGTGGACTTTATAGCTATTTTAGGTTCCAGTCATTTTACTTGTTATTTTTAATGAGGGGAAAAATTTAAATACCTCCATAAAGTTAGGTTCTTCATTACTGAAATAGTGAAGCAGAGGGGGGCCCCCAAAGATATTTTTGCCCCGGGCCTCAATTAGGTTAAGTCGGGCCCTGCTGCCAACTACTACGCTTTTTGTAAAATATAGTATTGAGTGCTAGACATTTAAAAAAACAAAGCTTTCAGAACTTTTCATAATTTTGCCAACATTCTAAAACCCTTACTTCGAAAGAGCTGGAACAAAGTGGCTTTGCATATGAACTTTTCCGTAGTGGGGGGGAGGATTAGTTTAAATGAATTTTAAAAAAATGCATTAAAGCATAAATGTCGCTACCACTAGTATAAATATTTACAAGAAGCGTAAAAAGTTGACAGGTCCTGAAGGTGATAGGTATTACGCTGTCAAAGTCTTATGCTTCGCAGATGAGTTAAATTTTTTGAAATTTAATTGCTACTGATTCATAATTTTAAAGCTGAAATAATTTTTTTATATCTTTCATACAATCGTAAATATTGCTACTAAACCTCATTGATTCCCCAGGTTTAAAATTCTAAAATTCATTTATGTGAAACTATTTATGAACTTCAGTTTTGATATAATTTTTTGACTTATAAATGTATTGTTTTGCAATATATATTTCTTTGAAAAATATATTAGTAAAGGGCAATTCCACCGAAAGTAAACTATTATGTTAAACCTTCAATAACATTCATAAATCACATTTATCTTTTTGAATGTGAGAAACTAGCTTTGAAGATTAGAAACAATATTTCCTGAAATAATTTAAGCATATAATCTTACTTAATTTTTTTGCAACTTATTATAACTATACAAAGAAAAAACGTTTAAAAATAAAAATTTGGTAAATTTAAAATTTAGTCGGTACATTTTTTTGTTATGCCAGTAACAATAAAATTAAAAGTTAATGTTTTGTAAAAACTAAGCAATGTATATTTTTCAAAAATCTTATCATTGTTTA
Source organism: Parasteatoda lunata (assembly GCA_949128135.1). Classification (NCBI taxonomy): domain Eukaryota; kingdom Metazoa; phylum Arthropoda; class Arachnida; order Araneae; family Theridiidae; genus Parasteatoda; species Parasteatoda lunata. Next base: position 5,276,838 of record OX421979.1, on the reverse strand, counting down.
TAAGTTAAAGTATTACCTAAGTTAAAGTATTATCTAAGAGGGTCAAAGTATTACCTAGGAAAGTTAAAGTATTACCTAAGTAAGTGAATTATTATCTAAGTTTTTTTAAATAAACTTTCTTTTTAGTTTTATCTGCCAAACATCTTTATAAATTTTATCAATATCATAACCTCTCATTAATTGATAGACGTTTTAAAGGTATCAAGGACAAATCTGTTTCTCTATTTCTTAATTAGTTATTAATTACATTAATATTGCTTAAAGCAAAAATCGCTAAAGCATACAGGTTATTTTCAGCAAGTCTTTTTTCAAGAAGTTATATACTTTAGTTATTCAAATGTAGTAAAGTTTTTCTTTGGAATTTTTATTGAAAACTCGTGTATTAATCTTAGTAATTATGTTGCATTAGATAGGAATGATGGGAATAAATTAGTAATAAATCCAAATTAGTACAGTCCAAACTGATACTACCCAGAGTTTTGAATGTGTCGTGTTACTTTTAATGGGACAGAATTCGCCATAAAGTTAAAATCTTTAAAGGTTTTATTTTACAAGTATTATAATATATAATAATTCAAAAATTTGAACATTGTTTTTGGTCTTTCTTATTAGATGCATCCTAAATGATAAATTGAAAATTGCGTGATAGTTAAAATGGTTCTTGAAATTTAATGTTCTAAGCGCTATTTAATGGCTATGAATCAGTAATCTGTACTATTAGTACCTTTCTCAATTGTTAGCTGATGTATTATATTCCCTTAAAGTTATTGTTGAATTTAATGATAAATTGACTTTAATGAAAATTGATTAATGATAATCCTAATTGACGTTATGAAATAACGTGTTTTTGACTCAAATGAAATCAAATTTGGTTTCAAGTGTTTTGGAACGCAGTAAATGTTTTAATTTTAAAAAGAAGAGAAAGAAAAGAAAATACCGTGAAAATAAAGCAAAAATAATTCAATTTACAACTAACAAGAATGTTCTGTTTCTTTAAGAGAATTTTTTTTCCCGTTACAATTACAAAGATTAAGAACTTTTTAAGAAAACTCTGAAATGTTTTTAAGTACGCCTTTAAGCAGAATTCTGCAGTCGAATTCACAGCTTTTCTGAAATTTTTTTCGCAAATGTTGGAAATATGATTCAATTAGATTTAAGTGTTATGACATAGAGAATATTGCGTTCTTTGTCTGGATATTAATGAATCGTTTAAAAAAATAAATTGATTTTCTTTCTACCACAACACTTTTCGCTAGTCCTTCATAAGTCGTCTTTTTCCCTTACTAAAGAAAGATTTTTCTTTCTTATTTAATGTTAAGTAAAAGAAATATTAAAGAAAAAAATTACACATGGAATTGGTATTTCGAAGGAAACATCCCAATCTTATTTCCTGTAAATAGTACCAACATGCAATGTTTCCAAGGTACATGTGGATTCCGCAATATACATGGCCTCCGAAACTAGCCTGTCGGTTTTAAAATTTTTATCTGCCTGATGGTAACGATTAGAAACCAAACCAATCTTACAGCATATTATGCAACATGCCATAAATATTTTCTACTAAAAATCTTGCTTTTAATTCAAAAATTTTCCGTCAGATGACCTCAAAAAATTTTATCCAACGTTTTTCCTGCATTCTGATAAAAATGTTGAGTTGTTTTTTTAAAACACGAGTGTATAGGATAGTGAGTTCGACTACTGATCGATTGATAACAAGCGTGTGTGTGTCGCTTATTCTTTTCATTGATTGTTTGATTAACGAAACATTATTTGTATTACAATAGATGCTAAAGAGGTGGGGATAGAAATATTTAGGTTTCAGGATAATTCTTATACAATTTGGGCATTGCGTAGAATTTGTTTATTAAGTCAAGATTTCTTTTTGTTTGAATATTTTGTCTACGTATCAGTGATTTTTTAAAAATATTTTTATAATTGAAGAGGAATTATATCGGATACTTTAACAAAACAGAGAATTTCTACAATTAAGTCGAAACGCTCCACTAGCAACAAAAACCCACTAAGTTTAAGTGGAGTGTTTCAGATAGAATCCCCACTTGAAAAAATCTAAATGACACAACAGAAAGTTTTTGACTGAATCGTTTACACCAGTGTTTCCGAAAGTGTGGTACGCATACCCCCAGGGGTACGGAAACAGTTTAGAGGGGGTACGCGTTCTTATGCGAAATATCTTGCAACGAACGAAAATTTCAAAATTTTTTATTTAAAAGTAAAGCTAGCCATGAAAATTTACGATTACGTATTTTTATATTGGCTATTTCTTGCAGAGTTAACAGTTATAATTAGTGGTATCAACAGCTAGCCGTGATTTTTAACTTCTATGCAATTTTGTTATAGTAAAAAATACATTCATTTTTTTATTAGTGGTATTCAGCGTTACGAAAAATTTAGAAAGGTTACACAAAAGTAATAAGTTTGGGAAACACTGGTTTACACCAATCATTTTAAAGAATCACCATTTTGCGTAAATCTTCAAACCAGCTTTTCTTTAACTTCTCCAGTTCTGTTCCAAATTTCGCATCGCAAATCTAAAAAAAAAAATGAGCAAACTAAAGTGAAATTTAAATTGAAAAGTCTAGATTTGAGATTCAAAATTACATTGCTTGACAATTGCTAAAGAACAGTTTCGAAATAATAAATGAAATGAAACTAAGATCATATTTAATAGAGACAATGAGATTTTGTTATTAAGCAAATTTGTTAAGATATCGACCTATCGAAAACTAATAAAATTAATAATAAAAAAGATGCTCATTGGATGGTTCCCAAACAGCCATGAAAAATGGGTCTTCTTGCCAGAATGAGTACCTCAGTAAGATATGTGATTACTTCGAACACTTCTGCACATTTTGCATCTGTTATTCATGGTGTCCACTAAACTATCGAAGTGTCCTCTCTCAAGGTGGTTTTCAGCTTTTGGAGAGGGTGTGTTTTTTGTGAAACATGTCTGCCAAGGGCAACCTAAGGCATACTTTCGAGAAGTACACAGGTCAATATTTTTACTCACTTGTGCGGGAGTGTATTGTCGTTCCTAAAGTCTGGACCTATTTCACCCCTAAACAGACAAATATGATCCGGAATAATCTCACTGCAATACCATTGCGATATAACGTTACCTCACTCAAAGATATGAAGCTGTGTTCAGCCACTGTGTTCATCGATGCTTGCTCATATCGGCTCGCCTTGGAATTACCGATCACGTTTATGTGTTCCCTCCTCTCTATCCACACTAACGGGTAGTCAGAATCACTCGTCATAGTGAACTGAGATTGGTCAGAGTACATCACTTTGGACCATTACCCAAACCCATACGTTCCTTACACTGACGTTCTCTTTCTTGACGATGGCGTGGTTAAAGCAAGATGCAAAGGGCAGGTTTCCGTGCATGCAAACCAACGTGATTTTATCGTCGTGAGATGGTTCTGACAGAAACATGTATACGGGTAGTGGTTGTCAGACCTGCAGCTAGCTATCTGACTAGGAGTGACATTTCTGTCTCTTATGGCTAGTGGAAATACAGAACGTTCCTCTTGAGGTGTGTTGTTCCTACAACGGAATGCTGTCACTTAGTATTTCTACTTTCAGCTGTCTTTTTTAGTCACAAGATGAGACGTTTTGACAGTCTCATTACAGCGGCCACAGAGGTGGCATTTTGACCTGCTACCAGTAGACTAACTGCTCGTCCACGATCGTTAGGACTTAAATGATATCTTGCTAAGATTTTGCAACTAATTATTGCAACACCACTCTGAATTGCACAGAAATAAATTCAACAGCCTATGATGTTATTTTGGTCAAATACTTAACAAATAAATTAAGAGATTGAGTGCACTGTCTTTTATACAGATAACGGGTACTGCTCTAGAACGCCCTCTGCACTTAATTTTACTGTTACTGATAGGCTTTTTAACGAACACTACTTTGCATAAATCGGTTGTTCCTAAGTAATTGTCAAGCAGAGTAGATGCAATGATAATAAAGTAATTATCAATAAAAAGCGCTACGATGAAAATATTTACTTTCCGAAAATTTATTGATGACATGAACTCAGTGCGGCAATACGTTGAGGTTCATTCTAAGACTTAGTGATGCTCGATCATCATCTTCATCATCATCTTCATCATCATAGGTGACCTGACAGCCGATTGTGGGCCAATGTCTTCCTCTGAAAGATTTCTCCATAAGGACTTCTGATTTATCTTTGATCTCCAATTCCTTTCATTAATTTCAAGAAAATCAAACTCCACCGAATCAGCCGATCTCAACCGCGGACTTTCCCGCTTTCTTGTTCCAGTGGGTCTAAAAATGCAATATCTTTTTCATTGTATTGTCATCACTCATTCGAATCACGTGGGCTATTTAATTCATTCTATTTATTTTTATGCATTCAATAATATGAGGTTGTTTATAAATCTTGCACAGTTCAAAGTTAAATCTCCTTCTCCAGTTATTGTTTTCATTTACACCACTAAGAATACTCCGCAAAATCTTTCTCTCATATATTGTGATCTAGTTTTGTCGTTGTCCAAGCTACAGAAGCATATCGCTGATTCAAAACTAAAACGACACATCTGCAAACGTATTATACATGCAGATGTCTCGTTTTAGTTTTGAACTAGCGATATATCAAGACAGGATTGACAAGAGTTTTGTAAATTATGAACTTCGCGTTTCTAGAAATAAACCTAGATTAAGTAAATCTTTTCAACTTATAGACAGCCCAATTTGCCAGATAGAGTAGGTTTTTTTATTTTATTTCTGGAGACATTCTGTTATTAATAGTCATAATTGAATCCAAGAACGTAAAACTCTTTTGTGTTTCCAATGTTTAAGAATCAATAAGAATTTCAAATCCATCTATGCGAGCATTCAGTAAAAAGCCAGTCTAGACTAGAAAACAACCGCGGTCACATCTGAGGTTGTTCAAATACAGAGAGATAGACCCTGGTTCTAATAATTCACTATTCTACATGGTATTCAATTATTATATTTGTGTCCATTAGTTGATGGAAAAAAAACTAAACTCAGTGGCGCGACAGCCCATAGAGGGCCAAGGTCTACTGTACCCAACTCAGTTTTCTTGACCTTGGGCTCTAGAGTGCAGGAGCAGATGTTCCGGTTAGGTGGTCAGCGGAACCCCCACTGTTTATTTCCCAAGCATGCTTGGTACTCATTTATCGACCCATGGAAGGCTAAGTCAACCTTGCCCGGCCCGAGGATCGAACTTAGGACCTGTGGCACGGGAGTGCGAAGCGCTACCACTCAGATACCATGCGCCTAGTAATTGATGATAAACAGGAAAAAACTTCATGCCCTCCAGTTTATTAGATATATATCATTATGCAAGCTGAGATTTAATGATCGGGGCAGGTCTTTGTTCATGGATCGCACACGCATTTGTGTCCAAAAGAGATGCACTATGACTGGTCTGACATACAGGAATAAAGTGATGTGCGTGCTGTTTGGAGACACAATCGGCAAGACTACATTAACACTTCCTTGACCTCACCTATCCAAAACTTTTCGGGAAAATAATAATTTTTTCCTACAGGTAATTTTCTAGACTTTAACTCTTTAGAGCGTGTCTGAGACGCTCTGGGAGGGCACTAGAAACTTTTAATTTCCTTTCGAAAAATATCTAAGTCTACGGCACAGTAGTGTAGGCTTACATATCTGTAAGAGGATAACCTTACGAACTCGCTTTTTTTTTTGATCGAATTTTTTACTTCTTTTGAGCTAGATGAACTGTATGTTTGTTTGAAGTATATAACTGTAATCTTATATCAGTTCTTACATCAAATCTTATAAAGATGTCCATATATTTGTTAAGATTTATACATGGGGACATTTTTTAATTTCTCACTATCTTATTATTTCCTTCCTTTTTCACTTTGTTACTTTTGAATTTTCAATAATTTTCGTAATTCTTTTGCTGTTTTGTGAATTTCTGGCTATTGTTTTCAGAAATTCTGGCTGTTCGTTGGATTTCTTACAGTAATTCTTGCTGTTTCTTTAGAGTATTTACTGTAGAATTTGTTTTCCTTGTAGCGGGAGCGGTGCAATTTTTATATTATTAAGGATAACTTCCATTCCACTCAATGTTTCTCTGAGCTTTCATGAAATTGTAAAAGAATGATATTATATGTCATAATTAATCCAAAGAATCCTGGAATGAAACTGTTGTTCAACTTAAAAAGTCCCAATGGGGCAACAGAGACATTTTTACTGAAGTGTTTGAATTCTGAATGCGTAAATGAGAGTCCAGCAACTTTCGCATGAAAATCTTTACTTATTCTCGTCTCACGATCTATAACTTCCCGAATGTTTAGAATTTCATAACCAGTTTTGTCACAAGCGTTAACGAAACTTATAAATTGACACGATAAAACGGTCAAACTTATTGCGTACGTCACGTATTGGTAGATAGTACTACAATAATTTAAAAGTAAGTTCAAAAAGAAGCAAATAGACATAAACCAATATCCAATCAAACACACAATTAAATTTGCAAGTAAATCATTGACTTGTTTCACAGCATTCGTTTTTCGTTCATAGTTACTGATGATTGATGTCAGTCCTTCGCATGTTAAGCAGCTTCTAAGATCTGATTTAATTTTGTTGTTGTGAGATTGAATGAGGTTTAAATTCTCCAACTGTGTTAAGTGGCAGATGGCACCAGCCGCAGATGGCAAAAGATGAAAAAAGGCATAAGTTGAACAAATAAAAACATTTCCTACAATTTTAAAGAAGGGCTTGTCAAAAAAGAATGAATTTCTTTCAACGATGAAAAGTGATTTCAATGGTGCAAAAGTATTAATTTCGTACGCCGTGTCTAGGGACAGATGCGCCATGCAATGGATGGAAAGTAAAACGAATAAAACAATCACTAATTGATTCGATTTCCTGCTATAATGGTTTAAATGTGTTTCGCCTCCCATTCGGTTGATCATTTGCACTTTCTTTGACAACTTTTTCAAAATAAAACGAAGAATGATGGCTAAAATGTCAACGATGATCAACAATAAGCTGAACATTACACCATGCACTAAGTTGATTTGAAATATGACCAGTGACTCAGAAATCGTAATGTATGTAGAGATTACTATCCAAAATGGAAAAAGAACTGCAGAAAATGTATTGCATATTTTCTGCAAAACATTATATTTTAATGTCACGTCATCTAAGGCTGCAATTCCGAAAATTTTTAAAAAGTTTATGAAAAATTTCCAAATATTTGTTCGAAGTTGAGTTTTGCTATTCATTGCAATTTTAAGTTTTGGAAAAATATTTTGGATAAAGTTAATTCTAATGTTCTTCAGTAATGTATCAAGAATTCTTTTGGAAATAAAAATTCAATTCTAGAAGAAATAAATTTTGATTTTCGATGGAAGTGTCAATGAATAAAAGAGAGTCGTGAAGACTCAGAGGATAGACCACTCGCCTTCCAATGACGTGAACTGGGTTCGAATCCCAGCGATGGTTGTTTAAAGCGAATTCTGCATTCGGCTTACACCGACCATAGTGATGACGTGAAATATCCTCAGTGGTAGACGGATCATGTGTTAGAGTCCCTTTGCCGTCGGGCTTTCCTCTCTTTGTAGCTCAAATCTGGGTCAGTTTCATCAACAAGTCCACAATGAAAGCATATTTGTCCCAATACTTGATCCAGGAGTTCCCTTGTCTCCTGGATTGGGTTCAGAATTGCCAGGCTACTGAGTTGAAAATTGGTAGTGGTATTCTAAACATTGGTAGAATTTAAAAAAAGTTTATGAAATACTTCCAATAGCTAGTACTGGTTTTTGATCATTTCGAACAGCATTTTACTTTTGAGAAAATACTTAGTTTAAAAAGATATAACTGCTTTTCATTAATTTATTAATATTCCATTCTCTAAGTATTCAGTTCTCTCATAACTGAATTACGATTCTCTATGAAGGAAACTGAGATTGTTTAAGTATCTATCGGTGAAAGAAATTTCACGATTTATGATCTATTTAATCTAAAAATTCACCATATGTATTAAAATTCCACTCATAATTCGATTGTTTAAACGCTTAGACATCTAATAAGACGAGAGCTTATCCCTAATACACACCACAAGGAGGTTTGATTTGAGTGCTGTGACATTGAGTCACAATTTTCAATTTAATTTCATGTTTTTTTTACATCCAAATCGTAATGTTTGCTAATTTCTGATACAAATCCTTAGTTCTTCACCCGTTTTCATCTCTCCCCTTATTGATTCAGGCAATTGTGACACTCTCCCCATAAAATTCCTTTTCCTTTCTTTTGACCCCTCCCTTTCCCTAGAATTTTCCAACACCTGCTTATCGGCCCGTTTGATGTACCACGCCGGTGCAGAGTAATCTGCATCTTGTTTCTTCATTTTTAATTGAGAACCCTTCTTTAAACGTTGAGTGTAACTCCTCAACTCAGTAATTGTAGGAAATTCAACTTTAACTTACAATTTTTTAAGTAATTTAACTTCAACTCTTTCCAGAGAGTATAAATATCGGGCGGTAAAATTGATCGCTAGCATTCAAATTCTAATCATCACCAATTCAAATTTTTCTCCGCCTAACGGAGATTTTATTTTTTCTCCCTCCTCACCCCTGAGGTCGGAAATTCTTCGACATGGCGTGGTCCTTTACGCCATGTGTGCTGGCTGCCTTGGCTTCGCCAAGATGATTTTGGCTTCTACATTTATAGATCCTATCCTATTTCTGTTTTTTTTGAGATGCGGTGTCCGCCTCCAGTGGTTGACTAATTTCATCTGTGTGACATGCCTTCCGCTCCAGATGCCCATCGCTTGTGTGCAAAAAAGTTTTTTTTCAAAAATATCCACCCTCAAAAAAATGTGTGAAGCTGTTTTTCTAATAATCCTCAAAATAAAGAATTTTTGGTGAACAACATAATAGTTTTCGTTACTTGACTACACCTGAATCTCTACATCGTGCAACCAAAGATAATGTTGTAAGTGCATCACAACGTACTCGTCATTGTCATTTTCATAGAGGTATGTTTTTTTATTTATTTTGTTATGTGATTACTGAAAAACATGAAATTAAATTGAAAATTGTGACTCAATGTCACAAGTGCTTATTCTTTAAATGACTTAATTTGCTATTAATTTTAAATCTTTGAAAGTTTTCTTTCCGTAAGTATTATAAAATAAGCTAAAAGTGAAAAAAAAAGTCTCATTTCTTTATTATTAGATGTCTATATAGTTAAAATTTAATATCATAAGTGCTATTTAATAGCCTTTTATTCAGTAATATGCACGTTTGGTACCTATCTCAATTGTTTGTAGATATATTATGAAGTTTTGTCGAAATTATTGGTAATTTATAAACTATTCGAGATTTTAGAATATTGTCTTAGAATTTTGTTTACTTAAACTATTTCTTTTATTTATTTTGTAATTAACTTCTTGGTCATTCTTTCTTTTTCCTATTTTTCCTGTTCTTTTTACTTTTGTTATTAACTTCTTGGTCATTCTTTTTTTTTCCTATTTTTCCTTTTCTTTTTACTTTTGTTACCCTTCACATTTTTTTTTTCAATGTTTACTTTTACTGAAACATCTTTCACTTTTATTTTTTCAAAATGTTTAATTTTATTGAAACATCTTAAACTTTTATTTTTTTCACCATTTTTAACTTTAACATATTTAGAGTTCTGCTGTCTAATGTGCAAAGATAAGTTGTCATTGTTATAATTAGCAGAGATGATCAGTCTCTTACCAAATTGAGTAACAACTGGCTCGACACAATCAATAAAAAAACAAAAATCTTTGCAGGTTTGCAACCCTACTTTATGCTTTAATATATGCTTATAATATATGCTTATAATATATGCTTATAATATATTTAATATATGCTTATATGCTTTAATATAGTAAATCAGTATCAAGTATAAAAAACTTAGCTGAGTTCACAATTTCGCCTATCCTAATAAGGGGAAACTCACAAATTTTGTTAAGTGTTAAATGTCCTTTTGTTTGGGTAATATTTAATTTTTCACATTTTTAATAGGAATATTTAGCTTTGACCAAGTCCGAAAAAGAAAAAGCATTACAAATTTCTTTTAAATTTTTTTTTTTTTTTTTGAAATTCTGAAAAATTTTGAATTTTAACAAAGACATTTTATGAAAACGAAAGAGTTTTAATTCTTTTATTAATACAAAACTATTATAATTTTTGTATTACATATATATATATATAGTTATATATAGTTATATATATATATATATATATATATATATATATATATATATATATATATATATATATATATATATATATATATATATATATATATATATATATATATATATATATACACAGAGAGAGAGAGAGAGAGAGAGTGGTTGTTTCAACATCATCACGTAATACTTTAAGATAGTTGCATCATCCTCTTTGTCATCATCACTCACAAATTTTATTAAGTGTGAAATGTCCTTTTGTTTGGGTAATATTTAATTTGTCACATTTTTAATAGGAATATTTAGCTTTGACCAAGTCCGAAAAAGAAAAAACATTACAAATTTCTTTTCGTTTTTTTTTTTTTTTTTTTTTTTTTTTTTTTTTTTGAAATTCTGAAAAATTTTGAATTTTAGCAAAGACATTTTATGAAAACGAAAGAGTTTTAATTCTTTTATTAATACAAAAGTATTATAATTTTTGTATTATATATATATATATATATATATATATATGTAGAGCGGTTGTTTCAACATCATCACGTAATACTTTAAGATAGTTGCATCATCCCCTTTGTCATTGAGAGGCGCCAGTGAGTCCTGACGGGAAGTCCCGATGCGAAACTCCCGAATTTATAATTAACTCTGAACTTCGTCCATAGAACAATTTAATTTCTTATTCCCATGCGATTTGGAGACCACTGCGAGAAGGCAGCCCTCCCGTATCCTGTCACTCACCGTTAAACACTTATTTCCTTTTATTTCTATTAAATGTTAAGTTTCAATGTTATATTATCGTCGTTATTTCATCCTTTGCTGCACAATCTCCTACAAATAATGTGGGCTTGCGTCCGAGATATGAACACCGAGCAAAAACTTTGAACTTTTGAAATCCCGCGAAGGGGATAATCTACGAATTGTGAAATAAAAGTGAAATTCTACGCTCGTAGAGGAGCCGTAGATTTTGTTCCTGTTGTAAATCCCGAGAAGGGGAATAACCGAAATTCTACGCTCGTGAAGGAGCAGAAACTTAAATTAACATTCACTCGAATTTTGCTCCTGTTTTAAAATTCCGTCTTGAATCTGCCGAGTAGGGCAGTTGGAATCCACGAATTTTCCGAGAAGTGCACCAATGCTTAAATCTGCCGTGTAGGGCAGTAGTGATCAGGAGCGGAGAAGTGCAGCGAAAAATCAGCGAGTGGAGAAAAGCAGCAACAGAAACTTTTGAACACTCCGAAATCAGCAATAACTGAATCTGTCGAGGCAGTCAGCTTTTCCGTGAAGTGCAGAAAACTTTCCTGAAACTTTCTGGAATCTGAATCACCTGGATACATCACCGAAATAATTGGATTATTCTGTGCAAATCAGAAGGGCAGTAGAGATCAGGAGGAGAGAAGTGCAGTAATCAGTGAAATCCTTGAATGTACCGTAAAGAGAAGCGAGATTAATCATCTGGTCTGAATCAACGAAACATTGAATTACCATCGGACATGCAGTTTCTTCAATCAAGGTAGGAAATTTTCAATTTTAAAAATGTATAAAAATTCAAAGAAAGAAGACCTAGTAAAAGTATTAGAGGAAAAAGGAGGCATCGCAGACAGCAGCGATAATATTGTTAAATTAAAAGAAAAAATTGAATCTATCGAAATATTTAAAAAAGATTTAGAATTTGTCAATAATTTAATAACTAACGCCGTGGAAGAAAGAGTACAAACAGCTGACAGGGAACTTAAACAAAGCGAAATTCAAGTAGAGTTAGAAAAATTAAAATTAGAAAGACTCGAGAAAGAAATGCTTTTATTAGAGGCGAAAAACAAAGCATTTGAAATGTACCCTCCGAAAACTATAAATGATACGCCCGAAACAAACATTGAGAATCTAATTCATAGCATTAAAACTCTATCTCTTCCAGTTCCATCGAAACCTGAAAATTTTAATCAATTTTTTTCATCCTTGGAAAGAGCATTTACTACGAAAAACATAAATGAGGGGCTTAAAGCCGAAATCTTAATCAATATACTAGGTGAAAAAGCAAACAGTGTCTTGTTATACATTGAAGATGATGATTTAAAAAACTATGAAAAATTAAAAACTTTAATATTGCGCGATTTTCAACAAACTCCCCAAGAATGTTTGAATAACTTTAAAAATGCCTCAAAATTTAAAGAAGAAACTTATATTCAATTTGCTACTCGCTTAAATTCCCATTTCGAGTATTATTGCAAATTACGTAAAGTTGAAACATTTAAATCGTTATGCAACTTAATTATATCCGATAAAATAATTGAGACATTAAATAAAGAGATGGTGAGTCATATTTTAATCCGTCAGGGAGAAAATTGGTTTAGTCCCGTCGAGTTAGCACGAGAGTTAGACATTTACATAACATCGAAAAATATACCACAGAGAGAAGCCCCTAAATATGGGGACAGCACTCTCTTTCGAAGCGAAAACAGGAGTTTCAGAAAAAATCACCCGGATCGTTTTTCTCAAGCGATAGATAAACAAAATAGAGCGGAGAGACAATGCTATATATGCGGAGAAATTAATCATTTTGCGCGTCAATGTCCAAAAAGAGTGAAAAAAACATATGATTCCAGAAGCGATAAATCAGAAAGAAAAAATACCTCTCCCAGTGATAACTCCAAAAATAAAAACTTTAGTGTTAATTCCTGCAAACCATCTGGAGAAAATAATTGTAAGCACGAGTTGAAGTATGCTGAGATTTATTTGAATGGAAATCAGCTGGTGAAAGCCGTTATAGATTCTGGGGCTCAAATATCGGTGATTAAATCAAATAAAATAAAAATAAGAAATCTGCCGTTTTCTAATATAATGCTGACGTCATGTTTTGGGGATAAACAAAAAGCAAATCTTGTGAAGGTTCAAATGTCCGTAAATCCTAGTGAGTCAGAGTTGAAGGTCAGCGCCGCCGTTTCAGATAATCTTGAAGTAGAAGCGATCCTAAGCCCAACGATTTACGACCAATTAATAAAACTAGGTCAGCTTTCTTCAAGTGTAAATACTCAAATCCTAAGTTCTAAGAGGAAAGATTTTTATATGTGTTCTTGTTTGAATATTAATGACTTTTCCTTCTGTGAATGCTTTTTATTTAATATCAGCAATGTGTATATTAATGATGAACTTGATTTATCACATATTAATGACTCTTGTATTAGAAATGAACTGTCAGTGTTGATTAATAATTATAAACCAAACAAAATTAAAAGACACTAAGTTAACAATGAAAATTATTTTAAAAGATGAAATCCCAGTATGTCAAAGGGCTAGACGGTTATCTTTTTCTGAGAAACAAAAAGTAAATGATCAGATATCTCAATGGTTAAAAACAGACGTAATTAGAGAGAGTTGTTCTGATTATTGTTCTCCAATAGTTCTTTGCAAAAAGAAAGATAATAGCTTAAGATTATGCATAGATTACCGAAAGTTAAATTAAAAAACAATTAAGGATAGATACCCCTCACCTCTTATTGAAGATGTGTTAGACCAATTACAGGGTTCTAAAATTTGTAGCAAATTTGATCTCCGAACTCGGTTTTTCCATATAGACGTAGACGAGGATAGTAAAAAGTATACCTCATTTGTGACACCTGATGGGCAATATGAGTTTAATAAAGTGCCATTTGGGTTGTGTAATAGCCCTAGTACATTCCAGAGGTACATTAATTATGTGTTTCGTGATCTTCTTTGAGAAGGTGTTGTTGTCATCTTCATGGATGATATTTTTATACCTGCAGAAAGTGAAATAGACGCACTGAACAGGTTAACGAGAGTGTTACAAACTGCATCCGAATATGGACTAGAATTTAATTTAAAGAAATGCCAATTTTTGATGTCTGAAATCAACTTTTTGGGTTATATTATTGAGAACGGTACCATTAAACCCTCTTCCGAAAAAACATTAGCTGTTCAAAATTTTCCTGTACCTAAATCCACTAAACAGGTGCAGAGTTTTCTTAGATTAACCAGATATTTTAGGAAGTTTATTCTTAACTATGCTTTAATTGCTAAACCATTAAGTGATTTACTTCGGGATAACAGTGTATTTTATTTTGGCCCAGAACAACAAACAGCATATCAAACTTTAAAACAAAAGCTTTCTGAAAATCCAGTGCTACACATTTTTAAACAAGGAGCACAGCTTGAATTGCATACCGATGCAAGGAAATTGGGATACGGTGCTATTCTTTTTCAGCAATCTGATGATAACAAATTACACCCAATGCACTATATGAGTAAAAAAACGACTCCTCAAGAGGAGAATTATTCAAGTTATGAACTTGAACTATTGGCTATAATTGAGGCTTTGAAAAAATTTCGAAATTATTTGGTGGGAAATAAATTTAAACTAGTAACAGACTGTTCAGCTTCCCAAAAGACTATGAGTAAAGAACAATTAACTCCTAAAATTGCTAGGTGGGCATTATTTTTGGAAGACTTTGACTATGAAATTGTACATCGCCCAGGTAAACAATTGAAACATGTTGATTGTTTAAGTAGATATCCTATTATGCATATTACTTGTGACGAACTAACCTCTAAAATTGTTACTAACCAGGTAAATGACGAATATATTAACTCGATTAAAAAACTTTTGGAAAATAAATCAATCGATGATTTTGTGTTAAAAAATTATGTTCTATATAAACTTGAAAATGATAATTACTTACTAGTGGTTCCAGAACAAATGCAAACTGACATTATCAAATCTACACATACTAATTGTCATTTTGGTATTGGTAAAACTCTTGATGTACTTAAACAAAAGTATTATTTTTCAGATATGAAGAAATGTGTTGAAAATGTTGTAAGTAATTGTGTAGAATGTTATTAATTAATAGGAAGGCAGGAAAAAAAAGAAGGGTTTTTGAACCCGATTCCTAAGAATAATATTCCCTTAGATACTTACCATATCGATTTCATTGGTCCAATGCCTTCAACTAATAAAAACTATAAACATATTTTCACCGTGGTAGATGCGTTTACCAAGTTTGTGTGGTTCTACCCAACTAAATCAACGTCAAGTCAAGATGCAATTGATAAGTTGAAAGCTCAACAAATAACTTTTGGGAATCCTTCACGAATAATTACTGACAGAGGTACAGCGTTCACTTCATCAGATTTTGAGACTTATTGCCAAGTTGAAGGTATCGAACATGTGAAAATAACAACAGGCATTCCTCGTGGTAATGGACAAGTGGAAATAATGCATAAGATCCTCATACCTATACTGGCAAAACTTGCCATAGAAGATCCTACTAAGTGGTACAAATTTGTTCCAGCAGTACAGCGTACCATTAATTCTACAGTTTCTCGAAGCACTCAGAGAACACCCTTTCAACTTTTAACTGGAGTGAAAATGAGAACAAAAGAGAACTTACAAATTCTGCAAATTTTGGAGGAAGAGCACATAGAATCATTTATCCAAGATAGAGAGAACATTCGAGAAGAAGCCAAAAAGAATATTTTGAAGATACAAGAAGAGAACCGCAGGCAATACAATAAAAGAAGAAAAAATGCCAACGAATATCGAGAAGGAGACTTGGTTGCAATCCAAGGAACTCAGTTTGGATCTGGTCTCACATTACGATCCTAGTTCTTCGGTCCATACAAAATCACAAAAATGAAGAAGAATGACCGATATGATGTGCTAAAAGTCGGGAATCACGATGGACCGAACAATACTTCATCTTCAGCTGACCACATGAAACCGTGGTCAGTAAATTAAAAAAAATTGCTTTTTATACTTTTATACTTTGCTTTCTCGTTTTTTTTTTTTTTTTTCTTCAGGTAACTGTGTCTGAAGCTGTTCCAATAAAATAAGGACATTTTGCTGCAGGATGGCCGAATTATGTAGAGCGGTTGTTTCAACATCATCACGGTATATCAGGTTTATTGCTAGTGGCGTTAATAGTAACATGAAAAAAATTGGTATTTACTTCGAGAGCATTCTTAAAAAAGTTTATAACAAAATTAATAAGCTTACTAAAAATAATAAGTATTTAAATTGGAATATTAAAAATAGCATTCAGGTTTTAAATACACTAAAAACTTTAAATAATGTTGATTCAATCCACTGTTTTGATTTCGAAAACCTATATACTTCCCTTCCAACAAATAAAATTTATGATGACCTTCTTCAAATTCCTAGCATGTTAAATCTCAGTGATATTATTAATGAAGATAACTGGAACTTTTTAGTGCATATTAACCTTAACAACAATTATATTCTTTTTAATGACCGCCTTTTTCAACAAATTAATAGTATTCCATTGGATAATAATTTTAGTACTAACATCTGCAAAATTTTTCTTTTTCTACAAGAATATAGGTTTATTAAATCATATGTTAATCTTCCAATTAATTCCTTCTTTCTCAGATTCATTGATGATCTATTAGTTATTGTAGTGTTAAGGAATTCCGACTAACTCAAATTAATGTAAATGTTGACAAAAGTGACTCATGAAGTACACTTAATAAAGAAATTTAATAATAAACACAGATACAAACATGAATTACATTTGACAAAAAAAAAAACTAAAAGAATTAAAATTAAAGAAAACTCGGGGAAAGGGGAAAAGTCATGTTTATGGTTTCACATCAGAACTTGAACTGAGTCTCGGGACATAGGTGGCACCACAGGGCATCGGTTGGTTGCTACATTATTAATTTTAATGATTTCGATTTTCTAGCCAAACATATTTATCCAAATGAATTATTTCTTTATAAAACAAATAGTAGTAATACTTCAGCAATTTTTTTAGATTTTATTCTAAATATTAATGAAGATAAAAATATTACATTTAAGCTTTTTGACAAAAGAAATGATTTTAACTTTTTAATAAAAAAATGCATTGATTTTAACTCTAACTTAGCCAATAAGGTTTTTTCTAATATTATTACCAATCAAATTCATAGATTTTACAGAAATAATTCTAACTATAACGAGTTTTTAATACATACTGATAAATATAAAAACGATTTAATTAATAGCCATTTTCCTAGTTCTTTTCTGAAATTCTATTTTAAAAATATCTTAAAAAACTTGGTACATTAATTTTTACATTTATTTTATTTTTCTACTTTTTGAATGAGCTCTGATTATTTTAATGTAGGAACTAACTATGATAAACTGTTTCTAAAGCCACTGGACGGTACAGTTTGGATGTATGACCTTTTATACTGGATTAGGTAAATAATTTTTAAGTTACTTCTTAATAATTTGTAGCCTCTTAATATTAATTTAATTATTTTAATTAATCAGTATAGTAAACAGTTTAATATTTATTTATTTTTATTTATTTGATTTTTATTATTATTGTTTTTATTATGATTATTATTTTTGTATAAATGGAATGGGCTCTGGTTTATAAAGAACCACCCCAAATGAATGCAGGTGATACGTGTATTCTTTGAAATTATGTAAGGATGTATGAATGAAGGATAAAGTCTATAAACGGCTTTCTATCCGTATGATGTGCAGGTTCTGACTTTTAAATAAGTTACCCTATGAATGATGGAATGGAAATGAATGTTTTTTTCTTCTTTTTTTTCCTTTAATTGAATCCGTTAAACAAATAAAAAAAAATTTCTCTCCATTTTTGGGTTCTAATAAATTAATTTCCGAATTTTTATTAATTCTTCTCATAGATAGCAGCACTAATTTTTTACTTACTTAAAATAAAAGAAAGAAAAAAATTTTCTACTTCCTTCAAATATATTTTTTTCATTTATTTTATTCGATTCAAGCTATAAGCAAATACTTCAAATATTTTACCTCTTCGCTAAATTTACTAACTGTTTAATTATTATACTTTTAAACCTAAACCGATTTGATTACTTTTTACTTTATTTCATAAATTTTCAACAAGATGTTTTTTGCGATATCGACACATAATAAAGAAAAATTTTTATCTTAGGATAATTATTCTTTATTCAGAAATATTCCATTTATAGCAATATATGTGTCTTGATAATGACTATTGCTTTTCCCATTCTTGTTTCTCTTCATTTTAGTTTTATTTTATTCATGATTTTCTTATTAATTTGTATATATATATATATATATATATATATATATATATATATATATATATATATATATATATATATATATATATATAATAATAATAAATAAATACAAAAAATATGAAGAAAATTAAGAAAGCAAGGGAAAAATTACAGAACTATGAAAGAAAGGGGGGGGGGGAAATAATAATAAAAATAACAAAAAACCGGAAGGTCAAAAAAACAATCCGAAAAAAAGAACTAAAATTTTAAAAAATCTGGAAAATAAAAGTTATAATCTTTTCATCAGCTCACACGATTATATCCACAAAAAAGAGTGCTTTCTAATATTGTATCAATATAGCCAAAGCAAAATATATCAATACAATAGTGTGAGGAGAAGTCACAAATTTTTTCAAGAAAATTAAAATAAATAAAATAGAACACAATAAGCAAAAATATCACGTAAAGACAGAAAATAAAAGATAAAGATAAAACAGAATAAACATGAAATGAAATAAAAACAGCGAGCGTTCCCGTTCAAATTTGAAATGTAAAAACAAATTTCTCGTTCATGTAAGTTCATTTGAATTCGCTACTCGCTTTTTTGATAAGCATGATAATAAAAAAAAAGCGAACGTTCCCTTTCAAATTTGAAATTTAAAATCAAATTTCCCGTTCATGTAAGTTCATTTGAATTCGCTACTCGCTTTTTTGATTTCATTTCATGTTTATTCTGTTTTATCTTTATCTTTTATTTTCTGTCTTTACGTGATATTTTTACTTATTGTGTTCTATTTTATTTATTTTAATTTTCTTGAAAAAATTTTTGAGTTCTCCTCACACTATTGTATTGATATATTTTGCTTTGGCTATATTGATACAATATTAGAAAGCACTCTTTTTTGTGGATATAATCATGTGAGCTGATGAAAAGATTATTCCCCCATCCCTTCTTTCATAGTTCTGTAATATTTCCCTTGTTTTCTCTACATTTTGATATATATATGTAATACAGAAATTATAAATACTTTTGTATTAATAAAAGAATTAAAACTCTTTTGTTTTCATAAAATGTATTTGTTAAAGAATAAGCGTAGAAATTTTTGAGTTCTCCTCACACTATTGTATTCATATATTTTGCTTTGGCTATATTGATACAATATTAGAAAGCACTCTTTTTTGTGGATATAATCATGTGAGCTGATGAAAAGATTATTCCCCCATCCCTTCTTTCATAGTTCTGTAATATTTCCCTTGTTTTCTCTACATTTTGATATATATATGTAATACAGAAATTATAAATACTTTTGTATTAATAAAAGAATTAAAACTCTTTTGTTTTCATAAAATGTATTTGTTAAAGAATAAGCGTAGAAATTTTTGAGTTCTCCTCACACTATTGTATTGATATATTTTGCTTTGGCTATATTGATACAATATTAGAAAGCACTCTTTTTTGTGGATATAATCATGTGAGCTGATGAAAAGATTATTCCCCCATCCCTTCTTTCATAGTTCTGTAATATTTCCCTTGTTTTCTCTACATTTTGATATATATATGTAATACAGAAATTATAAATACTTTTGTATTAATAAAAGAATTAAAACTCTTTTGTTTTCATAAAATGTATTTGTTAAAGAATAAGCGTAGAAATTTTTGAGTTCTCCTCACACTATTGTATTCATATATTTTGCTTTGGCTATATTGATACAATATTAGAAAGCACTCTTTTTTGTGGATATAATCATGTGAGCTGATGAAAAGATTATTCCCTCATCCCTTCTTTCATAGTTCTGTAATATTTCCCTTGTTTTCTCTACATTTTGATATATATATGTAATACAGAAATTATAAATACTTTTGTATTAATAAAAGAATTAAAACTCTTTTGTTTTCATAAAATGTATTTGTTAAAGAATAAGCGTAGAAATTTTTGAGTTCTCCTCACACTATTGTATTCATATATTTTGCTTTGGCTATATTGATACAATATTAGAAAGCACTCTTTTTTGTGGATATAATCATGTGAGCTGATGAAAAGATTATTCCCCCATCCCTTCTTTCATAGTTCTGTAATATTTCCCTTGTTTTCTCTACATTTTGATATGTAATACAGAAATTATAAATACTTTTGTATTAATAAAAGAATTAAAACTCTTTTGTTTTCATAAAATGTATTTGTTAAAGAATAAGCGTAGAAATTTTTGAGTTCTCCTCACACTATTGTATTCATATATTTTGCTTTGGCTATATTGATACAATATTAGAAAGCACTCTTTTTTGTGGATATAATCATGTGAGCTGATGAAAAGATTATTCCCCCATCCCTTCTTTCATAGTTCTGTAATATTTCCCTTGTTTTCTCTACATTTTGATATATATATGTAATACAGAAATTATAAATACTTTTGTATTAATAAAAGAATTAAAACTCTTTTGTTTTCATAAAATGTATTTGTTAAAGAATAAGCGTAGAAATTTTTGAGTTCTCCTCACACTATTGTATTCATATATTTTGCTTTGGCTATATTGATACAATATTAGAAAGCACTCTTTTTTGTGGATATAATCATGTGAGCTGATGAAAAGATTATTCCCCCATCCCTTCTTTCATAGTTCTGTAATATTTCCCTTGTTTTCTCTACATTTTGATATATATATGTAATACAGAAATTATAAATACTTTTGTATTAATAAAAGAATTAAAACTCTTTTGTTTTCATAAAATGTATTTGTTAAAGAATAAGCGTAGAAATTTTTGAGTTCTCCTCACACTATTGTATTGATATATTTTGCTTTGGCTATATTGATACAATATTAGAAAGCACTCTTTTTTGTGGATATAATCATGTGAGCTGATGAAAAGATTATTCCCCCATCCCTTCTTTCATAGTTCTGTAATATTTCCCTTGTTTTCTCTACATTTTGATATATATATGTAATACAGAAATTATAAATACTTTTGTATTAATAAAAGAAATAAAACTCTTTTGTTTTCATAAAATGTATTTGTTAAAGAATAAGCGTAGAAATTTTTGAGTTCTCCTCACACTATTGTATTCATATATTTTGCTTTGGCTATATTGATACAATATTAGAAAGCACTCTTTTTTGTGGATATAATCATGTGAGCTGATGAAAAGATTATTCCCCCATCCCTTCTTTCATAGTTCTGTAATATTTCCCTTGTTTTCTCTACATTTTGATATATATATGTAATACAGAAATTATAAATACTTTTGTATTAATAAAAGAATTAAAACTCTTTTGTTTTCATAAAATGTATTTGTTAAAGAATAAGCGTAGAAATTTTTGAGTTCTCCTCACACTATTGTATTCATATATTTTGCTTTGGCTATATTGATACAATATTAGAAAGCACTCTTTTTTGTGGATATAATCATGTGAGCTGATGAAAAGATTATTCCCTCATCCCTTCTTTCATAGTTCTGTAATATTTCCCTTGTTTTCTCTACATTTTGATATATATATGTAATACAGAAATTATAAATACTTTTGTATTAATAAAAGAATTAAAACTCTTTTGTTTTCGTAAAATGTATTTGTTAAAGAATAAGCGTAGAAATTTTTGAGTTCTCCTCACACTATTGTATTCATATATTTTGCTTTGGCTATATTGATACAATATTAGAAAGCACTCTTTTTTGTGGATATAATCATGTGAGCTGATGAAAAGATTATTCCCCCATCCCTTCTTTCATAGTTCTGTAATATTTCCCTTGTTTTCTCTACATTTTGATATGTAATACAGAAATTATAAATACTTTTGTATTAATAAAAGAATTAAAACTCTTTTGTTTTCATAAAATGTATTTGTTAAAGAATAAGCGTAGAAATTTTTGAGTTCTCCTCACACTATTGTATTCATATATTTTGCTTTGGCTATATTGATACAATATTAGAAAGCACTCTTTTTTGTGGATATAATCATGTGAGCTGATGAAAAGATTATTCCCCCATCCCTTCTTTCATAGTTCTGTAATATTTCCCTTGTTTTCTCTACATTTTGATATATATATGTAATACAGAAATTATAAATACTTTTGTATTAATAAAAGAATTAAAACTCTTTTGTTTTCATAAAATGTATTTGTTAAAGAATAAGCGTAGAAATTTTTGAGTTCTCCTCACACTATTGTATTCATATATTTTGCTTTGGCTATATTGATACAATATTAGAAAGCACTCTTTTTTGTGGATATAATCATGTGAGCTGATGAAAAGATTATTCCCCCATCCCTTCTTTCATAGTTCTGTAATATTTCCCTTGTTTTCTCTACATTTTGATATATATATGTAATACAGAAATTATAAATACTTTTGTATTAATAAAAGAATGAAAACTCTTTTGTTTTCATAAAATGTATTTGTTAAAGAATAAGCGTAGAAATTTTTGAGTTCTCCTCACACTATTGTATTCATATATTTTGCTTTGGCTATATTGATACAATATTAGAAAGCACTCTTTTTTGTGGATATAATCATGTGAGCTGATGAAAAGATTATTCCCCCATCCCTTCTTTCATAGTTCTGTAATATTTCCCTTGTTTTCTCTACATTTTGATATATATATGTAATACAGAAATTATAAATACTTTTGTATTAATAAAAGAATTAAAACTCTTTTGTTTTCATAAAATGTATTTGTTAAAGAATAAGCGTAGAAATTTTTGAGTTCTCCTCACACTATTGTATTCATATATTTTGCTTTGGCTATATTGATACAATATTAGAAAGCACTCTTTTTTGTGGATATAATCATGTGAGCTGATGAAAAGATTATTCCCCCATCCCTTCTTTCATAGTTCTGTAATATTTCCCTTGTTTTCTCTACATTTTGATATATATATGTAATACAGAAATTATAAATACTTTTGTATTAATAAAAGAATTAAAACTCTTTTGTTTTCATAAAATGTATTTGTTAAAGAATAAGCGTAGAAATTTTTGAGTTCTCCTCACACTATTGTATTCATATATTTTGCTTTGGCTATATTGATACAATATTAGAAAGCACTCTTTTTTGTGGATATAATCATGTGAGCTGATGAAAAGATTATTCCCCCATCCCTTCTTTCATAGTTCTGTAATATTTCCCTTGTTTTCTCTACATTTTGATATATATATGTAATACAGAAATTATAAATACTTTTGTATTAATAAAAGAATTAAAACTCTTTTGTTTTCATAAAATGTATTTGTTAAAGAATAAGCGTAGAAATTTTTGAGTTCTCCTCACACTATTGTATTCATATATTTTGCTTTGGCTATATTGATACAATATTAGAAAGCACTCTTTTTTGTGGATATAATCATGTGAGCTGATGAAAAGATTATTCCCCCATCCCTTCTTTCATAGTTCTGTAATATTTCCCTTGTTTTCTCTACATTTTGATATATATATGTAATACAGAAATTATAAATACTTTTGTATTAATAAAAGAATTAAAACTCTTTTGTTTTCATAAAATGTATTTGTTAAAGAATAAGCGTAGAAATTTTTGAGTTCTCCTCACACTATTGTATTGATATATTTTGCTTTGGCTATATTGATACAATATTAGAAAGCACTCTTTTTTGTGGATATAATCATGTGAGCTGATGAAAAGATTATTCCCCCATCCCTTCTTTCATAGTTCTGTAATATTTCCCTTGTTTTCTCTACATTTTGATATATATATGTAATACAGAAATTGTAAATACTTTTGTATTAATAAAAGAATTAAAACTCTTTTGTTTTCATAAAATGTATTTGTTAAAGAATAAGCGTAGAAATTTTTGAGTTCTCCTCACACTATTGTATTGATATATTTTGCTTTGGCTATATTGATACAATATTAGAAAGCACTCTTTTTTGTGGATATAATCATGTGAGCTGATGAAAAGATTATTCCCCCATCCCTTCTTTCATAGTTCTGTAATATTTCCCTTGTTTTCTCTACATTTTGATATATATATGTAATACAGAAATTATAAATACTTTTGTATTAATAAAAGAATTAAAACTCTTTTGTTTTCATAAAATGTATTTGTTAAAGAATAAGCGTAGAAATTTTTGAGTTCTCCTCACACTATTGTATTCATATATTTTGCTTTCGCTATATTGATACAATATTAGAAAGCACTCTTTTTTGTGGATATAATCATGTGAGCTGATGAAAAGATTATTCCCCCATCCCTTCTTTCATAGTTCTGTAATATTTCCCTTGTTTTCTCTACATTTTGATATATATATGTAATACAGAAATTATAAATACTTTTGTATTAATAAAAGAATTAAAACTCTTTTGTTTTCATAAAATGTATTTGTTAAAGAATAAGCGTAGAAATTTTTGAGTTCTCCTCACACTATTGTATTCATATATTTTGCTTTGGCTATATTGATACAATATTAGAAAGCACTCTTTTTTGTGGATATAATCATGTGAGCTGATGAAAAGATTATTCCCCCATCCCTTCTTTCATAGTTCTGTAATATTTCCCTTGTTTTCTCTACATTTTGATATATATATGTAATACAGAAATTATAAATACTTTTGTATTAATAAAAGAATTAAAACTCTTTTGTTTTCATAAAATGTATTTGTTAAAGAATAAGCGTAGAAATTTTTGAGTTCTCCTCACACTATTGTATTCATATATTTTGCTTTGGCTATATTGATACAATATTAGAAAGCACTCTTTTTTGTGGATATAATCATGTGAGCTGATGAAAAGATTATTCCCCCATCCCTTCTTTCATAGTTCTGTAATATTTCCCTTGTTTTCTCTACATTTTGATATATATATGTAATACAGAAATTATAAATACTTTTGTATTAATAAAAGAATTAAAACTCTTTTGTTTTCATAAAATGTATTTGTTAAAGAATAAGCGTAGAAATTTTTGAGTTCTCCTCACACTATTGTATTCATATATTTTGCTTTGGCTATATTGATACAATATTAGAAAGCACTCTTTTTTGTGGATATAATCATGTGAGCTGATGAAAAGATTATTCCCCCATCCCTTCTTTCATAGTTCTGTAATATTTCCCTTGTTTTCTCTACATTTTGATATATATATGTAATACAGAAATTATAAATACTTTTGTATTAATAAAAGAATTAAAACTCTTTTGTTTTCATAAAATGTATTTGTTAAAGAATAAGCGTAGAAATTTTTGAGTTCTCCTCACACTATTGTATTCATATATTTTGCTTTGGCTATATTGATACAATATTAGAAAGCACTCTTTTTTGTGGATATAATCATGTGAGCTGATGAAAAGATTATTCCCCCATCCCTTCTTTCATAGTTCTGTAATATTTCCCTTGTTTTCTCTACATTTTGATATATATATGTAATACAGAAATTATAAATACTTTTGTATTAATAAAAGAATTAAAACTCTTTTGTTTTCATAAAATGTATTTGTTAAAGAATAAGCGTAGAAATTTTTGAGTTCTCCTCACACTATTGTATTCATATATTTTGCTTTGGCTATATTGATACAATATTAGAAAGCACTCTTTTTTGTGGATATAATCATGTGAGCTGATGAAAAGATTATTCCCCCATCCCTTCTTTCATAGTTCTGTAATATTTCCCTTGTTTTCTCTACATTTTGATATATATATGTAATACAGAAATTATAAATACTTTTGTATTAATAAAAGAATTAAAACTCTTTTGTTTTCATAAAATGTATTTGTTAAAGAATAAGCGTAGAAATTTTTGAGTTCTCCTCACACTATTGTATTCATATATTTTGCTTTGGCTATATTGATACAATATTAGAAAGCACTCTTTTTTGTGGATATAATCATGTGAGCTGATGAAAAGATTATTCCCCCATCCCTTCTTTCATAGTTCTGTAATATTTCCCTTGTTTTCTCTACATTTTGATATATATATGTAATACAGAAATTATAAATACTTTTGTATTAATAAAAGAATTAAAACTCTTTTGTTTTCATAAAATGTATTTGTTAAAGAATAAGCGTAGAAATTTTTGAGTTCTCCTCACACTATTGTATTCATATATTTTGCTTTGGCTATATTGATACAATATTAGAAAGCACTCTTTTTTGTGGATATAATCATGTGAGCTGATGAAAAGATTATTCCCCCATCCCTTCTTTCATAGTTCTGTAATATTTCCCTTGTTTTCTCTACATTTTGATATATATATATATATATATATATATATATATATATATATATATATATATATACATATATATATATGTAATACAGAAATTATAAATACTTTTGTATTAATAAAAGAATTAAAACTCTTTTGTTTTCATAAAATGTATTTGTTAAAGAATAAGCGTAGAAATTTTTGAGTTCTCCTCACACTATTGTATTCATATATTTTGCTTTGGCTATATTGATACAATATTAGAAAGCACTCTTTTTTGTGGATATAATCATGTGAGCTGATGAAAAGATTATTCCCCCATCCCTTCTTTCATAGTTCTGTAATATTTCCCTTGTTTTCTCTACATTTTGATATATATATGTAATACAGAAATTATAAATACTTTTGTATTAATAAAAGAATTAAAACTCTTTTGTTTTCATAAAATGTATTTGTTAAAGAATAAGCGTAGAAATTTTTGAGTTCTCCTCACACTATTGTATTCATATATTTTGCTTTGGCTATATTGATACAATATTAGAAAGCACTCTTTTTTGTGGATATAATCATGTGAGCTGATGAAAAGATTATTCCCCCATCCCTTCTTTCATAGTTCTGTAATATTTCCCTTGTTTTCTCTACATTTTGATATATATATGTAATACAGAAATTATAAATACTTTTGTATTAATAAAAGAATTAAAACTCTTTTGTTTTCATAAAATGTATTTGTTAAAGAATAAGCGTAGAAATTTTTGAGTTCTCCTCACACTATTGTATTCATATATTTTGCTTTGGCTATATTGATACAATATTAGAAAGCACTCTTTTTTGTGGATATAATCATGTGAGCTGATGAAAAGATTATTCCCCCATCCCTTCTTTCATAGTTCTGTAATATTTCCCTTGTTTTCTCTACATTTTGATATATATATGTAATACAGAAATTATAAATACTTTTGTATTAATAAAAGAATTAAAACTCTTTTGTTTTCATAAAATGTATTTGTTAAAGAATAAGCGTAGAAATTTTTGAGTTCTCCTCACACTATTGTATTCATATATTTTGCTTTGGCTATATTGATACAATATTAGAAAGCACTCTTTTTTGTGGATATAATCATGTGAGCTGATGAAAAGATTATTCCCCCATCCCTTCTTTCATAGTTCTGTAATATTTCCCTTGTTTTCTCTACATTTTGATATATATATGTAATACAGAAATTATAAATACTTTTGTATTAATAAAAGAATTAAAACTCTTTTGTTTTCATAAAATGTATTTGTTAAAGAATAAGCGTAGAAATTTTTGAGTTCTCCTCACACTATTGTATTCATATATTTTGCTTTGGCTATATTGATACAATATTAGAAAGCACTCTTTTTTGTGGATATAATCATGTGAGCTGATGAAAAGATTATTCCCCCATCCCTTCTTTCATAGTTCTGTAATATTTCCCTTGTTTTCTCTACATTTTGATATATATATATATATATATATATATATATATATATATATATATATATATATATACATATATATATATGTAATACAGAAATTATAAATACTTTTGTATTAATAAAAGAATTAAAACTTTTTTGTTTTCATAAAATGTCTTTGTTAAAGAATAAGCGTAGAGATATTCTATTTTGGGAAATCAAGGCTGTAACATACCAATGAATAATAATTAGATTTATATTTCAAACGAGGAGTTATTTTTAGAATCTCTCCCCCGTTCACTTCCATATTAGGAAGCATTAAATGATTTTCCTTAATGCGTAAGGATACTAGTATTTCAGAGACTGTGCCTTTTTACTCCAATATGTGTTTGTATAAAACATAGGAACACTAGTTTTTGCGTGTCCTTTCCATGATGTTGGGATCCTGATAAGTTGTTCCGGAATTGTCAGAAGTTTTGTCCACTCTCTCCCTCGTGGAGTGCAGATGTGAACTTTGTTAACCACCAGCCTACCTTAATTAAACCTCTTGGAACGTATGATGGCTTACGACTGCATTTTTCAAGCTAAATACAACTCTGATAACAGGAATATAGCCCTGTTATTATAAGTCGGCAGTATAGTTACTTGCGGAGGCAATTTACGTTTTTCTGTCTCTGGAACTAAGCGTAATAGAGACTGACTGCTACGTTGAAATTTTCCCCATCCCATCACCCTCCAGGGGTGGGGCTTCACTGCTTCATTGGCAGTGAAAAAAGAATGAAAGAAGGAAGGATTGATTTCACCACTCGATCGCTTTAACTACCTGTACCTCATCGCTAGTGGAATTTTGACATTGGCTCGAGCTTGTCACATCTATGAAAGCGTTTGATGTCTAAAAGTAGTGCCTCTACATTGGAAGAAACATCATCCATGGTAGTGATTCGGCACCTAGTGATCAAGAAAGTGATATAGTGAGCGAAACACCATTTATGTGCGCGATTTATATTAAATTTATAGAGTAGCTTTTTGCTTCTTTATTAAAAGTTCCTTTCCCATGAAGGTCGGCGGAAAATTTGGCGAGTGAAAAAAAAAATGATGATATTTTTTTTTCTCTTCAACATAAAAAGTCATGAATGTCGAAAGAAAATGTTAGCAAAAACGGAAAGGATTTACTGTAGATATATATATATATATTTTCTTCTTTCTCATATTTTAGTGATCTAAAAATTTTATTATGAATAATCAATAGAGAAAATTTAATGGTTTAATTGCATTTCGTATGTTTACCTTGCTTTTTTTTTAAAAAAAATTATTATATAATAGTGTATTTTCATGCATTTAAAATGTTTTTGAAGGAAATAAATGTGTTTCGAACGTCAATTAAAATTGTGACGGCAAACAAAATTCAAAATGTTTCAGAATTTCAAAAAAAAAAAAAAAAAGGAAATTTTTAATGCTGTTTCTTTTTGGACTTGGTCAAAACTAAATATTCCTATTAAAATTGTGAAAAATTAAATGTTACCCAAACAAAAGGACATTTCACACTTAATAAAATTTGTGAGTTTCCCCTTATTACGATAGGCGAAATTGTTAACTCAGCTAAGTTTTTCATACTTGATACTGGGTTACTATATGCTTTAGTAGGGTTGCAAACTTGCAAGAATTTTTGTTTGTTTATTGATTGTGTTGGGCCAGTTGTTACTCAATTTGGTAAGAGATTGATCACCTCTGCTAATTCTAACAACGACAACTTATCTTTGCACATTATAGACAGCAAAATTCTAAAAATGTTAAGGTTAAAAATGGTGAAAAAAAAAGTTTAAGATGTTTCAATAAAAGTAAACATTTTGAAAAAATAGAAGTTTAGGATGTTTCAATAAAAGTAAACATTTTGAAAAAAAATAGAAGTTTAAGATGTTTCAATAAAAGTAAACATTTTGAAAAAAAAAATAATGTGAGGGGTAACAAAAATAAAAAGAACAGGAAAAATAGGAAAAAAAAAAGAATGAACAAGCAGTTACTTACATAACAAAAATAAAAAGAACAGGAAAAATAGGAAAAAGAAAGAATGTCCAAAAAATTTCAAATGATTCGAAGATAGAACTAGGTAATGGGTGCATACATTATTAGGTCAAAATCGACGAAAAAATAAAAAATGAGAACAAATTAGAAAATGTGGACTTAAATTTAAATAAAAAGAAATTTAAGTAAACAAAATTTTGAAATAGTTCATGTATCAAAGATTAAGAAATATCACAACCCACAAATGTTGAAATTAAATCATGAATAGTGAAATTGAATTCATTTGCATAAAATTTTGTATATTTTTGTGAGAAAAATTTTTTTTTTGTGGAAATTTTAGTAGATTATAGTTATAAAAATATGTTTCATTTTTCTTTCGGTTTATTTTCTTTCGGTTTAGTTGCCTGAACAGATAAATTGTATAATCATATTTTTATTGTTGTCATTGTATATAGTTGTTTTTTTTTTTTTTTTTTTTTTTTTTACAGATAATTGAAAAAATTTTATTTCTAGTAGTGAAAAGGAACAGTCGTACCAACCTGGAATTTTGTAAATTCAAAAATTTCTAAATTTTTTTATTTTGGCTTGCCAAAATTTTTTTTGGAGGGGATGTAATACAAAAATTATAAATACTTTTGTATTAATAAAAGAATTAAAACTCTTTCGTTTTCATAAAATGTCTTTGTTAAAGAATAAGCGTAGAGATATTCTATTTTGGGAATTCAAGGCTGTAACATACCAATGAATAATAATTAGATTTATATTTCAAACGAGGAGTTATTTTTAGAATCTCTTTCCCGTTCACTTCCATATTAGGAAGCATTAAATGATTTTCCTTAATGCGTAAGGATACAAGTATTTCAGAGACTGTGCCTTTTTACTCCAATATGTGTTTGTATAAAACATAGGAACACTTGTTTTTGCGTGTCCTTTCCATGATGTTGTGATCCTGATAAGTTGTTCCGGAATTGTCAGAAGTTTTGTCCACACCCTCCCTCGTAGAGTGCGGATGTGAACTTTGTTAACCACCAGCCTACCTTTAAATAAACCTCTTGAGAACGTATGATGGCTTACGACTGCATTTTTCAAGCTAAATACAACTCTGATAACAGGAATATAGCCCTGTTATTATATATATATATATATATATATATATATATATATATATATATATATATATATATATATATATATATATATATATATATATATATATAAGTTTAAAATGAAGATAAAGCGAAGAAAAATTACAGACAAATGAAAAAAGGGAAAAAGAAAATTATTAATAATAATAATAATTTAAAAAAAAAAATCTTTTTAAAAAATCCGGGAAAAAAAATAAATAAAAATATATAATCTTTTCATCAGCCCACACGAATATATCTGCAAAAAAAGAGTGCTTTCTAATATTGTATTAATATAGCCGAAGCAAAATATATCAATACAATAGTGTGAGGAGCACTAAAAATTTTTTTTACAAAAATTACAACAAATAAAATAGAATACAATAAGTAAAAATAACACAAAAAACAGAAAGTAAAATATAAAGAAAAAACAGAAAAGAACATAATACATAATCTATAAAGCGAGTAGTGAAATCAAATGAACTTACGTGAACGGGAAATTTTTCAAGAATGATTTAAAATATTTTTGTAACAAGATTGCCAGATTGCAAAATATGAAAACTAAAGTGCAAATTGAGATAGCGTAACTAGAGGAATTTTAAAGTGCGTTTTTGCTGCATTACTGAAGTGCGTTTGATTTGTTAGTTACCAAGGATGGGCCCGAAAATGGATGTGCGCAAGGTAATATTATACTGTATAATTTAAAGAAGATAACAATAAATAATTTTAGAAATTAAATATTTATTTAAGAAAAAAATATAAAATAGAAAAAAGATAGAAGCATGAATTGCTCTAATTGCATGAATTTGCGTGAATTGCATGAAAATTTTAGCCACGGATTTGCCTGCAATGGATTTGCACATGGAAAATTTTTTATAAACTAACAAGGAATTTTATTATTAAATAATTATAGCCACGGATATGCCCGAAATGGATTTGCACATGAGAAAATTACATAAATTAACAAAGAAAAAATTTTTAGTAAGTAATTTTAGCCACGGAATTGCCCGAAATGGATTTGCACATGGAAAAATTTTATAAATTAATAAAGAAATTTTTAGTAAGTAATTTTAGTCACGGATTTGCCCGAGATGGATTTGCACATGGAAAAATTAAATAAATAAACAAAGGAATTTTTTAGTAAATAATTTTGACCACAGATATGCCCGAAATGGATTTCGGCACATGAAAAAATTATACAAATTAACAAATAAATTTTTAGTAAATAATTTTGCTCACGGATTTACCCGAAATGTATTTGCATTAGGAAAAACTATATAAATTAACAAAGACAATTTTTTAATAAGATAATATACGATTAACTCAATGATTTTATATAGAATTTAATTATTTTAGTTGGGTATCCATTGTTTATTATAAAATTTTGAAAGACTTTATCGATTTGTTTTTTGGATAAATAAATATTACTACATATTCTTTTAATTCTATTCATTTCATTAAAATTGGTGTTTAAATAGATGCTCTTAGAAACATTAGAATTCCAAGTAATAAGTTTATTTATATTAAAATTAAAATCATTTCTTTTATCGTATAAATCAACAAAGCAGATATTTTTTTCTTTTATAATACCCAAATCCAAAAAATTGAAATTAATATTATCATCATGATTACGAAGCAGGATTAATTCATCGGGGTAAATATCATTTAATAAAATGATATAGTCTTGAAAATTAAAGATAATTAAATCATCAATATATCTAAAAACATATTTTCAAAAGGATATCTTTTAGTTTAGAAAGGGGAATGCTATTAAAGAGATCCTGGAAATCAAAAGTCGCAATAGAAGTAATTTTATTATGTCTAATGAATTCTAAAATCGGTTGATTATTAGTGATAATCCAAGAGAAACCTTCTTTAGAAATATTGCTAATAATTTTATTTAAGTAGTTAGAGAAAATGGTGCCAGGTTTAGTTAGATAAGTATTAGATCCACATGTGATAGTTCTAAATTTTACAGGAGTTTTATGAAATTTAGGACTGATAATTAAGTAAGGAAATTGTATATTGCTAATTTTAATTTTTAATCTCTTATATAGAGCTAAAAATTTTTTAATGACAATATTATTATTTAAATTACTAAGTTAAAAAATTTTAATATTTTTTAATTCCGTATTTAAAAGTTCAATATAGAATTTTTTACAGAAGATTGCATAATTATTGTTAGCTTTGTCTATGGGAGTAATTACAAAATTTTTTTGAAGTTGCTTAATTGATTGAACAATATTAGAAAAATTTGTTGAATTTTTACTGTTATTAAATTATCCTTATTATTGAAAACAAAGTTTTTAAAGTAATAATAAACACCCCATTTCCATTCTGTCAGCATACCTGAAGGTAAAGAGAATCTATATATGGTAAATGGGTCTAAATTTTGTGCCTTTTATCATTAAATTCCTAAGTTC
Organism: Parasteatoda lunata; assembly: GCA_949128135.1. Taxonomy (NCBI): domain Eukaryota; kingdom Metazoa; phylum Arthropoda; class Arachnida; order Araneae; family Theridiidae; genus Parasteatoda; species Parasteatoda lunata. Next base: position 5,243,431 of record OX421979.1, on the reverse strand, counting down.
TAAGTTTTCTACAATATTTAAATTACCAGTAATAATATGTTTACGATGTTTATCAACAAAATCAAAATATTTCACTTCCTCACAGTGACATTCATAATCGGATATATTAATTCTCCCTAAATTTTTGCTAATATCATTATAATTAAATATAGTTCTACGAAGAGATTTATTATTTGTAAAGCTTTTAATTATGTTAAAATCTTTTAATGAAAATAAAATATTAAAATTTTCAAAAATATTATGAAATTTGATCTTATCGAAAATAAGATATTGAAAGTTAATAACGAAATATAAATTATCTAAATTTTTCTTTTTATTTGGCGAAACTTTACTCATTTTGGCTTTTATAAGATGGAAACAAAGAATTTTGAAGTGCAAATTAATAAAAGAAAAGTTAATAATAAGATCGTAAAGCTTATATACATCATAATTCTTAAGGGAGAAAACAAAATCTTTAATTGGTTTAATATTATAAAATTTATTAAAATCTTTTTCCATATTAGTAAGAAAATTTATATTTAATTTTTCACTATTAAGAGAGTTTCTATTACTTCTTGATCCCCGTTTACCTCGATTTGTACGCTTATCTTTAATATGAACAACTGAATAAGTTGAGGAGTTATTAAAGTTAATCTGTGTATGTTGGTAGGTATCGTTTAGCCCATACGGCAAAATTGTTTTGTATTGTAGTAATTTTTTTTTTGTAGTCTTAAATCTAAATCTTCTTCAATATCTAAGATATTAATTTTGACACTGTTAAATTTATGTACTCTAAAATGATTCAATTCCAGGTTATTAATAGTTTTATTACTGTTTATATTAGAACGGTGTATATATATATATATATATATATATATATATATATATATATATATATATATATATATATATATATATATGTCAGGTATATATGCCGAGCTACTTCAAACTACACCATAATGTGAAGATGTTGGTTACCATATTAATTCAATCACTATGATTAATAACAATAACAATAATATTTATTCTTCAATATTAACAAGAGTCACGTAGACTCTAACCACTTAGGTTTGAATCACAAAGATTCCAAGTTTTACCTCAAGACAAACAGTTAGTTTCACGGAGAAACAACTTCAACTCACTCATCTTCATTTACATCTAGAATGTTCAAATACACTTTGTTAAGGCAAGCGCCATCTGGCATGATAACTCAGAGGCTGTTATCTCACTTCTTACAGTCTCGGCCATTCGACAAGTGGCGTCCTCGCCACCTGAGAGAAAAGAAATCTGCAAAGAGAAAAAAAAAAGCAGTATACAAAACATGAAAAAAAAATTTGAAAGAAAAAACAAAGCTGCATCGTTCCATCAGTAAATCTGCACTAATTTGTCCATGGTTTCATATAGTCTACAGCATTGGTTGTAAAGTTAGGACCTTCATGTTGCCCAACTTTTTCTACTTGATATCTGTCATTGCATTTTACTTTAACAATCTTGTAAGGACCATGAAACTTTGGACGCAACTTTAAACCAGTTCCAAATTGCGTTCTTTGAATCGCCACTAAGTCATCTTTTCTGTACTTGTGGGGTTGTTTGCACTTTCTGTTGTGAGTTGATTTATTCTGCTCTTGAATTTCCATAATTCGTTGCTGTGCATCACTTCTCAGGTGTTCTCGTTTTTTCATGAAGAAATGTTCATATTCTTCAGTCAATATTTCTTTGAGCTTTAAATCCTCTTTGTTCTTCATAGGAGTTCCTATCAGTAACTGAAATGGTGTATACGTTGTACTGGAAGAAATTGTACTGTTTATAAAACGCTGAACATGTGAAACATGTTTGTACCACTCTAGAGGGTTGTCGATGGATAGTTTTGTCAAAATCGGTATTAGTGTTTCGTGAATACGTTCAACCTGTCCATTACCGCGTGGTACACCTGCTGTTATTAGAACATGCTGTATTTCTTCTTCTTGGCAATAATCTTTAAATTCATTCGATACAAATGCACCTCCACGATCTGTCACGATTCTAGAAGGATTTCCAAATATTGATTGCTGAAAGCGTAATTTGTCTAACGCGGCTTGTGAGCTGTTGGTCTTAACAGGGTAGAGCCATACAAATTTTGAAAAACCATCAATTACAGAGAAAATATGTTGATAATTTTTCTTAGTAGAGGGGAGGGGACCTATAAAGTCAATATGATATGTACTGAGGGGTACATCTTCTTTGGGTATTGGATTTAAGAACCCTTCTTTTTTTCCGCGTTTTCGATTACATAAAATGCAATCAACACAGTTGGCTAAGACGTTTTCAACTTTTTTCCGAAGTCTTGGAATATAAAAATCTCGTTTCACAGCTTCTTCAGTTTTTGCTAAAGCATAGTGTCCTTTACCATGGATTTCTTTAATTATATCCGTTTGCATAACTTCGGGTACAACTAAGAGATCACGACCATTGTCATAGCGATAAAGAATGTTATTTCGAATGAAATGTATATTGTCATCACCTTTCGCAAGTAAAGATTTAATTGTGTTAATTTGTTCATCATTTTTTTGAGCAACTGCAATTTTCATGGTGACTTCATCGTGCGAAATTGTGATACACGCATTTCTACTTAAGGCATCTACATGTTTCATCTGTGTAGCAGGCCGGTGCACTATATCATATTGAAATTCCTCAAGGTACAAAGCCCAACGTGCGATTCTAGGGACAATTTCTTTTTTATTCATTGTGTTTTGGAGAGCTGCGCAATCAGTAACAATTTTAAATTTTGTACCTAATAAATAACAACGAAATTTCTTCAATGCTTCAACTATCGCGAGGGTTTCTAACTCGTAACTACTATATTTTTCTTGTTGTGGATTAGTTTTTTTACTAAAGTAATGAATAGGATAAAATTTTTCATTATCAGCCTTTTGTAAGAGTACTGCACCAAACCCAAAACTACTAGCGTCAGTATGAAGTTCTAACTCCGAATTTTGTCTGTATAAGTGAAGAACTGGGTTATCAGTTAAAGCTAACTTAAGTTTTTTAAAAGCTTCTTTCTGATCATTATCAAATTTAAATTCAGTATTATTTCTCAATAAATCAGTAAGGGGTTTAGCTATTTTACTGTAATTAGGAATAAATTTACGAAAATATCCAGTTAAACCGAGAAAACTCATAAGTTGTTTATGTGTTTTAGGTAGGGGAAAATTCTTAACTGCTAAAGTTTTAGAGGGTGAAGGGCGAATCTTGCCATTTTCAATTATGTAACCGAGACATTCTATGGAACGTTTTAAAAATTGACATTTCTTAAAATTTAATTCCAATCCGTTATCAGCAGCTGTTTTTAAAACACGTTTTAATTTTTCAAAACCTTCCTCATCATTTTTTGCTGGAATGAAAATGTCATCTAAATAAATAACTAAAGTTTTATCTTTAATTAATTCTCTAAAAACATGTAAAATATATCTCTGAAAAACACTAGGACTGTTAGCCAAACCAAATGGTACCCGTAAAAATTCGTATTGGCCATTATGCGTAATAAAGGATGTGTATTTGCGACTATTTTCTTCGATTTCACAATGGTGAAAGGCTGCTTTTAAATCAATAGAAGAAATTACCTGCGCATCGCCTAATTGGTCTAATATGTCCTCCATAAGGGGTAAGGGGAATCTATCGCGAACAATTTTTTTATTTAATTTCCTATAATCGATGCAAACTCGCGTGGAATTATCTTTCTTTTTACAAAGAACTATAGGCGCGCTAAATTCTGAACAACTTTCACGAATAACACCATCTTTTAACCAGGTGTCTATTTGTTTTTCAACTATTTCTTGCTCTTTAAATGACAAACGACGAGCATGTTGAGAAATGGGAATTTCATCTGTTAATATTATATTCATCTTAATATTTGTTGTTTTAATTTGCGATGGCTTATAATTATTAATCAAAAGAGTTAAATCTTGCTTTAATTTCTGATTCAGAATATGCGATAAATCAAATTCATTATGATCAATGACATTTGAGATCTGAGTTAAAACAGAAAAAGCTTCTAAATTATTTGAATATTCATTTGACTGAAAAGTATCCGAAGAATAAAAACAATTCGAAAGAGGAACGGTTTGTTGATCATAAATTAAGGAATCGCAACTAGGCATTACAGTAGCCTTGAAGGGAGACGCTCTGACTGAGTTTGTAAAAGTTTCGGTTCCACTTCCGAAGGGTGAATATTTCGCATGAGAAATGATTGTATTTACGTTTACTGTTTTTGGGGTAGATGTATTTTTAACAAATAATTTGCCTTTAGCAAAATTGATATCTAAACAATTAAGCACATCCATTCCGATTATAAAATCGAATTGCATTTTATCAATAACATAAATATTAGCATTAATCGTAAAATTATCTATACCTATGTTTGTATTAAACCAACCTAATGGAGAAATAGGCTCTTTACTTATTCCAGATAAAATAATATTAGACAATTGGAGGGGAATATGAGGAAATTTTTGATATAATACATCACTACACATGGTTATCTCACTGCCTGTATCTATAATTGCGTTAATTTTACTGTTAAATATTACAATATTTTTATCAATACGAGTTGGTTGAATTATATGTACGTTTCTTTCGGTACATTCATGAGTGGAATGACCTGATTTATTACAGTTTCTACACTTTTGAATTAATTGATCACATTTTGCACTTATATGCCCATAATTGTGGCAGTTATAGCATTTTATATGAGCCATATCTTTATTTTGATTCGGATTATTAAAACCAGGAGAAAAGGAAGAGATGGGTGTGTTTCGTTTTTGTTGAATTGGAAATGTTTTGGTTTTAAAGATTGAATTCTTATTAGGGGTGTCAACTTTTTTTGTTATTATTCGCGCGTTTTCGTATGTTTCTAGCTTATCAATCAATACGCTTAATTCGGTTAATTGGTGTAAATCATCCAATAAATGTTCGCGGATATCTGACGTTAATTTTCTTCTTATTTGGTCAACGACCATATATTCTTTTAGCTTGTCAAAGTCTGTTATTTTCAAACCGCTAATCCACTCGTCGAAATAGTGGTTTAATTGATTTGCGAAATCTCGCCAAGAAACATTTACTTCTTTTCTATGGAAAGAAAATTTTTGACGGAATTGTTCCGGGGAAAGTTTAAAGCGTTTCAGAAGCAAAGTTTTAACAAAATTATAGTCTGCAGTTAATTGTTCTGGCTCTTGAGCAATTATTTGAACAATGCTTAGAGGGAGAAGTCCCATTAAATATGTGACGAATTCAGTTTTATTTATATTTATTCTGTTCGCCTGTCTCTCAAATAACTGTAAATAGGTACTGATATCGGTTTCGTTGGCATCAAAACTTTTAATTAGTTTATACAAGTCACTTGTTTTTAATGTTTCTGTTGCTGGAATTGGAGTTCCGTTTTGCCGATTTAAATTTTCCGCTTTAAGCTTTTCAAGCTCAATTTCCTGTGCTAATTTTTCTTTTTCGGCAGCCGCTTTTTCCAAGCGTTCTGAAACAATATTTTCTAACACATTTTTGGCAAATATTTCATCATATTTAGTATCGGAAGTAATTAGCTGTGTTATATTGATAATTTTAGGATTAGGTGGAAGTGTAATCCCTAATTCTTCTGCTAGTTTTAACAGATCTTCCTTTCTAGATCTGGACAAGAAGCTCATTGTTTTATATTTCTTTATAATTCACACAGAATAATAGTCAAAAAACATACTCACAGGTTCGTAATTGTCCGTTATCCAATTTCAAGGACCACTTTTGACACCAAAATGTCAGGTATATATGACGAGCTACTTCAAACTACACCATAATGTGAAGATGTTGGTTACCATATTAATTCAATCACTATGATTAATAACAATAACAATAATATTTATTCTTCAATATTAACAAGAGTCACGTAGACTCTAACCACTTAGGTTTGAATCACAAAGATTCCAAGTTTTACCTCAAGACAAACAGTTAGTTTCACGGAGAAACAACTTCAACTCACTCATCTTCATTTACATCTAGAATGTTCAAATACACTTTGTTAAGGCAAGCGCCATCTGGCATGATAACTCAGAGGCTGTTATCTCACTTCTTACATATATATATATATATATATATATATATATATATATATATATATATATATATATATATATATATATATATATAATTTTTTTTAAATGGCGAGCACTTGGAACTATTGTCCATTGGCCACAGAAAGTGCCAGAACTGCTAACTCTCTTTTCGTTACCCAGTGGGCACCTGAGGCGAAGCCACGGCAGTGGAGCAGCGTCACCCAATATATATATATATATATATATATGCATATATATATATGTAATACAAAAATTATAAGTACTTTTGTGTTAATAAAAGAATTAAAACTCCTTCGTTTTCATAAAATGTCTTTGTTAAAGAATAAGCGTAGAGATATTCTATTTTGGGAATTCAAGGCTAAAAACACACCATGAATTATAATTAGATTTATTTTTCAAACGAGGAGTTATTTTTAGAATCTCTCCCTCTGTCACTTCCATATTAGGAAGCATTAAATGATTTTCCTTAATGCGTAAGGATACTAGTATTTCAGAGTCTGTGCCTTTTTACTCCAAAATGTGTTTGTATAAAACATAGGAACACTAGTTTTTGCGTGTCCTTTCCATGATGTTGTGATCCTGATAAGTTGTTCCGGAATTGTCAGAAGTTTTGTCCAACCCCTCCCTCATGGAGTGCGGATGTGAAGTATGTTAACCACCAGCCTACCTTTAAATAAACCTCTTGAGAACGTATGATGGCTTACGACTGCATTATTTAAGCTAAATACAACTCTGATAACAGGGATTTTAGCCCTGTTATTACATATATATATATATATATATATATATATATATATTTAAACACAAAGGAATGAAAATATAAAATAGAAAAACTATTACAAATATCAGTGTTTGAACTAATTAAAAATTTGCATGTTAGTTGTCCTTCTATACTGATGACCTTGTTTAATGTTTGTTTAAATCTTGGTATATTTCCGAAGATCTGGAAAAGAGCAAAAGTTGTGCCGTTTCCAAAAAATTCTGAGTTATCAAGGTCACATATTGATAACATTCGATGTATAAGTCTACTTTCTTATTTAGGCAAATGTCTTGAAAAACTCTTTATGAATAGACTCAACTTTCATCTACGACAATCAAGCCTCTTAAGTGAGGATCAGTATGGTTTTACACCTCAGAGGTCAGCTGAAGATGCTTTGATCCGGCTTTGTAATCTAGTTAGACAGGGTAAACATAAAAATTTTGTCACTTTTCCCTTTTCCTTAGACATTAGAGGAGCTTTCGATAATGCTAGGTGGCCTGTGTGTCTGTTCCAGCTTCTCACTTCATCGCTAGAGATAAAATCATTGCGGATTGGAATGCTGAATTTCTTGCTTCGCCTCTGTCGCTTTGGACGAAAAGGTTCTTTCCATCCATTTTTCACCGTTTGCAATGTAAATTCTTTGCAACTGATTTTAAATTAACCCAAATTTTTACAAACCATGGAAATTTTAAGAGATATTTATTTTGTTTCCATCTGGAGACCAGTGGAATTTGTGCTTGCGGCGTTGCTGATGAAGATGCTGAACATATTCTTCTTCATTGCAATCTGTATGCGAGTGTCCGAATGAAATTAAAGACTGATTTGAGGCGTCTTTCTATTTGTTGGCCTCCTGTCTTATCAGAACTGGTCAAAAGTATTGAAAGTCCTGCTGCCTTGCGGAATTTTGTTTTTTATTTAAATTTGTAAATTTTTCTTCTTTTGTTTTCTACTTACAACTGTAAGCCTCATGCTATACTTTGTGGTGCATGAGGAGTTTTAAGTCGTTTAATTAAAAAAAATAAATAAAATATCAGTGTTGGTCCACAAACTGTATTAGTAAACTGCAAAGATTAAAGAAATATAATTTAATTGAAAAAGAAAAGTAACTTTAATAACTTGCTTTATTTTTTCCCTTTAATTCTCAAATCTTTTTATAAATTTCTTTAGTAGTTTATTAAAGGAAAAAAAAAAGCTAATATCCTGAATAACTTTTGATCTTTTAATCGTATTTTCACTAACTAAGATTCAACTAATCTAAGATCTGACCACAAATATGCTAATTAATTAATGCAGATTGTATTTTAAGTTACGACACAGAAGTTACTTTTTCTGAATAAAGATGGATTCTTGATTCACAGGCAATCTTAATCTGGAAATTATGAAGCGATTAGTTTAAACATAAGGGAGATCAAAAGTTTAGGTCTATCTATATATATATTTCTCTTACACAGCGACAAAAGAAAAGCCTCATTACAACTCCCCGAATGGCAACGCTAGAAAATCGACCAATGATTGCCGCTAAAAATGTCACATGCCAAATCTATCTGAGGTGGCTCAACATATAGCGCTTTTAAAAACGGAAACTGAAATAACCAGAGAGAGCATTCTCACCAAATGTGATCTCTTCCGAAATTCACCCATCAGGTTGTTCAATTCAGCTGCTGCAATCTCATACTATTAAGTTAGGCAGAAGTAAGTAGTCTTTGTCGATAGATCTCTATTTTAGTATTTTGTCGAAAGAGCTTTTTTTCACGATATATATATTTCTCTTACACGGCGACAAAAAAAAACCTCATTACAACTTCCCGAATGGCAGAGCTAGAAAATCGACCAATGATTGCCTCTAAAAATGTCACATGCCAAATCTAGCTGAGGTGGCTCAACACATAGAGTCCAGAAATTTATAATTGTGTGTTTAAGGAAGTTCTTAATCTTTAATAGTAATTATTTTTTTGTTATTAACAAAGCCCTTAATCTTTCTCAGCATTTGTTCGTATTTAGTATTTATTGCAAATTAATGTTAAGTTTCTGCAAGTTTTTCTTTTGTACGTCAAAGTTCTAAGACTTATACTAATGTTTTTAACAAAGTTGTGAATCGTTCATGGTTATTATTTTTTAAAAACATAATGTTTTGTTTATGCAAGTTTTTCCATTGCAATTCACTTATTTCAATTTTTAATAGACTTAATTATAGCCAAAATTTTAACCTTTTTAAAGAGATATCAGTTTTAGAAATTTTATCTTAAGATTTTATACTATAGCACATTTCTAATAGGTTTAACGAATTACATGTCATTTATTTAAATTCAAATTTATTTTAATGACTTCGTATTTACTAAAAAGATGTCTTTTTTTAAAAAAAAAAAGTTGTTAAATGCATTTGAATGAGTGTTTTGAATTCTTTGAATTTTGTGCATTTGCAATGTACCTAAGTTAGTAGCGAGCGAAGCAAACCATATAAGATTGCGTAGCAATTTTCGGGCATCGGCGAGCGTTAGCGAGCAGGGGGCGCTGTCCACTAGTGAATATTAATTTCACCTTTTACGTATTTTCATTTAACTTTGAACTAATCAAAAGTTTTTACCTGCAATTATAGATTTTTTCATTTAAAGATTCCTTATGATTATTTTAAATTACTTAATGATCAAAACGATCTTGAATTTTAAGACATACAATTCCGATTTAATGTGAGTAATTTAAATGTCTAAAACTTGTGGGGTTAAAAATCAACAAAGAAAAGTATAGTTAATCTTAGAAAGTATGTTTCTGGTTTCGTAACTAAATATACTGATTGCACTATTTAATTAGCATAATTAAGGCTAGGACCAGGATCTCCAACCTTAAGATTGAGCCATAATTCGAGAAAACTCTCTCATTTGATCGAAACTTATTCAGAGGGTTTCGTATTTTTTTTATCTTCTTTATGTTTATTTTCAGCTTCATACATAAGTGATTTGCAGATCTTTATGAAGTTTGGTATGGACATAATTGGCCGGCATAATCTGGTTGGAAAGGCATTGGACCCATGCCCAAGAGGTCTTGGGTTTGATTTCCACCGGCCGAAGACTAAGATGACTGAGATGGAGACTGATGCACGCTAAATCTATCAGGGTCACAAAGTTCTTCATGTTCCCATAACAAATTATACCTCTGAGGGTGCTGAATTGGAGATGGATCGTTCTCTGGTTTAGGTTGAAATTGCAATCTGGGGTTGAATGAGTGGCTGTATGAACGATTCCGCCCTATAAATCGGGTTGTGAGGTATGTGTGGGGCTGACGTCGTATTCTTGGCCATAGAGAGCGCCACTGAAAAACAGGAAACACACCCTCTGCCTTAAAATATTCTTGGTTTATCCAAACAGGGTTGCTGCTGTTAGTAAGCAGCATTAGAAACAACAACAACAACATGGATATAAGCTGATTTATTAAAAATAGAATGATCTTTCAATTGTTGTAAAACGCAAGCATGATCGTGTGCAACACTCATCGTTCTCAGAAGAAAAAAAACAGAGGTAAATAAAAAAAAAAAATAAATAAATAAATAAAAAAAAGGTAAAAACGGAAATAACCGTTAAGTAAATGATTTTATAATTGAAAGAAGATGGTTTAGAAGTTCCATTGCTCTTACGCACTCAGCAACCCCTTAATAGATGTTTTTCAGAGGGATTCTGCCTAGAGTGTATACTAAGAGTTGATGTCTGGAGACCTAGCTGGCCATTCCACAGGCAAATCTTTTTACTTTCAAAAAGTATTTGATAGAATGTGTGACGTTCATTAAAATGTTATTCTAGATTTTATTAAAATGGGAATTCCCGTAACATTTCTGGAGCATCTCGGGCCTATTTTAAAGCCTGGTCGAAAAATTTATAGTTAAAATTTAAAGGTAACTATAACAGACGAATATAAAATTATTCCACTATAATGTGCGTCCGGTAAGGTTGCAGAAAGAAAGTTAAATGTGACTTCTTTATTACCTACTGCGGCCCAAAATAATCAATCTTCTTACAACAGATCTTGCGCAAGCTTCTGGTCATTTCTCCTAAGTGGTAACTGTAATAAACCAATGACGTAAAACATATACACATTTAAAATGCGCAAGAAAAAATAAATTTTCAGTGGGCATGTTTTAACGTGTGATGAATGCATATTGATTTCACATTCTACTAAATGTTACACAAAAAATTTTGAAAACTAATATTCTATGAATGCAAAATATGCTTTATTTTAAATCACACAAAATGTTCAACGAAAATTATATTTATTCCATAATGATGGGAAATGTGTCTTACAATAACATTTATGACAATTCATGAATGATTATATTGCTCTTCCTTTCCATTCACGCAATCTGAAAGTCTTGACTCTGAAATCTGACGCAATCACGCAATCTGAAGTAAAAATCTTGAATTTCAGTGGAATCCGTCAGAATATATTAAATTAGTTTTATAGATTCGTTGTAATTTGACCTAAAACTATACAGAACTTTCATGAAATTAGACTGTTATTCAACTTAACACTAAATTACAAAAATCACTTTTTTTGTAAATTAAATATCACTTTTTTTTTTATTAATAATCACAAAAATTAAATATCACTTTTTTTTTTTTGTCAGATGAAAAAATGTATGTTTTGCTGCTTATTGTAATTGTATTGTTTTTTCACCCGATTTTGTTTGTCAATTCGTAGAATATAAAGCTTTCACGAAACTATAAAAGGACAAGATTTTAGTTGTAATAAATCAAAATAACCCCAGAAGGAAACTGTTATTCAATAGCGTAACACCAAATTACAATCAGAAAAGATTACTCTAAATTTGTTTTATTGGGAACAAATATGTATGTATATGTCGTGTAATTTTTATTCATTCTTTTACTTAGTATACCTTCAAATAGTTTTATTGAATCGTAGGAACTAGAAATAAAATTATTCCAAACTTTCACGAAAATATAATATTTTAGTCGTAATTAATCTGAGGAATCTGTGAAAGAAATTGTTTTTAAAATCTAAATGAGTCTCATTCTTCCTATTACAAATGAATTAGTTTTGTGCTTTGCGTAATTTTTGCCAATTTGTGTAATTCTTTTGCTGTTTTGTGATTTTTTGGCTATTGTTTAGAGAAATTCTTTCGGTTGTTTGACTTTCTTAGAATAATTGTTGTTGTAGCTTTAGAGAAATTATTGCAAAATTCGCTTTACTTGTAGCGGGCAGTGCAATTTTTATATTATTAAAGATAATTTCCAATTGACTCAGTGTTTCTCTGAAGTTTTATGAAATTGTAAGAGAATGATATTATATATTGTAATTAAGCCAAAGATTCCAGGAATGAAACTGTTGTTCAACTTAAAAAGACCCAATGGAGCAACAGAAACATTATTACTAAAGCGCTCGAATTCTGAATGCGTAAATGAGAGTCCAGAAACTTTCGTCAGAAAATCTTTATTTAGCTTCATCTCACGATCTATAACTTCTCGAATGTTTTGGATTTCATAACCGATTTTGCCACAAGCATTAACGAAACTTATTAATTGACACGATAAGACGATCAAACTTATGGAATACGTCACGTAACGGTAAGTAGTATTACAAGAATTTAAAAGTAAATTCAAAAAGAAGCAAATAGACATAAACCAATATCCAATCAAACACACAATTAAAGTTGCAAGTAAATCATCGACTTGTTTCACAGCATTCGTTATTCGTTCATAGTTACTGATGAATGATGTCAGTCCTTCGCATGTTAAGCAGCTTCTAAGATCTGATTTAATTTTGTTGTTGCGAGATTGAATGAGGTTTAAATTCTCCAACTGTGTGAAGTGGCAGATGACACCAGCTGCAGGCGGCAAAAGATGAAAAATGGCATAGGATGAACAAATAAAAACATTTTCTACAATTTTAAAGATTGGCTTGTCAAAATAGAATGAATGTCTTTGACCGATTTCATACACCGCGTCTTGAGACAGATGTGCCATGTAATGGATGGAAAGTAAAACGAATAAAACAATCAATAATTGACTCGATTTCCTGCAATAACTGTTCAAATGCCTATCACCACCCATTCGGTTGATCATTTGCACTTTCTTTAACAACGTTTTCAAAATGAAACGAAAAATGATGGCTAAAATAACAACGATGATCAACAGAAAGCTGAACATTACACCAAAAAACTAAGTTGATTTTAAAAATGGTATGAGTCATAGAAAGTTTAATATATATCGAGGACACTATCCAGAATACAAAAAGAATTGCAGAAAATGTATTGCATACTTTCTGCAGAACATTGTATTTTAAAGTCACGTCGCCTAAGGCTACAATTCCGAAAATTTTGAAAAAGTTTATGAAAAATTTCCAATCACTAGACTGGAGTAGTGGTTTTTTGATCATTTCAAAAAGCGGTTGTGTTTTGAGAAAATACCTTGTTTAAATAATACGACCGCTTTTTATTAATTTACATAAGATTCCATTATCAAAATATTCAGTTCTCTCCTAACTGAATTACGATTCTCTATGAAGGGAACTGAGATTGTTCTATCTATCGGTAAAAGAAATTTCACGATTTATGATCTATTTAATCTAAAAATTCACCATATGTATTAAAATTCCACTCATAATTCGATTGTTTAAACGCTTAGACATCTAATAAGACGAGAGCTGATCCCTAACACACCACAAAGAGGTTTGATTTGAGTGCTTATTCTTTAAATGACTTAATTTGCTATTCAATTTAAATCTTTGAAAGTTTTCTTTTCGTAAGTATTATAAAATAAGTTAAAAGTGAAAAAAAAGTCTCATTTCTTTATTATTAGATGTCTATATAGTTAAAATTTAATATCCTAAGTGCTATTTAATAGCCTTTTATTCAGTAATATGCACGTTTGGTACCTATTTCAATTGTTTGTAGATATATTATGAAGTTTTGTCGAAATTATTGGTAAATTTATAAACTATATGAAATTTTAAAATATTGTATTGGATTATTATTCTTAAGCAGGTGGCAATTTGATTGTTAGGTATTTCGAAACACGCAAAAGGCATTTCAGCATTGTAAACATTAAAAACACAAATTGGAGAATACTGTGAAATTAATGCGAAAATGATTTAATGCATAACTAGCAAAAGCTCAGTAATTAAAAAAAAAACTGATGTTTTAAATTTTTCGTTACAATTGCAAAGATTTTACAAGAGTTTTCAAGCATGTTTTCATTTTTTTCCTGAAACTCAGCCTTTCTGAAACCATATGAAGGATTTATTTTACTTTTCTGAAATTTTCTTAAACATTAGAAATACCTTAAAATTGTTTTAAGTTTTATGACGTAGAACGTAATGTGCTGCCATCTCTTTTTTAGACAGGATATTAATCAAAAATATATCATGTAAAATTTATTTTTTTTTAAACGTTTATCTTCTTCTGCATAAGACGTCCTCTTTTCCTGCCTGAAAAAAAGATAAGGAACTTTATCGATATTTATGTTCTAAATATACGTTATGTATTATAAGGCTCAAAGAGAAATACATATTAAACTCATACATGCAAAAGAATTTTTAAAAGGCAAAATAAATATGCATTATGTAAATATTATAAAAATTTTACAATATTAAGAAAACACCGGGGAAACAATTCTAAGAGCATACGTGAATTTTGCAGTATACAGCGTCCTAAACTAGACTAAAAGTTTTCAAAAAGTTATAACTGGAGAACGGTTAAGAATAAATAAAATATTCTTACAGCAAATTCATGTTGAAGACCATAAATGTTTTCGCTCATAAATTCTGAATTTAGTTTAAAAATTTTCCGTCAAATGAAGCAACAGTTTATTTTAAACGTTTTTTCTATTGCGTTCTGATGTTGTTCTTATAAGTAACATTAGTGATTGATAGTTGGTTTCATTTCTGATTAAATGACAGCAAAAATTAGAAAAAAAATTAGAGAAAAATTAGAACTTGAAATTTAAAAAGAAATACTTTAATGAACGAGCTAATTCGATTACAATGATTTCAAAAATGGTTGCTAGTTTTATTTGAATAAAGTTTTAAAATTTGTTAGACAATTTTGTTTATAATATTATTTAGATATAATATTATTTAGTTAAACAGAAAAAAAGTAAATTATTTTTTTGAGGTTGAATTTGATTTTATTAAATGTTTTATCTTCATTTTTCTTATATTTTGAAAAAAGAAAGTATTTTGTAATTAGAGGGTAGAAAAATTAATACTTTTTTTTGGATGATGCTGATGATTTGACGAAGATGGTTACTTTAGTGACGATTGATTTAATGATTTACGAATTTACTGCACAAATTTACATTAGACTGCACAAATTTACATTAAATTTTATTCTGATTATACAATTTTTAAAAATGTATAATCCATTACAACAATTAACATTTAGGCTATAACTTTTATTTATTTAAATTTTTTTTTAAAATCAATACTGTGTTTTTCCATCTTTTAGTATTTGTGATTCAATTTTTTATCGCCCACTTCATTGCTCCCCCCTCCCCTGTACAATAATTTTTTTCGTTTTTTATTTTAATTTAAACTCCTATTTCATTTAATTAAATTGTATTAAATTAGGGTTCTAAACTTTTAAAGTAATCGTGTTTTTAGATTAACAATAACATAATCTGCACAATTTAATACATTGTGCAGTACATAAAATTTTATTTGTGACGGTGTAATAATCTTACCATGCAGTTAACTTCTCTACAGTTAATTAAAGAAATTTAAATTTAAGATATTAAAAAAGGATTTAGTGTTAATCAATGGAAACATTTGGAGAAGGAAACTTAAAAACAACACTAAATGGCAAATTGTAAACAGCAATCTAAATTCATTTCTATTTTAGACAAAAATGTACTATTGACTATAATTGTACCACTATTATTGCGAAATTACTATATGTAATTCTTGTACATGTAACAGACCGTAATAGCCTAGTGGGTAGGGCGTTGGACCCATGTCCAAGAGTTCGTGAGTTCGATCTCACCGGACGAAGACTCACCTTGTAGTAAGAGGTGACTGGTGCTCGTTAAATGTGTCGGGTGCCAAAGTATTCCATGTTAACATTTACAAATCATAACTCTGAGAGTACTAAATTGGAGATTGATCGTTCTCTTGTTCTGAAGTCTTATTTTGGGTCATAAATGGTTTCTATAATAAACAAACTCACCCTCTGCCTTAAATTCGCTTGATTTCATCTACCAGGCTTGCTGGTTTGGCAAGTGACGTTGAAAATAACAACAACAACTATATGTAATTCATTCTAATTTATGTATTACTTAATGGACTTTCGAATAGTTTTATTGAATTGTGCGACTTTCAGGTAAAATTATTCAAAAATTTCTCGAGATTACAAAAATATGATATTTCAAGTGTGATTAATCTTCAAAGGAAACTGTTATTCAATTTTGCTATTCAAATTGATTTTTTTCCTGATGCCCACGAAAAAGTGTTTTTGTTTGTTTGTGTAATTCTTTTGCTGCCTTGCGAATTTCTTGGTGCTTGAATTGCTTAATATAGTTCTTGCTGTTTCTCGGATTTCTAATAATACTAGCTGTTTTATTGTAATACTTGCTTTATTTGTAGTATTTAATGCAACTTTTATGTTATTAAGTCTATTAAGATTGCTGTCCTTTTTAGCTTTTATGAAATTGCAAGAGAATGATATTATATGTTGTAATTATTCCGAAGATTCCGGGAATGAAACTGTTATTCAACTTAAAAAGACCCAATGGGGCAACAGAAACATTTTTATTGAAACGTCTAAACGATGATTCCGTGAACGAATGTCCAGCAACTTTTGTCAGGTAATCTTTATTTTGTTCCATTTTAAAATCAATAACTTCTCAGATGTTCAGGATTTCATTCTCAATTTTTTCACAAACATTAACGAAGTTTATTAATTGGCATGATACGACAGCCAGACTGATTGAATACGTCACGTCCTGGAAAGTATCAGTACAAAAATTTAAAAGTAAATACAGGTGAAAGCAAATAGACATAAACCAATATCCAATCAAACACAAAATCAAAGTTGCAAGCAAATCATTGAATTGCTTCACGGAAAATTGTTATTCCTTCATATTTACTGACGATTACTGTTAATTCTTTGAATGTTAAACAGCTTCCAAAAACGGATTTAACGCTGTTGCTGTAAGACACTGTATAATGTTGAAATTCTCCAACTGCGTTAAGTAGCAAATAATACCATCTGTTGTTTTCAAAAAAGTGAAAAAAGCGTAAGTGGAACAAATTAAAAGATTTCTTACGATTTTAATAACGGGATTCTTGAAAGTGGATGAACTTCTTATACCACTGGAAACTACTTCCAATGGTCTCAAAATATCAATTTCATAAGCCGTGTCTTGAGACAGCCATGTAATGGATGGAAAGTAAAACGAATAAAACAATCACTAATTGACTCGATTTCCTGCAAGGATGGTTTACATGTCGATCACCACCCATTCGATTGAGCATATGCACTTTCTTTAATACTTTTTTAAAATTAAATTGTAGAACTATAGCTAGAATAATATCATTGATCAATTCAAAGCTGTTCATGACAGCATAAACGAAGTTTTTTTTCAAAATGAACAGGCATGAAGAAATTGAAACGTATGTAGAGGACATATCCACACTAAATGAAGAACTGCATAAAATATATTGCATAGTTTCTGCAGAACATTGTATTTGAGAGTCACTTCGTCTGGGATGACAATTCCAAAAAGTTTGAAAAAATGTGAAGAATTTCCAAATATTTGTTTGAGGTAAAGGTTTGTTGACCATTGCAATTTTAAATGTTAGAGAAATAGTTTAAGTAAAGTTGGGTAAAGAGTGATTGCTAAAGTTATTCAGTAATGTATCAATAATTATTTAGAGAATAAATATTCAATTATCGAAGAAATAAATTTTGATTTTCGCTTGAAATTTTTATTGAATAATATAAGGTTCAAATTTAATATTATCATGATCTGAAATTCAAAATATGGATCAAAATTTTACCTATAATACAGACTGATTTATCAATTCACTATATTACTGAGTAAGAGGAAATCTGATTCTATAATGTACAAACATCAATACTACCAAGTGTTTTAAATCAGCCATGTCACTTTCAAAGGGACAGAATTCACGATATAATTTAAACATTTTCTTTTCATAAATAGCATAAATTAAAAGCCGGAAAATAACTCGTTTCTTTAACAAGAAAACTATGCAATCTTCAAAATGGTCCTTGTATTTGAAATTTGATATCCTAAGTGCTACTTAATAGCTTTTGATCAGTAATCTGTACATTTACTGCCTATAATAATTGTTAACAAATGTTTGGCATTCCGTTAAAATTTTTGCCGAAATTAATGGTAATTTTCAATTTTTTTAAAGTTAATGTGAACACTATAGTCATTTGTTGAAGATATCTTAAGAAATAAGAATTTAATTTCCAAAGAAATTAATTATGATTCTCTATTAAAGACACTCAAATTTTCTAAGTATCTGTCTCTAAAATTCATTGTCTTTTTAAAGCTCCTGCATTCAAACTGCGTTGCTAATTACTGTCTTGAGTAAGTTCGTTTTTGAATTGCCTGTAAAAGAAAATATTTCACAAAATTTCATATATAACTGCGTTTCTAATTACTGTAGTGAGTAAGATCATTTTTGATTTGCCTGTAAAATATATCGTATCACAAAATTCCATTCATAATTCAAACTCAGTTGTTGATTTCTGTATAGAGAAAGACCGAAATTATCCGTAAAAGAAAACGTTTCTCAAACTTTTATGTATATTTAAAACTGCATTTTTAACCTCTTTATTGAGAAAAAGAACAGCTTTTTTAAAATATCTGAATGAATACAATCAAAAGTTTTGATTCTGTTGCACTTTTAACAATGATGAAATTTTCTTTGTCATTTTATTCTCTTTAAGACTCTTTTTATTCAGCGTTTTTATTAAAATTGATAAAGAATTTCACTCACTTATCAAGTCATTGTGGGAAAACTATTATTATGAGCTTTTTTCCTAATAATGAATATGAAATAATTCGATTTTCAAAATAAGCATTAAGCTTGAAATGTAATATATTTAAACTGTATAGAATAACTATTGATCAATAATGTGTTCATTTATAACTCAATTGTTATTGCGTGAGAAACAAATAATATACAGTTAAAATTATTTTCGATAATAATGATTTCAGTATCAATGGTAAAAATTTAATTGTAAAGAATATTATATTACAGAAGTACTTCATGTTTTATAAGGCATTATAAGATAATATGAGCAATAATATGATTGTCGAGTGATTTGAATTACTTATACAATCCGACAAAAGTTTAAATGAAACAATTTTCAAAAAATCAATAAAGAAGTAAAATTTAGAAAATATTATAACATTTAAAAGAGAGATTAATGCAAATCAAACGAGATTTTATTGATTTCCCAAAATTAATTTATTTAACTTTTGTTACAATTACAATGCTTAAAAATAATTCAGAATGGTTTTCAGTTATTCGGGGAAGCATAAAGAAGAGTAACATTTTTGAAGACACAATTAAAACCTTTATTTTACGCTTTTTAATGTTTTCATAAACGCAGAAAATGCATTTCATTTATAACCATTAGATATTTAGACTGTACACTAATCAATATATATGTTCCTGAGAATAATTACAATCACACACGCACCGATGAAGATTACAATAACACACACCAACATTATATCCCGCACCTATGGGGGCATTACCCCATACCCTAAAGGGGTATCGGTAAATGGTTAAGGTTGGAAGGCAAGACAGAGAGAAAAAAGAAAAATAATAGCAAATAGTAACAAAACAAAAAAGAAGAAGAAAACCAATACAAAATTTAAAAAAATTCCCGCAGAAACTGATAAAAAAATAGATTCTTCTATCAGTAAGGGCATTTTGATTAGAACGTATCCAGAGATAATTAATCAAGCTTAGTAGTGATTGGTGCTAACCATTGCATAATTTTATCATGTTTTTCATGAAAATTACTTCAGAATTTCCTCGTATTCTAGAAAATTAATCAGGTTTCTTGCCATCTGTTTCAATTTAGGATTCATCTCTTCAAGGCTTTGAGGAATTACCTTTGATTTTTTAAAGTGGTAGGATGTGGTAAGTGGATATTGTATTGCGTTGTGCCACACTGTTCCTACACCACCACAGGCACATATGTGTTGTCAGTAGCCAGAGAGAAACGTTTTAGTCGCTTTGGTAAATATCCGAAATATATACTAGGTCTAGTTAATTGCCACAGAGGTTTAATTAATAGTTAATAGAAAATATCTCGAAGTTTCTAGGCAATTGACAATTTTTAAGCTGATTTCTGTCCAAAAAGCAAAGTTTTTTTTTATTTTAATCTCCCTTGAAAAGAAAATTTGAAACGATTATAAATTATTTATGATTTTCTAAGTTTTAGAATTTAAATACATGAACATTTTATCTGATATTATTTAGATTATGTTGTTTCTGCTATATTTATTCGAGGATTTCATACTAAAATCAAATTAACATAACTTATTATGGCTAAATACAAAATTTTAGGGATAATCACTTTTACAGCTTTATTTAAGTCTTCTAGGCAAGAAAGTTTGAAGAAAAAAAAAGTGCTTGAAAAATAAAATGTATATTGTATAGTAATTCTAATGCGCATTCACAAGTTTTTCTATAATTTACGATATTTCTTTTTCCTATAACTCAAGGAATTGCTGAATGTTTAGTGGTATTTTAAAAGCATTGAAATAGGTTATGTTTAAGAATAAGATATTGAAATAATATGTTGCATATAGTATGATTCAATGTTTCAAAACAAGGTTTTCTTTGGATAAAGATGATTAGCAAATAGCATCCTTATGTTTCGATACATTTAGAAACTTACGTTCGCAAATTCAGCATAAAATATCGCACAGCATATTCTTCAATTACGATAAGCTACATTTACCACCAAATACTGATACTATGTTTATTTTTGTTTTCTTATATATATCTGATATGATACTCTCTTTTTAAACAGAGCTTGTAAGGTCCTTAAGATACTGAAAGGGGGGCACGAAAACTTAAAAGATAAAATATTTAATTTCATTAACTCAAAATATCAGGTCTCAAAATTTTAATTTTAAACCAAGTTAAATATAACTTTTACAATATTGATGCTCTTATGTTTTTAAAGACCACATAAATCCTGTTGAAATATGAAAATGCATATTTTTACTTTAACGAGTGTAAAATCCTTATCAAAATAATGATCAAGACCCAAATGTAAAACAGTATAATTGATGATAAAAACTCAACTGGCTTCAAAAAATATGAAGAGGGAAGTAAAAGTCGACATGTTTCGAGCGTTCAAATATATTCACCCATTCTGAAAACTTGTCAAGCTTGAATAACTTGTGACTTTTATTATTGTGCTCAAAACATGTCTATTTTTATCATCATCTATTAATTTTTAAATCAATGAAAATTTTATATTTTCAATTCAATTTCTTGGGATTATCTAAGAGGTCCAAACTTTGAATCGCTCTCCTGACCAAACTATGGGGACCACATTTCCCAAATTGCGGCTACCCCCTATATTTTGAAGATAAGGAATCTAAATATGTAAAAAAAAATATATGTTTATTCAGAGAAAGTACGTTTTTGTGTCTGATTTCGTAACTTAATTAATAGTTAGCACTAACTAATTAGCATATTTGAGGTCACCCCCAGGAACCATTATGATTGACACTTAGTTCGTGAAAATCCGATCATTAGAACGAAAATTATTCAGGGTGATATTTTTTTTTTTTTGCGGACTGTACATATGTTACTGTGAATGATCGAAATGGGTGGCTGTTGAATTCCACCGGTGAATGTTGACAATCACACACACACACCAACGTTTAACCCTATGTTCCTAAAGAGGTATTTATTGGTTAATGGCTAAGGTTGGAAGACAAAACACATTGAAAAAAAAAAAAGAGAAAAATTAGCAAACTGCAACAAAATAAAAAGCAAAAAAGAAACAAATACAAAAACTGATTAAAAAAATAGATATTTCTATTTGTTAGGGAAATTTGATTAGAAAGTATCCCGAGCTAATGGGTCAAGCTTAGTAGTGGCCGGTGCTCTTCATTGTATAATTTTGTTATTTTTTCATGAAAATTACTTCAGGATTCCTTCGTATTCTTCTAGAATATTAAACAGGTGGGTTGCCTACTGTTTCAACTTAGGATTTTTATTAGATAGATCTCTTCCAGGCTATGAGAAATTCTAACTTTAAATGTTTAAAGTGATAGAATGTGGTAAGCGGACATTCTATTGCACCTTCTGCTCCACAGGCACATGCGTTGTCAGTAGCCAGGCAGAAGCGTTTTAGAAACGCATTGTGTTTACAATCACATAGTCACTTTGGTAAATGTCAGAAATATATACTAGGTATTATAAGAGAAACATACATTTGCCCGGTATGCCCTACATCCATGTTTTAAGTTCAAGTGCCCAGTATGCATTTAACCGGTGTTTCACCTAATCTATCGTCAGCAGATACTTAAATATCGAATAAATATAATAATATAAATGAAGAAAATAATGTTAAATCGGATATATGAATTATTTCGGACATTCAGCAAAGTGACTATGTGATTGTTGAAATTCGACGGTGAACGTCAAAGTCTCTTCACAGTGACACACACACACACAGATATGTATACATCTCAATTTTCGTTGCCTTTTTCGAAGCACTGACACACATGACAGCATCGTCAGAGGTGTATTACCATGCAGTCAGTGCCCCTGGTGGCAATACCCCCCTAACGATGCTGCCATGTATGTCAGTGCTCCCACTTTCATTTCTTTTTTACATTTTCCCTTTTTGTTAGCTCCGTAGATGACGGTCATTCACGGTAACAACTATTCTACAGACATAAAGTCAAGATTTTATAACATCTTTTTTTTAAATATTCAATCGTCTGCAAGCAGTTAAGAGTGCAAAAGAGTTATTATCAAAGTTTAAAATTAAAATGAAAGTTAGTCTAGCAGCGAATGATCCACCATTTTGAGCTTCTCTTTTTTTTTTTCTTCTCCAATTCCCCCCCCCCCCGGGTACTGACTTTCGTCATTCGAGTAGGGGAAGAACAGATTTGTTGACCACTCTCTCAAGGCCATCTGGTAATAGTAGGTAATCTCAAGGGCATAGTAGGTAAGCAAACGTTGCTCCAAGAGAAAAGGAACAAAAAAGAGAAGGAAAGAACATGCACGACATATTCGGGATTTGAATTTGGAACCTTTATAGGTAAACCGGGTTTCAATCCCAACTATGACTGGTGGATACGAATTCCGCGTACAGTTCACACAGACCGCAGTACTGACGTAAAATATCCACAGTGGTAGACGGATCATAGGTTAGTGTCCCCTTGCCGTTGAGCTGTGCGTGGGAGATTTTCATGGTTTTACACTCCGTTTTACGCAAATTCGGGTTGATTGCACCAAAAAGTCCGCCACGAAAATAAGTTTCTCACAATGCTTGATTAAAGTGTTCCCTTGTCTTCTGAAATGGGTTCAAAATCACAACGCTATGGAGTTGAACAATCGTAGTCATGAACCCAAAAGATTGGGTTGGCTGTTCAATGACGGTTACAAAGTAAATTAAAAGGACATGATATCAGCTCAATGCCCACTATACAGTCCGGTCGGCTTTTGCGAGACTGTCAAAACCAGTTTTTCCTTCCCATCTCTAGTTTCGTTCCCAATCTCATCACATATCTGAACATGAATAAATCATTGTGGAAAATAAGTTGAAAAGCTCGTAGATTCAATATGAAAGCAGGGAAACACACTTGATAATTCAAATCAAAAATGCATTCTGAGAATGAAGCGAATCATTGGTTTTGTTTACAGCATTTTGCCCTTTTTTCGAGGATAATTGAACTCAATTTCGAAAATATCATTTCATTTTCAGCATCAGCTGCAATAGAGGTGAGATAATAACAAATATTTTTCTAAATGTGCTAGTTAGCGGGAGAACCTAAATAGGAAAAACGTATAAGATTTGTCAATTATAATATCCTGTGTTATTATCAGTTCCTGTGGTGATTGTTGTACCACGTTTATCAACGTGTTCTACTGACGCAAGTTCCGATTGCCTTTCCAACAGCGTTTTAGCCACACTGTGCATAAGGTTGAGAGATATAATGCAGATTGATCCGAAATATTTAACAGAAATTTACGAGTGGTTAGTGTTATTGATTAATGTCAGTCATTAAGATGCGAGTTCCAGTTGAGTTTAACGACTCAAACATATTAAGCAGAGTCATTCTAAAATGTTAGACCAAAATTTTTAAGAGATCAGAAAGGTCTGATATAAAACATTTCGCATTAGAAATGCATATTCGGAAACGTAACGAATCGTGACCACTTCATCACTTGAGGCCCGAAATGCAGAATTTTCTTAAAACTGCTGTTGTCCCACCTTCTGGTCTTTGTGCCTCAGCTGAAGTTATTCAATTCAATAACCAACAATAAATTACAAAATTACTGAAATTCATCTGTTCCTATTGCATTCCAAAATTTATTTTTGTTTTTTGTAATTTATCAACTGTTTATATTGCTTATTGACTTAGTTTAATTCTTGCCACTGCTTATATTGATTATTGGCTTACCGTAATTTTTGTGATAGCTAATATTGCTTATTAGCTTAGTTTAATCCTCGTATTACTAAGTATACTTTCAATTAGAATTTTTTGATCTTGCGGTTTGAGATGAAGAATTAGCCTCTGAATATTAGCTATCTTGAAATTGTAAAAGAATGATATTATAAGTTATAATTAATCTAAAGACTCCAGGAATTAAACTGTTATTCAACTTAAAAAAGCCCAAAGGGGCAACAGAAACATTTTTACTGAATCGTTCAAATGCTGAATGCGTGAATGAAAGTCCAGCTTCTTTCGTAAGCAAATCTTTATTTTGTTCTATTTCGAAATCTATAACTGCTCGAATGTTCAATATTTCCTTGTTAATTTTATCGCAGACATTAACGAAACATATTAATTGACCTGATACAACTGCCAAACTGATTGAAATCATCGCACACTGCAAAGCAGTAGTAAGATGACTTAAAAGTAAATACAAGTAAAAACAAATAGACATAAACCAATATCCAATCAAGCACAAAATCAAAGTTGCAAGCAAATCATTGACTTCCTTCACGGCATTTGTTATTCGTTCATAGTTACTGACGATTGCAGATAGTTTTTTCGATGTTATTCCGTTTCTAACTACTACTTTAACTGTGGAGCAGTAAGATTGAATAATACTGAATTTCTCCAACTGAGATAAGTAGCAGATGACACCAGCTGTGTATGGCAAAAAAGTAAAAAAAGCAAATGATGAGCATAAAAGAATAGTTTTTACCGTTTTAATGTAGGACATATCGAAACTGATGGAATTTCCTTGACCAAGAACTCCAATGGAAAATAATTTCAAAGGTGATGTTATATCAATTTCGTACACAGTGTCTAGAGATGTGCGTGCTGTGTAATAAATGGAGAGTAAAACAAATGAAATCATTACTAACTTATTGCTTCGAAAAGGTTTCATACTATGGTAGTTCCCGATTCGGCGTATCAGCTGCATTCTCTTAATCACTTTCTTCAAGATTAAACGAAGATTTACTGATATAACAATAACAATTAGCATCTTAAGGATGTTCATTATGGAAAAAACAATGTTTTTCTTTGAAGACAGGCTGTCAGCAATTAAAACATACGTGGAAGATATTACCCACAATGAGTATATAACTGTATAAAATGTGATGTTTACTTTCTGGATAATATTGTATATTAGTGTTACATCTTCTAGCATTCCAAAAATTCTTAAAAAGTAAATGAAAAATTTCCAATCGCTATGCTGAATAATATCTTTTTCAATCTTTGAGGAAATCATTTCGTTTTAAACAATATTTTGTGCAAATCTTTACGATTATGTTTGGTAATTTAATTAAGATTGCCTATTAAATAAATTATAATCTAAAATGATTCGTTAGTATTTCTGAAATTAAAAACTATTATCTTATTAACTGCTAAAAATTATCTATTCCTCGAAAACATTGGTCTCTAACTTCGTAGAAGAAATCTCATGCGTAATTTAGATTGCATTTGTTTGTAAATCAAGTACTGTATTGAGAAATATCTAATTCTTCAATCTGATGATATCTGTTTTTTTTTTTTTTTTTTTTTTTTTTTTTTTTTTAAATCTCAATAAAATTTGTCATGTCTTTCAAATCTCTAACGGTTTTCTTTTTAACTGTTTTATTGCATTGTTAAAAAGATTAAAAAACTTTCTACGTTTATGTTTGAAAACACTCATTAATATTAGATTTGTCCCTTCTATTGAATTTTGAAAAGGCACACTATTCTTAAAATTCATTATCGAATGATTTCAAAATTAATCCTCTTTGATATCGATTTATCTATGCCTGAACATGATTAGTTGATTTAGTTGTCCATTTAGTTGAGTAGTAATCGAATACAGAAGTATCGCAACAAATTAAAACTATTATCGATTTAAATGCGTTTTTTTTAATAGATGGATTAGATTGTTTTAACGCACAAGACAATAGTTCAACACATTGATAAAAGATCACGTGAAAGCTAACAGAAATTAAATAATTTTCTTAAAAATAAATAAATAAAAGCTGGAGAAAAACTAGAACGTGATATACTCGTGATCTGGTAAATAGGTCCCGTAGATGGATCAGGAGTTTGGAACCCTTAATGTTAATTTTACTTTCTGAGTATTTTGCTATATTTGGAGAAATGTTTAAGTGAATTGAAAAAGTTTTGCATACAATTATAATATTCATTTATCCAAAGATAATTCCATTGAAAAATAAATTTTAGTTTTTACTTATTATTTTTTAAAACTTTATTTAATATTAGTCGAAAGCATTTTAAATTGTAAGGTATACAATTTTTTACATGATTTTGAAGAATATAATTTTAAATGGAAAAAATGCAAAATTTGAAGCAATTAGTCAAAAGAAATCAAATTTTTAAAATACGACTTTTTGAAATTCGATCTTTTAGGAACTATTATTGCAATTTCACTCAAATTTTATATTTTGCCATTTGTAAAATTAAATTATTTAAAACGATATAAAAAAAACTATGCGTCTTATAATTCGAAATTATTTCATCTAATATTTTAAAAAAAATAATAAAAAGTGGTAAATGCGTACCAAAATTTTTATTGCATGGTATTATCTTTGGATAAATGAATTTTATAATTATGTGTAAAAAATTTTCACATTGCTTGCAAATTTCTCTGGATATGGCGAAATACGCAAAACGCAAAATTAATATTAAAGGGTCCAATTTTTGGATGGCTCTCCTTATAAAACTATTGGAACCCTATTTCCCCCATTGCATCAACATCCTATACTTTGGAGGTCAGAAACAAAAGTCCATCGATAAAGGTAAGTTCATCCCGAAAAAGTACATTTTGGAGTCTGATTTCATATCTTAAAATATCGTCTGCGATAAGCATATCGAAACGATATAAAATATCGTCTGCGTTAGCATATTTGAAGTCACCCTCTCGAAACATTAAGAATGAGTCGTAGATATTGAAGATCCGATGATTAGATCAAAAGTTATTCAGGGTTGTCTGTTTTTTATTTTGAGTACTGTACATTTTTCCAGACATGTGCGTAATTTCAAGCTTCTAAGTCTTGAAAGTTTTTGGGCAGCAAGACAGAATGTTGTTAAAGTTGAACACCCTAAATTAATGTGTGGGCGATTGCAATTCTTTTGATGAAAGTGAGATTATTGTTGATTTACCTTATCACATCAGCATTCTTCATTAAGATTATCAAAATCGAGTACTGAATCACGTTTTGTTGATTCTAATGAATAATTCTAGTACATGCATTACACCATAAATAAAGTTAAAATTAAATATAAATGGTGAGGAGGTTCTTTTTGCAAAAATTTCCGGCTTCTAAAAAGAACGTAGATGATGAGAAATTACTTTTTAAAGTTCTATAAGATAATTAAATTTTAAAAAATCATTGATTCATGTGAATTTAGGTGACTTGAAACAAATTATTCGTAGGTTTCTTTAAAAAAAATTGTTATCAGATTTTTTAACAGATTAACTATTTTTACAGTTTTCTTCGGTAAACAAATATGCATAAAATAAAAAAACACATATTTGGAACCATTTAAAATTTTAGATACATTATATAACAATAAATTAATAATTTTTTAATAAAACAGTATATTTCATGTCAAATTATTAAGTTAAACAAAACTTAATCTTAAGATTAAACACTAAACAAACATCTAATAAAAAGAAATTAAAATTCAGACAATGAAGTGCAACGAATAATTATTAATTTCATATTTTATTTCAGGTTATAAAGTAGTTCACCTTCCACCGGATTAAAGTTCCACACAAATTCGACTTCTTTAAATTGTTTGCAGTTAAGAAACGATAGTTTAAGGAAATACTTAGACAGCTTTTATCTTTTGTGTAGGAATGCTTTGTATTACATAATTTTATAAAACTTCTATCTCATAAAAAATAAATTAGGGTGGGTCGATTTTCACTCTTTTTAAAAAAATGGAAGTTACCTGTCGTGAGGAAAAATGTATATTAAAATCAAATATTTGAGAAAAGTTTTTTTTCCGACATCAAAATATATTTACGCCCCCTCCCACTGTTTCCCTTGAAGATTCGCCAAATATGTATTATATAAAATTTTTATTTACCTTTTAAATTTTTTTGTTGAAATTTTTTGTTGCTTGTGGTGTGAAAAAATGTGCATCGGTATCATATGTTTGAAGGGAAAAAAATTTTTAAATAAAAATTTATTTAGACCTTCACCGGACTCCACCCATTTTGCAAAATGTTGTTAAAATATAAAATTTGTAATTTTTTCTTAAATTTTTATTAAAAATTTTTTTTTGATGGTCTGTAGAGAAAATCGTAGCAGAATAAGTGAATTCGTTTTGGTATTTTAGTTTATTTAAGACTTTTTCTGAGCGGTATTTGATGTCTCTAATATTATAGAATTCATCATTTCTTCAATGTTTCATGCATCGAAAGTATTACTATTTTCAAAGGAAAGAGTTGAAGAATATAATCCCTTATGCAAAAATATATTATTAAGCTATATTACATATTTCACCCCCGCCAGGTTTTTGAAATTTGCATTATCTGTTATTTTGTTTTGCTATTTTTGCTTAATTTTGAATTTTACTGCAATATGTCCATGGACTTATTACTGACTGGCGAAAAATATTTGTATCAAATATGTAAAACGATATGTTCTGGAAATTGTTATTCGTTGTGGAATTGTTCTGGAATTGTCGATATGTTCTGGCGAATCGGGGAACATTGTCCAGCAGAAAAATATCTCTCACGCCAGATAGCTAAAAGCAGCAAATAATAAAGTATGTCTTGATAGTGGTACTGAAGAGACATCATCTGAATAATGGTGATTATTGTGGAATATATTGTAAAAATTCGTGTAAAAGTTTGGTTTCTCATTAAAATTTGGCTTTTCTTATCTATCTCTAAAAGAATTGTTTTTTGAATTTTTATAAATAGTTTAAACTTTTGTTGTTAATTACTATATTGAGTAAGATCGTTTCGGTTCCGTTTGTAAAATAGATGGTATCACAAAATTCCATTCATAATTCTGTTGCTGATTTCCTTATTAAGAAAGACCGAGTTTATCCGTAAAAGAAAATGTTTTTCAAATGTACATTTCAAACTGCGTTTCTAACCTCTTTATTGAAAAAAGGGAAAGCTTTTTCTAAATTATCCAAATGAATACAACTCAAAAGTTTTGATTCTGTTGCACTTTTACAAATGATAAAATTTTCTTTGTAATTTTATTTCTTTAAGACTCTTTTTATTCAGCCATTTTTATTAAAATTAATAAAGCATTAAACTCACTTATCAAGTCATTGTGGGAAAACTATTATTATGAATCATAATTTTCCTAATAATAAAAAGAAAGAAATTTGATTTTCAAAATATTTATTATGCTTGAAATTTAATATCTTAAGTTGTGTCTAATAACTATTGATCAATAATGTGTTCATATTTATATCTCAGCTGTTAGTGCGTGAGAAGCAAGTAATAATAAGTTAAAATTATTTTCGATAATAATGATTTCATTATCTGGTAAAATTTTAATTGTAAGGAAAATAATATTATCGAAGTACTTCATGTTTTATAAGGTATTATTAGATAATATGGACGCACGGAGGCTGAGTGGTAGCGCTTCGCGCTCCCGTGCTACAGGTCCTGGGTTCGATCCTTGGGCCGGGCAAGGTTAACTCAGCCTTTCATCCCTTCAGTGGGTCGATAAATGAGTACCAAGCATGCTTGGGAAATAAACACTGGGGGTTCCGCGTTCGGCTGACCACCTGACCGGAACATCTGCTCCTGCACCCCAGAGCCCAAGGTCAAGAAAACTGAGCCGGGCACAGTAGGCCTTTGCCCTCTATGGGCTGTCGCGCCACTGAGTTTAGTTTATTAGATAATATGAGTAATAATATGGGGCAGAGCGTTTCGAATCAACACGGCAAAAGTTCAAATGAAACAATTTTCGTAAAATAAATAAAGAAGTAAAATTCAGAAAATATTTTAACATTTAAAAGAGAGATTAATGCAAATAAAACAAGATTTCCCAAAATTAAAGTATTTAACTTTTGTTACACTGTTTAAAAAGTTTTCAGAAAGTTTCAGAATGGTTTTCAGTTATTCCGGGACACAAAAAGAAGAGTCATATTTTTTAAGACACAATTAAAAGCTTTATTTTAGGTTTTTTAAAGTTTTCATAAACGTAGCAGGTGCGTTTCATTTATAATAATTAGATATTTAGACTTAGCACTCATCGACCCTGTATGTATATATGTTACTGTGAATGACAGAAATGGGTGGTTGTTGACTTCCACCGGTGAATGTTAACAATCACTTATTGTTTTGGTTAATGTCCGAAATATATACTAGGGCTAATTAAGTACCACTGCCTGTTATACATTTCCCCGGTATGCCCTCCATCAATGTTCTTTAGTTCCAGTGCCGCTGCCTGGTATGCCGCACATCATTTTTTTTTAAGGTCAAGTGCCCATCAGTATGCATTTAACCGGTACTCCGAACACTGATGTTTCTCCTAATCTATTCTCAGCAGATATTAAAATATCGAAGAAATATAACAATATCAATGAATAAAATAATATCAATCACCAAAGTGACTGTTGTTGACATTCGCCGGAGAAAGTCTCTTGATGTCGGTCATTCATGGTAGTATAACATAACTTCAGTGTAACTTATTAAATGAGAACTTTTATATATTCAATGGTCCACAAACAGTTAAGTATGAATAAACTGCAAAAGAGTTTTTATCAAATTTCGAAAAAATACCGAAAATTGTGAAAATTATCTATTTCCAGAAAATTTACAAGTGCCTAGTGTTATTAATAAATCTAAGTCATTAAGATGCGAGTTCCAGTCACATTTTGAGAAACGACTCAGACATATTATGCAGAGTGATCCGAAAATGTTTGGCAAAATTTTTTAAGAGATTAGAAAGGTTACATTACTAGAAAGGTTACACAACAATGCGTGTCCGGAAACGTGACCGGTTCATCACTTGATTTCCGAAATACAGAAATTAAAATTGATGTCCAAGCTTCTGGTCTTTGTGCTAAATCTTTGTGTATCAAGCTTGCTTTTTATGGTTTACTGCAATTTTTGTATTACAATGTAAACTTTCAATTGGAATTTTCCTTTCAATTGGATATTGCGTATTGAGATGAAGGCTAAGCTTCTTAGGTTGAACTATCCTGAAATTGTAAAAGAATGACATTATAAGTTATAATTAATCCAAATATTCCAGGAATGAAACTGTTATTCAACTTAAAAAAACCGAAAGGGACAACAGAAACATTTTTAAAGAATCGTTTAAATGCTGAATGCGTGAATGCAAGTCCAGCTTCTTTCGTAAGCAAATCTTTATTTTGCTCAATTTCAAAATCTATAACTGCTCGAATGTTCAGTATTTCTGTGTCAATTTTATCGCAGACATTAACGAAACTTATTAATTGACCTGATAAAACTGCCAAACTGATTGAAAACGTCGCACACTGCAAAATAGTAGCACGAGGACTAAAAAATCCATAGATAAGAAAACAAATAGACATAAACCAATATCCAATCAAACACACAAACAAAGTTGCAAGCAAATCATTGACTTGCTTCACAGCCTTTGTTATTCGTTCATAGTTATTGATGATTGCGGATAGCTTTTTTGATGTCATCCCATTTCTAACTACTGCTTTAACTTTAGAGGTGTAAGATTGAATAGTATTATAGTTCTCCCACTGAGTTAAGTAGCAGATGACACCAGCTGCGTATGGAAAAAAAATAAAAAAAGCGAATGATGAAGAAATAAGAATATTCTTTACTGTTTTAAAGTAGGCTTGATCGAAACCAGTGGAATTTCGTTGTCCAAAAATTCCAATGCAAAATAATTTTAAAGGTGATGTTATATCAATTTTGTACACAGTGCCTTGAGAAACAAGTACTATGTAATTCATGGAAAGTAAAAGGAATGAAAACATCACTAACTTATTCGATTTCCTTCGAAAAGGCTTTATACGATGGTAGTCCGCGATTCGGCGCATCAGCTGCAGTTTCTTAATCACTTTCTTCAAGATTAAACGAAGATTTACTGATATAACAATAACAATGACCGCCCTGAGGATGTTCATTACGGAAAAAATAATGTTATTCTTTGAAAACAAATTTGCAGCAATTGTAACATATAAGGCGGACGATATCCATAAAGAGTATAGAACTGCATAAAATGCGATGAATACTTTTTGGATAAAATTGTATTTTAGAGTTGCATCTTGTATAATTGCGATTCCAAATATCTTTAAAACACAAATAAAAAATTTCCAATTGTTTGACGATTGAAGCATGAGATTTTCAATCATTGCCAAAAATACCTTTATGATTCACAATTTGCGTAAATTTAATGTGAATACTAAAGTCATTTATTGAAGATTACTTAAGAAATAAGAATTTGATATCCAAAGAAATTAATTATGAATCTCTTCTATAGAAACTCAAATTTTCTCAGTATCTGTCTCTAAAATGCATTGTCTTTTGAAAGCTCAACTGCGTTTCTAATTACTGTCTTGAGTGAGATCGATTTTGTAAAAGAAAAGGTTACACAAAAATTCATATATATAACCACTTTGATAATTACTGTAGTGAGTAATATCGTTTTTGATTTTGCTGTAAAATAGATCGTATCACAAAATTCCATTCATAATTCAAACTCTGTTGCTGATTTCTGTATAGAGAAAGACCGAAATTATCCGTAAAAGAGAACGTTTCTCAAAATATTATGTATATTTAAAACTGCATTTCTAACTTCTTTATTCAGAAATAGGAAAGATTTTCCTAAATTATTGGAATGAATACAATTCAAAAGTTTTGATTCTGTTGCACTTTTAACAATGATATAATTTTCTTTGTCTGTTTATTCTCTTTAAGACTCTTTTTATTCAGCCGTTTTTATTAAAATAGATAAAGAATTTCACTCACTTATCAAGTCATTGTGGGGAAACTATTATTATGAGCTATTTTCCTAATAATGGATATGAAATAATTCTATTTTCAAAATAAGCATTAAGCTTGAAATTTAATATCTTTAAACCGTATGGAATAACTATTGATCAATAATGTGTTATTGATCAGTAATGTGATATACCTCAGTTGTTATTGCGTGAGAAACAAATAATATACAGTTAAAATAATTTCCTATAATAATGATTTCAGTATCAATGGTAAAATTTTAATTGTAAAGAATATAATATTATAGAAGTACTTTATGTTTTATAAGGCATTATAAGAGAATATGAGCAATAATATGGTAGCCGAGCGTTTTGAATTACTTATACAATACGGCAAAAGTTTGAATGAAACAATTTTCGAAAAATAAATAAAGAAGTAAAATTCAGAAAATATTGTAACATTTGAAAGAGAGATTAATGCAAATCAAACTAGATTTCAGTGATTTCTCAAAATTAAAGTATTTAACTTTTGTTACGATGGCAATGCTTGTAAATGTTTCAGAATGGTTTTCAGTTATTCTGGGAAACATAAACAAGAGTAACATTTTTGAAGACACAATTAAAACCTTCATTTTACGCGTTTTTAATGCTTTCATAAACGTAGAAAGGGCGTTTCATTTATAACCAATAGATAGTTAGACTGTACACTAATCAAACATGTATATATATATATGTTCCTGAGAATGATTAGAATCTCACACGCACCGGTGAATGATTACAATCACACACGCACACACACTAACATTTTACCCCCCACACACCTATGGGGGCATTACCCCATACCCTAAAGGGACATTTATCGGTAAATGGTTAAGGTTGGAAGGGACAAGACAGAGAGAAAAAAGGAAAAGTAATAGCAAATAGCAACAATAAATAAGATAATGAAAACAAGAAGAAGAAGAAAAAAAAAGAAAAAAAAAAAAAACAATACAAAGTTTAAGAAAACCAGCAAAAACTGATGCAAAAATAGATTTTTCTATTAGTTAGGGCATTTTGATTAAAAAGTATCCAGAGCTAATTGGTCAAGCTTAGCAGTGGCTGGTGCTCACCATTGTATAATATTATCATTTTTTTCATGATAATTACTTCACGATTTCCTCGTATTCTTCTAGAAAATTAATCAGGTGGGATGCCCTCTGTTTCCATTTAGGATTCATCTCTTCAAGGCTATGAGGAATTCTAGCTTTGATTGTTTAAAGTGGTAGGATGTGGTAAGCGGACATTGTATAGCATAGTGCCGCTTTGGTAAATGTCCGAAATATATACTAGGTCTAGTTAAGTGCCACTGTCTTGTATACATTTGCCTAGTGTGCCCTACATCAAAGTTTTTTAGATTCAGCGCCACTAATATCAAGGAAAAGTCAAATTTATTTTTACAGAGAGAATGATGCAAAGTTTTTATAATATCTTTGCCCTCGTGTCCCTTAGAATTCAAACGAGCCAACTAAGTATTTGAAGAACGAATACTCGCAGTGAAACAACGGCCAAGAGTCTATTTCCTGCGTCGAATTCTTAAAAGGTCTACCAATTACCATCATTTATTGCATAAAAAACACCTGCTCTGCACCTCTTCGTGGTACGAGGGAGTAACACCTTTTGGTGGCTAACGCAGACAGAGGGGACGGTAGACAGAAGGCAGCTCATCTGGTTCGAGCTTAAAATTTCTATTTGAATCAAATTTTTTTATATTTTTAGAAGTACTAAATGTATAGTGCTCACAAAGATTGAAACTAAACTTGGCTGTTCTAAAGAGACTTATAAAACCAAACAGCTATTCAAAACTCTAACTTTTTGAAATGAATAGCGATTCGGAGATCGAATCAGTGCCAGAGGATTTCAATGATTCATTCAAGGAATCACAACGAGAATGGGTCAAGGAAGCAGCAGTGCTGAACGAGAAATTTATGAGATTCATCTCTGACCATATGGGTAAAAAGCTTACAACTCAAAGCATTATGACAGTGACTGAAATTGCAGGAAAATACCACATAATTGTGGCACGACAGAATGAGATATTGTCTTACACTAAAGGCCTACAGACTGAGGCACAAAGAGCATTGAATGAATTAATCAATACAAAAATTAAGAAAACTAGTAAGTCATTCGCAGAGGCGGTGAAGACACTACAAGTAAGAAATCCCACGGTCAAAAGAGATCACGTTGTTTTCGTGAAGCCCAAAAAACCAAGTTCGTCTGAAGAGACTGAACAATTCGTCAAAGAGCATATTGAACCAGAGGAACTCAGAGTTGGAGTGAAAAAGTTGAGAAAAATAAGAGATGGAGGCTTAATGATCCAATTAGAATCTAGGTTAGACGCACAACTAATTACAGAAGAGTTTGAGAATGAAGAACTTAAAGAAAAATATTCTTGTGAAGTGCCAACTAAAAAGTCGCCTAGAATTATCGTCTTCGATATAGAGCCTGAAATCTCAAAAGAAGAGCTAGACTCTAAACTCAAAGAGCAAAACTATGAATTTGAAACAGGTAAATTCGAAGTTCTTTTCCGTATTAAATCTAATAAGGGAAATCATAGGGTCATTGGTTTGGACTCCAAAACTTTTAAAAAGATCATGGCTTAACCAAGAGTAAAACTTGGTTGGAAAATCCACAACAATACCTAAGAGCCCTCCGTTGTTATAAGTGCAATCGCTTCGGACACTTAGCTAAGGTGTGTCAGAACGAAGAAGTATGTGCGAATTGTGGGATGTATGGACACCAGATGGGT
This sequence comes from Parasteatoda lunata, assembly GCA_949128135.1. Taxonomy (NCBI): domain Eukaryota; kingdom Metazoa; phylum Arthropoda; class Arachnida; order Araneae; family Theridiidae; genus Parasteatoda; species Parasteatoda lunata. Next base: position 5,207,224 of record OX421979.1, on the reverse strand, counting down.
AACTGCAAAGCAAAGAGCTGCTGTATTAATCAAATCAGCAAACCAAAAGTTTGGGTTAAAACTCAATGTCAACCACCCAGCAACAAAGAGGACGTGTCCGGCAAACGACAGAATCCGACGAAAAATACATTACTAAAACAAATTATTGCTGCCCCGATTTTTTGTGAGCCAACCTTGGCGCCCTACTCTCAAATTTGTAACTCTTACAACAATTAATCGTCTGGATCTTATTTCATTTTATATTTCACTGTCAATGTATTTCTTTTCAATCAAATGAATGATTTTGTATTATTTGTTCTAAATAAAAGTTGTTTTGGTTTTGAGAGCTTTCCAGTCAGAGGATGCCTCGAGGGGTCGTGCTGTGGCCGCTGTCTCTCGGTGTAACACTCCTAGTGAGTCGTCTGCAGCCGAGTCCGCCCCGACTTGGGTTTGTCCCTTTCGGCCTCCTCTGCTCATCGATGTGAGTGTGTTGCTTTTTGTCGGGCGTGACTCAGGGCCATGGAACTTCGTGTCCATGCACCGCTGGGTCCTCCGTCTGATTCGAGGATTACAGTAATGACGGTCACCAAGTATTACCTGGATGCTCCCTTAGGAAGCGGGTCAGGGTTGAGCCTGTCTTATAATATCTTTGCATGCGATCTCGAAGTTCTGCGTGCGGCGTGACGTCATGAGGAGGGAAATCGTAGCTTCAGCTCTAAGAGAGGAATGAACCAGCCCTTCTCTTTTATTTAGCCCTGGTGTGCAACAATCGTCGGGCTCAGAATGTATGAAATAGAGGGGGGGAAAAACATCAAAAAATGGATTAATAAAGGGTAACTTCTAAGTAAGGGTTTTATACTGAAAACAAAAAATTTCTAAGTTCCTTTGGAGATTGTTGTAACACGTTAATCAACGTGCTCTACTGACACAAGATGCAAGTTCCGATTGCCTTTCTAAGAGCGTTTTAGCCATACTATGCATAAGGTTTAAACATACAATGCAGAATGAGCCGAAATATTTGACCAAAATATAGAAGTGGTTAGTCTTATTACATAATGCCAGTCATTAAGATGCGAGTTCCAGACGCATTCCGAAAAATGATTCAGACATTCTATGCTGTGTGATCCGAAAACTTTTGGCAAAATTTTTTTTAGGTTAGAAAGGTCTAAGAGGTTTGAAAGGTCTAATACAAAACATTTCGCTTTACTATGCGTGTCCGAAAACGTGAAGAAACGTGACCAGGTCATCATTTGATTCCCGAAATGTAGAAACTTTTATAAATTGATGCCCAAGCTTCTGGTCTTTGTGCTAAAGCTTTGTGTATGAAGCTTGATTTTTATGGTTTACTGCAATTTTTGCATTTCAACGTATACTTTCAATTATAATTTTCTAAGATAGCGTTTTGAGATGAAGTCTAAGCTTCTACGGTCGAGCTATCCTAACATTGTAAAAGAATGACATTATAAGTTAAAATTAATCCAAAGATTCCAGGAATGAAACTGTTATGCTACTTAAAAAAAAACCCAATGGGACAACAGAAACATTTTTAATGAATCGTTTCAATGCTGAATGCGTGAATGAAAGTCCTGCTTCTTTCGTAAGCAAATCTTTATTTTGCTCAATTTCAAAATCTATAACTGCTCGAATGTTCAATATTTCTTTGTCAATTTTATCGCAGATATTAACAAAACTTATTAATTGACCTGATACAACTGCCAATTTGATTGAAAATGCCACGCACTGCAATGTAGTAGCACGATGACTTAAAAATCCATAGATAAGAAAACAAATAGACATAAACCATTATCCAATTAAACACACAATCAAAGTTGTAAGCAAATCATTGACTTGCTTTACGGCATTTGTTATTCGTTCATAGTTATTGACGATTGCCGATAGTTTTTTTGATGTTATTCCGTTTCTAACAAACACTTCCAATCTGTAGCAGTAAGTTTGAATAATACTGAAATTCTCCAAGTGAGTTAAGTAGCAGATGACACCAGCTGTGTATTGTATAAAAGTAAAAAAAGCAAATGATGAGAATTTGATTTCATCAAAAATTCCAATGCAAAATAATTTCAAAGGTGATGTTATATCAATTTTGTACACAGTGTCTGGAGAAGTGCGTGCTATGTAATAAATGGAAAGTAAAACGAATGAAAACATCACTAACTTACTCGATTTCCTACGAAAAGGTTTTATACGATGGTAGTTCGCGATTTGGCTTATCAGCTGCACTTTCTGAATCACTTTCTTCAAGATTAAACGAAGATTTACTGATATGACAATAGCAATGACCGTCTTAAGGATGTTCATTATGGAAAAAACAATGTTTTTCTTTGAAGACAGGCTGTCGGCAATTGCAACATACGTGGAAGATATTACCCACAATAGTATATAACTGTATAAAATGTGATGTTTACTTTCTGGATAATATTGTATTTTAGAGTTGAATCTTCTAACATTCCAAAAAATCTCAAAACTTACATGAAAAGTTTCAAATCATTCGGTTGAATAGTATCTTTTTTAATCTTTGCGGAAATCATTTTTTTCAAACTTTTTTGTGTAAATTTTTAAGGACAACCTAGGTAATTTGATTAAAATTGCTTATTAAATAAAGTTCATTCTAAGATTCTTCGTTAATATTTATGAAATTAAAAATTCGTATCTGATCAACTGCTAAAAATTACCATATCTTCATAAGCATTGGTCTTTGACTTTCTAAAAAAATCGGATTCTTCATTTAGATTGCATTTCTTTATAAGTCGATTAATGTAATGAGAAAAATTTTATACTTCAATCTGATGATTTCTGTTTTTGTTTTCTTTTTATCGAAATTAAGTTTGTCATCTCATTCAAATCTGTAAAGATTTTCATTTATAACTGTTTTATTGCATTATTAAAAAGATAAAGAAATTTTCGATATTTTTTTATGACACTTATTATTTGTAGACACGTCCCTTCTATTGATTTCCAAAATGAACAATATTCGTAAAATTCATTATCGAATTAGTACAAGATCAATACCTTTACATATCGATTTTTCAACGCCTGAGCATTTAGTTCATAAATGAATTGAAATCGATTACAAAAGTATCGCAACAAAATAAAACTATTATCGATATTAAATGTCAGGTTTTTTTAATAGCTGGATTAGTTAGTGCCTACACGCAAGACAATATTTTAATATTTAAAGGCTAGAATGTAAACGTATTATTTTTCTAAAAACAAATAAATAAAAATTAGAGAAAATTAGAACTTGAAATTAAGAAAGAAATGTTTTAATGAACAAGCCAATCCAATTACAATGATTTCAAAAATGGATGCTAGTTTTGTTTGAAATAAATTTTAGAATTAGTTAGACAATTTCGTTTATAATATTGTGTAGTTCAAAAGGAAGATTTTATTTTTTTGAAAGTATGTATTTGAGGCGGAATGTGATTATATTAAAATGTTTATCTTCAATTTTCTTATATATATTAAGAAAACAGAAACTGTTTTGTAATTAAAGTTGAAAAATCAATACTTTTTTGGATTACGCTGATGATTTACGCTAGATACAAATTTACCTTAAATTTTATTCTGATTATGTGAGTTTTTTTTAAATGCATGATACACTAACGCCATAAATATACAGGCTATACCTTTAAGCTATTTTTCAGAGCTATTTAATAAGTACTGTATAAATACAATGTTTTTCCACCTTTTAGTATCTGTAATTCAATTTTTTATCGAACGCCTCCTTGCTCCTCCCCTATACAATAATATGTTTTTTTTTTAATGGTGGGCACTTGGAACTATTGTCCATTAGCCACAGAAAGTGCCAGAACTGAAGAACCACAACCCGTTTATAGGGCGGGTCACATTCACAGATTCACACACAAAGGAGAAAGGACATGGAACACAGATAGAGAGAAAGAAACATCCATGCCTTGCCCGCGATCCGAACCCAGAACCTTTCTGATGCAAAGACAGTTCCCTGCCCTGCCCCCTACACAGACCGGTCGGCTTCCTTGATATCTATTTTAATTTAATATCTTATTTTATTTAATTAAATTGTATTTTATTTAGACACTAAACTTTAAAAGTAACTTTATTCTGCATGTCAGGTCCCAGAAAGCCACTAACAAGTATTAACCATTTTTTAATTTAATAATCAGTTAATTATTAAATGCATTGTGCAGTACAAACAATACTATTTGTAAGAGTATAAAAACAGTGTAAAAATATAATTTAATTTTTATTAAGTCAGAATGCATTACATAACTTTTCTTTCAACAAATTAAATAAATTTTTATTTTTTACTAGTATTTTTTACTCATTACTTCAAGATGCCTTTTACTTCATTTTTTCGATACAATCGCATATCTAATTCAGTTTTACAATCCCCCCCCCCCAAGTTTTACCTCATATTTTTACCACATATCGCGCAAATTTTTAATCGCAGCCGTAAAGAGATAGTACACAAAAATCATAAATTAATAAATTCGCGTTAATTATTACTAAGTAACCATGAAATGTCCGAAATTTGTTAATTTTGATGTAGATTTTATAAAAATATTTTTGTTTAATTGTTGCAAAACCAAAATTATTTCTCTCACTTTTAAAAAATCAAGTTGTAATTCATAAGAATCAATATCTGTAACAAGAATGTACAATGCGTAAAAAAACAACCCTGAATATTAGGACTTAAGCAAGGACTTAGATGGAACATGGGTTAGAGTACTCTTGCCATCGAGCTAATCGAGGGAGGTTTTCGTTGTTTTCCTCCTAATTCCTCCACGAAGTCAAATTTCTCTCAATAATTGGTTCAGGAGTTCTCTTGTCTCCTAGATAGGGTTCAAAATCACAAGGTTCTGGAGTTGAACATTAGTAGTCGTAAAACCAAAACAATTGGCCGGCTGTTCAATGACGTTTATAAAATAAAGTAAAAAAAAACAAAAAAAAAAACACTAAATCACTAAATTACGAGTTGTAAATTTCAACTTTATTTCATTCCTGTTGCATACAAAAATGAAATTTTACTTTCTGTAATTGCAAAATGAATTAGTAGTTACTAGGATTACAAATACTAGGATCACATTATACAGTAATAAAAGAAATACTAGGTTACTAATAGTAACCTAGTACTATTTCTTTTATGAAATAATTTATTTCTTTTATGAAATAATTTAAATGACAAAGGTCAAGTTATCTGGAATGTCAATTTATCCGAGGGTATTGCGTTTTTTAAATGAATCAAATATGACGTTTGCCAGTTCCACAATCAAGCCAAGGATTTACAGAGGTTTGTGCTCAGAAATCTGAAAGGGGTTTTCCATTTAGGTAGATGTTCATAATTGCGTTTAACGTTTCTTGAAGACCAGTACGTAATGTGTTTTTTTGTAAGTTCATTGCTGAAAAGCCCATTTCAACCGCTGCAGTACTTCCAGACAGAGAAAACGTCAATTCCACCATGCGCAGTATGTGTTACTGTATTTCTAGATTAAAGGGTCATTTTAGAAGTTAGGCGCTAGACTCTTGTAAAATAACAAAAATTTAAAATGTATCACGAAATGTCCGCGTGGACGTGGGATTCGAGAAATTTGTTGTCCGCGGGGAATTTTTGACCGCCGAGGACGGGTGGTTTTTCGAGCCCTGATATATATATATATATATATATATTGAAAACGAAAAGTGTTTTGTGAATAAATTAATATCAGATCGGATATAAGAAATACATCTGACATTCACCAAAGTGAATGTGATTGTTGACATTCGCCGGTGAATGTCAACATTCTCTTTTCTTCGGTCATTCACGGTAACACTTCAGTGTAACTCTTCGACATTAAGTCAAGATTTAAAGGAGCATTTTTGTCACATATTAAATAGACCACAAACAGTTAAGTAACAATAAACTGCAAAAGATTTAAATCGAAATTTAAAATGAAAACGAAAGTTATACGAGAAAGTCTTGAAGAGAACGATACACCATTTTGAGGATCTCACTTTTTTTCCTCCGCTCGGATATTGACCTTCGTCATTAAGGTATCGGAAGGATAGATTTGTTGACCACTCTCTCAGGGCCATCATCGTAGGAAGGCCAATGTTGCTTCCACAGAAAAAGGACGAAAAAGAGAACGAAAGAACATGCATGTTATATCCGGGATTCGAAACCGGAACCTGTCTGGTGAACCAGGTTCGAATCCCAGCGAATACCTTTTCCGGTTTACATCGACCACAGTACTGACGTAAAATATTCTCAGAGGTAGACGTATCTTGGGTTAGAGTCTCCTTGCCATCAGGATAACAGTGGGAAATTTTAGTAGTTTTCCTCTCCGTGTAACGGAAATGCGGGGGTCAGTTGCATCGAAAAATCTTTCACGAAGGAAAATTTCTCCCAATACTTGATTCAGAAGTTCCTCTGTCTTCTGGTTTGGGTTCAAAATTACAAGGAGCTACGGAGTTTAACATTAGTAGTGCTAAACCCGAAAAATTGGGGCCAACTGTTGTAAAACGCAAGCATGATCGTGTGCAACACTCTTCGGGCTCAGAATGTATAAACTAAGGGTGAAAAACATCAAAAAAGGGATTAATAAGGGGTATGACCCCCTTTAAAGTGATTTATTTTATACTGGAAACAGAACAGTTTAGAAGTTCCTGTGCTGATTGTAGCATCACGTTTATCAACGCGTTCTACTGACACTACATGCGAGTTGCAATTGCCCTTCAAAAAGCGTTTCAGCCATCCTATGCATAAGGTTGAGATCTGGTGTCCTAGCTGGCTGATTTATAAGGTGAAATTCTTTATAAAAAGTAGTTTTTCAAATAAGCTCTATGTAGCAGTGCGTTTTCGTTCTTAAATATTTTTTTTCTAGAGTCATTAAAGTCATTAATTGAAATGCGAGATCCAGTCTCAAGAAAGTCTCGGGTATACTATATACAGGGTTCGGGTCAGAGCACCTAGCAGGCAAGTTCTTACACAGAAAATTTTTACTTTCCAAAAAGTTGTTTATTATTATCGCTTCTTTTTCATTAAAATACATTAAAGTGTATTTCCAGAATTAATGTCAATCATTAAGATGCGAGTTCAAGTCGCATTCCGGAAAACGACTGAGACATTCTATGCAGAATGATCCGAAAATGTTTGGCCATAATTTTTAAGAGGTCAAAAAGGTTTAATACAAAATATTTCGCATTACAATGCATGTCCGCAAACGTAAAGAATCGTCACCACTTCATTACTTAAGTCCCGAAATGCAGAATCTCCTTAAAACTGCTGTTGTCTAAGCTTCGAGTCTTTGTGACTCAGCTGAAACTGTTATTCAATTTAATAACTCTACAATAAATTATAAAACGAATGAACAACTGTTATTATTACATACGAAAATTTATTTTTGCGTTGTGTATTCTTGCAATTGCTTATGTTGCTTATTGACATAGTGATATATTTTTAATTGCTTATTGTGATTTTTATGGCTAACTGTAGTTTCTGTGATAGCTAAAATTGCTTATTAGCTTATTTTTGTATTACTAAGTACACTTTCAATTAGAATTTTGTAATGTTGCGATTTGAGATGATGGCTTATCCACTAAGGTTGAACTATCTTGAAATTGTAAAAGAATGATATTATAAGTTATAATTAATCCAAATATTCCAGGAATGAAAGTGTTATTCAACTTAAAAAAACCCAAAGGGGCAACAGAAACATTTTTACTGATTCGTTTAAATGCTGAATGCGTGAATGAAAGTCCAGCTTCTTTCGTAAGCAAATCTTTATTTTGCTCAATTTCGAAATCTATAACTGCCCGAATATTCAGTATTTCGTTGTCAATTTTATCGCAGACATTAACGAAACTTATTAATTGCCCTGATAGAATAGCTAAACTGATTGAAATTGCCATGCACTGCAAAGTAGTAGCACGTTGACTTAAAAATAAATAAATGTAAAAACAAATAGATATAAACCAATATCCAATCAAACACAAAATCAAAGTTGCAAGCAAATCATTGACTTGCTTCACGGCATTTGTTATTCGTTCATAGTTACTGACGATTGCAGATAGTTTTTTTGATGTTATTCTATTTCTAACAAACACTTTTACTGTGGAGCAGTAAGATTGAATAATATTGAAATTCTCCAACTGAGTTAAGTAACAGATGACACCAGCTGTGAATGGCAAAAAAGTCAAAAAAGCGAATGATGACCAAATAAGAACACTCTTTACCGTTGTAATGTAGGGCTGATCGAAACTGGTGGAATTATTTTGACGAAAAACTCCAATGCAAAATAATTTCAAAGGTGATGTTATATCAATTTCGTACACAGTGTCTAGAGATGTGCGTGCTGTGTAATAAATGGAGAGTAAAACAAATGAAATCATTACTAACTTATTGCTTCGAAAAGGTTTCATACTATGGTAGTTCCCGATTCGGCGTATCAGCTGCACTTTCTTAATCACTTTCTTCAAGATTAAACGAAGATTTACTGATAAAATAATAACAATGACCATCCTAAGGATGTTCATTACTGAAAAAATAATGGTTTCCTTTGAAAACAGGTTTTCAGCAATTGAAGCATACATGGAAGATATTACCCACAATGAGTATATAACTGAATAAAATGTGATGTATACTTTCTGGATGAAATGGCATTTTTGAGTTGAATCTTCTAATATTGCTATTCCAAAAAATTTTAAAACGTATATGAAAATTTTCCAAACACTCGGTTGAATAATATCTTTTTTAATCTTTACGACGGTCATTTTTTTAAATAATATTTTGAGTAGATTTTTAAGGATAACCTAGATAATTTAATTAAAATTGCTCACTAAATAAAGTTCTATAAATTCTTCGTTAATATTTATTAAATAAATTCTTCGTTAATATTTATTAGATTAAAAATTATTATCTTATTAACTGCTAAAAATTACCTAATTCTTCAAAAAACATTGGTCTTTAACTTTCCATTAACTTTCCAACTAAAAATTGGTTTCGTAATTTAGATTGCATTTCTTTGTAAGTTGATTTCTGTATTGAGAAAAATCTTATACTTTAATCTGAATATTGCTGTCTTTGTTTTCTTTTTATCAAAATAAAATTTGTCATGTCTTTCAAATCTCTAAAGACTTCCTTTTTAACTGTTTTATTACATTTTTAAAAAGATTAAGAAATTTTCCATCTATGTGATGAAAACACTTATTATTATTAGATTTGTACGTTCTATTGAATCTCCAAAATGATCAATATTCGTAAAACTCATTATCTAATTATTACAAGATCAATACCTTTTGATATCAATTTTTCAATGCCTGAAGATTTAGTTCATATCTGAATTGTAATCGAATTCAGAAGTATCGCAAAAAAATAAAACTATTATCGATATTAAATGTCAGGTTTTTTAATTAGTTAAAAGTTAGTGTCAACACTCAAGACAATATTCTATGTAAAGGCTAGAATGTAAACGCATTATTTTTCATAAAAATAAATAAATAAAAATCATAGAAAAACTAAAACGTGAAATTAAGAAAAAAATGTTTTAATGAACAAGCTAATTCGATTACAATGAATTCAAAAATGGTTGCTAGTTTTGTTTGAATTAAGTTTTTAAATTTGTTAGACAATTTCGTTTATAAAATTATTTAGTTAAAAAGAAAGAAGAAAAAAAAAATTTTTTTTTGAAAATATTTAGTTGGAGCTGAATGATTTCATAAAATTTTTATCTTTATTTTTCTTATATATATATTTTGAAAACAGGAAGTATTTTGTAATTAGAGGATAGAAAAATCATTCCTTTTTGTGTTGACGCTGATGATTTGGCAAAGATGATTATTTTAGTGACGATTGATAAATCATTTATGCTAGAGTGCACAAATTTACGTTAAATTTTATTCTAATTATGTGAGTTTTCTTTAAATACATAATACTTTACCTGAATAAATATACAAGCTATACCTTTAAGCTATTTTTCAGATTTTTTTAATTAAGTACTCTATAAATACAGTGTTTTTCCACCTTTTAGTATTTGTGAGTCAATTTTTTATCACATGGCTCCCTCCTCCCCTGTACAACAATTTTCTTTGTTTTTTTTTATTTATTTTAATTTTATCTCCCTTTTCATTTAATTAAATTGTATTGCGTTTAGACACTAAACTTTAAAAGTAACTTTGTTCTGCATGACAGGTCCAAGAAAGACACTCATAAGTAGTATTAATGTTGCTTTTAGTTTAATAATAAAATAATTATTAAATACGTTGTGCAGTACGTACTATACTATTCGTGAGTGTATAATATTAGTGTGAAAATGTATTTTATTTTTTATTAAGTCAGAATGCATTTCATTGCTTTTTCTTCAGAAAATTAAATACTTTTTTTAACTTTTAACAATATTTATTTTAATTTAATCTCCCTTTTCATTTAATTAAATTGTATTGCGTTTAGACACTAAACTTTAAAAGTAACTTTGTTCTGCATGACAGGTCCAAGAAAGACACTCATAAGTAGTATTAATGTTGCTTTTAGTTTAATAATAAAATAATTATTAAATACGTTGTGCAGTACGTACTATACTATTCGTGAGTGTATAATATTAGTGTGAAAATGTATTTTATTTTTTATTAAGTCAGAATGCATTTCATTGCTTTTTCTTCAGAAAATTAAATACTTTTTTTAACTTTTAACAATATTTATTTTAATTTAATCTCCCTTTTCATTTAATTAAATTGTATTGCGTTTAGACACTAAACTTTAAAAGTAACTTTGTTCTGCATGACAGGTCCAAGAAAGACACTCATAAGTAGTATTAATGTTGCTTTTAGTTTAATAATAAAATAATTATTCATAAATTCTGCATGACAGGTCCAAGAAAGACACTCATAAGTAGTATTAATGTTGCTTTTAGTTTAATAATAAAATAATTATTAAATACGTTGTGCAGTACGTACTATACTATTCGAGAGTGTATAATATTAGTGTGAAAATGTATTTTATTTTTTATTAAGTCAGAATGCATTTCATTGCTTTTTCTTCAGAAAATTAAATACTTTTTTTAACTTTTAACAATATTTATTTTAATTCAATCTCCCTTTTCATTTAATTAAATTGTATTGCGTTTAGACACTAAACTTTAAAAGTAACTTTGTTCTGCATGACAGGTCCAAGAAAGACACTCATAAGTAGTATTAATGTTGCTTTTAGTTTAATAATAAAATAATTATTAAATACGTTGTGCAGTACGTACTATACTATTCGTGAGTGTATAATATTAGTGTGAAAATGTATTTTATTTTTTATTAAGTCAGAATGCATTTCATTGCTTTTTCTTCAGAAAATTAAATACTTTTTTTAACTTTTAACAATATTTATTTTAATTTAATCTCCCTTTTCATTTAATTAAATTGTATTGCGTTTAGACACTAAACTTTAAAAGTAACTTTGTTCTGCATGACAGGTCCAAGAAAGACACTCATAAGTAGTATTAATGTTGCTTTTAGTTTAATAATAAAATAATTATTAAATACGTTGTGCAGTACGTACTATACTATTCGTGAGTGTATAATATTAGTGTGAAAATGTATTTTATTTTTTATTAAGTCTGAATGCATTTCATTGCTTTTTCTTCAGAAAATTAAATACTTTTTTTAACTTTTAACAATATTTATTTTAATTTAATCTCCCTTTTCATTTAATTAAATTGTATTGCGTTTAGACACTAAACTTTAAAAGTAACTTTGTTCTGCATGACAGGTCCAAGAAAGACACTCATAAGTAGTATTAATGTTGCTTTTAGTTTAATAATAAAATAATTATTAAATACGTTGTGCAGTACGTACTATACTATTCGTGAGTGTATAATATTAGTGTGAAAATGTATTTTATTTTTTATTAAGTCAGAATGCATTTCATTGCTTTTTCTTCAGAAAATTAAATACTTTTTTTAACTTTTAACAATATTTATTTTAATTTAATCTCCCTTTTCATTTAATTAAATTGTATTGCGTTTAGACACTAAACTTTAAAAGTAACTTTGTTCTGCATGACAGGTCCAAGAAAGACACTCATAAGTAGTATTAATGTTGCTTTTAGTTTAATAATAAAATAATTATTCATAAATTCTGCATGACAGGTCCAAGAAAGACACTCATAAGTAGTATTAATGTTGCTTTTAGTTTAATAATAAAATAATTATTAAATACGTTGTGCAGTACGTACTATACTATTCGTGAGTGTATAATATTAGTGTGAAAATGTATTTTATTTTTTATTAAGTCAGAATGCATTTCATTGCTTTTTCTTCAGAAAATTAAATACTTTTTTTAACTTTTAACAATATTTATTTTAATTTAATCTCCCTTTTCATTTAATTAAATTGTATTGCGTTTAGACACTAAACTTTAAAAGTAACTTTGTTCTGCATGACAGGTCCAAGAAAGACACTCATAAGTAGTATTAATGTTGCTTTTAGTTTAATAATAAAATAATTATTAAATACGTTGTGCAGTACGTACTATACTATTCGTGAGTGTATAATATTAGTGTGAAAATGTATTTTATTTTTTATTAAGTCAGAATGCATTTCATTGCTTTTTCTTCAGAAAATTAAATACTTTTTTTAACTTTTAACAATATTTATTTTAATTTAATCTCCCTTTTCATTTAATTAAATTGTATTGCGTTTAGACACTAAACTTTAAAAGTAACTTTGTTCTGCATGACAGGTCCAAGAAAGACACTCATAAGTAGTATTAATGTTGCTTTTAGTTTAATAATAAAATAATTATTAAATACGTTGTGCAGTACGTACTATACTATTCGTGAGTGTATAATATTAGTGTGAAAATGTATTTTATTTTTTATTAAGTCAGAATGCATTTCATTGCTTTTTCTTCAGAAAATTAAATACTTTTTTTAACTTTTAACAATATTTATTTTAATTTAATCTCCCTTTTCATTTAATTAAATTGTATTGCGTTTAGACACTAAACTTTAAAAGTAACTTTGTTCTGCATGACAGGTCCAAGAAAGACACTCATAAGTAGTATTAATGTTGCTTTTAGTTTAATAATAAAATAATTATTAAATACGTTGTGCAGTACGTACTATACTATTCGTGAGTGTATAATATTAGTGTGAAAATGTATTTTATTTTTTATTAAGTCAGAATGCATTTCATTGCTTTTTCTTCAGAAAATTAAATACTTTTTTTAACTTTTAACAATATTTATTTTAATTTAATCTCCCTTTTCATTTAATTAAATTGTATTGCGTTTAGACACTAAACTTTAAAAGTAACTTTGTTCTGCATGACAGGTCCAAGAAAGACACTCATAAGTAGTATTAATGTTGCTTTTAGTTTAATAATAAAATAATTATTAAATACGTTGTGCAGTACGTACTATACTATTCGTGAGTGTATAATATTAGTGTGAAAATGTATTTTATTTTTTATTAAGTCAGAATGCATTTCATTGCTTTTTCTTCAGAAAATTAAATACTTTTTTTAACTTTTAACAATATTTATTTTAATTTAATCTCCCTTTTCATTTAATTAAATTGTATTGCGTTTAGACACTAAACTTTAAAAGTAACTTTGTTCTGCATGACAGGTCCAAGAAAGACACTCATAAGTAGTATTAATGTTGCTTTTAGTTTAATAATAAAATAATTATTAAATACGTTGTGCAGTACGTACTATACTATTCGTGAGTGTATAATATTAGTGTGAAAATGTATTTTATTTTTTATTAAGTCTGAATGCATTTCATTGCTTTTTCTTCAGAAAATTAAATACTTTTTTTAACTTTTAACAATATTTATTTTAATTTAATCTCCCTTTTCATTTAATTAAATTGTATTGCGTTTAGACACTAAACTTTAAAAGTAACTTTGTTCTGCATGACAGGTCCAAGAAAGACACTCATAAGTAGTATTAATGTTGCTTTTAGTTTAATAATAAAATTATTATTAAATACGTTGTGCAGTACGTACTATACTATTCGTGAGTGTATAATATTAGTGTGAAAATGTATTTTATTTTTTATTAAGTCAGAATGCATTTCATTGCTTTTTCTTCAGAAAATTAAATACTTTTTTTAACTTTTAACAATATTTATTTTAATTTAATCTCCCTTTTCATTTAATTAAATTGTATTGCGTTTAGACACTAAACTTTAAAAGTAACTTTGTTCTGCATGACAGGTCCAAGAAAGACACTCATAAGTAGTATTAATGTTGCTTTTAGTTTAATAATAAAATAATTATTAAATACGTTGTGCAGTACGTACTATACTATTCGTGAGTGTATAATATTAGTGTGAAAATGTATTTTATTTTTTATTAAGTCAGAATGCATTTCATTGCTTTTTCTTCAGAAAATTAAATACTTTTTTTAACTTTTAACAATATTTATTTTAATTTAATCTCCCTTTTCATTTAATTAAATTGTATTGCGTTTAGACACTAAACTTTAAAAGTAACTTTGTTCTGCATGACAGGTCCAAGAAAGACACTCATAAGTAGTATTAATGTTGCTTTTAGTTTAATAATAAAATAATTATTAAATACGTTGTGCAGTACGTACTATACTATTCGTGAGTGTATAATATTAGTGTGAAAATGTATTTTATTTTTTATTAAGTCAGAATGCATTTCATTGCTTTTTCTTCAGAAAATTAAATACTTTTTTTAACTTTTAACAATATTTATTTTAATTTAATCTCCCTTTTCATTTAATTAAATTGTATTGCGTTTAGACACTAAACTTTAAAAGTAACTTTGTTCTGCATGACAGGTCCAAGAAAGACACTCATAAGTAGTATTAATGTTGCTTTTAGTTTAATAATAAAATAATTATTAAATACGTTGTGCAGTACGTACTATACTATTCGTGAGTGTATAATATTAGTGTGAAAATGTATTTTATTTTTTATTAAGTCAGAATGCATTTCATTGCTTTTTCTTCAGAAAATTAAATACTTTTTTTAACTTTTAACAATATTTTTTCTCATTACTTCTCGCTGTCCTTTTTTATCTATATATATATATATTTTTTTTTTACCGATACCCTTGCGGGAAGGAGCTAGATAAAACTAAATGCGTGAGCATTTAGTTTTATCTAGCTCCTTCCCCCCCAAGAGAATGTACCTCGCAAGTTTATAACCGCTGCCGTAAGGAGATAGTAAAATAATAGTAAATCAATAAATCAGCATTAACTATTGTTAGGTAACCATGCAATGTTCGAAACATTTTAATTTTGATGAAGTATTTTTTCAAATATTTTCGTTTAATTGTCGCATAATCAAAATTATTTTTACTCTCATCTTTAAAAAATGAAATTGTAACTTATAAGAAGCAATATCTATAACAAGAATGTACATTTCGGAAAAAAAACACCCTGAATATTAAGACTAGGATTCCAACTTAATGGTTCATAGGGGGTGATCTCAAATATGCTATTTTTTTTTTTTTTTTTTTTTTTTTTTTTTTTTTTTTTTAAGCGCAGACAATATTTTAAATTACGGAATCAGACACAAAAAGATATTTTCTCTGAATGAACGTAACCTTTTTTTTCTCCACGGAACCTGAGAAATTAAATTTTTTAAAATTCGATTTCTAAGGAACTTTTCGATAGATTCTGTTCAAATTTCATAATTTGCCAATCACATTCGTTAAAGTGATGCAAAAATTTTTATGCCTTACAATTCAAAATTATTTCGACTGTTATTAATTGAAATAATGAATATCCCTTAAAAATTGTATTTTTTTCATTAAATTATCTTTAAATAAATGAATCGAATATAATAATCGATTTCGATTATCAAAATTCTCTCTAAAAAGAGATGTTTATTCACAGAAATTATATTTTTGTGTCTGATTCCGCACATTAACTAATTATCTACACTAATTAATTAGCAAATTTGAGGTCAATCACGTGAACCATTAAGTTTGAGTTTCAGTTTAAATCTTATTAATAGTGATTAGACCAGTGTTTCCCAACCTTTTTTGTATCATGCCCCACCTAAGCCTTTTTAAAATTATTATGTTACATAGGGGGGGGGGGCTATGTAACATATACATAATTTTTAATATTAAAAAATTTAATTGTTCCCTTAAGAAAGTTAAATGATAGGTTTTAGGAAGAAATCACTAGGAAATTGTGAACGAAACACAATAAGTAAATTTTTAAAACATATAATGAAAAACTAAATTTCAAATTCGAAATAATTTTAATAAAGATTTTTCTATAATAATTTAATATTTTAATTTAGTGAGATCCTTGCGCTAAATGCTTGCTGCATGGAGATTTTACGTTAGGTTCCAATTTGGTTAGCTTCAGTCTCAAGTCTCCCCGTTGTGTTATACCCAGACGATTTCTTTTTTTTTTTTTACCAGTAAATCACTTACAGCACTAAATCCACATTCAGCTTAATATGAAGATGGAAACAATAGTTTTCTTGCACATTTGGTTGAATTTGGGTATTTGATTTCTGTTTCCTTACGAAGCCATGCCATCACTCCTTTTATATTAAATAAAGTTTTAACTGGCTTATCATTTTGCATTTCTGCGAGTTCTTCTTGATACTGCATATTCGATATATCAGAGAAATCCACTAACATTGCCTGCATCATCCATGTTGGAAAATCAATTTGTTTTAAATCAGAAAATCTTTCTTTTAAATCGGCCGATAGAATTTTCAGATGATCGACAATAACAAGCAAAGCGGTATCATTTACTTTACATTTTTGGAGCCAAGGAAACTGTTCAAAGTTTTTGTTGTTAATATACTTCTGACATAACTCAATAAGGGTAATGAAACCAAATATTCTAGTTTTTGCATCAATAAGACTTTTATTTGTACCTTGAAGTTGCTTATTTAATATATTTAGTTTTTCAAAGATATGGGCTAAATAACTCACAAATGCTTTACCATCAACTGTTAACAGATTCTTCATTTCAGGTTTGTGGCTTAAAAAATCACTAAGTCACATAATATTTATTGGCCGTAATTATTTAAGAATTTGTTTTTTTCTTTCTATTTTGGCACCGAAATCTACCATTGCATTTAAATGGCCCGGAAGCAAGAGGGTTGAACTCGTGTAGAGTCCATTTTCGAATTGTCCCCCTTAACAATCAAACTGCCCCCCGTGGGGCGTGCGCCCCAAGTTGGGAAACATTGGATTAGACCATAAATAACTCAAGGTGCTCCGTTTTTTATCAGCACTGTATGTCAAAAGAACTAATTTTCTTTGCTTATTCACTAATTCAAACTTATTAAATGGGAGAAAACTTTAAGTAAAATTGACGGAGTTTCAGCTAAAATATGATAATGTATTTCAATTTTAATTCATCAAGCATTCATTTTTCTTTTTATAATTAAAAAAATAGCTGTGTTCCTAGCAAGGAAGTGTCAATAAATAGTATCAGTTATAAAATATAGATGGCAGCAGCAACTAGTTATTACTTTTCTTTAGAACTTAGGCGAGTTCCACGACATGGAGTTACTTGGAGCGCGTTACAAATTGCTTCACAACTTGTGAAATTTAAATTTCCGTTTTGCGGGCAATCAAGTTTACAGTTTTCTGGGGATGACACACATATTTACTTGATAATATTTTTCTTCATCAGTTTTTAATTAGAAAAAAGCAAACTACATTAAGAAAAGATTAAACTTTAACCAACATAAATAATTTGGTTTAGTTAGGGAAAAGCGTGTTTACGTATAGTTTGATATTAAAAAAAAAAATTTTTTTTTATCATATGAAACTTTATGGTTTACTTAAACTCATTTTTCTCTAAACTATAAATTTTAAAATACTGATAGGCAATGCCTAAAATCAGTGGTCGCAAAAACATTATTTTTGCAGTTTTACTACAACTACTTTTCTATAAATATAGTTAACCACAGCTGCAACTATTTTTTTATTTTTAAATGTAGTGACTACAAACTACTCTGGAATTGTAGTGACTAATTCACTACTTTAAGGAACTGAACTTTTCTGGAGAAATTAATTGACTCATTATGTTAAAAATAGTTTTGAATAAAAAATGGGCTTATATTAAACATGAAGAACTATTTAGAAATATTTATTCGTGTTTACATGAATCAGTTTGTCATTCTAAATCACTTCTTCCGAATTATTCATTCAGTCTTCAACTTTTTATGACCTTCTTGAAAACGAATATTTAATTTAAGAGAGGAAATTATCAAATACTTGCAATTTCGTTAAGTGTTTAACGTTCTTTTATTCTCTCTAAGAAATGAAGTACATCGAAAATATGTTTTCTTCATTTGAAATATCATCCATCTTTTACGAACCTACTTTCCAATGTGAAAGCGTGACCAAAGTAATTAATTATCTATTTTTAGAAATGGCTAGTTTAAATATTAATTATACGTCACTCTAAATTCATAGTCACGGGAGCATACTTTGAGAGACCAGCGAAGATTTGTACCCATCCAATTCAAAAAATAAGTTGCGTTAGAACCCTCTTCATGTACTAAACAAACAAAGAAAGTATAATAGTTGCCAGGATTCGTAACAAACTACTGTTTTTTTTTTTTTTTGGATACTCACTACGCTACTTTTCGAGAAAAAAAAAGTGCGACTACAGTAGTTTCACTACTTGTAGTAGGCTACTTCAGACCACTGCCTAAAATATAGAAATTAGATTCCCAATTTTTACAGTTAGTTACAAAAAGTCTATAATTTTTCAGAAAACTGTAAAATTTATCAATTTCATCTTTATTTTATTGTTAGAGGTTTACAGGCAAACACCTGAGTCATCACATTCCAAAAAATTTAAGAAGCATTTAGCCATTTTGTGGAATTTCAAAATTTGAAATGGAACAAATTTTATGTCCTTCCGTCTTCTTTCCAGAAATTTTCTCAAGGGTTTTCAACATGGGAAAATATTCAATCAAATATTTCCAAAATGGTGTATAGTTTTTTTCTTTCTGAAAAATAATTTTACATTAGAAATTATAACTTTTTTTTTTACTGTTGTACCTGTTTTTTTCTGGACTTTGTTTCGTTGACAAAACGGGTTTTTATGCTTTTTCATCTTAATCATAAACTGATTGAAACCGCAGTTCAAGTACTAGTTTTTGTCATACATTTTTGTTTACCATAACAATAACTTCATCTTTTCTCAAATAATTTTACTATTTTATTTCCGTTCTTTTTCTTACTTTCCAACAATGATTTTATTGTTCCCAACAGCGTATAAATAAGATTGTAATTTGACAAATTGATGCTCAACCTCAGTGGTTCCTAAATGGTGTTCCGCTGCATTCTAGGGTTTCGTGGAAGAGTCACAGGGGTTTCGAGAGATAAAGTTTTTAAATCAGTAATGATTTTTGAAACCTGTAATTATATTTATAACTAAACAAACCATAATTTATTTGATATAATTGTCAATTGTAACCCCCTGCCAATGCCATCTATGAACACTAAAGAGACTCAAATAGAACAGTTCTAAGTTAGTTTAACTCCATCTCTCGAACCGCAAACATGTAGGTTTTGAATTCTCTCCCACTTAAGTTTTGTTTTTTCCCTAATTGTATTAATGCTTTATTTTGTGATGTTCTGTGACTTGTAACTACTTATCATTTTATGTCCCATTAAAATTCTTAAATCCCACCGTTGATTAGAATTGTTTGAGTCGCATGACACCACACTACTAGTTAAAATTTATTCGAAGAAGATTAAAGAAAATAAAACGCGAGGACAAGATATTCTTACGGCTTTTCTTTTATTGTTAAACTGTTAATAGGTAGGTAACAAATAGTTTCTGAGTTATTCAATTTTTTTGGAAAAAAATTTTTAAATTTAAAAACTTGATTTCTTGAAAAGTGGTTGACCTATTTTACTTATTTTATGCATTTTCTCATTTAAATGTGTATACTTTAAAATGATATCAAAATGTGTGTGCCTCACAACTCAACAATTTTAGGCTATTATAAATAATTTAAATAAAAAACGTAATAAATAATTATTAAAAATTTATTTTCGTAAAAATTTATTTTTTTTAAAAATTTATTTTTGTAAAAATTTATTTTTGTAAAAATTTATTGTGTAAAAATTTCTTTTTCAATAAACAAAATTTATATTTATGAGTAGAAAAAATCAATTAGTTTAAAATCTTTCCGAGATATATCGAAATACACTAAAAGTAAAACTAACATTAATGGGCCCAAACCTGATTAAAGAGCTTTCCTGATTAAACTGTTGAAACCCTATTTTATATTTTAATAATCTTTACTCATCTAAAAAAAGACACGTTTTTTCAGAGAAAGTGTTGTATGAATCCAGCAACTTAATAGTTATTCATTAGCATATAGTGAAGGTAAATCCTTTGAATGGCTACTTCATTTGTGAAAATCGCTTTCATTAAAACTAATGTTGCTCAGGTCGATATTTTTATTATTATTTTTCATTAAAACCATAACGAGAAATTGCATTTACTATTCAATATCCCAATTATTTATGAATTGATTAAAGCAAAAGACTTTCAAACTCTACGTTAAAATATAGATCCATTCTTCAGTCGTCGGAAGTAGCGTACTACAAACTACTGTAATCTATACTTTTTTTTGTAGTGTAGTGTGCTACTTTTTTTTCGAAAAGTAGCGAGTAGTGTGATCCAAAAAATAGTAGTTTGTAGCGATTCTTACCTTTCACGTTATTTTAGTATAAGAACAGGGTTCTAACACAACTCATTTTTTGAATTGGACGAGTGCAAATATTCGCGGATCTGTCAAAGGACACAATTTTAAATCTATGAGTGTGAGTGAACAAGAATTGCGTACATGGAGTCACGTATAACTAGTATTGAAGGAAGGATAATTTGGAATAATAGATCATTTATCAATTGGGTCACATGCGAATGGTTAAGTGATGTTATTTCAAAGGAAGGAAACGTATTTTCGATGTACTTTATTTCTTAGAGGGCATTAAAAGAGCAATGAACGAAATGGCAAGTATTTGATACTTTCCTATATCATCTCTTATGTTAAATATTCGTTGTCAAGAAGGACATAAAAAGTTGAAGATTAAATGAACAAATTTGAAAAAAAAAAAAAAAAAAACTGTTTCAGCATAACAAAGTGGTTCATATAAACGTGAATAAATATTTATAAATAATTCTTCATGTTTAATATTAACCCATTTTTTATTCGAAACCACTTTGACCATAATGTGTAAATAAATTTCTTCAGCAGTGTAAATTAATTTCCCCAGCAAAGTGTGACTCTTTAAAGTAGTCGCTGCAATTCCAATGTAGTTTGTAGTCACTACATTGGAAAAATAGTTGAAAAAGTAGTTGTATTTAACTACATTTGAAACAAAGTAGTTGTAGTAAACGACAAAAATGATGTAGTTTTTCCGACCACTGAATCCGTCCATCCTCTAACTGCTATAAATCCTTGTTAGATCAGCGCAAAGTTTTAAACAAATAAGAGAAGGGAAAACACCTTGAAATGTTTTCAGATTAAGATGTGAGTGCAAATGACCGCCAGGCAGACATATTATTGTTATTCAAGACGCAGTTCGCGTGTGATAGAAAATTAGTGTGGCTACCAAAAAACAGAAGGATTTTTAAAGGTTCTTTAAAACATTCTGATTTGGAAGGTGAATAAAAGGTGTAATTTAATTGGGGTTTTCCGCCAAACTATTCCCGAAGGTTATTTTAGAATTTATTCTGAGTGACGCCCGCTAATCATACTAGAATGCTTAACACGATTCTTTTATTTGTTCTTCATTTCGATCTAATATTGATGTTCGACAAGTTGTCGATAATCTGTTTGCTGCCGGGAGGGTTTTAAATGATATGTTCTAAAGTAAAACGTTATGTTATTAAATATGTTCTGTGAAAGTGGGTAAATTGATATCAAGGTTGGGTAAATACCGAAGAATTTTTTTAAATTATTGTAAATACAGCTCTTGTAATTTAAATCCAGTTATAAATGCCATAAGTTTTGCCTTTTTAAATTCGTATAAAATCTACTGATGTCGATTACTTCCATTCCTCGATGTTAAAAATGACGATCCATTAATTATCCCATCATCTATTAAAATCATCACCTCCTAGTGCAAAATTCTTAGAGCATTTTAGAAAATTCTTAACCGTTCATATACATTAGAGGCTTAAGTGTTCAAAAGAATAAAAGACTTCAAAAATAAAAGACGTAGAAAATAAAAATTTAAGTTTTACTTTTTCTTTTCGTCTCTTGAAATAACTCGTCCATTCGAGGTTTTTTCTTCGTCAAACAGGAGGTTTTGTTTCTATTTTAATCGGGTTGAAAATCAAATTGTTAAATCGTTATTTGTTCGAGATTGGATAAGCAGGAGTTCCTTAAATCAGGGCCCGATGATATGTGGTCATTTCGAATTGTTAATTGTTTTGATGATATAGAAACTTTCATTCCTTTCTCCAAGTGAACATCTTTTCACATTTCTTTGTGCATTCTTTCAAGTTTTTATGCGAATGATGATAAACTGTATTTAAACCCCTTAGAGGACGCCATACCACGTGAGAAATTGTTCATCTTAAATTTACTTTCATGAATCATTTGAAAGCGTATAAAATATGAGTTGAGATAAACCTAGAATAAGTTACAATTTCTAGAAAAATGTTTCAAAATATCAAAATGCGAACAAATTAATAGAAGAGAACTTCTCCATTGTGTAAATCCTCTCATAATTTATTTCCATTTTGATATTTTAAAAAAAATTCCTTTCAGTACTTCATGGCTAAATCTAGGTTTGCCTCAACTCACTTTTTCTATACTTTAAATTTTAAATTAGTTAAGGAGATAAAATGGAATTTGTGACGAAAAGAATAAATAAAATAATAAAAATAAATATTTACTAGAAGTTGTATTTCGCATGGGCTAAGCAAGTTTTATAATTGTATGCAAACATTTTTCGATTTCCTTAAAAATTTCTCAAGAGAAGGCGAAATACGCTAAAAGTAAAATTAACTTTAAGGGATCCAAGCTTTGGACTGCTTTCCTAACTAAACTATATGGATCATATTTCCCAGATTACTGATAACCCCTATACTTTGGGGGTCAGGTATCCGAATCCGTCGGGAAAAAAGAGGTTTGTCTATTCAGAGAATGTACGCTTTTGTTTCTGATTCAGTAACTTAAAATATCGTCTGCACTAATTAATTAGCATATTTAAGGTCACCCCCTCCACATATTAGGATTGAGTCCTAGAACGTGAAGATCCGATCATTGTATCAAAAGTTTTTCAGGGTGATCCTTTTTTTTTTTTTTTTTTTTTTTTTTGGCGCACTGCACATTGGTTGGAATTGAAATCCAATCTATTTACAAGAGAACAAACTTCAATCGAGGCAGTTTTTGAAATGTTGTGGAGTTTATTTTCAAGTACAATAGATAATTTTTCTAATCTAGGTAATCTTTCAAATCGTTGCGATTCATATATTGACGAAATAAGTATATTTTGTAAATAAGCATATTAATAATATTGACAAATAAAAATACATAATTCCATATTTTGTAGGCAAAGTATTCAATATTTTTGTAGAAAACGGAAAAAGAATGCTTCACGAGAGGCAGTTGGTATGCGGAGTGAGCAGCGATTAAAGCTACCTAATGTTTCTATGAAAAAAATGTAACTATAAATGATGATAAAATTTAAAAATCTAAATAATATTCCTTAAAGTAAAACATATATCTTTTGAAGCTATATTTTACATAAGTTTCTTTTACGTGTATAGTTCACGACATTTAGATGTTTATCGTTTCGCACGCTACCTAATTTATTTGTTAAAGTAACTCTTTGTTTACCCGGTTCAATCCCCCGGGGGTAACTCTCGAGACTCGAAGCGTATCCAACAAAACATAATTTCATGGCAATGATAGCAGATTCACTTTTTTCCCCACAGAAACGCATTAAAGCGTTAAAATCTGTTTTAATAATTACAATCACGTTTGAATCGTTTAAATAACAATCACTTGGAAGGAAAGGGGATTTTTTTTCGTTAGTTTTTTAGACTTGTAATTAGCCGGTTTTCGAAAGGAATAAACGTTTGAGAAATATTTATCAAATTCTTAAATATAATATAGAATTTAATGCCACAACAACCGAATGCGGTTATACTGTCTCAAACATAAACTTTACAATTTAGTGAAAGCAATTAAAATATTGGTGAAATAAACTAGGTGTGGCACGAAAAGAGAGTAAATAAAGGAGAAATGACCACTGGACTTACGTCAGAGTCGTGAAACTTGTGTTTACCCAAAGAAAACAAACCCCTTAAAGTGTGTCTAGTTATCAGGTAAGTAGATTCGGGCACTAAGTTTCTGAAGTGCAAAAAAATATATTTTTTATTATAGTTTAGAATTATTTCCAGTTGTTATGCTGGTAAAAGACTTAAAACAACTCGGATAGATTATCCTTTTTCAATTCACCTCCATTAGAGAGTATGTTTAAAAAAACAATTAATTCGCAAGTCAATAATGAAATAACATAAAGTGAGTAAATAGATAGATAAATAAAAAAAAATAGAAATGTTCTAGGACTCAATCTTAATGGTTCAAGGTGGTGACCTTAAATATGCTAATTAATTATTACAAACGATATTTTAAGTTACAAAATCAGACCCAAAAGCATACTTTCTCTAAATAAACATACTTTCGAACGAAGTGGCGACAGATATATCGAAAGTGGATTTCTGCCCCCCGATTCCCATATCTGGGAAATAGGGTCCCCATAGTTTGGTCGGAGCTGTCAGAAGTTTGGATAATGAATAAGTTAAACATAAAAAAATCATAAAAATAATTCAAATTAATATTATTTAAAAATTTAAATAAAAAATGTTTGTGGGTGAAAATAAAAAGAATATTACTTATTTTTAAAAACAATCAAATCCAAAAAGTGTAATAATTATCGTCTGCGTTTTTATTTATTTATTTATTCGATCGTGTGCTGCTTTTTTTATTAATGGTTATGTTATCCTGATTTTTTGTGATAATTATACAATTCCTTATTTGTGATTATCGTGTTGAAGTTGGTATTGTCGAAAGTGTGAGAACAGGAAAAATCTGGAAAAACAACCATTTTGCCGATGAGTAAAAAGTAAAAAAAAAAAAAAAAAAAAAAATCACAACATTTTTGTATAAGCAGATTCACTGAAAACAACTTTTTTTTAAAAGAAATTCACTATAAAAAGTAACGAGGTGCCGCTTAGAAAAAGTCACAAATCAAATAACTTCAGTCCCATTTAAAAAAAGGAGAAAAAATAGAACTCCGAAAATTAATTTGATTACTTTTTACTTGCTTAAGATATACCTTGAAACCAACTACTGTTATTAAAAAATAACAACTTCACATAGCTCGTAATTGTATAAAGCAATTAGAGACTAATACACTCTTTTTTATTTGATGAGTAAAAGAAGAAAGTAAAAATAAAAAAAATCATTTACGTTTTACTACGAAACGTTATTATCAACCAGGTCACGTATCTAATGTCACCGGAAGAGGTCGCTCCAGGCGTTATTGTACTTGTCACTCTTCTTCCTATGGTCATATAATCTTTTTATTTTATTTTTGGGGTTAATTACAATGTTGATGTCTCTTAACTTAGCGGTTAAATCTCAACCCAACAAATCATGAGGTGTTTAAATATTCTCACGGTCATGTTCTAGTTTCAATGGTTTTTCCATTCATTATTTTTTTGTCATCAATTGATTTCTTAATATATTTGGAACGAGAGCGTTAAGGTGCCCATTTTTTTTATGCTTTGTGCAAATGAAGCAATTTTATTGAGCTGTAGACGTAATATATTCGATAAAAGAAAATATGAAGGTAAATTTTATTTTTGCTCTTCACTAGATTTCCCGTTAATTATTTTTTAAAGGGAAATATGTTTTATAAATAAAAATATTTTCTGAAATATTTCAAATACATAATTTAACCTTTCCGAATAAAATAATTTTTATTTTTTTATGACTTGCAAAATTGCACAATAGTAACCATATACATTAAAAGTTAAATCTTTTTTCTTCTTTTAGTTTTTCTAATTTTCCCCATACGATCATTTCTTCCAAAAAATCATAAACGCAAATAATTTCGTTAATAAAAGTAAAATTCCAATAGACACACTTTGCAAAAGATACACTATTTGGTCCAAAGTATTCAGTCAGACATCTAAAGACGATGGTGAGTCAGAGTTTTATAAATTTCAGCTAATGTGAATTAGCTTTTGTGGTTGGAAACTGAGGATTTGAGGACATTCCGGAACTATGACATGTTTGAGGACATTCTTTTCCAACAAGATGCCTATATTTGGGGGAATGCCTTCTTCTGGTCAAGCAGGAAAACTTCCTCATTCACACATCGAAACTTTATTTTATATTTTAGAAACCGGTGATGCTCAATTCTGAGTTCTATCAATGTTGAACTTCGTAGTCTTGTCATTCTGAACCCAGCACAGAAGTCAAGGGAAATCCTGGATTGAGGACGACTATTTTTTGTGGAGGACTTTTTGATGGAACTAACCACGAAAACCTCCCAGGGTTAATCCGATGCCAAATGGATTGTAACTCACAATCCGTCTACCTCTGAGGATATTTTACGTCAATACTGAAGGTGGTGCTAGCCGGGAGCTGAATTCGTATCAACTAGTTACTGCTGGGATTCGAACCTGGATCACCTCATTGGGAGGCAAACGCTCTATTCCTTGATTGGTTAAATGCGCAAAACTTTGACGAAATGGATGATCAAAAACTGAAGTGTCCTTCTTAAAACACGGAACTCATATAGAACAACTTTGGAACAAATTTGAACGCAAATTACGACGCCAACCAAATTGATCCTATTAAATATTGTCAGTAACTTCAACTGCAGTTTCATGTTTCGGCTGCAATGTATCATCGATGCAAAAGTGGGACAAACATCAAAGATAAATATATACCTCAGGACTCTCTGAGTTCGTACCACTAAATTTCAATTTAGACTTTTGGCCTTGAAATCTTTAACCATTTATGCCCATTAAAAAAAGGGTTAACCAAATTACTTCAAACTTGATAAACTCACTACTAAAAACCATATAAAGACAATAAATTGAAAAAAATGAGCGGAAAAAAAATGTTTTTTTAATAATGTTCCATTTTTAGAGCATTTTCGTTTGACAAGGACATTTTTTACTGAAAATTATCGATATCGCTTTCGTTGAGCCGTGAGGGCTCAGGGGATAGAGTGTTCGCCTTCCTATGAGGTGAACCGGGTTCGAATCCCAAGGATGGCTGGTAGATACGAATTTCGCATCCGGCTTGCACCGGCCACAGTGCTGACGTAAAAAACATTCCGAGTGGTAGGAGGATCATGTGTTAGAATCCTCTTGCCGTTAGCTAACTGTGGGAGGTTTTCGTGGTTTTCCTCTCTATGTAACGCAAAGGCGGGTTAGTTCCATCAAAACGCCCTCTCCGAAGGTAACTTTCTTCCAATACTTGATCCAGGAGTTTCCTTGTTTTCAGGTTTGGGTTCAAAATGACGAGGAGTTGAGAAAGAGTAATCGTAAATCCACAATTGGGACGGTCGTTCTACGACGGTTATAAAATATCCCTTTGGCTCTGTTCCTGTATTTCGATCGAAAAAAAATGGTATGAACTTAGTCCATTAAAAATATAAATTATTATTTTAGGAAATATATTCATAGTTTAAGCTTTTTTTAAGCTTTGACTTATTAAACTTCTGTTTCTTATTCGATTTTATAGTTAGGGTAAATCACTTATTCATTTTTTGCACCTGATTCTTTGATTTCCAACGTCATCTTTTCTATTAAAAATACCGAGATTTAACCTTAGCAACAATATTTACTTAAGCAGCCAATATTTACCCTATTAACAATATTTTCCTTAAAAAATGTGTAGTTTATGACTCTTAATGATATCACTAAATCATGCGTTAAAGCGAAAATAACATGAATAAAACACAAATGAAAGTAATTAGTCTTTGTACACTTAATTATTTGTAATTATAAGTAACTATCTAGCAAGCAAAAGTAATTCCAGTAAAACATTTTTCTTAAAAAGTTGAATTAAGTTTATTATGATTCACATTAACTGTAAGTCATATATTTAATTATGAGAAGATTCATGTCGCAACTATAAATTACCTAGGGAATGGCAGAAATTTAAATATATTGAATTATAATTTAGGAACCATTAATTATTTTGAATCGTTCATAGATTTTTATTTGAAAAAACAAACATTATCTGCTTTCTTCAAAACGTTATTCTCCGTTACTTTTGTGTAGCACTATGTTAAGGTGAGGTTTATCGAGTTAACTTCGCTATTCCATCATCATAAATTAAAAACTTATTGTTTCAAATTTTCTAACACGGTAAGAAACCCCCAAACGTTTAAAACATTCCGTTCATTTAAAGTTTTTAAAACAAAATCAAAATTCATCGACCAAAATGAAAAACAATTCATATTAAACCAATATTATTTTTATTATTTCTTAATAGAGGATTAGATTTTTTTACTTAATTTATAAAAAAATTCTTAATCGATTTAAACCTAAAACAAAACACGTTCGATATTGGAATGTTTTTCGAAAAAATTGTTTCATGATTTATCGCATAGAAGCTTCGCAAACTTTGAATTTATGATTAGAGGCTTGATATCGCAATTTTTTCGTTGGTGGAATCGAATTGTAGAATCCGTTGCCGTTCGTAAAGCACTGAAGCATTCGATCCGTTTAAAGTTCGAAAAGTGAAAATATGCTGTTCTTTCACTTTGTGTAAACAAGCAATTTAATGCAAATCGAAATGCTTTTATCATTAAACTTTTAGTTTGAATTAGAAAAGATTCAGTAACGATATGAGAATTTCTATTTTTTACAGTAATATTTTCAATGAAATGGAAATTCTAATGAATGAAATAAGTTTTGAGAAATTTAATTCTGATTAGCGCAATTTGGGCAAACTTGTAAAACACAAAATGTAGCGAAAATATTCACTCTGACTATAATAAATCAGATAATTGGGGGAATTTTTATTCTTGTTGAATTTTTAATCTGATCTTTCATATTTTCTCCTTGCATTAAAATGTAAAACATTTTATCAAATAAGGAATCATGGCTTCATGTCAAAACTACAAACTCAATTGTTCGGAAAATCAGATTTTAAATAAATTATTTCAAGTAGACAATTTCAGAGTTTGAACCGCCAGATGTAGAACGCACATATTTATTGAAAACTATTTTCTCTCAATAAGAAACTTTAAAGGCATCAGGTTTCTATAACAGAAAGAATTTAATTGTGACGTCTACTTGATGTGAGTGATGCTCTACTAAATGATACAAAACTTCCCTCCAAACTAGATCGACCATTACAGCATATTTATATCCCCCTTTCCCCAATCAAATAAAGAATTATGACTCAAGAAGAAACTATGAGCTGAATTTTTCCGAAAACTAACTATTAAATAAATGAGTTAAACTCAAAAATTGAAGCGAATTAGAGCACGCTCTAATGACTCTGGTTTTCAGAACGCACCCATTTACAGAAAATTCATACGAAGCTATTTTCTCTTAATATGAAAACATAAAGACATAAGGTTTAGACAACAGCCACTATTCAATTGCGACAAACTTGTTTAAATAAAATAATTTTTATTATTGAAGCAATCTACAAAATGACCTAACAATAGCGATACAAACCTCTCCTTCAAATTGGATCTACAATTACCTCATACTTACAAAAACCAGTTTAACTTAAAGGCAAATAAGAAAAAAAAATATTTTGATGAAGAAATTTGTTCACCATATTCAGCTCCTGAAAGAAAATAAAGATAATAAAAGTAAATGGAACGCATTTTCCATACCGCGAAACAAGCATTTTATATTCATGTTCCATACTTATATTTTGATAGACGCATTAATGGACAAACATTATTCATTATCGAGGGTAAATTATCCAATGTATAAAGAGCGTATTTACCCTATAAAGCTATCAGTACCCTTTGCAAATCTTTTATATAATAAAATCATTTGGCTTCGCTTTATTCAAGATCTTTTTAGAAGATAAGATTGGCAACGCCCAAAAATATTCCCGACAGGCCACGGTTTATAAGAACAACTTTGCTTAAGTTTTTAAATTTATGCTGCTCACGTAGATTCTGCAAAATCAATCAATTTATTTTTTGATTATTTTTTCACATCTGTTTTATTCGACAAGAAATATACTTTACGATGCGAATTAAAGTCTTTTTTTGTTAACTTATTGATAATATATTTTTTAGACATTTTTATTAGAAATACAAAGATAAATTTGAAGTTTTGTTATTTGAAGTAAATATCAAAGTAGCTACACGTTATTATAGACATCAAATGAATGAAATCATTAAAACTGTTTATGACGTTAATAATTCCGAATATTGAAAGTAATTTAATTGTTGTTTATGAATTTAACCTAAATATTTATAAACCTTCTACGTTTTAACTAAAGATAAATCTATTAGTAATCTATTATGCATGACATGATGATGAAAGTATGGTATTGCTGCATGGTATGTAGCTGCAGAATTAAAGTAGCTCCACTTGTTTTACTACATTTTATTGTTTTAAGCTTTATATTATATCATTTCGTCGTTTTAAACGCCAAGATTTGTTGTGGCAATGTATTTTAATTTTTTAAAGTTTTAAAATTGATGTGACTCCATCTTTCACCATTTTACTATTTTAAAATGCACAGAGCGGTACTTACTATTTATTTTTAACTGTTTAGTTTTAACTTACTATTTAGTTTTAACTCACCATTTTACTGTTTTTACACAGATAGATTTTTTACGACTCCATTTTAAACAATTTCACTGTTATACTAAAGCGTAGGTAGCCGTTGTTTCTCTATTTTAACATCAATTTACTGTTTTAAAAAGCTGATGTTTTTCCTTTTCTTTTTACCTCCTTTGAAGAGCAAGGAGCTGTTTTGGTTCTATTTTACTCTTTATTTTATTTTTATTTTTTTTTACCAAGTTGCACTTTTTAAGCACAAAAAAGTTGTTACTGCTTCATTTACTGTTTACCAACTTACTGTTTCAAAGCGCAAAAAGTTGCTTCGGCTCTATTTCATTAAAAGCCTAAATTCTGCTTAAGAATCTCATGTTGCTCCATTTACTACCTGAAAATGAAAGAAACTATTGCAGTAAATTATGCAGTTTTTCGTTGTTGTAGTTAATTAGGTTGATTCTATGTATGATTCTTACCTCTCTTTATTATGGATCATATGTTAAAGGTGATCTTGTCAAAAATCCTTGCTGTCATTATCTTGACATTTTAACGTCAGGAAATAACTGTAAACTGTTTATAAACTACACTGCTCTTTATAAGGTATTAATTGGGTCATTTCGGAGCAAAAGCTTTTCCTCCAATAATGATGAGCTGCAAGATTTGGCAACTTATCGCTACAAATGACGTTAACCTCAGCTATAGGATATAATCTGTAAAGAAAGTCGTGCATCGACTCTAACATTGTTTTTCGGAAACTTTTTTTTAATGCCTATACAAATTCACTGCAAATTTTATTACCGGTTAAAAATTTTAAATAAAAAATTGCGCTACATGCCAATTACATCAATCTTTTTTTCCAAATGATTTCAAAGTAAATTTGTCCCTAAATTTTATATTTCTGTTAGATCTGGGTTTTTCCAATTTCTTTTCCGATTTTTAAGGAATTTGGAAAAGTGTTAGAATAGCATCAGGTCTTAATTTATTGTTACCATCATTTTCTATTTATTTCTTGTTGAGATTCTTCAAATTGAACCTGCAAAAATATTCGTACTTAAATTAAATCACATTCAAAAATTTAGAGTTTACAATTTTTAAATATACTCCCATGAAATTTTCTAACACAAAAACTAATTATTTCAGTAATTTAACACAACAATTTTAAAAAAAATATTGATAGATTCAAAAATATATGAAAGATCGCATATTAAAGATATTTCTTATGATAATTGTAAACAAACCGTTTAAACTTTTGGCGATTACCATAAATAAGTAAAACACAAACTTACATGAGCCAGGATTAACAAAATAACTACTTGATCTTAGTGAAATAAAAAGTAATACTATAAAAAACAGGTAAATATTTGTTTTTAACAAAAAGAAATGCTTAAAAGTGAATACAAAACTTGGTGGTTCTGAAATAAGTTTGGTGAATACTTATTCAGCCAATCTCTAGTTTTTATTGGTTTTACCGCAGATAAACACTTAAAATTGTTAAATATATTAATAAATGTTGTTTAAAAGTAATATTTTAAAGAAATATATACTTAATAAATGCAATTTTTATATTTGGTACACAGTTAAAACTGGGCAATTCAAGTAACCCTGAAAGTTATTCACTTATTTTTTAAAAAAATAATAAACGAAAACAAGCATTTAAAAACAAATTTTACCAACTTAATATTGTTTATATACTATTTATATAAGTAAATAAATCTAATAAGTCATAAATAAATAAGTATTTACCTCACATAATTGAGCTCCACTTCCAGGCTGCCAGTTGTATCTTCTGCAATTTATTATCTATTTCTTCTTTCTTTTCAAATTTGCAGGAAATCTGAACATTCGAAACACTTTTTTTTTAACTGTTTGTACAATCAACTGCTGCACAACCACCCATACCAATAGTTTTAAGCATCCAAATAGCCTTCAAACTCTCACGCTAATACTAACATGACGTAACTAGCGAACATGTAGTAACATGTGACCTATGACGTTAGCACCAGCTGATCGTTTCTAAGTAAAATGGCGTGTTAAAGTTGAGCTAAGCTTAAAAATGTTAATTAATGGGATGTTAATTGAATACAGGACGGTATAGCACATTGAATTTGTTGAAATATAATACTTTCTCGTCTACGTCTTTTATTTGACATAATTATTTGTCTAAGTATTTTATTGTAACCGTGACATATTTTATTTTGTGTACCTAGCAACTTTGATGCATAATTAGCTTGTATATGTTCTTCATGGTTTCGTGCCTATCTTTGTATTGTGTTAGAATTATAAAGTGAAGGAATTGAAATCTATGTGAAAGAATCTATGGATACTCGACGGGCTTGGCTCACTAGAAATACAATAGAAAAAACAGTTGTAAGCAAATGCCATGTTTCAACAACCAATCAGGATCGAGATACCCACACTGCGTCACTTGCAAGTATCCAATTAAGGTTATAAGATGAATATTTGTTTGAAAAAATAAACTATTCTGAAGATTTAAATATTTTCCCCTCCAAAATCCCGTGTTTTTCATAAATACTCATGTATGATCCTATCCTTTATTAGTCTTTTTTTCTGCATTCAAATTATTAGTAGGAAAAAACACTTTTAGAGGATTATGACTTGATTTCACGGCTCATTTGACCGCTTTTTACAAGTCTATTCCCCTCACAGGCGACAATTTTCACGGAATACCTTACATGTTAAAAAAATATATCCATCATTATATTTTCTGGCAAAACGAAACGGACATTCTATTAAATTAAAAATAAATAAATAAACCCATTCTTGGACACACGATAGAAGAAAAATGTCTTGAGTCATCAACATCCGCCGGATATCGTCATGGTACCCCCCTCAACTTTCTTAAGATAATTCCTAATATTGCGTGCAGCAAAATTAAAGATATACACGTGAAGGCCACGCGTCACGACAAAAACAACAAATTAATTTTTACAATAATAAATGTAATATAGTAGAACTCCCCTCCCTGTAATAAAGTAGAATGAAAAAAAAATCTTCATTGGAAAGATGCTTTTGAAAAATCTGATAATAATCGGATAGGATGTTTGGCAGCTTTTTAATTGTTCTATTAAAGGGGACCTTAATGAGATCTTTTTGCTCTACTAAAACCCTTGGCATTCTTGAAATGTCGCCAAATAAAAACTGGTTAAAAGAACGATGAAAAGAGGTGATGTCTAGATTTTAGTGTTCTTATTTATTTACTTTTTAGGTAGAAAATATTGCAGAGAAGTTTTTTTCAAAGGAAAGCGAAAGTACTGGATGATGTTATAGCTGGATTTTATAGAATGATTTAATAAATATATGTTAAAAAATAATAATCTCTCGATATAACGAAAACAGCAAATAATGAAAAGTTCAATATAACGACAAAATTCCCTCACCATTAAACTGTTCATGTTAATAATAATACAAAAAACTCTTTAAATTAAAAGAAGACTACCGACATAGCTGATTTTTTAAGTGTTCGACTTTACGTAACATTTTGTTTCAGTGCGAAAAAACTATAAGACTTAGAAACTTGAAATTGCAAAGGAGTGTAACAAAAACATACTAGATGTACATATTCGATCTACATTGATGATTGAGATGCACATTTCGAAACATACATAGATGTACATATAAAATGTAATATTCGATCATTAGTTCGAAAATTGTTAACTATTAGACTTATATACCCGCTATACAGGTCGCAGGGAATGAAATTTGGAATCCTGAAAAGGGACATATTTGTTGATAAGCGTAACACAAAGTATTCTCGAAATTTCAACTTGTTCGATAGCTAATTTTAAGTTCTTTTTTCCTTATTCTTTAGTTTTACGTTACACTTTGCTTTTCCACACAAAATCAATAACACTTAAAATTACGAGGATATTTGAATCAGGAAAACGAGTTCGAGAATTATTAACTGTTAAATATTTAGGGAAAAAGTACCATGGTGGGTCGGCCTGTAACCTGCTCAAATTCAAATACGATCCAAAAATTGACGTGCTTTTATTTATGAACTAAACACTAATTTTGCTCCGAAATTTAAATTTGTTCGAATGTCATAACATTATTTAAATACTTTTTCGCGATTTTTTTTTCCCAGCTTTTTTGTTCTAAATAGTGACTATTCACAATTTTTTTCGTTCCAGTTAATGTACTTTTCAAATACAGAGATGATTGTATTAAAATCGATAATCGTCTTTTTCATTAAAATGAACTTTATACTAAAATGTTCGTACATAAAGCTACAAAAATTGCATATTCTGAAAACACAATGTTTTTTGTTTTTGTGCAAAATATAGATATTTAAGAGTGATAAATGCAATTTCAGGGAACAGGGAGTGGGGCTTCTCTTAGTAATAAGTAAATAAATAGTAGCCTTCCGATATTGTGGCTAATTTTTTTTTAGAATGAAAACTTGTTTTCTTCTATTTAGATGAGTAATATTGTACGAAAAAAATGAAACAAATTTTTAGTTGATTTATGGAATCAGTACAGAAAGGTGACACTTTTCACCTTTTTTCCTCCTCTCAATCTTTAGCTCTTTATATTTTATTTTATAACAAGAACAGCTGACTCAGTATTGAGTATACTACTATCAACGTACTAGAAAAAAAGGACCACCCTCAATAATTTTGATCTAATGATCGGATCTTCACGTTCTTGATGGTTCGAAGAAGGTGACCATGTAAAATTACATACCTTAAAATTATGTCAAAAATTTTATACCTTTCAATTCAAAAAATTTTCAACTATTATCAAGTAATATAATAAATAATAATAAATATTTACAAAAAAATTTTTTTTGCGTGGAATTATCTTTGGAGAAGTGAATTTTATATTTGTATGATAATAAATTTTTCAATTAGCTTAAAAAATTCTCGAGATATGGGGAAAAAATTGACATTAATTAACAAAAAGTAAAATTAACATTAAAGGGTTCAAACTTTTAATCGCTCTCCTGACCAAACTATGGGGACCCTTATTTCCCAGATTGTGGCTACCCCCCATATTTTGAGGATCAAAAATCCGAATCCGTTAAAAAAAAAAAAAAAAAAAAAAAAAAAACGATTTTGTGCCTGATTTCGTAACTTAAGATATCGTCTGTATTTATTAATTAGCATACTTGAAGCCACCCTCTCGAACAATTTAGATTGAGTCCGTAGAACGAGAAGATCAGATCATTCCCAGCAAAAACAAATCAGCAGGCAAAGCACCGGAAAAGTTCCTGTAGCCAGCAGCTAAATTGCCGGGCAGGCACACGGATGCCGTCACTTCTAACTGTACTAAAGTGAATGGCTGGCCTTCTGTCGACACAGCAGTGTAGGCCAGCAAACGGCCACCTTTATCACAGCCAGCAACTGTAAAGTAGCCATCACATGCACAGATCTTACCCACCACTTTTTGACGGCAACCAGTACCTATTCAATGCTTAACCTACGGTTGACGGCCAGAAATCGGATTAAACCCAGCAGCATACCAGCATTCTGTAATCTGGATGCAGAGGTCATTGACCAGTCTATATTTAGATGAGGGGGATTAGAAATTTTTTTTATATTTGATTTTTATCTTGGGACCTTAATATAAAAAAAAAACTCTGAACTGAATTTAGAGTACTTGTTTGTACAATATATTTCAAGCACATGCTCTCAGTCATTTAATTAAGATAGAAATCGTAAGAAATGCTTAATTGAAGCATTCTTACCTAATGAACCTCGCTGCCCTATATATTCAAATTTTTTAGGTAGTCAAAATATGTGATTGCTCACTATTAATACTTTGTTACCTTAGCATTAATATATTCCTCATTAAAAAAGTTATCCTAAGATTATTCTAATATACATAAAAAAAGTTTATGAAATGCAAATATAAAATTGATAACTTATAAATAAGCCATAAAGTAACTGACACACAAAACAAATCTAAACTCTGCAAATTGTTCTCAGCATACATGTGTACAAAAATGAAATTTAAAAATTTAATCTATACAACTATTTGATCTAATTTTACAACATATATAAAACACAATATATTCAGCTGATATGTAAATTTTTATTTGAAAAAAGCAGTCAAAATACTTGTTATACATAATTTTATTCATCAACACATGTATACTTTACATAATTTTATTCATCAACACAACTACTACCACTACACAAAATTACAGCAGTCACAAAAATAACTATTCTACTACATTTCTTCTTTTATTCCTTCCTCCATTTCTATCAGTTAGCAGTCCTCAGCCATCTTTTCACAATAAGTTCTGCTTGTTTTGCAATTTTCGTTGCTGAGTTCTGCTGGACAGCCACTAAAATAAACATTTGATTCATTCAGTATGAGCAAAATCAAAACCTTATTTTTAACAAGACATTGATAAGTTTTTGCTGAAAGAAAGAAGAATTACTTGACTTGAATACTCTAAACCAGTGTTCCCCAACCCCCGGTCCATGGATCAAATGGTACCGGGCCGCCCATTTCATTGAAACTGAATTTAAATTCCTAGCTTTATACCCCAAATTAAAAATATCTGTTGCTTTAAAATTTTATTTATTTTTAAAAAAGGGGGTTCCCGAAGGTAGTGACATAAATATTTTAATGTTTGCAATGTATCATTGTCTCCGATTACCCCCAGATGGAACCGCCTCATTGCAAAGAAACAAGCTCAGGGTTCTTATTAATTTAACGTTCTAGTAAGTTAAAATGTTAAATCACTTTATATTTATTTTTTGGTGTAACTGTATTTTATTTAGGCATGCTTAAATACAATTAAATTTAAATTAGTAATAAATCGAAATAATAGAAAATATAAACAATCAACGCCCCCCCCCCCAGTGGGCCGCGGTAAAATTATCAAGCGTTGACAGGTCAGCGGTGATAAAAAGGTTGGGGGACACTGTTCTAAACAGATGAGTTTTTAAATTATGAGATATTTAAATATACTAAAAGAGATTTACTAACAAACTTCCTGAAGTGAATTCAAATTTTTAAAAAATTAATGGCAGTTAATATGCCTTCACAGGCCTTGAAACAATTATTGTTCTGAATAATCCGGGTGGTCACTCGAATCAGGTTTCAGATTTTTCCAGGTAAAAATCTTAATAAATTTTCAGATCAGCATGATTTTTTCACATGAAGTGTATGATGGGTACAAGAAAAGTGCCAATATTATTAAGTATTTTATTTAAAATGTTATCTTAACAATTTACCAGTTTTTTTTTAAACGTTTTAGTACAACATTAATTTTTAAAAAATTAAGACACGTATAGAAAATAATATGCTTAAAGTTCTAAAGTGTACTTTTTTTACGTAAAGAAAAAAAAGGGATTTTTTTGGTTGGTTTTTTCTCCCCAAAAAAATCCGTGCATTAAGGGGTTAAAGTAAACAATGAAGATAAAAAATTGATATTGACTCAACCTAGAAGTTCTATTTCTGATACATATCTTCAACATATAAGATTGTTACATTAAATAGTAAAAAATGATTAGACTGAATGTACACTCCAAGGAATACATATGTTACCTGATATCATTTGGAGAACCCTTGGAAAAGTCTTCATTCCTAATTTGTCGTAGCCACCAATCCAGTTGAAACCACAGGCAGCCTCATGGGATAGGAGGGCAGCTAGAATCCTCCTTGTCACCTCATCGCAGTCCCTGCCGCCGAAATTTCTCCAATTTTTAACCTAAAAATACCAGTATATAACTATGAAATTCAAAAGCACATAAAATACATGAGAATATTATACTGCTTAGCAAGTTAAGAAAAGGAAAACAAAATACAGTATACTCTGTATATCTCAAATTGGAAGGTATTTAAAAAAAAATCTAGTTTTCGAGATAATAAGTTCAGAACTAAACCTAAAAAGTGGGAAAATCTATTGTAAAATATCACTCTTAAAAGTAGTCATGAAACATAAGAATAACTACTAATAATTCAATAAATTTTTAAATTACTTTAATGGTGATGCTTTGTGAAATTAATATATTTTCCTTACATAAAAAACACAAGAACTAGATAAGAATAACGACATGACAGATTTGACCAATGTCACGAATTCCGTAATGTCTTTATATAACTGGTACAGATGTAAGACCAAAAATTAAAAATTTACATAAATATTAATAACATTGTTTACATCTCTGATGAAATTTCTCTTCAATTTTTTTCATTTATTTAGTTCTTTTCTTTAAGCTAAAAATATTTGTTAAATACTCCATTCCTACGCCTAGGCCTAAAAAAGGGCAAGGTGCTTCCTCACAGACAAGGGTACACCGAGTTTTTAAAGATATCTTAATTAACACCGTAAATATTTAACAAAATATGTACTATTATCTAATAGCTGAATTCGATTCTTAACGACTGTAAAATTACCATCCTATACCTACTATTTTACATGTATATTTCAAAAAGTAGTTCTCCCCCATTATCAAAATGAGAAAAATTTGTAGCTTACGAAAAAAAAAAAAAAAAAAATGCTAATAGAAAATCATAGTGCAAACTTTAAAAAAAAATGTTAAACTTGAGGGCTTTTTCTATAATTTAAACTAAATATTATGAAAAAAAATAAATATTTAAAAGTACATTTTTAAAAAAAATATATGCATTTCAAAAATTTTTTAAAATCTATTAATAAACTTATTTATACCAAAAAAACTTTTAAAAATTTAACCAGTTGAGAAAAATCCTAACAAAGTAAATATTTGTAATGGTATCAGAATCAAACCTATTAACACGAACCTATTTAACGAAGTGTGTAATTATCATTTACACATTTAATTTTTTAAAAGGAATATTATCAGATAGTGTCATCAATGGGAAGTGAGGACGGTTGGCCCTTCTCGATGAGTTACACTGCATACTACAAGCATTTCAGTGATTTGTTTGGAAGCAATCGTAACTTGTTTGTCAATAGAAAACCAGTTGAATTTGGAGCACGTCCGCTACTCGTAAAGTTAAGTTGATAAGCACTGAGCTACAGTAAAAATTTTAGTACTTCAACTAGTTGGAAAATAGTAGAAATTTCAATTGCAAGTTACCATTGTTACAAACATGAAAGCAAGTTAATTCAATTAATAATAATAAACACATTAAGTTATAAAACTTACAGAAATTCGTGGAGGACTGGCACAGGTTTACGCTAAAAGGAAAAAAAAAAAGGTCTTACTTTTATGTGAATATTAACTTGAGATATACTGTCAAAATATTTTTTGGTTAACTTTAAGCAAAAATTTAAAAAGCATTACACAATGGACATCCAGAAAGATTAAATAAAAATTAGAATAATATTTTATAGAAATTAAAATGAAAAAAAAATAACTTGTAGGCCAGGAACTTTTATTAACAGAATTGTCAACAATAAAATAACAAAAGCTTTAAGTTCGGCTCTAGGATCACACAATTCACAATATAAGGTTAGCCTTGAAAATCTTTCAGAGTAAATTGAAATTTTTTATTTCCACTAAAAGATTCTCTGCAAAACATTATTGTAAATTTAGCTTTCGGTGAATCTGAAGCTTTTCTTATTTGCATGAACTTACTGTTTTTAAAATCTTATACAATTTTTCTCTTGGTCCCAAAGACTGGTGCATAAGTGAGAATTCACTGTACTTTATAAATGAATTTGCTTAATACATTAAAATGTCCCTAAATCCTAATCCTTCTTTAAAATCATAATTAAAATACTACTTCTCAAAATAATATTAAATTATTTATGCACATCAAATATTCTGCAGATGATAAAAAAATAAGTTAATTGGTAAATCATTTCAACTATTAAAAATTTGTCTATATCAGTGGAATTGGTTGGTAACAGTTGCTTTTCTTAATTTAATTGATTTAAAATAGAACAGTTTCACATAAAAGTGGTTTTTTTAATTTAATTTATTTTGAAGAAAACTCTTCCAATTTATTATAATCAAATTTTTGTCTTTTCTATATGGTTTGCCCTCTTACAATCATTTAAAATACTTGCATTTAAACCCTGACTGTGCTGCGGTCAGATTGACAGGTAAACAACAACTATTTTGCTCAAGCCAAAACAGATTATGTAAATAAAATAAGAAAATTTTCAGTAAAAAAAGCTGCTAGATTTCTTCGTTCGTTTCTTCGTTTCAGACTAACTTGTAAATTCACTATTAAATTAGTGTTCAATGCAATTTAATATTAAAGCATATTGTGTCTAATAAACTAATAATTATATCAGTCTAGCACTTTTATACAAAACTTAATATAAGGATTTGATATTTAGTTAAACAAAAAAAAAAAAAAATGCCTTTTAGTGATAAAATGACTAAAATCAGCTTTCAGTGATTTGTTTGAAAACAATCGTAACTTGTTTGTCTATAGGATCACAAAATATGAGGTTAGCATTAAAAATCTTTCAAGGAGTTAAATGAAATTTTTAAATTTCCACTAAAAGATTCTCAGCAAAAAATTATTATAAATTTAGTTTTCAGTGATTCGGAAGTAGTTATTTTGATCGCAATCTACCAATATGAGAGCAAATTCATTAAATTACTAATAATAAACACAGTAGGTAATAAGAAAACTCATAGAAATTCACGGAGAACTGTCACAGGTTTTCCAACATTTTCAAAGCTAATAGTTGCTGTAGTTCATTTACGTCGCAATAGAGCTGGACAACAGGCTATTGGCAACGGTCTGGGAAATATCCCAGGATGATCCGAAGACATGCCATCACAATTTTGATCCTCTGAAGAGAGGATGGCACCCCCGCTTTGGTAGCCCGACAACTTGCACACGAAGTCGAGCACTTTACAGTAGAACAGTTTAACGAAGACCAATACCGCACACCCTCGGTCCCTACGCAGACTGATCCAAGTGATCACCCACCCGCACACTGACCACAGCCAGTGATGCTCGACTTCGATGATCTGCTGGGAACCGTCTTAACGATCAGTTCACCATGGAACTCAAAGCTAATAGAAAAAGAGTTGTTTGTTATTTTTATTGATTATTAATTTAGTTTTCATATTGTATTGAACTTTTATATATTTTTGTAATCCCTATAAAAATTGTGCTTTTTTTTTAATATGAATATTAATTTGTTATTCACAATAAAAACATTATTCACTTAACTTTTAACAAAAATTGTGAAGTAACTTAACATTGATTTCAAATAATAAAAGAATTTCGTAATATTTATTTTTGTGTAAGTGGGGTTAGACAATATACAATTAAGACTGAGCACCTGTATGCTAAAAAACCTTCCATAATCTATATCTTTTTAAAAATTTTTTAAGTTGTTTAACAATTCACAGCATGATTCTGCATAGTTATTTTTTGTATTAACATGTAAAAAAAATAAATTTCATCTTAATTTTAACTATTTAATATAAATTATTAGACCTTTACCTATTTTTACAATTTAAGTTAGCTTAAAGATTTCCTTAAAATTAAATACAGAAAGCATTTTTAACATTACTGTACTAACAGCAATTAGTTAACTAAATTCTAAATATTATTTAACTTAAAAAAATAAGTTTTAATGAAAATTCTTAATTATGATATAAACATATTTTCATAATATACTTAGCTAAACCTGATTTATATCATATGTTACAACAGATTATGAATTACACTTAAAGCGTCATCGTACAACAGAACTTATATTTGCTTTTGGCGTGCTACTGCTCGGTTGTTGCCAAATATTTGGCGGCGAACTTGGTGTTAATAAAACATTTGTCTGTAACTTTTCATTGAATTAACTTTAAAAATTGTTTATATTCTATCTTAGAAAGGTGTTAATTATGATGTATAAGTTGAATAAAGATGATTACCTATCTAAAACATAATGCTAAAACAGCACTTCAAACCCGGTTCCTTGTAAACGATCCTTTTCGTTCTGCACGTCGTAAACATATTGAACAATAGTAAATCAAAAATGATTAAAATAATAACTTCAATATAATCAAAAAAAATAAAACCTTACCTTTTTTGAAAATTAAAAGAATCTTTTAACAACACAAAATCAATGTCACCATCTATCATCATCGTGCTTCACTACGTAAACATAGAATTCACAGTTACAGTTACTCGCTCGAAAGCTTCACTGGTGGCTGCAGACAGCTTTAATTCGCTGACCCAGTGTAGATTCAGACTGACGGGATAATGCGTTTTGTGAAGTACGGCCCCAGCTCTTCCTATAATGTTGGCAAAAGTTCAGGGGGTTGCCCAGCAATCAACCCAGCGGACAGTAATATGCACCGTCACTTTTCAATCAGTACCAGCAGTTATTTTGCCGATGGCCAGAACTTATGTTTTTGTTGGGTTAGGTCAAAAACAATGCAGGGTGGTCCTTGTTTTCTTTTTCTTTTGGCGCACTACTTCGTAGCCTCTAAACTCCTGGATGGAGCATTGCTACAAATTTGCTATCGCGTAGGGACTTTTGATTTGAATAATCCGCATTTACGTTAACTGGGATGGAAAACTACGAAAACTCTTCCCTAGTTAGCCTGATAGCAATGGGATTTTAACCCATGATTCGTCTACTACTGAGGATATTTAATAACAACTGGTTTGGTGCGAGTCGGGATTTGAACCTGGTTAACCTCAAAAATTTCATAAAAAGGTGACCGCTCTATCCCCTGAGCCACAGCGGCTCAAAGTTTTAGAACTGAATGTTTAAAAAGGAAACATGTGAGGAAAGGTTACAAAAAAAATTTCTGTTAAGTTTTAAGAACCCTTATTTAGCTCACTTC
Organism: Parasteatoda lunata; assembly: GCA_949128135.1. Classification (NCBI taxonomy): domain Eukaryota; kingdom Metazoa; phylum Arthropoda; class Arachnida; order Araneae; family Theridiidae; genus Parasteatoda; species Parasteatoda lunata. Next base: position 5,163,780 of record OX421979.1, on the reverse strand, counting down.
AAAAAGTTAAGTTTTTTTTTTTTTTTTAATACAACATGTCTACCGTACCACCTTATTTATTCTTGACAGCTTACTATTGAAATCGACATTCAGTGTTGTCAATCACATCAGAAATGTAAACTGTATTAAACATTTAATGCAGCACATATTTTTTTAAATTGTACATATAAATATTCTATTTTAGAATTTGGGATCCTTCGCCGTAGGAAGATTCTCGGAAAAAATGGTTAAATAAGAATTTATTTAATTGTTATTTTACTATATTCAACCAAATACAGTACAATAATCATAGAAAAAGTTAGTATTCAACCTGTCAACTGAGAGAAAAATCGTTCATTGACTGTCTTCACCTCATACGGTTAGGCAACCAGTATTTTTTCAGCATCATCTAGGCCCACCTAAAGAAGTCACTTAACTCCTTACAGCTGCTGGTACATGCAATAACCGTAAAGGCTAATCTATCAACCTCATGACCTTCAAAACACGGCTTTTACACCACAATATTTCTTCTATTTCTGAAAAACTTCAATGGATGACTCTGAACTATTTCTGAAAAACTTCAATGGATGACTCTGAACTATTTCTGCAAAACTTCAATGGATGACTCTGGACTATTGGACTAAGAAACTCTCATTCACGTATAGATGGCAGCACCATAGAGCTGCTTAGCACAAAAATGTCTAGTATTTCTTATTTCTCACGATAGTTGGCACAGCCAAATGAACAAATTAAGCCGCATTATAAAGTTCATTTACTTAACACAATTCAACCACAACATAATCCAAAGTGTGTTATCTAACGAAAAGCCTAATTGCAATGTCCAGTTAAAAATAATTTTTTTTATGGTTTTGAAATAAGGCTGATATATGGATAGGTAATATGGTAAAATAAAATAGTATAGTTTTGAATTAACTGATTTTTAACCATACCAGCTATAAACGATTTCAAAACCATAAAGGAGAAAAACTGCTCATCTTAGTAAACTTTACGGTTAATTGGATAAACAGACTGATGCAGGTTGTTTTGCCTTAATTTTTGAAAGGAAATTAAAAGCATTTTTTAAAACTAAAAAACATCAATTGCGATGAAATGTAATTAACACTAACTATTAACACTAACTATAGGTAGCATAATTAAGGTGTGTCTCCCGTTCATTGTTTCTAAATGTCCGTTCATTAAATTAAAGGTTTTTAATGATAGTACTATTTTTTTAGTTGTAACAGAATTAATAATAGTTAATTTTTTTTTATATTCAAATTCTTTAATAATCTACAGTGTGATTCACATTCAGTCATGAAACAAGTGAGGGAAAACTAATTTCGATGTAGGTCATGTCTTAATAAAACTGGATCACTTGTTATTGGAATCTTCTAACTATTGTATGGCCAATAGGCAGTTGGCGTCCATTAGTCTACATTTTTTTTCTCGCCAAAAGAGTGCAAAGTAATTCCAGAATGTGAGTATAAATAAGAAGAAAAGTTTACATATTAATTATACCTCGGTTGACCGCAAGTAAAAAAGAAAAATATCCCGCGCCAAGTAATTTACGCCCTTATAATAGCATGAGTCAGTTTTTGTCTTCTTAAAGTTCTCACGCTATTGAAGAATGAAAAATGCATCTTTGGAAAGGCTGAGATTTTATTCTACAATAATAGGAGATTACGGAACTTAAAAATTTTTTTTACTCTAAGCCCCACTTCGAAGATTTAAATAAAAACATATTTTACTTTTCTATCATTTATAAATTTTCACATTTTTTTTAAATTATTGTTTTTAAAATTGTTTTTTTTTTTTTCTTAATATAAAAATGAAAGTAAACTTAGTATTCATCCTTCCTAATTACTAAACTAAGGTTGGAATTTGTGAAACTTTTACAGTATATTTTTATAGAATAATATTCTATTTTTTTCTTCAATTTATCGCTTTCTAATATTTTTAATGATTTTTAAGATCAATGCTTTAGAAATAGTTTTTTTTTTTCTAAAAAAAGAAGCAAATGTGAACTTTGTATTATTTTTTCTTGATTACTAACATCAGTCCGAAATTATTTGCAAAATTATTACTATCAGTTATTATAGAATAAATTTTTGTTCGAACAAAACTAACTTACTGCCCGATATTCATTTTTTCTTTAATTTATCGTTTTCTATTTTTTATAAGCATTTTTACTTTAAAAGTATTCGCGATCGCAACGAACTATAGGGGGCGTTGTTGTATGTGCTGAATCCCTGCGATTTCCACATGAACAGTCATTCAGTTACACTGGAGACGTCTTTAATGCAGCATGTAGCATTGTAACGTTCCATCTTTATTGTGGCTGATTAAATTTAATAAAGAAAAATGCTTGTTTTCTTTCTTATGCAAACGAAAACAAAATGGTATCTCCTTTTTTTTTAGAGAAGGAACATTCAGAACACATCGGAAAAATATTTGTAAATAAAGAGAAAAAAATAGGTATATTCTTATAAAAGTTCAAACCTAATGCCTGAGAATTAGTTTTACTAAATTTAATGGTATAACATGAAATGCCCATTTAAATTTTAACATAAAATAAAGAATGCTTACGAAACAAAAAAAAAACAAACAAAAAGAACTATTCTTTTTTTGTCGCCATTTTTAGTGTTACGAAAATGCGTCTTTGGGACTTGCCAAAAACAAAACAAGATGCAATTTTATTTTTTTAAGAGCGAAATATTTTATGGAGTGAAATATAACGAAAATGTACCAATACCCATAACATGAAACTTTATCTTAGTAAAAGTCCGTTTTGGAAATGTTATTTCATTTTGAATCTTATTTATTAGAGTTCATAATGGCTATAGAATCAGGTGAGAGAAAAGTTAGTTTTGAATCTATGTTAAACTCTATATCGGCCCATTTTCCACCGAGATCCGATTGACTACTTTGATTTTAAACAAAGTGTTTCATTTTAAGATTTTTTCCAAAAATTTTAAGTGTAGATTGGCGGAACTTAAAAATCTGCCAAATCTGTAGCTGTGGTTAATACGTAAGTACCGAATTTTTCTTCCATACTTTTCTGAATCATATTACTTCAAATATTAGAATATGCAAGAAGTATACATAAACACATAATTTAATACCATTTAATTTTTCAAAAAAAGTATTTTGACAACAATTTTATCAAAAAATGATAAACTAAAAAACGTAAAATAAAGAATTCTTAGGATAAAAACGATTTTCAAAATTCCTCATTTTTCAATAAAAACTTTCGTTTTGTTTCTTTTTTTTAATTCTTATAGTATTTAATCAGACGTAAAAAAACCATTTTGTAGAGAACGATCATCAAGTAAGAAAAAAAATTATTTACAAGCAAATTTTTTATTATAAAAATCATAACACTTACCTGATTTATAAGTCCGGAGAATTCCAAAATGATATTTTCTTTGTTTGAAAACTTTATTCTCAAATAATATATACATAGTTTATTCCTTCATTACTTTTAGGTAACATACCACACATCAAAATTTTATAATTGTAAGATCTCGATATGAATTTTAATATGTAGCTTAAAAACAGAATAGCTGAAATCTAGTTGAAATTCTTTCAAAACTAAAAAACACTTACCAAGAAAACGATAAAAAATTTATTTATAATCTGCACAAAAAATACTTTTTCAAGTAATTCGGATTATTCTTTATTGTTGTTTTCTGAATTATGTAGATACAGAAATATATACTATTCTATGAAGAAGAAGAATATTCTATAACTATTACAGTTCTGTATGGAATTCATTGGAACACATTTATTCATTGGAATGACGAAAGCAATGTTGATTTCATTTTAACTTGTAATGAATTGAAGACAGAAAAATTATTTTACCGCAATACACACATCTGTAACAGCAAGTGATCATGAAATCATGTTATGTTGTTGGTAATAGAAAGGTAAAAAATATTGAGAAGTTGTTCTTCAAATGCTTGGCGTGTTCTGCTTCAATGTTTGGCATGTTCTGATTAGTGTTTTCAAGAAGTTTTACCTTTTCTTTAGGGAAATTTTGCTTCTTTTTTTATGCTAAGAAAATGGCGTCCGTCATTGCCAATGGTTATGTGGGAACTAATGCACGATATTTACAGTCTCCCGCTAGATGGCGTATCGAGTGTTGCGATCGCGAATACTTTTGTTTTCTAATACGAAAATAAAAGCAAACTTTGTATTCTTGTTTATCAATTTCTAAAGTTTGCTTCAGAATTTGTGAAACTCCTTTCTTATTTCGTAATTACTAAAACTAGCTTCGGAATTTATGAAAATTTTACAATTTATGCCAATCTATAATATTTTGCTTGATATGATGATTTTTTTATATTTATTTTGAAAACGATGTTTAAAGAACTATTTGCGATTGCAACGTTTGAATACGCCCTCTAGCGGCTACGATATTTTCAGGCTTTTGTTTACTAAGTTTTCATTTAGTTCTTTGAGAATCATTGGTAGAGAAGAACGCTTTTTTATGTATTCTATTTAATTAATTATAAATAGCAGAACATACGGAAATAATTTAATCTATTTGGTAATAAAACACATTAAACTAATATGGCCAAACAACGTCCAGATTCGGAACAAATTCGACAGCATGCGGAAATACTTTTAGAATTACAGCTACAAATGTTTCTCAAATTCTAAAGGAAAGTTCAATCACATCAAGAAAAATATCAAACCTTACATGGAGACTGAAAAGGCCATTTGAATTGTAATTATTTCTTTGTGTCTATCATCCCCGGCTCGCTTTTGCTTGTCAACCCCTTAACAGCTTATTCACAGTTCTTTCTTCATTTTTTAAAAATATTTTTGCGTCCTGTGCCTGTTTCACTCGCTCTCCAAATTCTAAAATATGGTACATGATATATACTAATTATACTATAGTACTTAAATATATAATATATATATATAGAACTAAAATATAGCACATATAGTAAAATATAGTATACTTAAACCAGCGGATCTCAATTTTTCAGTTACGGAACGTTCTTGTGCTTTAAAAAAATAAATTAGTGGAAAATAAACACTTTGTTTCCTCGTATGCTTTAGCATTCAAATAGAATGCATTCTAATATTTATGTGTTTTTAACAAACATAAAAATAAAATAAAATGCAGATAATAAAAAAAAGTCTTTTTAAAATTAACTATAAAGTTCGACGCATATTAAAACTAAATTAAAATGCCTAAATCATTAGATTGATTTCAAATTTTGTAGAATGCAAGGCCGCTTTTTACTTGATGACGCAAAACTTTCTAAAACGCTTGCGTGTTCGTCCAATAAAAATCGTTTTCTCACGCTTTTTATATTTTTTTATATGTTTTTTATTTTTATTTTGCCTGTTTCAGTAAGAGAAGAACTTAGAAAGTTAGATGAGAATGCAATTTGTCATTTTCGTGATCAGGATTATTTCTTTTTGAGTAACTAACGTTCAAATACTAGCCCTCCCACGCCGAAAAGAAGGTGGTGGTATCTTTGCGTGGTCACGCCGATGGTCATTTAGGGCAGTCACGAATGGTGCCACTTTCAGGTGGACAAGTTTTCGTCCGTTAATGGAGTCGCAAAGACCCGTTGGTCCGATTTTTCTTTTCTTACTCCACACGTAGGGATACTTAAGTTTTCAGATCCCTTTAAGATTTTTTTTCATACTTATTTATTTGAAATATTAATGAGAATAAATCAACCGTATCGGATAATTCTTTTTTAAGGGCAATAAATATTCACGCATTCATTTAAATTAAATCCAATTAAAATATTTCACGAAATGATTTTTCTTATCAACACCTAGTTTTCAGACAATTTCCAAATCGATTACTCGATATAAATCCGATTTTTTTTAATGCATGTTTCACTTTAATACAAAAGATTCTATTCAGTTTTCAAATTATTCGAAATATATACATTTTTAAAATTTTTATTTTAACTCTATAAGTGCTATTCATTTTTTAAATTATTCCCTTTTTGTTTCTTCTGAAAGTCTTAAAAATTTGCTATTATTTTCAACATATTTAAAAATTGGACTAAACAAAACCAATATATAAAAATTGTTAAGGTAATTTTTTTGCTACTTCCTTTTTACAATAAAATAATATTTAATAAGCTTTCAGCTACTGTGAATATTTGCTTGCTTTTAAAATTAAATTTAGAAATTTACTTCTGATTATTTTTTATTTTAACGAAAATACTGACAAATCACAATTTAATACATGAAGAGTTCATTTTCCTTTCCCATTTTATCTCATATTTTTTCACCTTCTCGAACGGTTACTTTTTTGATTTTCTGTTTCTTCATTAGCTGTGTGATGCCATTACATATATAGCTTTTAAAATTTCCTTACTTTCTTAAATTTATTTTTTTTAATCATTCTTAATCAAATTTTAATTAAATTGAATTTTTACTACGTTTTATAAAAAAAGCTAATATAAGTATTTTATTCTTTTCTTAATAATCAATGTAACGAATAACATTTTATTTCAATACAAATGTAAAACTCATTCATTCACTGCCGCGACTTAATCTAAAACAAAATCTATTTATAATTTCTTACCACAAAAATGTTTCGGTAGCAGGTTTGTACTAATTTCCACACTCTTTTTGGTGATTAACTTTTGCCAAATTATTTTCAAATTTAATAATGATTAAGGGGGGTTGGCTTTATTTTTGGCTATGTTATCTTTCGATAAATCGCCAACCATGGATTTCTTCCCATGCTCCTAACTGTCCGTCGGGAACGATTCACTTTACTTTTAATTCTTGGTGTAAAAACTGGGGGCTTAGGCCCTCAGCCTGAGCGTTGATTTTTTATTAATATTATTATTATTATTATTTTATGAGAGAACAAATATAATTTTATTGATCATTTTACGGGACTTTATTTTGTAGTTCTGGAATTTAGCCATGTTCAATAAAATAAGATTTGCATAATAAATAAATTGTTCTTAAAAGATTTTATTTATTTTTCTGGGATAAATATCACTCTTTCACATCCTTTTTTGATCTAACAAACTTTGTAGCAATTTTTTTAATTTTATTATGTTGAGTACGTAATTTCATATGATTTTAGCACAGTATTATAGAATCTGGTGATTGGGTCATTGAATACAAACCACCCGCTCCAATATTATTTTGAACTCCATAGTAATTCATTTCATTCAGAATGCAATGAATTTATTCATTCGAACCCTACTTTAGCTTTTCTAAAAATAAAATTATAATACATATTTTTTTTTAATCTAACAGTTTATGAACATTAAATTTTAGATAAAAATCGCAGTTTATTTTGAATTGAATTGAAATCACTCTCATAAATGATTGGTAAACTTTATCTTATAATATTGATGTTCCAGATCATTTTGAATTTACTTCAAACATTAAAAGACTAAGATTAAAGTTCGTAAAATCAAAATTCTTGTACAGAGCTTTCATTATTACCGTTTTTCTTCTTCTTAAAGTGGCGTAATAGTTTTAAAAAAATTCATTATTTCGATTTATGTATTTTTTTTTTTTAATTAACTGATTTTGAAGTTGGAATTTAAATTTCAAAATGTTTTATTATTTCTGGTTTGTAAAACCAAAATTGTATTAAATTTAGAGTACGAATGCATTTAAAACAATCATTTTTTTAAAAAATAACCAATCGTAACGGAATATGTATTTTCTATTTTCTCTTTCAAAATAAGCGTAATAGATTATCCACATTTAATAATGTAATTTCTTTTAATAATTGGCTGATTTCAAAATGGATACATCACTTTTGAAATTACGTAATTATTTTTGCACTCTACTTTTAATACAATTTATTATGTTTCATTATTTTTTAACAAAACTCGATTTTTATAAAATTTAGAAAATACAGTCATTCAAATCCTGGGTTAATTTCTTTAAAAAAAAATCATTGAGAAATTTTTTTTTATTTTGTAATTTTATTTTTTAAAGTAAGCGTAATAAGTTTATCAACAGTTAATTAATGCAATTTCTTTTGATAATTGGTTGATTTCAAAGTTGTTTAGTCGATTTTGAAAATATTGAATTATTTTTGCATTATACATTCCATACAGTTTATAATTCATTTGAATCAATCATTCAAATCTAAGCATTTATTTATATTCGTAAGACATCTCACTATTTCGAACCCTCAGGCTGGATTCCTCAATATAAGGACGAAAGTAACAATTAACCTCGATATAACAGAGAAAGATGCGGAGAAGTTCATTTTAAATAGGTGTGTGTGTGTGTGAATCTAGACCTTTCCCTTGCGCACGAACGTTTTCTTTTTTAACTAACTCTTTTTTCTTCTTTTTTTTTCTTCTGTTTTGTTCTTCGCCCGCGCGTAAAGGGGAAGGTGGGGTGGGATCTGCCCAATTGCGCTTCTGTAAGAATTCTATATTCACTGCATAGGCCTCCTTGTTCTATATTCATTGCGAGGTTATGCTAGAAGAGGTAAGTTGCAACACTGCCAAATTATGGCCTCAAACGGTCAACGATTTCGTATTCTACATTTTTTCTCTCATTTTGTTATCGTCTGAGTATCGCTTTGGATGCTTTCTAAAATCGTTTGCTGGCAAAACGGATTATCACATGCCGTAATGGAGAAATTAACTGTGACCGCTATGTGTTCATATCTCTTCATCTTCTATATTTTAAATGAAAGTCAGCTAGGTTTACTAAGCTATTTTATTTTCTTAGAACCATTATTGCTTGTTCTAAAAAGATAACGTTGAAAACTGAATAAACTCAATTTTTGCTATAAATCCGCTCAAAAAAGAAAGTTTTCCTTTTTTTTTCCTTCCACAAATTAAAAATAATAGCTTTCTAGAAACTGCTCTGAAAAAAAAATGATATGGTGTTCTTAAATAACGAAAGCTTTTTAAACCAAATTTTCAACCTGTACGAAATTATGCAAAAGGGTTTAAAGGTTAATTTAAGTTAAAGCTATTAAATTCAAAACGAGGCATAAAACGAGATTTCTTTGAATAAACACAATTTATTTTTTAAACAAAAGAGATTTCAATAAACAATTTACGTTTACAATAAAAAGAACAATAAAAGTTTTCAAAAAAGAAATTGTCGAAAATTGTAGTTTTAATTCTAGAATTTGTATTTTGTTAGCGTTTTCGAAATTAATGGAGTTTTTATAAACATTTCTTATAATAAATAAATTAAACTCGGTTTCCATTAAAAAAGTTTTAAGCGCAAAAAATCGTAAATGTGTTAGAATTTTTTTTTTAAAAAATGGGAGCTAAAAAAAATTTTATGAATAAAGGAATAAATATACTTAACTTAAAATACGAACATTATTGAATGTTTTAAATGTTTAAAGTCTAAATGTTCAGATCCCTTACACTTTTTAATATGTAACTTGCGAAATTTAAGAACGTAAAAAAATTTTATTAAAGAAACTACATATGCATTTAAAAAAAGCTATATTTTTGGCACCCAATTCACACAGACGCTATTTTTCTTGACATAAAAAAAATTGATTTTTGATTCTTACTTAATTATTTTTTATAATATTCATTCATAATTGCTGGCTTTAAAATTATCAAAATATGCAGTAAATCTTAAAAGAAGGACTGAACATTTCTTATTTCGAAATTGTTTGTTTTTCTCAGTAATTTTTTTTATAGAATAGTAAATAAAAACACGAATGTTAAAACGTGTTTCTACTTTTTAAATTTTGAAACAAATAATTCATAAAGGTTAATTAAATGTACGTGAATTCATTAATAAAAGTCTATTACTCATGCATTTAGAGAAATTTCCTTGTGGTAAAATTCTTTGGAATTCATACGAATAACTTTAAAACTTAAATGCGTGTGTACGTCACTTAAAAAATAATATAACTGGTATTAAAACCATTTAATGTAGAGTATGTTTTCGTGATGAGAAATTTATTCATAATTATCATGGCTCATTACAATGCATGTTACAAGGTGGACACGAACATCTTACGCCTCCGGGAAATAATATGTTAGATACAAAATAGTTTTTACAGTTTTAAAGAGAGTTTTTCCGAGTAATGCTGTCAGAGGGAGATTTATTTTTTTCTCGTGACAGTAAATTAATATTATTATTATCGTTTTCATTGCACGCGATTTAATTTTGTCTCATTCTTAGTAAAAACCTAAGGCAAAGTAGGTGTTATTAGTTTTCATTCCTTTTTTTTAAATTTCATCTTCAATCTAAATTAAAAATAAATAAAAAATCCTTCAGAAAAATAAATATTATTCTATTTCCTTCCAAAGATGATTGTTCTGGACACTTGCTTGAACATCTCTCAAACGATGTTTCTAAATGACAAAGAATGTCTCTAAACGAACACTTAAAACGATGCACCTCTGTTGCTAATGAATGAATCCTTTTCAAAAAGTGATGCAGAAAGTGTGTATGCTTAGAGAGATATTGAAAAGTAAGAGATCCTTATTTAAACGACCATGATATCATACAATTAGACCGAAAATGGAAATTCCTTTCGATAAATTTTTTTTTTCAAAAAAAAGTTTCAATTTCAGTAATTCTTCTATGCTATTAAACTATGAATAATAGCACTAAGTAATTATTGAAAGGATCTACATTATTTTAATATATGAATCCCCAGCCGAATCATTGATACTCCATGTACTCTTTTATAAATATTAAGAATTAAATTGCTGCCGCTTTTTTTTTTTCTATTTTAGAATATACTTTTATGCAGGGATCTATAAAAAACGAAAGAATCTTAATGAAAGAAGCACTTTTTAGGAGCCAGCCTGTTTTATAATGGAAAGCAGCTTAACAGGTTTTTCATGTGAAATGTCTCCAAAATATCAGGCTCCAGTTTTGAATCATTAGCTACTAGGCAACCAGTATCTGCAGAATGCTACAAAACGTGTAACATTTTCCCATTGTTTTGAGCTTCTCTTATGCAAGGTATAAGAGATGCATGGTATCTACAGTATTTGGTGTTATTTAAGAAAAAATGAATTTATTGGTAGTTCTATAACATTGAAATTAGATGCTTCTGATGCTATCTTAATAGTTTTTTTACGTGCATTTTACAAGCAAAAGAAAAGCAAGATTTCATTTGTTTAATGAAATTTTGCTTTTTTTTGCTTTTTTTCTCTTGCTTTTTCTATATTTAGACATTTTAAAAGATTATTTTTGTAGCAATTGATTATTAATTGTTCAAAAATTTAAATCTCATTTAATTGTTAGTCGAAGAAATAAATATGCGGACAGTATTTTTTTCTTTTTTCACAAAAATTAAATAAATAAATCGCGAATTCTCCTTTTGAAATAATATTTCAAAACTTCATTTGTTGAATCTAAAATTATTTAGAGATTTTCAATAATTATCTTCTACAACAATAGTCTAAAAATTGCTCAGTATTTAAAAACTCAATTCATCGTTTGTTACCGAAAATAAAAATGAGTAGAGATTTTTTCTTCTTTTAAACATATAGTTCGAATTATAATTTTGAAATATCATTTTATACCAAAGAAATTAGTAAGTTTAGTATTTCCATTATCTTTATTCAGCTATTTATACTTTAATAATACCTGTACTGCATTTCAGCATAAAAAAAAATCAACGTTTAAGCCATTTCAGAGCAAGTGTTACATCGAAATTTAAACTTTAATGCATCATTTATTAATTAAAAAAACATTCAGACACTTTATTTTAATTATTTCCTCCAACAGCATAAGATTATAAACTGTTCAATATTCGAAACCTCGCTTTTATGTTTGTTTCAGAGAATAAAAGTTTGTACAACTTTTTTTTATAGACATTATGTTCGAATTCTAACTTTAAATTAATATTTATTTTGTTAAAAACATTTAGATACTTTTTCGTTACAATTAATTCTTCATCATTAGATTATAAATTGTTCGAATTTTGAAAGCTTATTTCAATGTTCGTGGAGAAAAGTAAACAAAAATGCATACATGCAAAAATGCGTTTTCTCACCAAAAAAAATGAAATGTATAATTTTTAAACAAAGAAACAAAATAGTTTTGTCTATTTCTTTTAACCAAACTCTAAAAAAAAAATATAGCAGAAATTCGGAAGCAAGCAATAAACAGAAATTCAAACTAAAGAATATTATTTTTCTCGGACAATCCTTCAAAACAGATCAATAAAAATGTAGCTTTGAGTCAAATTTTTTTAATGTTTGGACAATAGATATCATCAGGTTTTCCTTTTATAGTGTACTTGTCATGCTTCCTGCTCGATTCGTCCGTCCTATTGTCAGAAATGTGTCAACCTTGGTCATAAAGTAATAAAGACATCCAACAAACGAATATACGTTGCTATTATTGCTAAAGCAAAATTTGAAAATATCAAAAAGTAAGCTCGAAAAAAAAGTAGTCAGAATGATCGATGACTTCCTATGCTACTTGAATCTGAAAAAAGTCAGACGATGCATGTGAGCGAGTTTATTAGCTTGAAGTGAAGTAAGAAGAAAATTATTCTTTCAATATCATTTGGCGCCGTGAACGCCCGAATATTGAAGACAAGTAGAACTGGGTACCGCCAAATGATAAATTAGAAATTAATGATGAAACTGAGTGAAAGGCTCTTTTCTGTAAAACTCGTTTGTCTGAAAATAAAGAAAACAATTTTTATTATTAAAAGTAGCTTGTTCACAAAACTCAAACTCGTTTATCGTTTTCAAGTGGTATTTCAGATGGATATCAGAAATCAGTAACTGAATTAGTATTTGAATTAATGTACGTAAAATGTTACTTTAATAACTTATGATCAGGTAAGCCGGAATTTAAGAAAAATTTTAGATTCTTCGTTCTCAAAACGAATTGTTTTATTCCTTTGTAACATTCAATTTTACAATATTAGAGAAGTGTTTATGATGTATAAATGTTAATGAACATTACAGAAATTTAAATAACAACAAAACAATCAACTTAACGAGACAATAAACATGCGAAAGAAAAAAGAGCAAAACGATGGTTTTGTTTATATTTTTTCTTCGCATTCTGTTAGAGTAGGTATCGTTTCCACCATTGAATGACAGTTAAAATAATAAACAAAAAATACAATCTACATTATAGATTGCGGTGCAGCTACTAAGTTCGGAATTAATATTGCGGCTGAAAAGTAGCTATGGTAACTTCGCTACAATTAGAATAGATGAGATCGACGGTTCCCAAAAAGTGTTCCGTGGAAAGATCACAAGGATTCCGCAAGTTAGGACTTATCCATTAATGAATTTTGAGACTTGTAACAGGTTTGAACCCTACCAGTAATCAATTAGTTATTTAATATTTGAGTTATTTTTATGAAATTATTTAAGTAAAATGCCACTAAAAAAACAAATATTTTTTTTTTTTTTAAACAAAATTTGTATTTTTTCTAATAAGACTATACAGAATATATTACGGAAAAGATATACGTTTACAACTGCATTTGCATTCTTCATTCGATACTTAAATTTCTGAATAAAATAACCAAATTCAAGAATAAATAATCACAATCTTACAGTTTATAAAAGTTCTTTCTCAAAAACTAATTCAACTTTTCAGGAAAAACTACACTTTCTTTATTACTTTTAACTACAACTAATTTTTTTAAATGTAGCGAAGCGACTAAAAACTTCTTTCGAAATTTAGTCACTACTTTGCTACTTTTAGACAATACAAACTTAACTGCAGAACTTAATTTTCACCCATATTCAAAATGATTTTGAATAAATTACTGCCTTGGTTAAATAGGAGGAGATATTAAGAAGTTTTAATTCAGGTTTACATGAAATAGTTATTCTAAAGCACTTTTTAGGAATTTGTTCTTTTCACTTTCAAACTCTATTCTTTTCTCGACAGTGCTAGGAAATAATCAAATATTTGTGAGTTAAGTGATCAATGCTTTTTTTTAATATCATCCAAGAAATAAAGTACAGTGCAAAAAACAATAAAAAACTGACTACACTGAAAAACTTTTGATCTAATGATCGGATCTTCACGTTCTAGGATTCAATTTTAATGGTTCGAGGGGTTGACCGCAAATATGCCGATTCATTCATGCAGACTGTATTCTAAGTTACGAAATCAGACGCAAAAAACGTATTTTATAGTTATTGTAAAATCAAATTTCAAAAAAGTCAGATATTTAAAATTCGATTTCTCTGGAGCAACTTGACCGATTTCGCACCGATTTTTCTTACTAGCATCTTAATAACGCTTACAGATGCATTCTCATTGCGTATGTTGATGGGCTCGCGAAGGATTTGCACCCATCACATTCGAAAAATTTTATGAGTATGAACTTGTATTTTTTTTATTTAACCAACGTTAAAAGTAGTTGCTCGCTACAAACTATTGTTTTTTTTTTTAGTATAGCACTCACTACACCACTTCTTTTAAAAAGTAGTGTGAAAGTAGAACTCAATTAGATTTATGCAAGCGTCATATAAACTACCGGAATAAAATCCGTTTTGCAAATTCAACTGCCTAACAAAAAAAAAAAAAAAAAAAAAAAAAAAAAATTAAGACTGTGGATGATGAAGCAATGAAAAATGTCCTTCTTCATGTTTCAAGATTATTATTATTATTATTTTTTCTATACAAACCTGTTGAGGAACTATTTTAAATAGGAAGGAACTGTTTTTCTCTGAAATAAGTTCGATCGCTTAAGATTTGTTGCTGCAAAAAATTCGATACCGCCTCATTAGATTTCCAATTTCGTTAACAAAAAAAAAAAAAAATAATTAACCAAAAAACGTATAAATAATAATTGGCTAACAACTGAAGCACAATTAGGGAATGATTATACACAGAGAAAAATAGTCTGCTAAAATTACCGTATTGCATTTTTGGCAATAGCATTTTCTGGTTTAAAAAAAAAAAAAAACTCAATTCCAATTAATAAAAGCAAAATATACGGTGTTTAAACCATTCATTTAGTAATTTCTCCAAACATGGCAGCGGTTTATCGAAAATTCTGGTTTTCAAAAGTATAGTTCTAATTACCACACATTTATTAAAAAATACAAATCGAAAATTAAATTTAATCTAACAAAGGATTTTTATACTATGCTCTAAGGTATCTAGATAAATGTACCAAATTTTACACCATTTATTAAATTTCATCATGTATTATAAAACCATTTTTTATTGCTTTTACCAAAATTGTTACCAAAGTGCATCGGTAAAAGTTACCGAACTTTTTGGCGTTCCCATAGAGCCAGAAACACGGTAAATTTTACCATATTCTGGTAGTTTTATCCATTCTTTTTTCTGAATGTATTTTTAAGATATACAAAGATAAATATTTTTAATTTTACTGAAATATAAAAAAAAAAAAATTATATTTAACAATAATATGAGTTTATAAGTTTCACTTGTACTTAGCATGAATTTTTGTAAATGCCAATCAAAGAAATTAGTAAGTTTATTATTTATCAACTTTGTTCAGCTATTTATACTTTGTCGTAATGTACTGTTGCATAAAACATTTTATCTTGAGGCCATTTTAAAGTAAGTGTTACTCTTAAATTTGAACTTTGTTAACATTTATTACTTTAAAAAAAAAGTTCCGACACTTTTTTAATTAATTCCTCTTACAGATTATAAATTGTTCAATACTTGAAAGCTAGTTTCCATGTTCGTTTCAGAAAATGAAAGTTTATACAACCATTTTTTAAGATAATTATTTTCGAATTATAACTTTAAATTTAGATTTATTGGTTAAAACATTTAAATACTTTTTAATACTTAATTCTTCAGCATTAATCCGAAAGCATTAGTAGTCAGCAAATTGTACGAGATTTAAAACTTATTTCAATGTTCGTTGAGAAATATAAGCAAAAATGTGCAAAATCGTTTTCTCAATAAAAAAAAGTTTGAATTCAAAAAAATAAAATTTAAATATCATTTGTTGATTAAAAAAAACGTTTTCTCACTGTTTTGTTAACGATTGCAGAATAAATAAATACATAATAAATAATACATAAGTTTATAAATAAATAAATAAATAAATAAGTTTATTTCAATGTATATGCTATAAAGTAAAATATATACTATCGTTTTTTTTTCCTTAAAAACATGTGTTCAAAATGTAACTTAAAACTATAGTTTATTGATTGAAAAAGCATTTGGATACTTCTTAGTTAAGAATGTTTTTATTTATTTATTGTCGTATATAAAATAGACTGTTTCTGCCATTTTTGCGTAAATTCTATTTTAACTTTGAATTATTTTCTAAGATCGAAAAATGATTTGTTGAATCAAAAACTTCAAATCAGTTTTTTCGTAACAATTCCTTCTGTAGAAATTGCATTATAAATTATTCAAAATTTAAAAGCTTATTTCGATGTTTGGTTTTAGAAAATAAAAATAAAATTAAGTTTTTTTAAAAAACATTATGTTTGAATATTCATTTCGTAATATTTTAAAACATCATTTATTAATTAAAAATAATTGAAACATTTTCAACAATTAATTCTGTAGTAATCGATTTTAAATTGCTCACAATTTTAATTCTCTTTTTATTGTGCGTTGTAGAATATGAAACGTGTACATTTTTTCTTCTTTTTAACAAAAAAATAAATAAATAAATTCCAAATTCTCATTTTGAAATAACATATTTTAAAATTTCTTTTGTTTCATCTAAAATTATTTAGATATTTTCTACAATTCCCTTCTAGTTAATAAATTGTTCAGTATTTAAACGCTCAATTCATTGTTTATTACAGAAAATAAAAATACAGTTATTTTCTCTTTTAAAAATATAGCTCGAATTATAATGTCGAAATATTATTTTTAGGCATCATTTGATGATTAAAAAACAACTTTTCAAAATCTTTTTAAAAACAATATTTACAACAATTCCATCTGAAACAATAGATTATAAATTATTTGAACTTATTTCAATCTTTGGTACAAAAAGTGAAGGTATTCTACGCAAAGGCAAACAACCTTAAACAGATATGAAAAAAACAGAAGTATAAAAATTAACATTCTGCGAGCAACTTCAAGCAAGGCGAAGTGATTAAAATGAATATGTGAGCAATTTGTAACAGTCTCTCAATTCCTGGGTGGGTTGACGTTTCGAATTCTCGGCTTCGAATGGTAAACAATCAGGGTTTTCATGTCTCGATATCAGGAATAAAATAAAATGGCTTTTAATTTCAAACAAAAAAATATCATTCGTTTTGAAATTTTAAATGAATAAGTGCGTGTTAAATGAATGAATAAGTGTTTAAATGAATAAGTGCGTAAAAGAGGAATCCCTAATAACTTTTGATCTAATTATCGAATTTTGTGATTGAACACAATGTGATTGAGTTCGTTCTAAATGCTAGAGTCGACATTAAAAGAAAAGAAGAAAAAAAGATTCTCTCAAATGTTTCTTTCCAGTTATACTTTTGAGCGGGTGATGTGACATGAGGATATAAAGTACAGTGAAACTTCTCTGTTCCACAGTCGGTAAAGGAGTCGTTCTTCTAATGACTTCAAAATGTTATCTAAGGCTCATGATTTTAATTTTACTCGGTGTCAATTTTCTTGCTGCGGAAATTCCACTTGTTATGGCGCCATGAAACCCGGATCGATAAATAAAATTTAAGGTCAGTAAAAGTGACCCCTAATCATACAATTACGTGCGAAAACAAATTTACCAGTTATTTATGAGAAATCAACTTTAAATAAATAAGCAATTATGTTTTTTGTTTAAATTTGTGCTTAATGTTATATCCTAAAAAATAGTTTACTTTTAAAAATAATAGGTTTGCTTGTTTGAGATGCTTAGTTTTTCAAATATAACTTTTTTTCTTCCAAATTTAACTTTTAACGCTAAAACTAAATCATTAATAGCATCATCTTTAATACACTCTGACTGTAACATGAGGCTGGTTAATCGATTTCAGTAATCATCAAAAAGAGTTTGCTTAATAAGAGTCACTCACAAATATTTTGAATCTACTTATTTGTTTTGCTTATACATTTTTTTAAATTTTGATATTTTTTCGTGTTTTCTTATTTGACTATTTCATCATTTGTTGCGGAGGTTTACCAGGTCACTGGGAAAGATTTTGATGGTCTGTCCTAAAGGTTTTCTACAACACAAAGTCTATGGAAGAAATTCCGTGCCTTCCAAAAATGGTCCTAAATAGAGGAGGTCGCTACACAGAGGTTTCATTGTATTAAAAAAAAAAAAAAAAATGCGGCCCTAGAATCTTCCCCTACTCCTGAGAATACGAGACACCATTTTGGTGATCATTCCCTTAAACGAAAAAACTTCGATAAACCACTTAAGAAAATTGAATATTCGTAAATGTGAAAACCTACGAATAGTTTGTTATAGGAGACAGTATTATTAAATAGTAGCACATATTCTCTAATGTATTTTTAACGTGTGGAATTTCCGTAAAACAAAAACAATTCTAACTGGGCTTTTCTAATGATAAAAACTAAAGGAAAAAAGTGAGGGGAAAAGAAGCCGTGCCTTGTGTTGTTATTTATCACATTCCTTTTCTTTCAATCGATAATTCTAAATTTCTTGTTTCCGAATCTGCTCTCATTTATTCATAGCACATCATCTATCTACTGGCAAAGTCAACCTGTTCAAAGTAAACTTCAAAAGGGCGTGAATAGGATACAGATTATAAAACGAACGAAGAAAAAAAAAACTTTTTTAACCTTTACGAACGATCAGTCTCTAAAGAGTGGGTGGATTAGATAGCTTAGCAGGAAGACGCCACATTTCAGAACGAGTGAAGAAAAAAAATTGGAAAGCAATCATTCTTGATCGCTTTCAATCATGGAATGATTCTTTTTTCCCTGATTGAATATTGGTCAAGGTCACCAGGGGACAGGCCAGATGACCCTCGGTCAGTATCTGGAGGTATTTGGGCGTGCCTCCACCCTCTAATGTGGATGCCTGAGATGTTGGAGGTCGGATGATCTTGTCAGGGATCTGAAAGAGATCCCTTGATGAGGAAGAAAAAGTGATGTTCATTGCCTTTTACAGATAGGCCAGTGCACGCTTGTGACCCAGAATACTATGAGATTACATAGTAACAAAATGTGTTTCATATTAAAATTATATTGCAGTAGAATCCCGACTATCCGACATAAAAGGAACCAAGGATTTGTCGGAAAATCGAAATTGTAGGAGAATCAATTGATCTTTTGAAGTTGAAAGTTGAAAAACATTAATTTTAAAAACAAGACTTCTTTAAAACTTGATTTCTCAGGAACTATTCCACTAATTTTGGTCAGATTTTGTATTTTACCATGTAAAATTACATTTTTAAAATGATGTAAAAAATTTTATATCTTACAATTCAAATTATTTTCAAATCTTATTAAGTAAAGTAATAAAAAGAAATATTCACTGGAAGTTTTTCTTTGCATGGAATTACCTTGTTATTTTGTTCATACAGGTTCGCCAACTTTCTACGTTTTTTTATATAACTTCTTCTAATGGTAGTTAATTTTGTGTTTTATTGTATGATTATTTATTTTATAAATATGGTTTAAATTTAATTTCAGCACCCACTATAAATTCCAAACTTCATATAAAACATCACTCTCTCAAGGTGAAATTTTTTAAATGTTGGCAAAATTGTCAAAAGTTCTGAAAGCTTTAATTTAAACTGCAAACCACTCTTTGACATATTTTGTTAAAAAAAAAAAAAAAAAAAAAAAAAAAAAAACGTAGTAGTTGGTAGCCCTGTTTATGCGGTATTTTGCAAAGAACCGCGACTGCTCAATTGCTTAAGACACTGCTGCCATTTCGAAAGACTGGGGCTCGATCAATAGCGGCGGATCGAAGACCAGCTTCAGTTCGATTATCTGTGAAGTAAATATGGTTACGTAATGCTGACCTTATTACCACCATCATGCAATTGCTCTAGAAATTGGGGAGACAGAACCTCTATCACTGCCGTGGCTCACTGTGGGCAGTTGCGGGAATACTTTACTTTAGATATTGTGCGATAATGATTTAGAGGAGAGTATTTGCGCGTGAGTACTTAATGCAAATACTATCGTGGCTCTTGCACTTTTAATTAACATAGACATATAAAAAGAAAAATGGTTTCTGTAAGAGGAAAGATCAATTAACCGATACAGGTCACGTTCGATTTGAGAATCTAGTAAAACGCCACAACCGAACTCGTAACCGATATGTCCTTCTCGCGACTCGTAACCAAGATACTTCCATAAAAAAGGAAACAGTTTTAGTTCATTTTTTTAAAGGAGGGTGCAACGCTAAGTCGGTTACGTTTTGAGAGGGAATATGTTTACGGCTCATCTGGAGGATTATATAGGCGCGATATCTCTATTTCCTTAAAAATGGTTGAAATTCCAGTTGATGGTGAAATAAATTTTGATGATAAATTCTGTTTGTAGTTTCTAGGAAATGGACAACTCGTCAACTTATCATTTTGTGACGTAGCGAAATTAACTGTTCACCGAGCTTACAGTCAAATCGTAAATATGTGCATTCATTTCGTAGGGATCTCCCTGGCCAAGCGGTGTCACCCGTCAAATGCAGTGCAAAGTGTGAAGGTAACGGGTTCGAATCCCACTGTTAACCTGGATGTATCTTCGTGCTGTCCTTCTCTGTATTATGCTATCTGTCCTTCTATTTGATAAAGGTTTATAAGCCTAAATGGAGCACACAAGCTTGCAAATGTATGTAATTTCAGCAAACCAATTAACTTTGTACGAATTCTAAACATTGATCAAATTTGGAAACGTTCTAGTTCCTCTCCAAGCAGGGCTTGTTAAGTGAAAGGACCTCTTTCCTGTCTCCAAATAACGACAAATGTCGAGGAAAATATTTTCAGAGAAAGCAAAATAGTTGAAAAGCTCCACCAATAACTAGTGTTGTATTATTGAAACTTGTATTGTTATTTAGAAGAAAGGGGAAGTTTTAAGCTCCCGAGCTAGTAGAAAAGTTAGTAGTAGTCCCGAGCTAGTAGTTAGAAGTTTGGTAAATAGCTAATGCTGTAGGACTATAAAATATTGTAGTAGGGATCAGGCGAAGATTAAAACTTGTTTTGTTATCAGACACAAGGGCGCAATGAAATTCAAGACCCCCTAGCTGATCGGAAAGTGGGCGAAATTTAGAATGAATATAAACTTTATTTGGAGATGAAATACTACTAAATTCTATTCAAAAACTAATTGAAATTTGCATTGTCTTTAAGCACAAAGTTTGAGCTGTGGGGGGGGGGGGTCAGGGAATAGAGCATTTGGCTCCAAATGAGGTGACCCGGGTCCGATCCCATCCATAGCTGGTTTATTCGAATCCCGCACGCGGCTCGCAGCGACCACAGTGCTGACATAAAATATCGTCAGTGGTAGACAGATCATGGGTTAGAGTCCACTTGCCATTAGGCTAACCCTGGAAGGTTTTCGCGGTTTTCTTCTACATGTAACGCAAATGCGTGTTAGTTGCATCAAAAAGTCCTCCCCGAAGGCAAATTTCTCCCATTACTTGATCCAGGAGTTCGCTTGTGTTCTGGAATGGGTTCAAAATTACAAAGCTATGGAGTTGAACATTTGTAGCCGTAAACCCTAAATTGGGTCGGCTTTTCAACGATGGTTATGAAACACGAAGTTCAAATTGAAGTATAAACATTCTACGTATTCGAAAAATGATCAAAATTCGTATTGTCAGCTCCCATCCTTACAGATAGGAAAACGACTTAATAAAAAAATAAATAATGTAATATATAATATAAATATACATATATTTTACTGTTAAAAAACCAGCAAATAAAATGGAAAGACACTAAGTTCATTTAAACCCATAATTTCAAATATAAGTATAAAAAAATGTAGAAAGTGTTAAAGTAAGATAATTTAACAAACGGAAAACTATTAATTTTAAAAACAAGATGTAATAATAGCAAAAAATAATATTTAAAATAAATCGTTTTTCTAAAAGGTCATATTTCTTTAAGATGTTAACTCCAACTATAATTTTTTTACACTTTTAATAAGAATCCCTAAGTCACATTGGTAATTAAAGTCTTTCTGATAGAACAATACGTTTTTGTTTGTTTCTAAAATTCATTTATCTTACATCTTTATTACGTTTTAATTCATTTCTATTTGAAAACTTCGACTCATGTATAATAAAAAACGATTTTTTTTGGAACTTTAAATTCTAGTTTTTTATTCTAAAAGGAATTAAGCTATTACCTCCCATATAGAGAGAAGGTAATAAACTCGTGGGAGAAGTATTACGTACTTGTATTTTCTCGCGAGAAATCTGGTATTTAAGAACAAAATGTTTTATCTTGTTTTCAAATTTCACGGTTCAACTGCCTTTCAAATATTTGATAAAAGGGGAGAAATGGTGTTGTCAACGAACTTAAGTTCAATCAATTTATTGGATGTAAAAGAAAATACATAATGAAGACAGTATTGACGTTTGAGTTCTCGAACCTACAGTTTAAATTGCTCAAAGTACATGATTAGTTTTATCATGTAAACAAACATTCAATTTGTTTAGTTGTATCCATCATTTTTTTATTTTTAAAATCTTGTTACGTCAAACTCAGAATAATAAATGTTCAGTTTTAAAAGAGTTTTGAAAATATTTTTAAATAAAGTTAACTTCGGTAAAATTGAAGAATGTTTCTTCTAAGTTTATATGAGCAATATTTACTTTAAAGAAATGAAATATAATTGAATATAAATATTTTTAAAGATGAGTTTTTTAAAGAAACGAAATAAATTTGAAAGTATTTTAAACTATTTCAAATCTATACTTCAAACATGGTATGATTTTAAAACATTACTAAAATTAAGCTTTAGATATTTAAATATGTTTTAAAATGAAACAGTTTGTTTTCCATTTTTGTTTTGCTTTCTGTAAGAGTGTCGTTCAACTTACTATCATTTCTTTTACAATCGAATTTTTTAATATTTTGCTGCAACGTGTTCAGATTCATTACGTGTTTCCTAAATAAAGGGTTCCATAGTGAACTGATCGTAAAGACACTGTTTACATAAGATCCTCAAGTATCTCTGGTAGCGGTTTGTTAGCGGGTGGGAGACTGCTTTGATTAATTTGTGATGCGCGCTGCGAGTGTGCTGTATCGGTTATTGTTAAACTATCGCAAAGCGCTTAACTTCGCATGTAGGTCGTCGGTCTATTACAGAGGGGGAGCCATCCCCTTTACAGAAGATTGAAATTGTGATGACATGTCCTCAGGGTTGTTTCCCAGACTGCAGCCAATATCACATTGTAAGAGTCACGGTAGCACAGGGGATAGAGCTTTTTACTCCTAAAGAGGTGATCCAAGTTCGAATTGCTGCGATTCCTGGTCGATAAGAATTCCCCATCCAGCTCACATCGACCACAGTGCTCACGTAAAATATCTCTAGTGGTAGACGGATCAGTTTTAAAGTCCCTTTGTTGTTGGGCTATCCTTCGGAGTTTTCGTGGTTTTTCCTCCTCGTGTTACGCAATCTCGTGTTAGTTCCATCCAATAGATCTCCACGAAGGCTAGTTTTTTCCAATACTTGATTCAGAAGTTTCCTTATCTTTTGGGTTGGATTCAAAATTACAAGGTTATGAAGTCGAACACTGAAACTTGGGTCAGCTGTTCTACGTCGGTTATAATTGTGCAGCTCTAGTAAAACTTCACTAAAGTATCTACCTATGTCAATTTAGAACTAAATCAGTAACTTAATAAGGTTATGTCAATGTACAATGCTCAACAATTGTTAAGGAACAACTGCAATGTAGCAATCTTGACAGCCGACCCATGGCAGTGAAATTAAGTGTAGAGGGCGTGTTGGAGCAGTACTTTCTATCAGTATAAAAGGCAGAGCTCACAATTTCTTCATTCATGCGAAAATTCATAATAGTAGATCTTTGACCAAAATAGGTTTTTTTTAAAACATATTTCTGTTAAATTCAGTGTTGTGTTGTAATTACGTGCAAAATGCTAGAAAGATATTTGAGTTCTTACGATCGTGGACGAGCAGTTGAACGACTGGAAGCAGGTCATCACTGAGGCTGCAGTATCAGGAAGGTAAACTACCCAAGTAGCACCTAATATTAGCTAACATCAGAAAATCGGTAAAATCTAACGTTATCTTGCACAACTTCTAATATTAGAAAGATACAAGAGGTCGCTGTTTGCTCTTCATTATATAATATTAGATTCTATGCAAACTAATATTATCTAGCGTTCGCCGTAATATTATTTTGCATTAGTTTTAACGCTATATAATATTAGATTTTGTATTTTCTGATATTATCTCTTTATTTTTGGATTAAGCAAGAGGAGGATTTGGATGGTAGTAGAATAATTCGGCGATATAATTTTACTTAATTTTCTGTATTGCTGCGAAGCAGTAAAACATAGGCCAATAGTTTTATAATGTCATTCCATGCATTATTTACATAGCAATGCAGAAATACTAAATAAAATTATTTTAGCGAACTCTGCTACCATCCTTGCAACTACTACCGGTACACATGTTTCTCCCAGAACCATCTCTCAGCGATTGAATCAAGTTGTCTTACATGCACGGAAGCCTGTTCAATGTATTCCGGCATAACTACTCTTTTTACGTCATAACCATCGTCGGGAAATATTACGTTGGTGTAAGGAAAGTATGGGTTGGGTGGGGTGGGGTATTCTCCTACGAATTCACCATGAAATGGGATTCTGGCTACCCTTTAGTATGGAGGAACACGTTGTGCACAACACGAACGTGATCGGTATGGCTCAGACGTGCAGGGCTCTGAACATCGCTTCACATCTTTGAGGGAGGTTAGGTATTGCAGAGAGATTATTCTGCATCATGTTTGTCTTTTGAAGGTGTGGTAGGTGCAGACTTTACGTTTATGCACGATAATATGCCACAGTATATTTGAGCTGAGGTATCGGACACACTAGAAAGTTAACCGTATGACATGGCCTGAGTACTCCTCAGATCTGAATCCTATAGAGTATGTCTAGGATGCCCTTGGCAGACATGCATGTTCCATAGGAAACACACCTTCTCCAAACAGTGCATTAGCTGAAAACTGTCCTGAGAGAGGGATAATATCCCACAAGTCCTCTTCAATAGTTTAGTGAACAGTATGTATAACAGATAATCACACATCTTACTTCGTTACTCAATTCTGTTTCATTCTGGTAAGTAAGACACATTTTTCATGGTTGATTGGAAATTGTCCAAAGAGCATCTTTCTTATTTTTAATTTTATTATTTTTTGATTAATATGTCGTTATCTGAACTATTTTGAATAATAATAAATGCACATTGTCTCTACTCAATATGTGTCATTTCATCAATCAATGTCTATTATTAATTATTCCGAAAAATGTAACTATTCCTTAATAATTGCCAAGTAGTGTACTAAAATGGACTGTTACAAAAGTACTTCTAGCAGGTAAGTAGCGCCCTCTATGTAAACAATGGCTGTAATAATGCAAATAATGGTTGTAATTACGCCCTCTATGTAAACAACTATGAAAACTAAAGCTGTCTGCTATGCTTAGTCGATAGTTTATATTTGGCCACATCTGGACAAAGCGTAAAAACTGAAAAGAAAAATAATTTTAAGTTAACGTAAAATATAAAATATGGTTTAACACATCCAAAAACTAATATTGTTTTTACAACGGACGAATAAAATATATTTGAATGAAATCGATCGAATATTTCTATAAAATAAATTTTTTAATACTCCTCTTTTTTATAATGAAACTCGGAAACTATTTGACATATTTCCATTATGTTTTGGATCCTTTTGAAAATGATTAAGAAATTTGTACACCTTTCATTGAAATTATGAATGGTTCTAAAACGAATAGTTTCTACTGTGCTCATAAACAATTTATTTGCTTTAATAGTTGTTGAAATAAACAAGTTAAATTGAAAAAAAAATTATTTTTCAGATTGCCACATTTCTTCAGATTTTAAGGCTCGAAAAACAAAGTTCTTCGTAAAAATATTATGTTTATTAATGGAAAGTTAGTTCTTATATTTTTTTTTTTATAATTTAATTCATTATCTCTTCTGTAGAGTTTAGTAATGGACCTCCCTAAATAAATTTTGCTCTAATAATCGGAACTTAACGTTATAAGACTCTTTCTTAATGGTTCGAGATGGTGACCTGAAATATGCTGATTAATTAATCCAGACGATATTTTAAGTTACGAAATCAGGCAGGAAAACGTGCTCTCTCTGAATAAACATACTTTCTTTCGGATTCGAATTTTTGACCCCCAAATTATAGAGGGTAGCAGCAATCAGGGAAAT
This sequence comes from Parasteatoda lunata, assembly GCA_949128135.1. Lineage (NCBI taxonomy): Eukaryota > Metazoa > Arthropoda > Arachnida > Araneae > Theridiidae > Parasteatoda > Parasteatoda lunata. The sequence continues at coordinate 5,137,542 of OX421979.1, read as the reverse complement.
TCGGTCCCCATTTGGTACAAACTTCGGTCAACTTAATGTTATTAATTTTTGCGTATTTCGTTACATCACGAGAACATTTTAAGCGAATTAAAAAGTTTTTGCATGCACTTACATAATTTGTTTATCCTAAGATAATGCTATGCAAAAACTAAATTTTAGTTTATATTTATCATTTTTTATTATTTTATTTAATAATAGTCGAAAAATGTTTTAATTGTAAGGTTTATAATTTCCTACATCATTTTAAAGTAAAGTATCGAATTTTGCATGACAAAATATGCAACTTGAGTGAAACCGATTGAATAGTTTCTGTGAAATCGAATTTTAAATATACGACTTTTTTAAAAATCTATTTCTCAGAATCTGAACAACCGAATTCGCTCAAATTTTGTATTTTGCAAAGTAAAATGACATACTTTTAAATAATGTGAAAAATTTTACACCTAACGATTCAATTTTTTTTTCAATCAATATAAAATAAAATAATAAAAAAATGAAAAAAAAAAATCACTAACATTTATTTTTTGCATGTAATTTTTTTAATTGTGTAAAAAAATATTTTAATTCGCTTAAAAATTTTTCAAGATAGGGCAAGATACGCAAAAAATAAAATTAACATTAAAGCGTCCAAACTTTGAACTGTTCTCTAATAATGAACTAATATTCCAGCTAACCTCTATATTTTAGGAGGGCCGGGATATCCTGGTCGGTAGGGCGCTGGGCCCATATCCAAGAGGTCGTGGGTTCGATCCTCGCCGGCCGAAGACTCCCCGTGTAGTAAATGGTGACTGATGCACGTTAAATCTGTCGAGTCTCAAAGTCCTCCATGTTCCCATAACAAATCACTACCTCTGGGGGTACTGATCCAGGAGTTTCCTTGTCTTCTGGATTGGTTCAAAATTACAAGGCTACGGAGTTCAACATTAGTAGTCGTAAACCCATGAAATTGGGTCGGCTGTTCAACGACGGTTATAAAATAAAATATATTTTAGGAATCAGAAACACGAAACCGTTGAGAGAAGAAAAAGGTATGTTTATTCAGAGAAGGTACGTTTTTGTGTTTGATTTCGAAATTTAAAATATCGTCTGCATAAATTAATTAACATATTTGGGGTTATCCACCCGAACCATTACAAATGAGTCCTAGAACGTGAAGAACCGATATAGATCGAAAATTTCAGGGAGGTCCATTATTTTTTTTTTTTTTTTCTCATTTTGCGTACTATACCTCTCGGAAGATAACACTTAACTCTCAAATTCATTGCAAACTTAATGACTGAAGTTATTGTAAAATCATACATAACTCTAGAATTTATTGTAAAATATCAGAATAACTTCTTGAAGTTCAAAATGCACACGAATAATTTTAATCCCATCCTAAAAATAGCTTCTCTATCTAAAACATCATACTTTATAGCAAAGAAAAGTTTTCTTTCTTTCCACAAAATGAAGTTATCAATCTTACATCATGAGAGAGTCATTTGTAGTAAAGAAGCCGAGGAAAATTATAATCAGGTGAATTTTATTCTTAAAATACTTTCCAAGAAACGTATTAGTTTATATTTAATGACTTACAATATATATTAGTTAAGTGAAAAAACGACGATTTCTTCGGTCATTATGTGATTATTTCAGAGTTTAATAATGACCACTCCCTTTTCCTCGAGCTTTAAATGGACCAACGAGTTCATTAAATCTACATTTCTCAAAAAAAGAAGGAAAAAAAAAAAAAAACCCCCAGACATCAGGAAATTTGCTTATCTGGACTGCGAAGGAAGTGTATATTCTCAGTATTATAGAAAATTTAAATCTATCCATAAACTTTACTCACCTAAGTGTATCTAGACTATAAAAAATAAAAAGTTTTGTTTTTAAGAGGACTCATTAGATTTAGAAAAAAGAATAAACGCACCAAAATTACATATATACTTATGATATACACAATTACATACACCGAAGAGCCATTACATTATGATCACCCTGCTAATAACCACTGGTAGGACCACCTTTAACCCTCAAAACTGCTAGCACCCGCCGTGCCATTGATTCCACAAGGTGCTGATAGGTAGTCTGAGGTATCTGGTACCAAGCGCTCACCAACTGGTCCTGCAATTCCCTCACATTGCGAGGGGGTAGCGTGGCAGCACGAATTTGGTTTTCCAAGTTGGACCACAAATGCTCTTTTGGATGAAGGTCAGGTGAATTTGAGGGCCAAGACATAACTTGAAAGTTTCTGGAGTGTTCCTCGAACCAATCCATGAGGATGCGACCCTTATGACATGGTGCATTATCCTGTTGGTAATCACCATCCCCCGCAGGAAAAACTGTTGCCATGAATTATATATATATATATATATATTGTGTTCTATTTTGTTTGTTGTAGTTTTTATAAAATTCTTTTTAATGCTCCTCATACTATTGTATTGATATATTTTGCTTTGGCTATATTAATACAATATTAGAAAGCACTCTTTTTTGCAGATATAATCGTGTGGGCTAATGAAAAGATTATATCTTTTTTTTTCAGGATTTTTTAAGAAAGAATTCTATCCTTTCTTTTATTATTTATTTATAAATTTTTTTTATAATAATTTTCTTTTTTCCCCTTTTTTCATTTGTCTGTAATTTTCCTTTGTTTTATCTTCTTTTTGAACTTATTTAATGAGTTCTATTTACTTGCAGCTTACGCGCAATAAATCAAACTTATTGTTTTTCTTAATTTTCTTCATGTTTTTTTGTATTTATTTATTATGCTATATATATATATATATATATATATATATATATATATATATATATATATATATATATATATATATATATATATATATATATATATAGAAATTTAAAAATTAATTGTCTTTTTTTCTTTACTTTTTTTTAATTAATTGTAGTGAATACCCATTTAGGAGTAATATGAAGGATGCCCGCATTAGTATGAAAAATTTGTGCTTGATAATTTCGATAACTGCCCCTACCCCGTCTACTACCACCCATTATAAGAAGATCCGGTTGAATCCCATCTTTCCTATAAGATTTTCTTTGGTAAGAGGTAAAAAAAATAATAAATAAACTCGGCAGAAAATTTTTGGAAACCTTGATTGAAGTTACAATTTTCAGTCTTCTTCTGAGTCTGTGTTTATCTCTTAATGCTAAGATGGTCATTATTATTTTTTTAAAGCCAAAATCGCCAATAGGCGAGATCGGAAGGAGATTGTTTTTTGGCGTTTGCTTTTTATTCTCTTAGATAATTACCATTCGCGGGTTCTTCACCCTTTTTTCATTCAACCTTGCCCTGAGCCCTGTTACCAGTAAAGAGGGTGTTTTCGAGAGGATCATAAAAGTGAAATCGTCGTTCACTTTTCGATTCGATCAAAACACTGCCTACAGGAGTTCGTGGAACGAAACATTCATTCACAGTTCCTCTTCAGAAAAAAAAAAAATTCCTCATGGAATTTTTTGGAGACTGTAATTTGCCTATTTATTTATCAAATCAAAATAACCCTCGGAGGAATATATTTTCGGGAAATAAATTAAGTAATTTATATTGATATGGTCTAAAATTGTGGTGTCACGTAAAATATATATCGATCTGCATAATTATAAGCATTGACTCAGAATATCTGAAATTCTACCAATTGAAAAAAAAAAAAAAAAATGGAAACTAATTTTCTTCTCTTTTGCTTAAATTATTGTTTAATATTTAAAGGGGACGCCATGCCGTGGAAGAAAACCTTCATGGCGAATTCTACTTTCATTGGTATCTTAAAATTTAAAGTTACAAGAAAAGCAAGTTTAGATGAACCTAGATTAAATCATAAAGTTTCAATGGGATACATGCAAGTGACGTAGTGTGGGTATCTCGATCCTGATGGGTTGTTGCAATTTGGCACTTATTTACGTTAGAAACTGTTCCTTCCATTCTATTTCGCGTAAGCCAAGCCTTTCAGGTATCCATTCCCTTAAATGACACATTCTATATTCTTACACAAAGGTTTTTTAATATCATGTTAAGTTGAATTACATAACCGTGCAAACAAAAACATCTTTAATACCATGTTAAATTGAACTATAAAACCGTTCAACCAAAAACTTCTTTACCATGTTAAGTTAAACTACATAATCGTGTAAACAATAACATCTTTAATACCATGTTAAATTTAACTACATAACAGTCCAAACAAAAAAAATCTTAAACTTGATGATATAATATTATGGTTTAACTTGAAAAAAAACCGGAAACATGGTTCAATTTTATACCTTAATAAGTTTAAGACAGGTTTTGTGATATTACTGATTCAGGTACCAATGTATGGTAAGTTTCTTCCATTGAGAAAAAAATCGCGGAAAAAAAACCATGGGAAAAAATTGCCCCTGAAGAAATAGATTTCTTCCAACTCAGGTGAAAGAAATGGAAGAAACTTTTTCTTTAATATAAATATCAAATATTAAAATAAGTTTTGCAAGCAGTTTAGAATCATAACCGAGTCTAAATATATAGTTGCTTAATTTCCACTTTATTTAATTAATATAATATTTTTAAACATGGTGTACTTAAAATAAAAAATTGAAAAGTGAAATGAATATCTTATGAAATTAGAATAACTGTCTTACTTCAATAATTCACGTAAATTTGTTCAATAAAACCTTATTTTATAATTATATAAAGATATAACGACCTAATGAAATTTCATTAACACTACTGAATTAACAAATCATATACTGAACATGTAAACTTCTACAAATCTCGTAATGTAATCAAAATTACAAATAGCGCACTAATTTGTAAACTCAAATGCTTTTAAGTATTCATTACCAAACTGACTCTTAAATAACGTGATATGTAGATTTTGAAATACTGTATGAAACTAAAATAAAAAATATAAAAATTATTATTTTTTCAAAAGAATTGATGAGAAATGTTTTCAAAATTTTGATATATTAAATTTAATATATTTCAGTTTAAGCTATTCTTATAATATTTATTAAAAATTTTTTTTTGATATTTTATAGTTTCTTCCTTTAAATTCAGCCTCTTCCATTTTGCCCACACTGTAAAACAATTTCAGTATGGTTGCCATCAATTTTGTGGTTGAGGTAAACAAAATTTTTTTTACAGTACATGTAGTCACATTTATTATTTATTTTGTCACTGTTATAGTTTCATTTATTTATTTATTCATTATTTGTTTGCTTATTTACTGACAACACATATTTTCAGGCGCATCAGAATCAGTTTATGACTTCATTGCAAAAACATTTCGTCTAATAAAATTACAATTTAATGTGAGAATTTAATACCTTAATAAGAAAATAAGTTTCAATTTAAATTCTCAATTATTGATAACTTGTTTACACATTTAGATCGTCAAGCCCATCTCAACAATCTTTGTGCGCCTAATTATAGTGTGCAAATTCAAGTATGAAAATTAATTGTTGACACTGTAAATCATAAACTTTTTTTAAACATACCTTGTTAAACTAGATCATACTTTTGTTAGAGCTTCTCAGGCTCTTTTCTTAGACCAAGATGACTGAAAAATTTTAGTGTCAAAAACATTTTGAAATTGTATCCTATAGCTTTGAAACATTGTTAGAATATTTTTATTCAGAAAATTTCATTAACAATAATACTCTAGTCAAGGTGTCATTTTTTTAGTCACTAAGACACGAAGATTCTAATTTTCACAGTCCAAATTTTCACATCATTGAAATTTTTTTATAAGTGCAATTTTTTTTTAAGAAATCTATCATTCAAATTAAAGTACAAATAATACGCGTATTTTATTTCTCTGAACTTGAGTGTCCTGTTTTAAACACGTCTGTTGATTGATTTCGTAAACAAAAGTATTCTTCTAATCAAGACGCCATTTTTTTATTAACAAAAACACGAAGATTTGAATCTCTGTATTTCAAATCTTCTAATCCAATTCCAAACCACTTATAATTCACTCGTCGTTTATATACTCAATCTAAATAGTGCGTTTCTCTCATTGACCTTTAATCTTAGAATGTTCTCCCCCCCCCCCTCCAAAGGGGATAAAAATGGAACCCGCGTTAACCAGCGCAGAGAAGAAAACATCGTGACCAATTACAAGCCCTAGGGTTAAAAACAGAAACTAATGTAACTTTCGTTTATTTATTAGAGTTTTTTCTCTACATTAAGTGTCTCTGATTCGCATTCGACCGGTAGCAAGTTGAGGTGCATAAGGTCTGATTGAATTATCGGTTGCGATTTTGATGATTCTCTGACTGCTGGCTGCTCTTTGCAGTCATCATTGATTTGGCAGACGATAATAAAAAAATAATCACAAAGGAATTATTCTCTCAACTCTCCTCCTTCAAGTTCTACTCGCAGGTGGTGAAAAGCATGGCTAAAGATTGAAATCACATCTCACTGTATAATGAGGGAGGGACAATTGTTTTCCTTTCATTTTTGTTATTTATTTATTACTAATTTTTGGGTTAGCTTTGCATTTTAGAACAATCAGTAAGGACATTGAATCTGAGGAATGATTTATGGATTGAGTCGTCATTTATAGAGTGCTTATTATTTTGTTAATCTTTTTTTTATTTTTATAGAGCCTTAATTTTTTGGGTCGTGCCTTACTAAAGAGATAAACGCTGTTAGAATTGTATTAATACATCCTCAAGTGTTAGCCTCTCAATGAACGGGTCCCAGCGATGACTGGTCGATGCGAATTCCGCACCCGACTCACACCGATCACAGTGATGACCTAAAATATCCTCAGTGGTAGACGGATCATGAGTTAAAGTACCCTTGCTGTCACGCTGTCCATGGGTTGTTTTCGTGGTTTTCCTCTCGATGCAACGCAAATACGGGTTAGTTCCATTAGTTCTCCACGAAGACAAATTTCTCCCAATACTTGATCCAAGAGTTTCCTTGTCTTTTGGATTGGGTCCAACATTACAAGGATTGAGTCGTCATTCAAAGATCACTTATTATTTCGTCAATCTCTTTTTATATAGCCTTAATTTATTCGATCGAGCCTTACTAAAGAGATAAACCTTCCTCGAGAAGTCGCGGTGGCTTAAGGAATAGAGCGCTCACCTCCCAATGTGGCAACCCAGGTTCGAATCCCAGCAATGGCAGGTTGATACGAATTCTGCTACCGAATCATACCGATCACAGAGCAGATGTAAAATATTCTAAGTATTAGACGGATCATGGGTTAGAATTTTCTTGTCGTCAGCCTAATCGTGGGAGGTTTACGCGGCTTTCCTCACCATTGTAGCGCAATGCGGGTTGGTTTCATGAAAAACTTCTCCATGAAAAGTAGTTTGCCCTAATACTTAATCTTGGAGTTCCCTTGTCTTCTTGGTTGGGTTCAAAGTTACAAGGCCATGGAGTTGGACATTGATAGTAGTAAACTCAGAATTGGGTAGGCTGCTGAATTCTGATTATAAAATAAAATAAAGTAAACACTATAAATTACTATCGATACTCTCAACTATTTTACAGATCATCAAGCCTTGAGAAAGAAATTAAAATTAAAAAAATTTTTCTTTGAAAAGTTCATATTAACTAGAGAGCTAACCCCCCTGCTCGCTACCACTCACCATCCCCGATGATTGCTTCGTGGGAGAAAACAATTTTTCTACTAAAGTTAACATGTTTCACTAAACATATATTATATAGAGGAATTCTGTGCCTCCTCTTCCCACGTCCAAATATTATTATCTATTTAGTATTATATATATTTAGATCTGTTGGTGAACAGAAGCAATTTTTCTAACATTTATATTGCCATAACATTATATTGTTCAAACAAATTTGATGAATTTGCAAACGTAATTTAATATTTTCCCTTATCAAACGAACGGATATATTAAGAACTATTTTTGCTTGCGTCTCATTTTGCATGAAGCTGATCTTAAAGTTCTAAATCATTTAACAGATCTCTTTAACTGTAATTTGTGACAGTATATTAATGTTTTTTGCACAAAATAATAATTGTAATATGGTTCATAAGATTTAACCACCTTTCTAAATAAATTTATCTTAAAATGTAGTGTAGAATTATTATTATTTTTTTTTTCTTTGTCGTGTCTATGACATAGCCGAATCAAATGTTTCCATGCGTCTTGATTACCACTTCAGCGATTTGCTTGATATTATCGTCGTAGACATCAATGACATCACAAGAACATCAATGACGGCAAGACTCCTATTTCTCTCAGATTAGCACTCATCGCTGGACACTCAAAGATGTGGCATGGTGTCAGCTGCGTATCTGGGCAGTTTTCACAATTCCTATATATTTTCCTGTCCTGTCTGTCGATCTTCATGCCTCTGTGGTGATTGGTTCTCTGCCTGGCTATAGCTTTTGTTGTGGATCTATCTACATTTATATTACAAATCATGTGTTTCTTTGTAATTAGTTTTTCTCTTAGTTTAGATTTAGCAACTGCATTTGCATCTTGGATGGAGACGTTACAGTCGTTAATGTTGAGATTTCTGGCTTCCTTGGCTAATTTATCTGCATTTTCATTTCACGCAATGTCAACGTGTGCTGGTATCCACTGAAGAGTACAGGTTCTACTTAAGTCCTGAAGATCATGAAGATTTGAAATGATTTCTTGGGTGATAGAAGAGTCCCCTTTCAAAATTGCTAGGAGGCCAGCCTTCGAGTCGCAGAAGATATTAGAATTACATTACAATAATAATAATAAAACAAAAATTCTCTTAGTTTTAAATTCTTGAATTAAAAGAGTAATAATGGCAGTACAGGCAAATAACTTTAAATTAGGGATACAAAAATATTTATAAAAAAGCAATTCGCGATCGCAACGAACTATAGGGAGCGTTGTTGACGAATACCCGCGATTTCTATATGAACAGTCATTTAGTTACTCTGTAGACGTCTTTAATGTAGCGTGTAGCATTGTAACGTCCGTTCTTTATTGTGGCTTATTAAATTTTAAAAAGGAAATTTTTTGATATTCTTTCTTATGCAAACGAAAACAAAATGGTATCTCTTCTTCTTTTTTTTCTTTTTTTAGAGAAGGAACATCCAAAACACATCAGAAAAATATTTGTAAATAAACAGAAAAAAATATGTATCTTCTTATTAGAGTTAAAACCTAATGCCTGAGAAATAGTTTTATTAAATTTAAAGATATAACACGAAAGGCCTATTTAAACTTTACATTCCATAGTTTTAAGAATCATATTACTTCAAACATTAAAATAAGAAAAAAGTATACATAAGCCTTATAATTTTATATAATTTAATTTTGTAAAAAAAAGCTTTTTGACAACAATCTTTATCAAAAAATTTTAAGTTTTAATGAAAATCATTATTTAGAAACTAAAAAACTTAAAATAAAGAATGCTTACGAAACAAAACAAAAAAAAAAAATTCTAAAACTTCCTTACATTAAAATAAAAAACTTTCATGTTTTTTTTTTTTTTTTTAATTTTTTTTAAAATTCATAATCGGACGTAGAAAACCATTCTATAGAAAACTATTATCAAATAAGAACAAAAAATTATTTACAAGTAAAATTTTTTATTTTATAAATTATAACACTTACCTGATGCTTTATAAATCCGGAGAATTCCGAAATGATATGATCTTCGTTTTTGACACCATTTTTTAATGCTACGAAAATGCGTCTAGGGAATTGCCAAAAATAGAACAAGATGCAATTTTACTTTTTCAGGAGCGAAATATTTTACCAAAAAAAAAAACGAAAAAAAAAAAAAACGAAAATGTACCATTTCTCATGACATGAAACTTTATTATGGTAAACGTACATTTCGGAAATGTAATTTCATTTAGAATCTTATTTATTAGAGTTCATATGGCGACAGCAACAGGTGAAAGAAAATAGAGATAGTTTTGAATCTATGTTAAACTCCATATCTGCCCATTTTCCACCGAAATCCGATTAACGACTTTGATTCTAAATAAAGTGTTTTGAATTTTGAAAGTGTTTTGAATTTTGAAAGTAATTTGATTTTAAATAAAGTGTTTTGAATTTTGAAAGTAATTTGATTTTAAATAAAGTGTTTTATTTAATGATTTATCGCAAAAATTTTAGGTGTAGATTGGCAGCACTTAAAAACCACCAAATCTGTAGTTGCAGTGGTGTTAATACGTAAGTACCGAATTTTTATTCCATACTTTTCTGAATCATATTACTTCAAACATTAGAATATGCAAAAAGTATATTTAAACACATTATGCTATACCATCTAATTTTTCAAAAAAATAATTTTAACAAAAATTTTTATCAAAAAATTATGAACCTAAAAAACGTAAAATAAAGAATTCTTAGGATAAAAAAACGATTTTAAAAATTCCTCATATTGAAATAAAAAACTTCCATATTGTTTCTTTTTTATTCTTATAGTTCTTAATCAGACATAAAAAACCATTCTGTAGAGAACTATCATCAAATAAGAAAAAAAATTATTTACAAGCAAATTTTTTATTATAAAAATCATGACACTTAACTGATTTATAAATTCGGAGAATTCCAAAATGATATGTTCTTTGTTTGAAAACTTTATTCTCAAATAATATATACATAGATTATCCCTTCATTACTTTTAGATAACATACCACACAGCAAAATTTTATGATTGTAAGATTTCGATATGAATTTCAATATGCAGCTTAAAAACAAAACAGCTGAATTCTAGTTGAAATTATTCTTCCAAAACTAAAATATACTTATCAAGAAAACGATAAAAATTTATTAATAATCAGCACAAATGATACTATTTGAAGTAATTCGGATGATTCTTTATTGTTGTTTTCCGAATTATATAGATACAGAAGTATATACTATTCTATAAAGAAGAAGAATATTCTATAACTATTACAGTTCTGTACATTCTGAATTCACATTTATTCATTAGAATGACGAAAGCAATGTTGACTTCACTTTAATTTGTAATGAATTGAAGACTGACGAAATGTATTATTTTACCGTAATACACACATCTGTAACAGTATGCGATCCCGAAATCAGAAGTTATTAGTTGCAAGTTTGTTGATAATAGAAGTTAAAAATTATTGAGGAATTTTTCTTCAAATGTTTGGCGTGTTCTGCTTCTGAAAGATTTACCAATATTCTGGAGAGTTTTTCAAATTCTTCGGCCTTTTCCTTAGGGAAATTTTGCTTCTTATTTGCTGCTAAGAAAATGGCGTCTGATTCTGCCAATGATTCTGATGGAACTAAATGAAAATTTAATAAATTAATGCCTGATATTTTCAGGCTCCCGCTAGAGGGCGTACTCGAGCGTTGCGATCACGAACACCTTTATGATTTTTATTTATTTTATGCTGATGACAACCAAGGCATAATGGAAATGAATGACGATAAACTGGATCCTACCACGTGATTTTCTGACAAATGAAAATACACGGCCTACAATGGAAAACTGCGACACCATCCTTAGATTTTTATATACAGTTACGTTTTTCCTCTTTAAGTATTGAATCAGAGGAATGATTCATTGATTGACTCATCATTTAAGGATAACTTATTACATATTTGGTTATTCTGCTTTTATGGAGCCCTAATTGCTTTCGATGGTGTCTCGGTTATTCTGATTTGGTTTGAAAATATGCATTATTTATTGTTTAATAAGATTGTAGCGGCATAAATACTTTTGTCCTTTCATAAAATAAATTCATGAACAATGTATTCATTTCAGGGGTACTTAAAGGGCTTTTTTTTCCTACTTAAAAATATTATTTTTAAAATCATATCACGACATAATTATGATGAACTTATTTTACGATCGAGAATTGAAAAAATAATTAAACTAGATATTTGAAAAAGGAAAAGGTTTTTTAACAGCTAGAAATTAAAAGCATTATTTTAATTTTTATCTTCAAATCTTTAATAACTTTTGTGAAAAGGAATGCATTAAGTATATTGTATGTGTATAGAGAATATCTTAAACACCAATAATTTTTAAGGTATACAGTCGCCCAACTATGTGTATGTCCTCATTAAAAATTTTGGAATAATGATAACATTTTTAAATGAAGATGCATTTTTTGCTATACTATTTATTAAAAAATAAAATATTTCCGTGATATACTTAACATCCTTTGTTGTTATTTATCTGGTTAGACATGAAAGAATACACTATCAAACAATTGTAAGTTAGAAGATAGAGCAGATATGAGTTCATTACAATCAAAATGTAATGATAATTTTTCGTCTCTTATTACAGAGACAATTTGTGAGAGCAATACTTGGATTCCAAAATTAAAATTCAAGGTAAGCTTTCTTTGATTTTGAATTAAAAATTTAACGTTTATTTGAATTCATTTGTTTTAAATTAAGCTAATTCGCTTTTGTAAATTTTGATAATTCATGCTAATTACTTTCATTCTATTTATCGAAACAAACTTTAATTAATTGCGTGAACTTTAACGTGTAGTTGCACCAATGTATGAGAGTTCACAAAGTTTAACGAAATTTCAAATTATTCTTTATATTTTATAATTAGGCACCACGAACTAGGGTAATTTTTTATTTATTAGTTCCATCTAGTTATTAATCATTTTGTTAGTTCGTCCTATAAGTAATAATGCAAGCAGTGTTAAAAAATTAGGTTTACGATTAATATTAATTTAGATTCATTTTCTTATACCATCTTAAGTAATAATTGAAGTAGCGTTATATAGTTAGTTATAAATTAAGTATTTATGTAGATAAATTTTTTTTTTTATCGAAATGAAAATTTAGTTAAAAAGTAATTACTTCTGCCTATTTTTCCTTTCTAAAGTGAGTGTACATAAATTTTAAACATAAACGGTGCAGCATACTGGATAACAAGAATTGATAATGGAGATTACCTTTACCCAGCAATAGCATATATGCATTCAGGGCATCTGCTACATTTTAAATTTTCAATTCCTGACTTTTCATGACTCATTCCAAGAATTTTTCATGACTTAACGAAGTTACTATTTTCTCCGACAAAAACGCAACAATAAATTTAAAAAAAAAAAAAATTAAAATAACATTCATTGAAATGATAGGTATAACCAAAACTGTTATACTCTGCATCTTCATATTTATTGATTTTAAATTTAAAAACGAGAGTAAAGAAAGAGTAGAAGCAATAAAATAGCTGAAAAAAATGCAAACGCAAATAATTTTTTTCTTTATTTATTTCTGCAGAATTATATTCTAAAGATACTTTTCTTGTTCATCGGAAAGGAAAGAAATACTCCTGATTTTTCTGTTCTCATTTCGAAATTAAAAAAAATCGCCAATGACTGCCTTACTTCAGCTAGAATTTTAAATTGATAAAGTAAATAAAATAAATAATAACAAAAATTCTGAAATCACAGAAGTTTCAAAGATAATTCGCTCTAGAAATGATGTTTTCTATTTCATTTTTTGAAAGAACACCCTAATTTTTAAAGAACTTGATAAAAGCATTTTATATTTTAATAAAATATGACTGTGAGTGGGGATTTTGTTACGAATTCAGACAACTACATGACAACACCATAAAATGGGAAGGGGGGGGGTTAAATTCCATTTTAAAAATTAGATTTTTCGGCGACCTAAATCCATGACTTTCCATGATTTTTTTTTTTAAAATAGTTAAAGTCATGACATTTCATGGCAAATTTAGTTCAATACCGATATTCAGGACTTTCCATGATTTCTCATGACTTTCCAGGTGCGCAGATACCCTGTATATATTACGGTTTCTCGATAGGTGCGCTAAGAAAACAGAGATGGAGTGAAATTAGTTTTAATACTTGAACTGTTTTGTATGCTGAAATGTCCCGCGATCATACTTACTGTGATTTGTGTACTTTAATGGCTGTCGGATATATTTTAAAATATTACTAAAATTCAATCCATAAATGATTTTGACAATACCGCTGACATCTCTTGAAAATTGAATTTAAAGTACTTCGAAGCGGGAAACAGCTAGACGGAGAAAATAAATTGTTTAAAAAATATAGATTGTTATTATATAATTGTTATAATATTCGTTAATGAAATGTTTAAGAATTATTAAGATGATGGGATTAGAGGATGTGTTTAAGAATTATAATAGTGGAATACAGCTGTGTATCTCTGATCACCATTAAAATTTATACGTTGCACAACATAATTTTGAAAGGTAACTGACTGATCACCAAAGATATATGCTAATTACTTCAATTTTAACACTTATTCAAATAATCATAATTATTTACATTTTAACATCTATTTAAATTTATTTTCTGTAATTGCTTTGTTTTCAGCATTTATTGAAATGAATTAATGTTTTATGAATTTGATTTTATCAACGTCAATTATCTAATTTTTGACGTTTGTTTAAATTATTTTGAGCTATTTATTTAAGTTTTAGAGTCAGTTCAAACTAATTTATTTTAATTACTTAAATTTTAACGAAATTATAAATATAATTGGGAAATTAGAAAAGAGATCTTTTAGAAAAACATAATTTAAAATATTAAGGTCAAAATTTAATTACTTTTTATATTGAATGATGGTGAAACACGAAATGAAAAATACTAATTCGCAAATTCGGACATAAACAGTTTTATTTATCTGATTACCTTGTATTATTTACACCTTTAGAGAGAAACTTCATAAATATTACATTTTAGCAATCACTGCTCTAATTCTATGATGATGAATTAGAGACCTCATTTCGTGTTTTCTTCATAGAACTTGTCATAGAACGAGAATTTGGCATTTAAGGGGTCGCTTGTTATCGCTTTTTCCACTGAATATCAAACAGGGAGTGGAGAGATTTGTGAAGTCTTGATCGATAGAACAGATCTGTCATAAAGTTAGCGGTCTTCCATCATCATTTGTTTCAGATTGTTGCCAATCGTAACAAATGAAATGTATGCCTGCGGAATCGGATCGTTTGCAATGTGATTTTATTGAGATACATTCTAATGAAAACGCTTGTCTTTCAAAATCATTTGCATTTGGAAGGATAACGGGTGAAAAGTAGCTAATTAATGTTAAGATATCTATCAATAACTGTTATGCCTATCTTCTTGGTGTTTCAAGTATCCATGACATTCAGGTCTTTTAACATTTCTTTAGCTTTTTAAATTTTTTTTATTTAAACAATTTTCAAATCGTCATGGGGACAATAAATAGCGCTCTGAACTCGTTGCGTACATACTTTATTACAGTCATAATTTGAAGTGGTAATAATCCAAAATGTAACAAAGTGTGCTCAGTTCGTATTGTTCAGTATTCGCCAAGTATGTAGATTTTTTTAACAGAATTATATTGAACCCTTTGCTTACTCCTGGTACAACATGTGGACCAATATGATAATATAACATGGTAAACAGTAAGCAAAGGGTAAAGCAAAATTAACTATTGTTGAATCAAGTTTTTATTTTTTCTATTATTTCATGTATTTGCTTCCACGATTTTTTAGTAATCTGATTACAAATTTCTGATTTTCTGTTATATTTAGTTTAAAATTAGTCTAAGTCTGTTTTAATTTGTATACGTGATTTGCCTGTCCATGAGATATTAATTACTCCGGCGAAATTTTTTTGAGTTGATTTATCGCTGAGCAAAATTCACTACACATTGTACGAATCTTAGTGAGTATTGCTATACTCACTACGAATTGGACATAATTTTAAATCACCTTTCAATTGTCTCATAACAAAATTATACATGCGTGACTTAGTCAAAATGGAACTAAATGTAAAAAATACAATTAATTCAGGCACAGACACAGATTTGGAATGTATTATTCATATGAGTTAAGGCCGTAGATTACGAAACTAAAAATAACGCTCCTGGCGTGGCTCATGTTTTTGATGCGACACCTTAGAATTGTTCCACAATAAACTTGTAAATGCATTCATTAAAATGAAAATGGTAATAATTTTTAGTTATGAAAGTCACAGATTAAGATCGTAATATCTTTCACATCTTTGTAAGTTGCTACAGTAAAATACAGAACTAGCCATAACGCTTTATTGTGCACGATTTTGATGTGACTCCTTAGAATTATTTCACAATAAACTTGTGCGTGTTCTCGGATTTATTAAAATGAAAGTTGGAATAATTTTTAGTTCTAAAAGTAATAGGATTAGATCGTAATATCTTTGATGTCTATGTAAATTACTAAGATGGAATATATAACTAGCTATAACGTTTTATTGTGAACGATTTTGATGCGACACATTAGAATTGTGCTCGCGACGTGATCGCAAATTTATTAAAATGAAAGTTGGAATAAATTTTAGTTCTGAAAGTCATAGATTTAGATCGTAATATCCTTGGTATCTTTGCAATTTACTACAATAAAATACAGAACGAGCCATAACGTTTCATTATGCGCGATTTTTATGCGACACCTTAGAATTGTTTCTCAATCAAATTTATGCGTGTGCACGAATTCATTAAAATGAAAGCTGGAATGATTTTTAGTTATGAAAGACACAGATTAAGATCGTAATATTCTTGATATCTTTGTAAGTTACTGCTGTAGAATACAAAACTAGCTCTAACGTTCTATTGTGCCCGTCTTCGACGCGACACATTAGAATTGTCCCATGTTATTATTATGAATGTGCGATTCATTCAAATGAAACTTAACTTAAGACATGAAATTCGTTTTTTTAAGCCATGGTTACAGAACCTAACATTCGTGCGACTTAATGTAGTGGATCACAGAACAAATTAAAATGATTTAATTAGTGCAGCTATAATAAACAAACGTTAAAACTGTTTATAAAAATAACAATGCATTTTTTTTGTTCCGATTTCTAAAATAAACTTTGCTCGAATAGCTTTTTCCTAACTGTTGTTCTCTAAATTAAGTCATTAAAAGAGTTTATTCTTTAAAAATTTCCTTAAGACGCACTCCAAAATCAAAGATAATTATTCTGGTAATGAAAATAATTTCGACAAATTGTGGGTTTGGAAAAGTACTTTAAAGCCATCGTGTGACAACGAACCATTTACGTACGCTAAAATGTGGAACTGAACTTAAAGAGCAAAACAGGGTTCATTATCAACATGTTCTTTTATTGTCTTATTGTTTGAAATATTTAACTTTTTTGTATTTTTTATACGTGGCGTGTCAATTGTTTTTAAATTAGTCATATTTTTACTTTGTAATATTTCGATGCTATTCAGTTTTAAAATGCAAATAATTAAAGAATTTTGAATTGCGTGAAATCCAAACTACTTCTAATATTAATTGACAAAATGAAAAGATTATATCCAAAAAATATTTGTAATTAAGTAATTAAATCCTGCTAAAAAACAAGTTTTATTTTAAGTTTTAATACGTGTTTTGATAAGCAATACAAATAGTTGAATAAGACAATGTCTGTTTTTGCAGAGTCTGCGGTTAATATTACTACGTTTTTATTATTGCGATAATTATTTTAATCCTTTTTTTGACTAGTTATACTGCTCAAATTATGACTGGAGCTCTACGCTTAATGAAAATTAGTTCAGTCAAGTTTCAGTCATTTTCTAAATGGATGCAAAATATATCATCATTTTATTTTCAACTGAAAAATTGACATTATAAAAACTTTAGTTCAAGTAGAATTAAAGAGAAAAAATTGTTTTAGTTTGGCCTTAACAAAAAATAAAAAAAATGAAAGGTGTATCACTTTCTGAATAAACTTCAATAAACATCTTATCCACTATTTTTTGTTTTATGTCTGAAAAATGTAAATTTTTTTTCTTTGCTTGAAAAACATTAAAGAACCTTTAATATTTGTTTTAGTTTTTTTAGTTTTTAATTTCATTTTTTTTATATGTTAAAAACATAATGAAAGATATTAAGAAATGTTTCATTTTTATTTTATTTTCTAATTTTTATACTAAATTTTTATTTCCATTTATATATTAAAAACAATTGGGTAAAATATTAAAAAACGTATTTGCTATTTAGTTTTTTAATTTTTAATGTTTAATTTAATTTTTTTTATATTTAAAACATTATTAAAGGCTTGAAGAAACTTTTTATTCTAATTTTATTTAATTTTACAGTTTTTAAGTTTTATTTTTATTCAATTTTTTAGATTTTGTTTTAATTTTTAATTTTATTTTTTAATTTTTATTTTTCAATTTTAATTTTTTAATTTATTTTATTTCATTTTTAATTTTGCTTTACATTTTATTTAAGTGTATATTTTATTTATCTCATATTTGTATTTTATTAAGGATGAGTTGACCAACGAGAAAAGCTGAAATAATTCTGCTATTTTTTATTTAATTATTTTATAAATTTAAGCTGATTATTTAAACTATTTTGTTCTTTATACAGTCGTTGCATGTCAACACACTTAATTTTTAAGAAGAAAATTTGAAAAAAAAAATGTGAACCAACTGTGATTATATTTATATTAAGCATTGCATGAAATATTAAGCACTGTATGATGTTTATTAAATATTAACACATCACTTATTTGGGTGTTTGTCTCTTAAAGTAGATTAAACGTATTAAAGTTTAATTCATTCAAGGTTTAATTTTTTTCCAATTTTTAGTTTTTTTTTTTCTTCATAATATTTGATTTATTTTTGTACTGTGAGCACTATGGGAAAATTTACTGGAAGACAGTTTTTTATTCTTGATACAGTTCAAAATGCCTGTTTACATAAATAAACATAGTTCGAAATTCTTGTTTAAGAAAATAGACACAAAAAAAAAAAAAAAATGCATCTCTTTAAAGTTCAACACGAATTTAACATTTAAGCGAGGAAGGTTCATTTGGTGTTGAAGGTTCATTTTTAAAATTAAATCAGTGAAATTATGATGCTTCATTGAGAAAATAATAATTCACACATTAATTTAAATATTGAAAGCATAATAAAATATACTAGCTTGCAAAAAATTTCTAAGTCCCTAAAATAAAAATAATTCTTCCACTTTCCAAAGAAGAGATAATAAAAATCTTCCTTTTGATAAAACCTTATCTAAAGAGGGATCTCCCCCCATTTCAGAAAAAAATCTCTAACTGAGGCAAAACCCCCATTTTTCCACTACTTATATTTATATGATATATATTTCGATTCACTATAAATCAAGAACATTGAAAGATATTATATGTTACTTGCAGCAGAAATGTGTGGGATTATTTTTAGAATTGTTAGGGACAGTCGCAGATGTTCTATGCATGACCCCTATATAGTGACACGACACGCAGCTAGCCGGTAATCAGTTTCCTTCCAAATGCATGGTGAATCAAATCCATCGATAGTTGGTATCAGGGACTAATATATAGGGGATATCTGCCTTCGTATCTATGGCTGCCGTAAATACCCTGTTTCAGCTTCACTAGATAAACAGGAAGAGGGGGAACAAATATCTTGTCCTTTACGTAAGCCAGCAAGCAGACAGGCAGAAATTACAAGATGTTACGGGTCAGACTAGGACTTCTTGGTGGCCGTTGATTAAGTGGCATGTTTTATTCCACGGCTTATCCAATCAATCTGCGAGGGTAATCTTCAGTAATCGACCAGTGTAGTGGTGCACCATCCAATTGGAGAATAAAGTTGTCAATGTTTTACTACAACTGTAGCATAATCCAAAGAGTTAACATATATAAAATAATTGTTTACTGTTTCATCTGCATTTGAAAAAAAGACGCTGATCACTTTTTTTCTGGACACTGCACATGGCACATTTACCTCACGGGAATCTCTGTGAATTTGAGATACTCTGTTCTTTAAAAGCGAATATTATAGTTGTTTATCTTCCATTGAGGAGGAATCTTGCGTTATTGGTAATAACTAAGCGGAATTGATCACTATCGATGAACTTGATTCAGACGTATTAACACGCGCTTGGGTGGAAATGAATTATCTGCTCGATGTGGAGACTAAGAAATCACGCATAAAACATCTGTTACAGTTTTTAATTAATTCCATGGAATTAAGTTGCATGTAATTTATAGATAATTTCTTACATTGTTCTTGATTTATTGTAAAATGTATACTTCTTTATGAATCACCCTGTATATATATGTTACCGGCAAAGTATGAAATCCGGCATTGTATAGAATGCCTAAAATTAGCCGGCAAAGTATGAAGTGGTTTATATTTCACACATTGCCTAGGTATTCCATAGAATACCAAATGTTATTTAGGCAAAGTATGAAAAAAACGTCCAGATGAGGTTATTATGTAAATGATGTGCATGTTACTGTGAATGACCGAGATCGGTGGTTGTTGACACCGGTGAATGTTGACAATCACATAGTCGCTTTGGTGAATGTCCGAAATATTTATTACATCCGATTTGATATTAATTTATTCGTGGATTTAATTACATTTGTTCGATATTTTAATACTTACTGACGATAGATTAGAAGAAACATCAGTGTTTTTAGTATCGGGCAAATATATACCGGGCAAATATATACCGGGCAAATGGCACTTGACTTTAAAAAAATATCAGTGTAGGGAAAACCGGGCAAATATATACCAGGCAGTGGCACTGAACCTTAAAAAAACATCAGTGTAGGATATACCGGGCAAATGTATACCGGGCAGTGTATACCCTACACTGATGTTTTTTTAAGATCAAGTGCCATTGCCCGGTATGCATTTGCCCGGTATATATTTGCTCAATACTCCAAACACTGATGTTTCTTCTAATCTATCGTCAGTAAGTATTAAAATATCGAATAAATGTTATTATATTCACGAATAAATTAATATCAAATCGGATGTAATAAGTATTTCGGACATTCACCAAAGCGGCTATGTGATTGTCAACATTCACCGGTGAAAGTCAACAACCACCGATTTCGGTCATTCACAGTAACATGCACATCATTTACATAATAACCTCATCAGGACGTTTATTTCATACTTTGCCTAAATAGCATTTGGCATTCTATAGAATGCCTACGCATTCTATACAATGCCTAGGCAAAGTATGTAATAATTCTCACATTTCATGCATTGCCTAAAAATGCCATGCATTTTATACAATGCCTAGGCATTCTATACAATGCCGGCGTTTCATACTTTGCCGGTGACATATACATTATAATATATATTATTCAATATTTTTGGAATATAAAAAATAAGATTGTTGAGTAGTTCAAATTATTTGTATTACTTCATATCTGAATTAGTTTGTTTTTTTCATTCAAAAAAGCACTATAACATGGAAGAAAATTATTTGAACCAAAGGTAATAACTTGCATAATTTTTTCTTAAGAAATAAATCTTGAGTTTTTAAAACAACAAACGCTTACCAACACGAAAAACAACGATAAATTACAAAACTCCGCCTATTTTAGAAAACTTTGGTATCAAACCCACTCAACCATAAACTGCCTTATGACATTAGCAATCAAGATTTACAGATATCGAAACACTGCCATATTATTAATCGATTCTACGTCTATCCGTAGACGTGCCTATGTGATATGCCTCCGTATAATGAGGTGGTCCATGGAAAATTATGGGTAACATAAGGTGATTTATCAATGCGATGAAGCTGCATTATGCACAGACTGATTAAAATTGACCTTCATGAAGCACAATCACACACAAGACAGTTTTGCTATCCTGCACGCGTACCAATGATGTGCAGGGAAGCATGACGATTTCGATACCTAGGCGCCATTGCCTATGTGTATCAATTATTAACGACTATCGATAATCGAAGGAATTTTTACGATCAGATGATATTTTTAGTCTTTGAGGAGTAAAATCTTGGAAATGAGATGACTGAATAGTATGGTATTAATTTGTTGCAGGTATTTCCTGGAATTACCCTTAAAGAGCAAATGATGTGCAATGGGGCAGATTAATTTGAATTACATATTACATTTATGAATAATGAGATGATACTCATGTAATTTGCATCCGAGGCAAGGTCACTACATTCCGGAGTTATTAAGAAGATGTATTGCAAGGACTTGCAGAGATCATCAATAAGAATATAAACGTGTATACTGCTCAACAGATATGAATTTCATTGTTGAAAAATTTTACAACGAGTGAATTTTTGACAACAGTATAGGTTGTATTATTTATTTCATTTATGAATAGTGAAATTTTGAATTGATATTTATGCGCTGTAAAAATGGATGCTTAAATTTTACAAAACTGATACTCAGATTTTATTTTTTCGTTGTTGATGAAACTGTTTCTTGGTGTACGTGTTGAGCAAAAATGTCATCAAAATGATGAGATAACTATCGTCACTTTTTCAAGGAAACAAATTTCAATCACATGATTTCGTGGAAAAATTATTCTCAAAATTAGCGAAATACAGCTCAAGGAATCGTCAAATGTGAGAGTTCTATTTCTGAGAGTGTGTGAATTGCATTCGTGGAGAAGTCAATGCATTCTGGATTGATAACGAAGACGCATTGCAAGAACTTGAAGCGATCGACACTACGCATCTAGAAGAGAAAATCACGATTTGATTTTAACTCCTAGAAAACTTTAATGGATGTTAAGATAGTACTTGTAAATTTCGTCTAAAAAGTAGTAGTTTATTTTTCATTTTGTTCGAAAATGATAATCACTACGAATACTGGTAGCTTCCAGCCCTCCCTAATCCCTAAATATCATCCTTACTCTACATTATCCTTCTCAGGAGAATGTTTAGTCATCTGTGACATGAATTTCGAACATGATGTATCGTATTTTAAGAGACAAAATACGAAACTTGGAGGAAATGGGTTGCATAGTTATTTTGAAATAAAAACGTAAAAATACTGTTTCATTATTATTACTATTATTTTAGTTTTATCACTTAGAAAGTATTAGACAAATTTGCTATTTTGAGATCATTTTAAGTGGTGTAAAAAACTTGTTTACCTTACAATAAAAATTCTTCGACCATTATTATAAAAATCAATAAAAAACAATAAATACTATTTAATTTTTTTTTTCATCTCCTTCCACAATTTTTTTCTTTGACAGTTGACAGCATTAAATGACATATTCTCATACTTCATGCCTCAAAACCATTGAAACGAATGACTCTATTTATGACATTTGTATACAAGAATCTTTAGCCTTTTAATAAAGTAGGGTCATCTTAACAGCTTTCTCAATGCGTCATAGCGGCGATTGCATGAGTTATTATAGCATTTTATATTTTTCAGTCCAAATCAAAATAATTCTATCGTATCACCAGCTTCAGAAAAAGTTGCTTCTAAGTGTTATTCCAAACTCAAAAGACTCTCCAACATTATTAACTTCTTTGAGATGAAATAAAAAGCGTTCCCCAATCTCTTAAAACCATGCTCTAACACCGAAAAAAATAATAGTTTTTATTGAAGAAAAATTGTCCGTGAAGTAAATACATGGTGCTGATATAGTATAATTCTCCTTTTTTCAAATAAAAAAAAGATATGAAATATAACTTTATATTTGCCATCAGATATTAGAATTAAATTTGACTTTTGAAAACGAAACGGAAATGCTTAGATTTTCATAAATAAATAAAGAAAAAGTAACAAAATAGAAATAGAAAACATAAATTCTATTTTATAATTTACGATTTTTATAAAAATTACTTCAGGTTCAGATAAATTCAGCTGTTTTTATTAAAACTATCCCTTCTTGAATTTTTTATTAACATCACAATTTTTAATATTACAAAAATAGTTAATATTAATGTATATCATTTGTTAACATTAAAGCAAATTAAAAACACCATTTCTTGTAATAAGCTTTTGAATTCAAATATTTTATTAAATATTCGTTCGGAAAAAAAAAATATTCTTATATTTATAATAATAAAAAAAAATTAAGTCCTAGAATCTTTATGAAAGAAAATGTATCAAAACTCTTTTTCTAAAAAAAAAACAAGCTGTTTTTCAAAAATGGTTTTTAAATACACTATCAAACCACAAAATATATTTCCATTGTTAATAGTGTATAATAGCCACGATAAACAACTATGTTCAGTTCTCATACATACATAGATAATAATAAAAAATAAAAATAAAAAGTGATTTTTATTTGCTGTTTAATATTCCAAACGATAATACCGATTAATTCTTCGTACCATAAACTTCATTACTTCGTTACCACAATATATCTCTTCACCATCTTCTTCCGTGTTGCCATCTCCAAAAGAACTATTCTTACTGGGAAGAACGGATACGTTTTTTAATTACCTCTTAATTATCGTCTGCGGGTCCTCTTGGTTCGTTTAAGTCTCCAAACATTCGCCTTTGTTTTCGTATCAAGCCTAGTTTCCCCCAGTCACCGCGAGGGGCAATAGTGGCGCTGGCAGTGAGTCAAATGTCTTCCTAGCGTGACGGAAATAGTGCCGTTAAAATGACATTAAAAACGTTTCTGCCCCTTCATAAGCAGATGCGATAGTGAGATAAGCGATAACGACATTAGAGGTGTGTGTTCTTCTTCTTCTTTGCTTATTGCTGATTCTTTTTAATCTTTGGGGGGGGGGGGTGACTTTTTTACCTTTTGATGCAACGGTGATCTTTGGAGAAGTAGAAAAGATGTAAAAATAGATAAAGGTGAAGTGAGAAATGTTTACTAAAGTTTGAAGGGCCTTTCAAAAGATTGAAACACGCTGTCGAAAAACATATCGCAGAAGTGTTACTTACCTCGTTTGATTGCTTGTGAAGAATTCATCAGAAACTGGCATTTCAATATTCCATCATAGCAAATGAATTCTGTTTTATGAAGAATTAGAAATATCGAGTACATAAAATAGAAAGTTTTTTTTTTTTTTTTTTTTTCTTTTTTTTTTTTTTTTTGAATAGTAACGAAAATATAAAAAGGAATTAATAAGAAAGGTGTTAAAAATCGCTTTAAAATAAGTTCTTTTCATAAAAAAAAATCCAGATTGTGTTTTCAAAATAGTTTTAATGAGATTTTGTAAAAAAGATAATGCTTGTTTTTTTAAAATAATTTTATTGCAGTTTTGTAAAAAAAAAAAAAAATAATGCATGTTTTTTAAAAAAAAATAATAATAATAATAATAATACTGTCACTTTGAATTTTTCTTTAAAAATAACGAAATTAACACATACTATATTTTAATCATTAGAATTGTGAAATAAAGGGAGGATGAGAGAGAATATACGGTAATTCACGGAATTTTAAAAGTGTTGCTCTAGAAATGTTACTAGAAGGCTCCGATCGGCCATAATTGCTTCTCATTCAGCATTAATTATTTCTTTTCAAACGTAAATATTTCCCACAAAAAAAAACCAGAACATTTCGGTTTTAAACTGTACAATTATTGTAGCTTTAGGTAAGAACATTATGTTAATCGCAATGAAATAGATGATTACCTATAGATTTAGAAAATAATCATCTGAAGTTGAAAAAAAAAATGACCTAAGGAATACAGATAGTGTGGCACAATAGGAAGAAATAAAACTGCTTTTATCACTTTTTTATGAACTTTCTTCAATTTTAAAAATGTCACTATAAATGATAAGATTCATATCTAGTAGCATATAAACTCTCTCTCTTGTCCCCTCTCTCTTGCCCTCTCTCCCTTACCTCTCTCACTTTTGCTACATTTGATTGACATCTACTCGAGCTTATAAAATGAAGAAATAAAGATCTCATAGGAAAGAAATTAATTTTGATGAATAGATGAGTAGTCAATATTGAAAGCAAAAAATCTGAAAAAATCGGGAAAAAGCACTTAAATCTGCAATAACTTTCGAAGCAATAAGAATTTCGAAAAAAAAAAAAATCTTCTGTGTTAAATTCATAAACAAATGTGGCCCTTTCAGCAGGGAAAATTTCAAATTTTGAGTTGCATTTCAGCTGACCAGTGTGGTTGTTCTTATGACTAGTTTAACAGAGTTAATAATTTTCGCTCTTATTGACAATTATGAATTTTTTTTTCATCGTACTCCATAAAAAACTATTTATTCATTAATTTTAGGAGGAAATATTTATAAGTCAAATCAACATTAAAGTTTTTCATTCAAAGCAACAACAAACTTCACACTTAAGCGTCCATAACTGTTTTCCTTTTTGAAAATTTAATCTTTAAAACAGTTTTCCTTTTTGTGAATTTAGTCAACCACCACAGTTTTCCGTTTTTGTGATAAGCATAATATAATCGAATTATATAAATAGACATCATTGTATTGTAAGTTACGAAAGCATCGAAAGCTATATAATTCTCTTTAAAATTGTTATTGATGAATTTTTTACTAATATAACATTAGGAGACAAGAGTCAAGAAAAACAGCCTTATAATTTTCAAATACGAAAATAAATATTAAAATTTTGTCTCCTATATCAGATTTCGTTAGTGATAAACATTTCATTCTGCAGAAGTAGTTTGTAAGTTGCACAAAACTTAATAGCTGTATAATTTGTATAAACATAGTTGTACTCGTACAGAGATATCAATAAAAATTCGTCAGCGCCGCCGCACAGTGGTCTGACTCGAATAAAAAGTAGCCGTAACTTAAGAAAAAAAGTTATTAAACTTTTTGCCTTGATCATAACTACTTTTAAATATCCATAGTACAATGTAATCACGAAAAAGAAATTTGTAAGTTTTTTGCTACATTAATAACTTGCGTTTAATTCTTATGAACGAAAGGAAAAAACAGATGTTGATTGTTTTGGAAATTTTAACGACAAAATTAATTTGAATTTCATTTTTTACCTTATTGTGTTTAACAAGTGCAATAGTGTAAATAGAATAAATAAAAACTGCATTTTAAGTTTACTTATAGACTTTTTTAAAGCATGTATTTTATTTTGTAATTTTTTTCGAAAAATTGTAAAATTCAAAAATGTTGCGCGCACAAGAATTTTATTATTGTAAGGAAACATTTTAACAAAGAAAAACAAAGAAAATTAGCAGTCCTTATTTGCCCCAAAGAAATGTTAAAAAAATCAAATTGTAGAAAGATTCTGCGTGTTTTTCACTCAGAAATTTCATTTGTATTTCTAAACTTTCTTACACTAACCTACAGAAATCACAATGTTAGCGTAAAATAATCTCAGTTATAGACTAATCAGGCGTCCCCTTCCCGCTTTCTTGAAGGAATGTTTTCTTGGTTTTCCTCTCATTGAGACGCAAAAGTTCTATCAAAAAAGAGTCCTATACAAAGGCAAATTTCAACGACGGTGATAAAATAAATTTACCAACATAAGTGCTTTGAATATAAAAACAGCTGACCAATTTAAAAATAAAAATAATTTTGAACCCACTCCTGAAGACTCCTAGATCAAGTATTGGGTGATATTTGCCTTCGAGGAAAACTTTTTGTTAGAATTGACCCGCATTTGCGTTACATGGAGAGGAAAACTACAAAAATCCCCTTCCATTAGCCTGACGGCAAGGGAACTCTAACCAATGATCCGTCAACCACTGAGGAGCAAGCAGGAATCAGCAGGATGTGGAAGCTATCACTGCGATTCGAACCCGGTTAAACTCGTTGGAAGGCTCTATCCCTTGAGACATCATGGCTCACACAGAATTCTTAACATTAATCAGGGTTTGTAATTTTTTTTCATTTTTTAAAAAAAATATAAAAAATCAGATTTTTTTGATTTAAATCGGATTTTTTTTACTTCAATCAGATTTTTTTAATTTTTTTTTTATTCAAATACACTGTACGAACTTTAAATTATGATGAAAAAAACTTTATAAATGTTTAATCAAAATTAAATTAATATTAAAACTATATTATAACAATATTTTAGAAGCTCTAACTTACTAAAATAATTTTTCATTATAATACATAGCTTTGAATGCAAAGCAACCATTTTGAAACAAATGCATGATTAAAATTTAAAGACTAGATGAAATAGAGAATTTAAGAATACTTCAGGGTTCTGTCTAGGTTTTTCTGAGAGGTACCTATTTTGTGACAATTTCGACATCATTTGTGAAAATTAAAAATTATATTAAAAAATCTACACAAATATGGTAATAATGTGGATATATTGTTTCTTACGAGATACAAAAATTAAATTTTAAGAAGAAAGTATTTTGTGAAATTATTCTTCCGTTTTTCCTAAAATTGAATTTGTGAAGGTACCGCTAAACGGTAGTAAATATAGCTTGGACAGACCCCTGTACTTTAACTATTAAAATAAAGTTTCAATTAGCAAAACATAATTTAAATTTAAAATTGGGATTTCTTTTTTTTTTCCTCCTAATTTTTAAAATGACAAAATAAATTTAACAGATTGTGTTGATAAATGTAATCATTCATGAAAAAATAAATAAATATTTAATTTATAAATTTTTATATTGAAATATTCATTTTTAATTCTATATCAAAATAGATAAGTTAAGCTAAAAAAAATTTTAAAAAATCAATGTACTCATTGGAATTTTTTTTCAGAAAATTTCTTTATAGAAAATCAGATAATGTCAAAAATACTGTAAACATATTATGAGAAAAAAATACCATTAAATAACCCTACTGCTTCAAATAGACTTTGAAAGAGTTTGAAAGGGAAGAATGACACTATATCAGGAAAAAAAATATCTGATTTCATCAGCCTTTTTTTTTCTATTTTCGGCATATTACGGTAATTTCTTTTTAATATAACCCCAAGCTTCAAAAATATACATTTTCCACCAATAAAATATAATGTAGATTTTAATTCCACGCTTTTTCATTAAAAAAATAACATTTTATTTAACATTATTTGCATTATTTTTTGAAAAAAAAATTCCTGTTTATTAATTACTTTCTACAGCTATGCAAGTCTATATTAAGACAGCATTAAATGTTTACTTTAATCTGTACTTTCAATCTCAAAAATGAAAAGATTTTTAAAAATGTAATTTCAAATGTGTTGTAAAATGCAAATATGTAAAAATCGTGATTTTAATCAACAAACCTGACATTAAATCTTGAAATTTTTAAATATAAAGAATTTTAATAAAGAGTAATAAAATCAGTTTCTTACTTTAAATGTTGTAAGTCTCGCCAATGAATAAAATTACTTCTCATTTATACTTTTTTTTAGTCGCATAATCTGTATTCCTTAGGCAATGAGGTTAGGTTTTTTTTAAGCAGTGATGATTATTTTTCCAATTAAGGTAATTGGTTATTTCATTACTATTGTCATATTAAAGAATTATTTTTACATAAGTCAACAATAATTGTATATTTTGAAAACAAAATGTTCTGTGTTTTTGAAGAAAATGTTAATATACATTTAAGGAGGGGAAAAAAAGATAAATGATTTTCAATATCAGGGGTTGGGGAACGGAGCGGGCAGGGGCGGAGCCTCCTATTTTCTTTTATAAAATTATAAACAAGAACTTTTAAATATTTTAATTTTGAAGAAACAGCGTTTAAAAACTAGCCTTACACTTTTCTATAAATTTAAATTTTAAAAGTATAAGACGAAGAAATTTTACATTTCCATAATCAATATCAGTTTTCTTTAAAATAAATAGTATATAATTCAAACAAACGTAAGTTACGCAAATTTTAAATCTATACCATTTTAATAAAAAAATTTCAAACAGCTTTATCCAAAAACAATAGTCTTAATTATTCAAATGACGTAAAATTCCAAAAACGTAAGAAAAATAATAAAATCTTAACACATCTTCATCGCCATCAGTTTTCTTCAATGATTCATATCAATGACGGAACAACGTAAGTTCTTAATTTCCTGTTTAAGCTGGTCACCTTGCGTACAGTTGATTATTGATCGAATATTTTTCGACATCGTGTCGACACGAACAACCGGAAACGAGATGCTAATGATTAAAAATAAAAAAGGGGGAAGAATTGATCCTTACGCAAGTGTATGCTTACCTTTTAAGTAAGCTCCACACATCCGGCGCTTAATTCGACTTCCGAACGTAACAAATAAAATTGGTCACTCTCCGCACAATATGGCACACACACACCTTCAGGGTTAAAGACATTGTTAAAAACAATGTCATTACGTTTGTTAACGTTTGAGGGGAAGGAAATGTGTAAGAAGACGGTCAGCTTAAATCAAAATTTATGAGGTCATATAACGCTTTGAATATTTTAATTGGGCACGTGTACGCAACTCATTATAATATATTAAAAAGATAAAATATGTATAATTAAATCTAAGAAAAATATTTGTTAATATTAATAATAAATATTTACGCAATAATATCTCTATGTCACCGTGAATGGTCGAAATCACGAGAATGTCGACTTTCATCGGTGAATGCCAACAATCACATATTCGCTTTGGTGAACGTCTGAAATATTTGTTATATCCAATTTTCTATTTATTTATTTGTTGATATTATTATATTTATTCGATATTTTAATATCTGCTGAGGACAGATTGGGAGAAACATCAGTGTTCGGAGTACCGGTTAAATGCATACTGGGCAGTGGCACTGAACCTTAAAAAACATCAGTGTAAGGGATACCGGGCAATGGCGCTTAACTAGACCTAGTATATATTTCGGACATTTAGCAAAGGTCCAGTCATACTAGTTCCAATTAAGTGCCATTGCCCGGTATACATTTGCCCGGTATACCTCACACTGATGTTTTTTGTAAGGTCAAGTGCCACTGCCTGGTATATATTTGCCCGGTATACCCTACACTGATGTTTTTTTTTAAGGTCAAGTGCCACTGCCCGGTATACCCTACACTGATGTTTCTTCTCATCTATCGTCAGTAAGTTATTAAAATATCGAATAAATGTAAAACTACCGATTTCGGTCATTCACAGTAACATGCATTTCTCAAAAAAAAAAAAAAAAAAAAAAAAAAAAAAAATGTCATTCTGAAAAATTACTGAGAGTGCCATAAAAAACATTTATTCAAAATGAGGAAAGAAAATTAAAAAGTTATGCAAAACAAAATTTAAGCCTTTCTTATTAAGGGAAACAAAATTTTCATATAAAAAATATTAAATTAATAACCTACTTGTTGCAACATGACAGGCTTGAATGACATTTTGAATTACATATCATTAAATTTTTCCATGTAAATTTCATTAAATTCCTCCATTTCCATGTAGCGCAGTAAAAAAATAATTTTTGTTATTAGTCAAAAGTCACGAGCCACGCGTTGAAAGTCACGAGCCTTGCCAAGTGATATTTGAAACGAATCGGAGATGCATTTTATACTTTGCCAGTTTCTCATTTGGCAATCTATAGAATGCATAGGAAATGTGTGAAATATAAATCATTTTATACTTTGCCGGATAATTTAAGGCATTCTATACAATGCCGGATTTCATACTTTGCCGGTAACATATATATATATATATATATAGCGTAGTTAAAACCAATATATTGTAGAATGTTTAAAGTTTAATACAAAAAAACATCAGTGTTGGATATACCGGACAAATGTATACCAATCAGTGGCACTTAACTGGACCCTACTAGGTCTATATTTCAGACATTTACCAAAGCGACTATGTGATTGTGAACATTCACCAGTGGAAGTCAACAACCACCCATTTTGGTCATTCACAGTAACATATATAATAAATAAAACGCAAAATATTTATTAATATATTAACTCGATTGAAGAAGAGCTCTCTAATCTTAACTGTGGAAATTCAAAAAACTGATTAAGCAATTGCGCTAATAAATAAATGCATAGATTTAATTTTTCTAAAAAATTCTTAGTCCCCTTTCGAATTATAACTTCAGGATTGTGTTTTGACCACTTGAGACCTAAGATTTAAATAATAGAAGAATGTGGAAATATGTTGAATAGGAGAAGAAGAAAATAAAATTCATAAATACGATAAAAAATATATTTCTTTTAAAAAAAAATAAGATTCAATTTATTATATTTAACAAAAAAAATTATCTGTCTTTTATTACAGCAATAAATATTAAAATATAATTTTTTTAAATTATTTTGCATTTTGAAGGTTAATTTTATGGAGTATTTCTTTGAATTTTTGGCAATGTAACAAAATCCGCTAGGCTAGATATAATTTAATGGCCGCCGGGTGGCCGAGCGGTTAGCGTGCCCGACTGCCAAGCCAATGGCTGCGGGTTCAAATCTCGCCCAGGCATGGATGTTTCTCTCTGTGTGTCTCCCATCAGATCACCGAAGTCAAGCATCACTGGCTGCAGTCAGTGTGCGGTAGGGTGACCACTTGGATCAGTTTGCGTAGGGACCGAGGGAGTGCGGTATGGGTCTTCGTTAAACTGTTCTATCGTAAAGTGCTCGACTTAGCGTGCTGGTCGTCGGGCAACCGAAGCGGGGGTGCCATCCCCTCTGCAGAGGATCGAAATTGTGATGGCATGTCTTCGGATCATCTACAGAGATGTTTCCCAAACCGTCGCCAATAGCCCATTGTGAAGCTCTAGTGCGCCATAAATGAACTCTCTCTGTGTGTCATCCTATCATGTGTGAATGTGTAATGTTGTCACAATCTGCTCACCAGGCAACGCAGAAACACTTTCGCAAAGAACTTTTTAAAAAATTAATGAAAAAGTGTTCTCGGCTCTTCTTATCATTAAAATTCGCGATCTATGAGGATACGTTTTTACAAACAATGATTTTTTAAATATTAAAACATTGTCTTTTAAATGATAAAATTGTATCCAATTTCGTCCTGCTCGAAATTAAAAACTGGTCATTAAATAAAATAAAAATCTGGTCATTTCAAATCTGAAGTGGTTTTTAGAATACTTTTTTAATTTCGACATTTTCATTCTACGTCAAAATGAATCCCGGTATTTTTTGGATTATGTCTCATAACGGATGAACTTATGAAAATAAAAGATAATTATTTTTTTAAGTAGTCAATCGCGTGGAGATTATCTTTCAAGAAAACTTATTGAATAAGTATTAAAATTAATTTATGCATTTCATGACACCTACAAAAGTGTTGAACTCTGATTAAAAGTTATCATAGCTGATAAAAGCAGTCGTTTATAAATTTCTTTTTTGAAAAAGTTGCCCTATTTCACCAACATGAGTTTTCATGAGTAGAAACGACATTTTTTTAGGGTAGTAAACTACAACAAAAACAATTCAGTGAGTAATTTAATTTTGATGAATCTTGCACCATTTGACGCACATAGGTATCGCATTATGTTTGGGTTTTTTTTCTGACGCTCAAACTACAAGGAAAAATATTTTTTGGTATTTTTTAACTATAAAAAATAGTTCAATAGTTACTAAACAATCTGATACATTATCGGAATTATAGTTGCACTAAAATCCGAAGAAAGTAGTTTTAAAAAAAATTTCATTTATTTAAATTTAGCAATAATTTATTTCGTAAACTAAAGACATTTTGCCATCCTTAGGATGAATAACTTTTTCTTCTAGATTTAAATAAGCGGAAAGTGAAATTTGAAAAATTATTGTTTCGATGCGAGCCGTGTTTGGAAGATTTTACCCTTAACGGCTGAAAAAAGACACCGGTATATCATGCTGTATTTCGTAATCATAAATTATTATAAACGCCAATGACAATATACTTTTCACTTAGTTTGACCTAAATTATTACGAGATAATGAAAAATATGTTTAATAAAAATTCTGCGTCACGGTTAAACATATCTTTAACATAATATGAATTTCTCTTTTAGTTTTGCGGCAAAACAAGTATAGTTAAATAACTATTTACAAAAATAAAAATTTTGAAAAATGCTGTTATACAATAAACAAAGATCGAAACGTTTATTTCCGTATGATTGGAATTACCTACAAATGGTAAAAAAAATGACTCGTTACGTATGATTTGTTGACAAGAAAATATTCAATATAATGATTAACGCATTCATGACTTTACCAATGACCAATATTATTTCATTCATAGACATAAAACGATACGTCACCGATTCATTCAAGAAAAAGACATCAACGTACTACACAAACCGCTTTCATCTTCACTCTATCTCCAACTTCCGCTCTTTATTTATTTATTTTTTTTATTACCATCCCTTACCTTAATGAATAAAGTAGCTCTCTCGTTGGCAAATTTTACCCAGCATGCATCGCTTCTGTTAATGGGCTTCAAGGGTTAAGCTCCCATGGTCAGAAGAATGGGTGGGAAAGATGGCGGCCTCCTTCTCTTAATTCTTTTTTTTTTTTTTAATTTATTTCTTTTGGCAACATCATAGCTAAAGCGTGCGCTTTAAGTTGTTGCAGCGGTTAAGTTCTTTATAATTCGCTACGTTCATTTTAGGGTCGATCGTTGTTGGATATACAAATTTTTCGTGAATCGCGAGTTACGTGATAATTTTTAGTTTTGTTTATTTAATGATTCTTTTTTTCTTCACATGAATATGAGTAACGACTTGGTGATGGGTCCATGCTTAAAGGTGCGTGGCCTTTCTGTCAACAAATAGTGGTTAACCATCCGATCCCACCATGTCTAGTGGCGTGTAAGGAGAAAAGATACATGACCGCTGATTAATTATGCTTTTTTAGTTACTTCAGAAAAATTATTTTTGCTTAAGTATGTGTTGAGAGTGTTCAGTTTTAAGTTCTGAGAGACTTTCATACAACTATTATTGATATCAAGTTACAGATTTTTTCCCTTTTTTCTTCCTTGTGAAAAACTCGAGAAATGGAAACTTTTCTTGTAATTTAAAATGATTTTATTAAAATATAATGTATTATACTGCCTCTAGTATTATACATTCTATTCTAATAAAACCCGCAAAAATAGAAACTTTTCTTGTAAATAAAATAGTAGTTAAGTAAATTTGATCAGAATAGAATGCATTATACTGTCTCAGTAATATACGTTCTATTATGATAAAACCCGAAAAATATATACTCTTCTCTTGGTTTAAATCGATTTTATTAGAATAGATTGTATTATACTGTCTGGCAATCACGAGATGAACTCCTCACTAAAGTTGCTTTTAGAGAGATTGGGTGCTCAACATGTGTAATTATTTAATAATTTCTCTTAAATATATTATTTAAAATACTAAATTGTTTCGCTTTTCATGTATTGAATCTATTTTTTAGTAGTTTTAAGTATTTTCTTTCAAATGGGTCTTTGGGACGCAAATAACACTTTTGTTAAACTGTTATTCACAAAAAAAGAACGATGCTGTCATGTCACGTACTGTAATACCAATTATTGTTGACGGAGCTTGCCCCTTTCCGATCAAAAGCGTGTGATTATATATATTCAGCAGGAATGGCCTGGTTCTCGGTAGGGAGTTGAACCCATGTCCAGAAAGTCGTGAATTCCTGGCCGAATTGTGCAAAATGGTGACTGGTGCTCGTTAAATCTGTCAGAATCCTCCAAGTTCTCATAATCAATCTCTGGGGATACTGCGTCGGAAATGGGTCGTGCTCTGGATCAGGTCAAAATTATGATCTGCGGATTGATGGGATGTGGAGTACTTTGGAAAATCTTTCATGGTAAATCTAACTTTATCTCATAATTTGATAAACATTGGAGATGTTAGAAAGCTTGAGTACATCGTTTTTGCCTAACATATTAACCATAATGCTAACCTTCATTTTCTACCTGTTAACAATTTTGCGATATGTAAAGATATTTTACGCGTGCGCTATGGTCCAAGTAACATTACTAGGAAACGCTATACGAAATCTCTCTTTTATTGCGTCAGTCAAACCGTCACCAGGGTTAGAACTATGGTTGCTTTAATGAGACGAGATTCTACCTCTAAAATAGCTCCATGTAATTTGCCAATGCTTAAGACGTTGAATAGTGAAACACATTTACAGATAACTGGTTGATAAACTAAAGGCCATTCATGGGCCTTATGTCCGATGAGCCTGTGTTAAACAATTTTAAATCTAAGGAACAAGAGTCCCATTCGGAGAAAATATTGTTGTTGTTCTTTCGAATGCCACTTGCCAATATTAGCAAGCCTGCTTGGTGAAACTAATCGAGTTTTAAGATAGAAGGTGCGTTTCTTGTTTTTCAGTGCGGCCATCTATGGTCAAGAATACGACTTCAGCCACACATATCTCACAACCCGTTTATAGAGCGTTCCCATTCATGCATTCATTCATCCATTCACAGATAGTATTTTTGACCTCAACCAGAGAACAATCAGTCTCTTATTCAGTACCTACAGAAGTATAATTTGTAATGGGAACACGGAAGACTTTGTGACCCGACAGATTTAGCGTGCATCAGCCACCATTTATAGCATGGGGAGTCTTCGGCTTGCGGGGATCGGACCAACCTATTGAACATGGGCCCGAAGCCATACACATTAGGCTATCCCGGCCTAGAAATATATTGGACAAAAGAATTAGAATTAATTTATGCTTCATTCTACCTCCATTTAAATGTTGAAAATTTTATTTCCACTAGAAAATAATTCGTATTTTTTATTCTATTAGAACAATTGCATATCAATCTTTTTGTGGTAATTTTTCTGTTTTTGATATGTACTTCGAATGTTAATTTATTCAAGAATCTCCTTTGAATATTCTCCTTAATGCCTTGAACCAGTGGCGGATTACCCATTAGGCCAGACTAGGCCATGGCCTGGGGCCCCCAATGATTAGGGATACCCTTAAAAATTCTTTTTGAAAATTAATTTTAAAAAATTAAGAAAAACAATGATTTAAAAAATAAATCAATTTCAAATATATATTAATAAAAATAATAATTTTTTTAGTTCTAATTTTTACAAAATAAAGGAAAATTTAATTTATTATTATTTATTTTAATTTTAAATATGCTTTCTTAAATGAAAAGATATATAAATACTTTCATATTTGAATAAATAAAAAATATACGAGAAAAAAATTTAATCTAAGGGCCCCAAAAATTTGAATGGCCTAGGGCCCCGGGTACGCTTCATCCGCCCCTGCCTTGAACTGTCAAGTACTCTCTTTATTTCTAAAGATCGTCCTCATATTAATTTGAACCAAGCATTTATGTAGGACAGCAGAGTATCTGATTTTCTATGAGCAGATCATTGCTGCAGCAAAGTACCTCTCCCGATTTTCCGTGAGCGGATTATGCGTGAGCTACGCACGGGATCGATCATTTCTTTAAAAAAAAATGACTCTTTTAAACTAAACACTATTATGGAGTATGTATGTTCTCTAACATTCGTTATTTTAGTTTATTTAGTAGCAGAACAAAAATTTCTGTTGTGTGCTTAGGAAATATACGCACGCATCAATAAATTTTTAAAAGAATTTTTCCTATTTTCCCATTTTCCTTTTTATGTTTTTAAGGATGATTTGCTATTTTTCTTATCCTCGGTGTCCTTACCACCCGATTCCTCGGATAATCGCGGCTCTTTATTTTTGCTGTCGATTCAAAACCAAACCTGTTTACAACTTTTATATTATCCTCTCTCTCGGCAATTCATAATAATAAAATACTAATTAAGTACATGAATATGATAAAATAGGATAGTCCTGATAAAGTACTGATGTTTCTCAGCGAAACTGTACTTATGGGATAAATTTTGATTTTTAATAAATGAGTTGCAAATAAGCGGGGGAAAAAACTGGTTTTAATGGTTATAGTGAAATACAATAAAGATAGCCACTTACTACACTGGTTGCAAATAGAGACAATCAT
Organism: Parasteatoda lunata; assembly: GCA_949128135.1. NCBI lineage: Eukaryota > Metazoa > Arthropoda > Arachnida > Araneae > Theridiidae > Parasteatoda > Parasteatoda lunata. The sequence goes on along the minus strand of OX421979.1, from coordinate 5,100,091 downwards.
AGATTGATTACGTAATTTATAAAGAGCAACTATAGTAGATAGATATCGGCTCATATCGCATTGCTTTAACGAGATATGGATACTGACCCTTTAAGAATTTTGCCTTCTCCAAATAAATGCAGATTACATGACTTTGGAGAATCATAGCGATCTTTATTCAGTTCATTTAGATTGTTTCTCTTTTTTTATGTTTTGCCACCAAAATTTGTTGAAGACAGTGATTGCTTTTGTTACGTGTACTTTTGTTTTTGAATGTCAGAACCATAAGTTCTGTGGCCTCAAAAAGCTAAAAAGACAGATACTTGCGATCTTAATTTCGAAGCGACAGCGCGACTTTCGAATGAAGAGTACTTCGAAAAATAATTATCCACCAATAGTGTTTCCGTGTCAAAATGGAGTCACGAAACACTGTTATTGATTCTATTTTTTGACGCTAAGACAGCTCAAGAGATTTCAAATTAGTTTCTCCATCCTTCAAAAAAGTCTCATCACGTATTCGAGAAGACATCGTCCCTTCCTGCACGACATGCTGGACAATTCGGAGCACACCCCCTCTGCCCCCAATTGGCAGCTCAGTTGGTTCTGGACGATTAAATCTTTGGCTTTTCTAAGATTCCTCGTGGTCTCGCTCTGTTTCATTGTGGGTGAAAGGTCCTAACCTCGCAGGACTCGACTTGGTTGGATTTACTTCCTTTCCCTGACAGAAAATAAAGACAGGAGAGATCATTTGTGTAGTATTGGTGCATTGAACCCTAAGGCTTTACGGTAATTGGTTGGAAAGGTATGTAGAGTCGTGGGCAGCTTAAACGCACTTCTGCAATTTCCCCTCACAGAAAATATCTAGGTTGATGAAAGCTGATAAAATGATTTATCCCCCCCCCTTTGAATTCAGCCGTCCATTGTGACAATCCGTCTTAGATTGTTTTTCTGAGTCAAATTAATAAATGATTGGTCAGAGAAAGTAAATATCTTCAGTTTCGATTTTTAAAGTGTTCTCACATACGCCTTTAACAGTACAGTTTACACTTTTTGGATGCAAAAAAATTTTAAAAATACTTGCAATTCTAACATCAATTTTTTCTACTTACCAATTTTGGAAGAAATGTAGGTTTTCATTTTCACCTTCAATTTCAGTAAATGATATTAGAAATGCTTTTACAGCAATGTTTTTATAATTGATATTTTTGCTTAGTATATGTTGTATGTTACCGTGAATGAACAAAATCAAGATAGTGTCAACTTTCACCAGTGAATGTCAAAATTCATGTAGTCGCTCTGGTGAAAAAATCTTTATCCAGAAAAAGTCCTTCTTTTTGTTTGATTTCCTAACTTAAATTATCGTCATTAGCATAGTTGAGGTTACCCTCTCAAACCATTAAGGTTGAATCCTAGAACGTGAAGATCTGATCATTAGATCAAAAGTTATTTCGGGTGTTTTTTTTTAATTTTTTTTATTTTGCGCACTGTTCTTTCAATACCGATCGAATTATTTATTTTATAACTTATTTGAAAGACTAATATGCTCAAAAACTAAGTTTTAATTTCATACACGGTATTTTGAAATATATATGTTATGACCAAAATTAAGAGAATGTTGACTTTCACCGGTGAATGTCAACAGTCACACAGTCGCTTTGCTGAATGTCCAGCATATTTGTTATATCCAATATGATATTAATTTATTCGTTGATATTTTCATATTTATTCGATATTTTAATATCTTCTGAGGATAGATTAGGAGAGGCACTTGACCTTAAGAAAAACATTGATGTAGGGCATGCCGGGGAAATGTATACAGGCAGTGGCACTTAACTAGACCTAGTATATATTTCGGCCACTTACCAGAGCGAGCTTTGTGATTGTCAACATTCACCAGTGGAAGTCACCCATTTCTGTCATTCACGGTACATCAGCTTTTTTGCATGCATTTCCTGGTGCATCAGAGTTTTTAACAGCTTATCAATTAATTATAATTTCTATCAAACTTATTGCATCCCTTATACTGAGCTGGCTTAAACCAAATGATCTAGCAAATGAATTATTCTTAAACTCGATTACATGTAGGTACGTTTCCACTCACTCGTATATGTGCAGATCTCTAAAACCTTTAAATTTTGATAATAAAAAAAATAATAAAAAATAATAGGCACTCGATTTTTACACCTCCAGAATTGTTTGAAAATGTATAAATTTCAGAAAATAATCGTGAACGTCGAAAATTTTGATGCCCTTATTATGGTAAATTCAATTCATTAATCCTGCGGTTACGGTTTGACGATAATAAAAAAAAATTAAAAATAATAGGCACACTATTTTTACATCTCCAGAATTCGCGATCGCAACGCTCGAGTGCGCCATCTAGCGGGAGCCTGAAAATATCGTGCATTAGTTCCCACATAACCATTGGCAATGACGGACGCTATTTTCTTAGCGTCAAAAAAGAAGCAAAATTTCCCTAAAGGAAAGGTAAAACTTCTTGAAAAAACTCATCAGAACATGCCAAACATTGAAGCAGAACACGCCAAGCATTTGAAGAACAACTTCTCAATAATTTTTACCTTTCTATTACCAACAACATAACATGATTTCATGATCACTTGCTGTCACAGATGTGATGTGTGTATTGCGGTAAAATAATTTTTCTGTCTTCAATTCATTACAAGTTAAAATGAAGTCAACATTGCTTTCGTCATTCCAATGAATAAATGTGTTCCAATGAATTCCATACAGAACTGTAATAGTTATAGAATATTCTTCTTCTTCATAGAATAGTATATATTTCTGTGTCTACATAATTCAGAAAACAACAATAAAGAATAATCCGAATTACTTGAAAAAGTATCTTTTGTCCTGATTATAAATAAATTTTTTATCGTTTTCTTGGTAAGTGTTTTTTAGTTTTGAAAGAATTTCAACTAGAATTCAGCTATTCATTCTGTTTTTAAGCTACATATTAAAATTCATATCGAGATCTTCAATTATAAAATTTTGATGTGTGGTATGTTACCTAAAAGTAATGAAGGGATAAACTATGTATATATTATTTGAGAATAAAGTTTACAAACAAAGAACATATCATTTTGGAATTCTCCGGACTTATAAATCAGGAAAGTGTTATGATTTTTATAATAAAAAATTTGCTTGTAAATAATTTTTTTTTCTTACTTGATGATCGTTCTCTACAAAATGGTTTTTTTACGTTTGATTAAATACTATAAGAATTAAAAAAAAGAAACAATACGAAAGTTTTTATTGAAAAATGAGGAATTTTTAAAATCGTTTTTATCCTAAGAATTCTTTATTTTACGTTGTTTAGTTTATAATTTTTTGATAAAATTGTTGTCAAAATACTTTTTTTGAAAAATTAAATTATGTGTTTATGTATACTTCTTGCATATTCTAATATTTGAAGGAATATGATTCAGAAAAGTATGGAAGAAAATTTCGGTACTTACGTATTAACCACAGCTACAGAGTTGGCAGATTTTTAAGTGCCGCCAATCTACACTTAAAATGTTTGGAAAAAATCTTAAAATGAAACACTTTGTTTAAAATCAAAGTAGTCAATCGGATTTCGGTGGAAAATGGGCCGATATAGAGTTTAGCATAGATTCAAAACAAACTTTTCTCTTACCTGATTCTATAGCCATTATGAACTCTAACAAATAAGATTCAAAATGAAATAACATTTCCAAAACGGACGTTTACTAAGATAAAGTTTCATGTTATGGACATTGGTACATTTTCGTTATATTTCACTCCATAAAATATTTCGCTCCTAAAAAAATAAAATTGCATCTTGTTTTGTTTTTGGCAAGTCCCAAAGACGCATTTTCGTAACACTAAAAAATTGCGAAAAAAAAAGAATGGTTCTTTTTTTTTGTTTCGTAAGCATTCTTTATTTTACGTTAAAATTTAAATGGGCCTTTCATGTTATACCATTAAATTTAGTAAAACTATTTCTCAGGCATTAGGTTTGAACTCTTATAAGAATATACCTATTTTTTTCTCTTTGTTTACAAATATTTTTCCGATGTGTTCTGGATGTTCCTTCTCTAGAAAAAAAGAGATACTATTTTGTTTTCGTTTGCATAAGAAAGAAAACAATCATTTTTCTTTTTTAAATTTAATCAGCCACAATAAAGATGGAACGTTACAATGCTACATTAAAGACGTCTCCAGTGTAACTGAGTGACTGTTCATATGGAAATCGCAGGGATTCGGCACATACAACAACGCCCCCTATAGTTCGTTGCGATCGCGAATTGTTTTAAAATTTATAAAATATCAGAAAATAATCGTGAACATCGAAAATTTTGATGCCCTTATTATGTTAAATTCAATTAATTAATCCTGCGGTTACGGTTTGACAGGGTTACGATCTGGACAACCTAGAGAATAGATCGAATTCGATTAATGATTCCTGAGATTCGCCCATATCTGTCGTTGGCGAATTGGAAATTCAAGCTTCAATGGTTGAGGATGATTTGCAATACTCCAGGCTAATCAAAAAAGTGTCCAGCATCCCGTTATTATATAATTCAAGGAAAGTACGTTTTTGTATCTAATTTCGAAACTTGACATAAAGCATCTACAAATTAATCAAATTAAGGTTTACTTGTTGCCTAAAATTTAACTATTAGAACGAAAGTTATTAAGGGGGTCTGTTTCATACTTTTATATACTGTACAACTTTAAAAACAGAATACAACAAACCTGAAGCTAGACTAAAGCTCTTATAACTAAAAAAGTCCTTATAAATTCCGTTTTGTAAAAATAATAATTTTTAATCGCGGAAATTTTAATAAGATTTCATACACTATTTTATTAAAAGCATCCTTACCATTGTTAAAAGTGAACAAACTCATTAAAAAAAAATTTTAAACTCAAAAATTTTATTTCTGCTGCTTTTAAATCTGGAAAGTAATAGTAATAAAAATTATAATCAGATTAACTCATATGCACGAAAATGAACTTTACGAACTGGAAGAAATGTTTTTTTTTCAGATAAGCGGCACTAAAGAGAAATTTATTTCATATGTAAGAGTTGTAGTTTTTAAGATAAAAGATGATTAATATTCGTTTAAAACAGGTTTTTTTTTTCCTTCTTATTTTTAGATTCAAACCGCAAAGCATTACACATTCAAGTTAAAAAGGAAAGATGAAATCTGTCTCGTATAATTTCCTTCTAAAACACAGTAATGAGTTTCAAATGAGTTGTAAAGGTATGTGTTAATATCTCTGTATTTATTTTTAAATAAGAGACAAATTATGGAATAAAACAAAACGGTATATTTGGTCAAACTTTTTTTTTCCCCGGATAAAATTTATAAACGCCAACACATTTCAAGTCTTAGGTTGTAAAAGTTACATCCATTGATGTTTTTTTCTTTTGCCTTCCAATGTTTAATTATATGTTTAACCGTTCCTTGGTTTGGATAGGTAATAAATTACTGTTCATAGGGAGATTTTGCAAATTTACGTTACCTTCCGAACGTAAGATTTAATTGCACACGCGCACTAAGAATGTGCTTGCGTTGATTCTGGTGAAATGCGCATGCGCCAGTAAAAGAATATCAGACTTACTTAAGTGAAAATAAGAGATTTCGCAAAAATCCGTAAGTTAAAAACGTTAACGTAGTGGAATATCATTTTAACTTTGACTAAAAAATCAAAACAAACATTTTCAATGGATGTAGACGATCTCTTCGTGTAACCCATTGTAATATCACAGGATTCATTTCTAAATGTCATCCATATATTTCTTCAAATTCGCATTCCATGTCCATGTTTTCAGTTCGAAGATAGACTTAAACAGAAAACAACAATTAACAGCTATAAACAGCGTCCTTGGTAACTTTGTAGCGTTAATCACGCCAACATAACGTAAAGATTCGTAGCATCTAAAATAAACGGACACATGCACAGTTGCTTCAAATCTTAGGTACGGGAGCGTACTGAAGATAACGTAAAAGTACGAAATCTCTGTAATACACTTTAAAGACGCTAAAATGCTTAATAAATGATTATGAATTATAAGGGCATAAAAATACTTTGAATTAATTTATGTAAAAATATTAAAAATGCACGCTATTGAAAATAAAAAGAAAAAAAACTTATTCCGAAAAATAATAAACTTGAAAAAAGTTCTACAATTATCGTCTGCTTTTTTTTTATTTGATCCTGTTGGATTTCTTTTTTATTAGTGCTGAAGTTAGCCTGATTATTTACGACTCTTGCAACTCGTCATGTGGGATTATGATAGTGTCAATAAAATATGTTAAAAGTGTATCAAAAATGTTAAAAAGTGTGTGGGCATGGAAAACCTAGAAAATACCCCTTTTTCCAGAAGGTAAAAATTTAAATGATAAATAGTTTGAAGTAATAGGATTCCAAACATTTATGTACGAGTTCAGAAGCTTGACTCTGCTTTACATTCAAATTAAATTAAAATCTCATTTAAATTACGAACCCACAGGATAAAATAGTCATTTCTTGATGCTTTAATTTTTACTACGCTTTTATTTATTTACTTTGGTATCTATGAGGATTGAATTTTGTAATTAAAATTCCGATCTCTTTCCGACTAACTGAAATACTCAAACACCTGTGATTGAAAGCAATGCAATTTTAAATCATTTTCTTTCCACCGAGAATAAAATTTTTCACCATATTATCACCAAAAAGAATGTATTGTTCGTCAAAATTTCGACAAATATCCTTAAGTTTTATCTCAGATATTTTATGCCATTACATCTCTGCTGAATTAAAACAAATGTTTTAATTGTTTCCAAAAAATGGAAATAAAATTTACCATCAATTATTGGGAAATTTTTTTCACCACTGCCCGAAGCGGACAAGCTAACTAGCACAAAACTAAAAATGACAATTATGATAAAAAATAAGAAAAAACTAACGCATTTTTAGTGGACTTAAAAGAGAATTTTTTTTTTAATTTTGTGAAACATATAATGAAAAACTTTGGTCGCGTTCCGAAAATTCATCCATGTAAGTAATGCGCCTTAAGGTCTGTTTTCTTAGGACAGGTCGGCGTTACACAACGTCATCTGGAAATCAGCGTTAGCCCCTGATTGGCCAATTTGTGAGCTAGATAGCATACGTCATCGAACGCTCAGATGATTGCAACATAGCGTTAACCACAGAAGCAATGGCGGACAACATCCAACAGAGTATTGAAATCAGCCGAGATTTTGATTTTAACATTAAACATAGCTTCTTCTTCTTCATTTAGCTAAGCTATAATGTGTTTTTTCTTGGACAAAGTCATTATTTGTTCTCTAAATCACTAGTCGACAATAACAAAACCAATAGAAATTCAAAATAAATATTTGTTTACGTTATTAACGCATGCGCAATGCGAGATAATGTCTGGGTTGGACACAAGCGACTAAGTACAGGACGATTCCATAATACAAACGGATTTAAAAAAAATTAGAAAGGGGGAAATGAGCTCGATATCGGGAAAACGTTGCTGGTGAGAGCATTAGCTTAGCAAAATGTCGCCTTATTTTAGCGCCAACAATGGAAGCCAAATTTTGACGGGGTCTTTTGAAACAAAAACTTAACTAGGTTCATCATAAAAGAAAGAATTGATTATTAGGCTTTACAGTGAAGATAATTAGAATATATATATATTTAATCTTTAAAGAAGGTTTTGATGCAGAGAGGTACTGTTGACAATTATCGCTCGGGGTTCCAGCAATTCTGTACATGTTGGAGGAGCATAAGGGGGAGGGGAGAGATCGTGAAAAGAATTCCGTGTATAAAGAAGATAGAAAGGAAAACAAGAAACTATAGATTTATAATTTTTGATTAAAAAAAAAACACTTATAATCAGCTGTTTTAACATATATTTTTTTCAACTTGTGTTTACTTAAAAAAAAATAATGTGGTTATTTTCTAATTTTGTGTTTTCAGAATCATTTTTAAGCTTACAAATGTCATATCACAATCTGAAAAATAAATTTTGAACTATGATCTATAGTGTAGAGTGTTTTTCTGAATTGCAAATAAATATATATTTATACAATATAATGTATTAAGGCCGGGTAATTTTGGCTGAATCCTGACAAAGAAAGATCGAAAATATTTTTAAGAAAGTGGGACATAATAAATGGACAGACCCAGAACCTCATTAGCATTGACAGGACGGCTGAATACCCTTAGCAAATTTTATATCCCCTCATTTCGTGTCCAAATAAATTTATTAAAGGCCTTGATGAATTTAAAAAAAAAAAAAAAAACATAAGATTATAATGTCTATCAATATGCACTCCACTTTAATTAATAAACTGTAGTTATTTTTCATTCTACTTCAAACCACTTAAATAATATATATATATATATATATATATATATATATATATATATATATATATATATATATATATATATATATATATATATATATATATATATATATATATATATATATATATATATATATATATATATATATATATATTTCTTCATTGTGAAATTTTTTTGATGTACTTTTAAGCTTGTTTATCCATTATCCCGTAATGATTTCAATCTGACGCACTGCAGATCGCAAATAACCAAATTAAAAATAACAAAAAAATAACTAACTTTAAGGTAAAAATAAATTAAAACAACAAAATCAAAACAGATAACAATAATAAAAACATAAAACATAACGAAAAAATTCAACAAATAAGATATTTTAAACGATTTCGAAATGACAGCAAACGTCGCAAAAAATAAACATAAACAAATGCGAACGGTTACGGCAAACCTTTGAAATTTAGCCCATACGCCAAAGAAGGGAAAGAAAAAATCCCCAATATTCTCAATGTAATTTCTCTCTTTCCCTATTTTTACTCTTCCGACGATTCGAGATCGCAGCAATCGAATACGCCATCTAGCGGGAGACTGTAAATATCGGGCATTAGTTCCCACATAACCATTGGCAATGACGGACGCCATTTTCTTAGCATCAAAAAAGAAGGAAAATTTCCCTCAGAAAAGGTAAAACTTCTTGAAAAAACTAATCAGAACATGCCAAACATTGAAGCAGAACACACCAAGCATTTGAAGAACAACATCTCAATAATTTTTACCTTTCTATTACCAACAACGTAACATGATTTCATGATCACTTGCTGTTACTGATGTGTGTATTGAGGTAAAATAATTTTTCTGTCTTCAATTCATTACAAGTTAAAATGTAGTCAACATTGCTTTCGTCATTCCAATGAATAAATGTGTTCCAATGAATTCCATACAGAACTGTAATAGTTATAGAATATTCTTCTTCTTCATAGAATAGTATATATTTCTGTATCTACATAATTCAGAAAACAACAATAAAGAATAATCCGAATTACTTGAAAAAGTATCTTTTGTGCTGATTATAAATAAATTTTTTATCGTTTTCTTGGTAAGTGTTTTTTCGTTTTGAAAGAATTTCAACTAGAATTCAGCTATTTTGTTTTTAAGCTACATATTAAAATTCATATCGAGATCTTACAATTATAAAATTTTGATGTGTGGTATGTTACCTAAAAGTAATGAAGGGATAAACTATGTATATATTATTTGAGAATAAAGTTTACAAACAAAGAACATATCATTTTGGAATTCTCCGGACTTATAAATCAGGTAAGTGTTATGATTTATATAAGAAAAAATTTGCTTGTAAATAATTTTTTTTCTTACTTGATGATCGTTCTCTACAAAATGGTTTTTTTACGTTTGATTAAATACTATAAGAATTAAAAAAAAGAAACAATACGAAAGTTTTTATTGAAAAATGAGGAATTTTTAAAATCGTTTTTATCCTTAGAATTCTTTATTTTACGTTTTTTAGTTTATAATTTTTTGATAAAATTGTTGTCAAAATACTTTTTTTGAAAAATTAAATGGTATTAAATTATGTGTTTATGTATACTTCTTGCATATTCTAATAATATTTGAAGTAATATGATTCAGAAAAGTATGGAAGAAAATTCGGAACTTACGTATTAACCACAGCTACAGATTTGGCAAATTTTTTGGTGCCGCCAATCTACACTTAAAATTTTTGGAAAAAATCTTAAAATGAAACACTTTGTCTAAAATCAAAGTAGTAAATCGGATTTCGGTGAATAATGGGCCTATATAGAGCTTAGCATAGATTCAAGACAAACTTCTCTCTCACCTGATTCTATAGCCATTATGAACTCTAATAAATAAGATTCAAAATGAAATAACATTTCCAAAACGGACGTTTACTAAGATAAAGTTTCATGTTATGGACATTGGTACATTTTCGTTATATTTCACTCCATAAAATATTTTGCTATTAAAAAAATAAAATTGCATCTTGTTTTGTTTTTGGCAAGTCCCAAAGACGCATTTTCGTAACACTAAAAAATGGCGACAAAAAAAGAATGCTTCTTTTTTTTTTTTTTTTTTTTTTTTTTTTTTTTTCGTAAGCATTCTTTATTTTACGTTAAAATTTAAATGGGCCTTTCATGCTATACCATTAAATTTGGTAAAACTATTTCTCAGGCATTAGGTTTGAGGTCTTATAAGAATATACCTATTTGTTTTCTCTTTATTTACAAATATTTTTCCGATGTGTTCTGGATGTTCCTTCTCTAAAAAAAAAGAGATACCATTTTGTTTTCGTTTGCATAAGAAAGAAAACAAACATTTTTCTTTTTTAAATTTAATCAGCCACAATAAAGATGGAACGTTACAATGCTACATAAAAGACGTCTCCAGTGTAACTGAATGACTGTTCATATGGAAATCGCAGGGATTCGGCACATACAACAACGCCCAATATAGTTCGTTGCGATCGCGAATACTCTAAGTTTTTAGCATTATGGAATCGTCTGCTCCCTAGTCGCTTATGTGTTAGACCGACTGCTCACGCTGAGCTAACTAGGGCCTGGTTTCTTAGAATAGGTTGGCGTCAGCGGTACATCAACGTCCCGCTGACGCACAGATAAGGCGCTTGTCCTAAGAAACCAGACCTTTACGTTTATTGTTTTAATAAAATTACTGAAATGAATTTCATAAAATTAATAATTAATTTTAATAAAATTTATTATTAATTGTGATGAAGTTATTTTCTCCTTTTTCGTCCTCTTTAAAAATGCAGATTTTCAAATTTTTCTGAAAACACTAAGTTTAAAAATAAAACTTTTCTTAATTTTCTTTTTTGTTGCTTTTGGGATGAATGCTTTAAAAATTTCTAAAATTGAAATAAAATACTTTTTTTTATATTTTAGTCATATGTAGTCAAAGTGTAGTCATTTAGTCAAAATGTGTCAAAAAAACTTAATTATTAAATTTAAGAAAATAAGCAAGCGAAAAAAATGCGTTTTTATTTTTACTTTTTAAAAAAGTTTTGCTTCAAATTTTATGATAAATAAAAAAAATTTTTAGCTCTTAGACAATATAAAAATTTTATGTAGGTTTTTTTTTTCAATGTCATTAAAATTATAAGACTTAAATACAAAGCTGGCAGCACCATTTTCTTTAAATTATAAACTTTTTAAAAACATTGTATAATTTTTTTTCCCTTTTCATCTATTAAATGTATGTTGCAATGTTGCACAACATTTCAAAATTTAACATTTAACGCTATTACACGCAAAAGTGTTCTCAAAAATGTCCCAGTCTCTCTTAAAGTAATATGTCTAAAATGCAGGAGAGAGAAAAAGAAAAAGCACATTTAAATTTCACCGTCATTAAACTTAGGAGAAGTTCGAAACTAAATTTTCTTCTACGTAATAAGGGAATATAAACTTATAGTATTGCAAAAATCATGTAAAGCCATAATTATGCCTATATGATAGAAAAATATTTAAAAAAATTAAATTCTTAAAAAATATAAGATATTTAGTAAAACTAATTATAATAAAATGAATCCATATTAAAATTAATAATAAAATTAGTACTAATTATTAAATAAAGCAGATTTAAAATTAATATTAAAACTAAGCTATAATTTTCCCTTTTTATAGACGTCTATTTTCGTATTTGAAAATTAGAGATTCCTTTATTATAGATGCTGACCAATTTCTTTTCAAAAAGGAAAATTCACTTTTTTTCTACTGTTTTACCCTACTTAAAAATATGTTTATTTTTATTTTTGTCCGCTTATTTTTTACTATTCAGAAATTACCCTAAATTAAAACTAAAAATAAAAATGATTTAATATTTTTGAAAGGTATAAATTATTTCGAAAATTTTTTGTTCCTTTATTCTCCTTAAGATATAACTAACAGCGTAGAACTCTTTTATAAAACATTTATATTAAGAAGAAGAAGAAAAAAAAAATAATATAAGAAGAAAAAAATTACTAAATGTTCCAATCAACAGGTTTCTATATTTAATAACCGTGTCTTGCATCCTAATATGAAGAAAATAAATAAATAACAAAACAAAAGAAAAAATAAATTTAAAAAAAAGAAAAAAAGAACGAAATCAAAACACACCCGACTATCATCTCATCAAAGTATGAGATCAGCATTAGTGGGGGGATGTCTACCTGACAAGTGCGGGGGCGAAAGCAGCTGCTGACGACAGGTATACCTCCGAATGCAGAAGGAAAAAAAATATGTTCGGAGAAAAAAAGAGAAGAAAAAATAGGAAAGAGAAACGACGTCGTCAACATATCTTCGATTGTCGTCACCCCTCATGGACACCTGCGCTTCCTGATTTATCGAGGACGCTTAGGAGGAAGGGAGGGAGGTGATTCCACCTGTGGAGTTTTGCGTGGGCGGGGATGCTTGGAATGATGCTTGAAAACGATTTAGAACTATTTAAATACACCTTTAGGTATCTTTAGTTGAGTGTTTTATGGGAATCATAAAACTAATTTCTTTTTTTGTGTGAAGTTGAAGTTAAAGATAATTTTTCATGCCTAACCAGATAATTAGGAGTATATTGCGAAAAAAAACCGAGAATAACTTTTGGTTAAATGATCGAATGGACCCTTTTTATGACTTAATCTGAATGGTTCGATGCTAATTAATGAATTAATTTCAATTGACAGTACAAAATCAGACACAAAAGCTCTGAATAAACTTACCTTTTCCGACGGATTATGATTTCTAACTCCCAAAATATAAAGCTTTCATTTTGTAATTTAAGATAATAATGTTTGATTAAATGAGATAATTAAATTTCTATACTAGTTTAAATTATGGAATTTCAAGTTACAAAAACCATAACTTGAATAAAATTGGTTAAACAGATTTTTAGAATTTAAAATTTAAAGATGCGACTCCTCTTAAATGTTATTACTCAGGAACTGCCTCACTTTTAAGATCTTGAATCTGTAACTTAAATTAACATAGTATAAAACAATGCAAAAATTCGTTTACAGTACCCAAAAGAAGAAAAAAACGTCACATCTTGAATGACTCTTTATTTAATTATCAGATTTTCACCTATAGGAATTCAAACTTATGAGTTTTAAACTGGCTCGAGGGGGTGATGCTAATTAGTTAGTGCAGACGATGTTTTGAGTTATATAATACACAAAAGAAACATATTTTCTTTGAATAATCATACTTTTTTTTTCTGTGGATTCAAAGTTTTACGCAAGAAATAATTTTTAATAATTGTTTCTTATTTTTTTAATTTAATAAACGAAAAGATTTTGAATTGTAAAGTTTATAAATTTTTAAATAATTTTAAAGAATGTATCTCTATATGGCAATGCATGAAATTTGAGCGAAATGTGTGACTGATGTGGTATTCTTGGCCAAAGATGGCGCCACTGGGGAAAAGGAAGAAGCGCCCCCCTCTGCCCTAAAATAGGCTTGTTGGTATTGACAATCAACATAAGACAACAACAACAACAACAGATTTTTTTTCTTCTGTTGCATGAGATTCTTGTAACAGATATTTTTGTATTGTTGATTTCGAATCTGCAATCTTTTTTTCTCTCCTGTTTTTTTTTTTTTTTTCCTTTGTTTTTTAATGACATTTTCTGTCTTTTATTGTCGAAATGTATAAGTTTAAAAAAGTTATCTATAACAAGGGGTGGCAAAACCGTTGCGAAAAACCTCTAGGGGAGTCAGGGTACATCATCTAGTTTAAAATTGTATAGAGACCCATGTAAAAAGGATATTAATCCATGAAATGACCATGTACAAAGGGATCACTCGGAGCCTTTAATGATAATTTTACTTTTTGCGTATTTCGCTATATCTCGTGAAATTTAGAAGCGAATTGAAAAAATTTTCCACTCAATTATGAAATTCGTTCATGCAAAAAATAACTTTCATTAAACATTTATTATTTTATAATATTTATTTACTATTTATTAAAAAATTGAATCGTAAGGTGTAGAATTTCATTTTAAAAAAACATAATTTTAAATGTTAAAATATAAAAATTGAGCAAATTCGGTTGAATAGTTCCTGAGAAATTAAATTTCGAAATGTCAGACATTTAAAGTTCTATCTCTCAGGACCTATTCAACCGATTTTGCTCAAATTTTGTATTTTACTATGCAAAATTAGATACTTTTTTCGATGGATTTGGATTTCTGAGCCCCAAAATATAGAGGATAGTCGCAATCTAGGAAATAGGGTCCCAATACTCGGGTCTCGAGAGCTGTCCAAAGTTTGGACCTTTTAATGATAATTTTACATTGTCAATATTTCTTTATGTCTCGAGAACTTTTCAAGTGAATCAAAAAAGTTTTTTCCGCAAGATTATAAAATGCAAATTTAATTCCAAGGAAAAATATTTTTTTTTACAATCATTTATAAATTTTTTTTAATATTTTATTTAATAATGGTGATCGCGAAGACACTGTTCTCAGTAGAACAGCAAAGTTAAGCCTCACTGTCATCGGTTCGTAAGGGGATGGATGACCATAACCTGCGTAGGAACCGGGGGTGCGCGGTATCGGCCCACGTATACCGCGCACGAGTAAAGTGCTCGACTACGCACAGATTCAAGCTCGTCTTCCGTAAAGTGCTCGACTTCAAGCGCAGCTACCAAAGCAGAGGAAGTATCAAAATTGTGTGTGTCTTCCTCAGAGATGTTTCTCAAACTGTTGCCAATAGCAGCTGATTGGGCAGCTCTAGTGAGACGTAAAATAAAATACCTTATTTAATAATAATCGAAAAAGTTTTTTTATTGTAATCAATGCAAATTTTTAAATCAATTTAAATAATGCATGTTTATGTGACAAAATACAAACTTTGAACGAAATGAGTCGAATTATGCTGAGCAATTGAATATCAAAAAAGTTGGATTTTACACATTCGATTTCTCCGGAACTTTTCGACTGATTTCTTTCAAATTTTGTATTTTACCACGTAAAATTACATTTTTTTCAGATGCAGGCTTCCTTCCACAAAGAAAAACTTTTTCTTCACATTATTAAATAAGAAAAGAATGCTTATATAAAAAAAAAGTTCTGTACAATTCTACCCAGGGGCACTACGGTTGAATAGTTAACATTTAGGGGTCCAAAATTTGGACCATTTTCTTAACGAAACTATTTTCCAACTATATTCATTACATCTACTCCCTATGTTTCAGGTGACAGGAATCATATATTTTGTCGCGAAAAAGTTGTTTCTTAAGAAAACGTACTTAGTGTCTAATTCCGTTACTCGTTCATCGTCTAATTAATTAGAATATTTGAGATCCCCCCCTCGAACTATTATAATAAATCTAAGTACGAAAATTCCATCATCAAATTAAAAAATATTGTTTTTTTTTGCGTACTGTGTACAATATATGTAGCAAATTACTGGAATAGTTTTGTGCGTAGTGGAAAATTCCAAGAAATCATCATTGAAAACTCATTTTAGAACTTACAAAAACTTTTATTATGCAAGAAATAAAATAACATAAAACTTTCTGGAAAATATAATCAACGAGAGTATTCTACTCTCCAAAATATCGTTTCATACTCTTTTAGCAATACAAATCGATTCTCGACCTCTGTCTTATATAAACATCTAATGTTTAATCAGAAACACTTGCATAATGAGGGTAAAATAAACTACACTTACTACAGGATACCCGCAAATGAGATCGTGTGGGTAGCTCCATCCTGATGGGTTGTTGAAATGTGGCCTTTGTCTACGTTAGCAATTGTTCTTTCCATTCTATTTTAAGTAAGCCAAGCCCATCAAGTATCAATTCTCTTAAGTGATGCAATTCTATATTTTTACACAAAGATTCTTTCACTCTATATTTCTTACTTAACACAAAGACAGGCACGAAGCCATGTAGAACATTAAAAAAACTAATTTAGCGTCGAAAATCCCGGGTACACAAAGCAGAACTATATCACGTATACAATAAAATAAATAAACAAATTTTAGATCTAAGGTAAGTAAAAGATGTAGGCAAGAAAAGATTATATTTCAAGAAAATCTTTGTGAGATATAGAGATGTATTTAATTAATTTCACGTTAATTGATATTCTAAATGTAGAGAAACTTAGCTTAACTTTAACGCGCAATTTTGATTATAAACGATCAACAGTATGAGTACACCAAACAATACCATCTGAAAAGTCCAAAAGGAGGGCATTACGAAGCCTTTGGGGAATCTCTGTAGAACAACTAACTAATTAAGAATAACGTAGGTAAAATGCTAAACTTTATAAAAACCATGAATGATCTCACATTACAAAGCCCCACAGCTGACCTGATCTCAACAAGCAGACAGTGAGCCCGGCAACATTAGCTGTTGTCCGTGGAGTTATAATCGTTAAATGTACTATATAAAAAAATTGTGATATTTCGTCCATTGTCTTGTGTTTGTAAATGTTTATTTTGTAATAATGTACCATAGCCTTTTTGTAATAACCCCGATGCTTGCTAAGCACAAAATACATGCCCACCCCACAATCAACCACGGACTGGCTCACAATGACAGCCAACGAGGTTGATCACCATACTGACCTGATCACTAGTCACTAGGAGTAGGTAGTGAGTCCAGCAGCACTGACAGCTGTCCGTAAGGCCAAATATGTCAAATGCAATGAAACAAATTACAAAAAATAAAACGTTGTGCTGCGGTTTACTATTATTTGCAGTATTGTGTAAGTAAATTAATGCTGTTAGTATCAATATGTTTACCTGTGGATGCCACAATAGCCAATTTAATTTTATTGTTACCTGTTGTTAATGAATCGATCCTGGGGGCTGGACATCGAGAAAAGGTAGAAACTCTTTTAGTGAACACCTCCAAGTATGAGTTAGAAGGAATGAGGAGCCTTCTTGGAGGAGGTTTTCAAATAGGAAGTGAAGAAGGTGTGTTGGACAAAAGGTAGCACAACGGGAGGAAAGTGCACATAGGACACCCCTCCAAGTTCTGCCGACGTTTCAATACACCTTTCAGATCATCCTAACTTTTCTATTCTTTTTTAAAAAATATTCCACTGCCAGTATAACATGCTGGCACATAAACGTGTCAGGGTCGCCAAAGCTTCAAGTATGAGTTGGGCGAAACATTGCACTAGTTGCAATGCCACCCTGAAGGCGACAGGACCAGTTCTATGGATCCAGTTGTCGGTACCACTGGAAGGCAAAAACAAAACTCAGTTTCGGTTTTCCGGAGACCACGTTTCTTAGCAGAATTCTTTTTTTTCTTCTCTCGATCAAATCACTCGGGACACATAGCAATAGCCCACTAGCCTAACCAAAACTAATTCAATACCCAGTCTCGGTGCAGTTAAGTTACCAACAGTGTATATCACTACTACTCAATTCAATCATCAATCATAATTATTCGTTACTTTTCATCATTAATATAGGATTTTATTTGTATAACTAATGATACCTATTCTTCATCCACTTTAATTGTAATTCCACATTGATTATATGTAATAACAATTGTAATCATAGATAGAGTAGCCACTGTAACTGGATTAATCATCTACAACATATGTTACGTCTGATATTTTTGTAAATACACTGTCTTTAACAAGAGGATCCCCACCATCGTAACTTTGTTAACAATTGTAATCCCGTATCTGTTACCTATTGTTATCATGGTAATCCTTTGCAACTTTAAATTATTGTAGTGTTTCATAATTAATATTGTTAAAATAGTGTAGTGTATATAACTGTAACTGTAACTATTAAAATTTTTCAGACTGCCTAGCCTGAAAAGGCTATCTGCTCTTTCATCTCAGTTGAAGTAAATATAAGGAGGAGGCTACGTATAGCGTATGGTTAATAAATCGCAATCACATAAGTGAAACAAGAATAATCTAGGTTAAATAAGTTGAGTCGCAATTGATATATAATAAGCAAGGAAAAAATAAGATGATAAATATTTACAAGAACAAAATTATTTACATTATTTACAAATGGTTTGGACTACCTCTACACTCCCTCGCCTCCTCCCTGACGGGCTTCATTGGTGTAGAGTGCAGAGTTCATCCAGGGAAATTTAATTGAAGCACTTTGACATTACGCAATCGTTGAGAAAAAAAGCGGTGATGGGGCTAAAATTTTTGTTGTTATCGATGAAGTCGATGTCTAGAAGTTTATTAAAGTCACAAGTGTCGCAGTTTTAGTGTATATACTGTAACAATTTGTAATTTATACTGTACTGTAATAAGTTGCAATATTGTAAATTTAACTGCAACACTGATAATTCCTAAGAGGTTCCCCCCTCCCGACAGGCACGCACGACCCCAATGCAATTTTATTTTAATTTACAATTTTTATTCTAGTCCCGCAGTGGACTGATCGTAAAGACGCGGCGGTTCTCAGTAGAACACTTAAGTCAAGGGGTGTTGCTTTAAAGATCCTGTGTTACTAAGGCACGCACCTGCGATCCAAATAAAGAATTACAATAGCTGGGAATATTGATCGAAAATAAATCATAAAGTGTAAATAGAAATATGGGGGAAGGTCTAACTGGACACCGAATTCAAGCATCACTGGCTTCGGTCAGAGTGTGGGTGGGTAAACACTTTGATCAGCCTGCGTAGGGACCGAGGGTAAGCGGCATCGGTCCTCTTTAAATTGTTGTACCGTAAAGTGCTCGACTTCGCGCGCAGGTCGTCGGGCTACCAAAATAAGCGAACCATTTCCTCTGCAGAGGATCAAAATTGCGATAATATGTCTTCGGATCATCCTCAGGGATGCTTCCCAGAACGTCGCCAATAGTCCATTGTGCAGCTCTAGTTCTACGTAATTAAAGTACCTACCTGCCTACCGAAATAAACTTAAAAATAAAGAAACAAACAGTTCAGAAAATAATGAAAAAACTCGATTCTTTCCAGAGCCCAGACTTTCCCTTCTGAATCCTTTTCGTCTTCCATTCTTCTCGCCATTCTTCTTATTCAAACCTCGTTCCTTCAATCTTTTTGTCTGGCATAAACCATAAATTATACTAAAGTATTTCTAATTGTTTTTAAACTACCGCTTAAATATATTTTTCAATTAAAATCTTCATCATGGCCTCCCTGTCCGAACGGTATGGCTCTCTAAACGTTGCGCGAAGCATGGAGGTGGCTGGTTCGAATCCCGCCATAATCCTGGATGTCATTCTCTGAATTGTTCTATCTGCCCTTCATCTTAACAAAAGTTTATAAGCCTAAATTGAGCACACAAGCCTGCCCCAATGTATGTCATTTCAATAACGCAATCTCCATATATATTATGAGAGTTTTAAATTTTTTAATTAAAAAAAGGGCGAAAATATTTGTTGCCGGTTGTTAAAGTATCAGTATAAGACTTATACTGATACTTGTTAGTTAACTTGATTATTTCTATGCGATAATTAAAATCGTAGTTACTTGCTGTGTAGTTCTGTTTGAACAGCGTTCAATTGCCTTTAAAATGATATGTATTTGAAAACACCAATGGTTAGAGAGTACACAACATTTTTTGTAATAATGTCAAGTTGGAAAAAATCATAATTGGATATGAAATATGGATTGCATATTCTGAATAATATTGGCTTGATATTTTGGATGGAGTTGAACTAAAATTACTTCTAAATTTGGTGCAACATTTATTTGGTATCAAATGGAGCGTCATTATCTGCACCCGTTTTGAATGAGTCAGTAGGATTCGAGGTACCATTATTATGATTCTAAGTATAAATGATTTTCTGATTAAACAAATTTAGAACGTTGCGAGATCAATTGTGAGGAAACTTTTTTACTAATTTAGAATATAGAATTGATGCTTCTGTGATAAAAAAAATTTTATGCTAACAACCGTATTTCGTTATTTTTCCAACCGCATTGATGCGTTTAGCCAATAAAATATTATGAGTTACAATTTTTTTTACATATTTTAGATAAAGGAAACAAAAAATTTATTTTATAATATAAAGAATATGCTTAAAGTAATTCTTAAAGTAATGCTTAATTAAATTAAAACTTATTTTTGCATGTGTGATATATAAAAGGATTTACAATAAAAAAAGAAAAAATTTTTTAAATAATAATAAATTAATACATTGAAAATCGGAAAAACTATTAACATAAAGATATAACCTCTTCATCAACTCGCACGATATCGACAAAATTAGTGCTTTCTGATGTAGCATTAATATAGCCAAAGAAAAATGTACCAATAGAATAGCGTGATGAACACCAAGACAAATGAGACCTATACGTTTACATAGTTTAAGTAAAAGCAACACGAAAAATCAGGTAATTTTATGCATATGTTTAGGTATTAAAAGCATGAACTGCGTTGGAGTATCCCAAAACTTTTGATTTTAATTTTATGAACTTTCGTTTGGTGTTTGTTAAATTAATTAGTTGCTATTATCAGTTGTTCTAAAGACTAGCGCCACAAATTAATAATTTTCATTCTTAAGAAATTTTTGCTTCTAGAAAAAGTTGGAACCCAAAACCATATTGTCTCAAAACTTTTGCTCCTTACTATAGATAAGAACATTTCTATTCAGTGTTTATTTACCTGTAAGTGTGGCCACCTGTCAAATTTATCTTTTTTTCTTTTAAAAAATAATTTAATTAAAAGAAAGAAAGAAAGAAAAAACATTGCTCATTTTGAAACAAAACATTATTTTTAAAAACCACAACAGTTTCTAATATATACCTTCATTTTTAAATATTTCAATATTTGTTTATGAAGAAAAATCCTTACTAAGCATTAGAATAACTATTTTTTATGCCATACCATTACCTAATGTAATGCATTAACCAATTATTCCAAATTCCACAAACCACAAACATTTATTTATGTCACGTCTGCAAAACATAAAATCCAATACAAAATCTAACAAACGATCTTCTCTTCCAGTCTTCTCGAAAATCGAACACGCCAATACAAGTACCGTGTTTGAGAATCGTTTTCCAAACGGTATTTGGTGAATATTAAATTAATGAGGTGGATTATGATGAGGATGGGTGGGAAGGACGGGGATGGAATGAAATTACAGCAGGTGCTTCCGGTTGGCGGCGACGAAATTTCGTGGGAACCCGGACAGGTATAGGAAGGGATGGACGCTGCAAAAGCGTTCTATGAAATGTCCGATAGCGTTTTTTCTCAAAAATGTGGGGGGAGGTTCAAAAAGGTGCGATGTGAAGGTACCTTAAATTCTGAGAGTTAAGTCGTTTGCGTGTAAGAAATGTTCTTAATTGAGGGGAATAAATGTTAATATTTTTGTTGTATGATTATTTTCTTTGAGAAAATAGACGCAATTTATCGTTATATACTTAAAAAAGACGTCGAATAATATTTAAGAAAATTCTTATGGCTGTTATCATAATATTAAAATGCAGACAAACTCTTCATTTACATTATATTTCCATGCACCGAACTTATGAAAGTTGAACACACTTTGCCGTGCATTGCTATGATGTTTCAGACAGTCAACTTGTTGAATAAGATGAGTCATTTATTTATTTTTTAATTATTGACGTTATTTTTAGGTATATTATGTTTTAATTTATTTCTATATATCATGAATTAAAACTAAAATAAAAACAATCTTTTTCTTTTTAATTGGACTTTAAAATTTTCCATTCGACAAATATTCCATACTTTTTCAGAAATAAGATTGATTTCAAAATGAAATACAATTAATTATATAAATTAAACTGATTTCTACAACAAAATCAATTATGTATATATATATATATATTTAATTATCCATGCTAGTTATTTATGACAAATAATTAATTAAAATATAATTAAAATATAATATAAATGCCCAAGAATATTTAGGCAAATTGAAAATTTAACATTGTATTATTCATTTAATCTTAATTTAGTTGTACAGTACGTAAAAGAGAAAAACGAACCAGCCTGGATAACTTCCGATCTAATGATTGGATTTTTACGCTCTAGAACTCGATCTTAATGGTTGGAGGGGAAGGCCTCAAATATGCTAATTAATAAATGAGAACACAAAAGGTACTTTATTTGAATGATTTGATAGAAATTATAATTAAATACTCTGCACAATGTATAGAAGTTCGAAACACTGATGAAGCAGGAAGAATTAAAGAAACCCAAAAGATCTGATGTACAGTGCGAAAGAAGAAAAACGGACCACCCTGAATAACTTTTGATCTAATGATCGAGTCTACACATTGTAGGACTCAATCTTAATAGCTCGAGGGGTTGATCTCAAATATGCTAATTAATAAGTGCAGACGATATTTTAAGTTACGAAATCAGACACAAAAACGTACTTTCTCTGAATGAGCATACCCTTTTTCGACAGATTTGGATTTCTGACCCCCAAAATATAGGGAATAACCGCAATCTGGGAAATAAGGTCACAATAGTTTGGTCAGATCTTTTATTTTTACGTATTTCGCTATATCTAAAGAATATTTTTGAAAGAATCGAAAAATATTTGAACACAATTATAAAATTCGTTTATCCAAAGATAATTTTATGCGAAAATAACTTTTAGTTAATATTTATTATATATTATTATTTTATTTTATAATAGTCGAAAAAACGAATTGTAAGGTATACATTTTTTACTTCGTTTTAAAGAATGTAATTTTGCATGGCAAAATACAAATTTCAGAGAAATCGGTTGAATAGTTCCTGAGAAATCGAATTTCTAAAAAAATCGTATACAAAGTAAAAGACGTAATCCCAAATTTATTTGTTGCAAAGCCTTTAATAGTTTCCCAAACGCTTAACTCGTATTTATGTTTGTTTTTATGGTCAGCTTTTATTAATATTTCTAGAGTCCGCTATTTCGCATGTTTAGGAGATTTTACAAGTTTAGGCTAACTAATTTGGTGAAATTTAAATGCATAACATAATACTTTTTGAAAGTTTTTTTTCTCCACTCAACTTACGAAGAATATCAGACAGTATTGTAGACGTTTTTAATGACTGGAAAATCACAGGATAAGATCCAGTTTTTACTCACTGACTTCCCTAATTTTTGGGTTGTCATCAGCAAAAAATTTATAAAAATCATCGAGTTATCCGTTTCACAATTAGGTACTTGCACTTCAAGAAAAAGAAGATCATGGATATCCATACATGTGACCAATGACGCCAGCTGATCGTTTAGAGGCTAAATGGCTTGCTAAAGTTGAGCTAAATTTCTCCACATAAGTCAGAACGAGCAGTTAATTAAATACAGCGCTGTATAGCGTATCGAATTTTTTTGAAATATAATTTTTTTTTCGTCTACGTCTTTCACATGCATGTCTTAACTTAGATTTACTATTTGTTAAGGTATTTTATTTTAATCGTGAATATTTTTGTTTTGAGTACCTGGAAACTTTGATGCATAATTAGTTTGTTCATGTTCTACATGGATTCATACCTATCTTTGGGTTATGTAAGAAATATATAGTGACAGAATTGAAATTTTTGTGAGGAATCTTTTTGAAAGAATATAGAATGTGTCGCTTAAGAGAATGGATACTTGCCGGTCTCAGCTTATTCGAAATAGAATGGAAAGAACAGTTTCTAACGTAAACAAATCCCATATTTCAACAACCCATCAGGATCGAGATTCCCACACTACGTCACTTGCAGGTATCTCATTATTATTTTGGGGGGCAAATTACATTAATATGTTATTACAAAGCCCCGTTAAAAAGATTACTTAAATGATTTAGAACTTAACGATCAGCTTCATGCACATTATGATGATACATACATAACTGTATTTAATATATTAGCCTGTTTGGTAAATAAAACTATTAAATGACAGTTGAGAACTCGACATTATTTTCATAAGAATAAATCTTCAATTTCAAATGTTATTTTGAAAAAATGATTACAGAGTAAAATTATTTACGTTCGCTAATAAATCGAAATACAGTTCTAAGATAAATGCTTGGAGGCGTTAACCAAACACAATTCTTTTTACTACATTTATAAGTGTAAAGCTTCAATTTTCGTAGAAATAAACTATTGTAAAAAATGTCGAATAAAACTGTGATAAAGGGATTTACTGCGAAGCAAACAAATAATAATTGTTTGGCATTTATTGTGGGTTGGCAAGCGATAGCGAGCAGAGAGTGGATCACTCCATTCTAAATAGGGGTCAACTTAAATAGGTGGTCAAAACTTGCAAGAATGGCCAATGTTCATTATAAATTTAGTTTTAACATTTTGCGAACTTTGATAATAAGATGAAATATAGTTTGTTGTCTAAAATGTATTATGATATGCCTTATTTTATAAAAAAAAAATGATGCATCCACGTAAGGCCCTCTAGCGGTGACATCTATTAATGTAAGATATTTATTGCTGGCTCTATCTATTTTGATTATAAACCACTAACTAAAAGTAGCCAGGAAAATGACAGATTTTCTTGGGACAAACAAATTATTGACAGAAAAAATTTATTTAAACGAAGTTTTTGTAAATAATTCCCTCTGCGTATATTCTAGAAATGCTTACACCGGTTAAGATAAAAAAAAATAAGATAATGAAAAATTTATAGGAGATTTTGAAGCTAGTTATTATTGGAAACATTGTTTGAGACATGCCAGGAAAATGACATTTTGAAGTTAAAATAAATTTTTTAACTATACAAAACAGTCAATGCTAGTACAAAGTTATTTTAAAATGCTAACAGCAATGCTATTTAAAAAAAAGTTATTTTTAAACTTAATTTTTTAAAAAAAAAGTTCTTTTAGTATTATAGTATTAGATCTTGGAGCAAGGGACAGTGAATTGTCATATTTCGTGAGAATCACCCATATATATATATATATATATATATATATATATATATAGATATATATATATATATATATATATATATATATATATATATGGGTGATTCTTTTTAAACATGAAAATTCGGACCAAAAAATTTCTTCAAATTTAAAGTCTTCAAAATAATCTAAAAATTTTTTTTGTATACTTCTTTAGTTACATTTATTAATATCTTACAGACAGCTGTAGAGTTTATTGACATTTTACTCGAGAAAAAACATATAATAGAAATTCACCAAATCTTGAATGCCAGGAAAATGGCATATTAGCTTAGAAGTTTAAAAAACAGTCATTTTAAGTTAATAGTAAGTAATTCAACTTAAGCCTTTATGTTAGATGGACCCTAAATTGCTTAAATTAATTCTTTTTATCCACCGTAGAAAGAATCAAATTTTTTTTGTTGCTGATATGTACAGAATAAAATTGCGTATAATAATCAATCATTAAATAAATAAATAACTTTGATTACATCCAACCATATTACAATCATACATAAACTTGGTATTAGGCTAATATTTGCTTTTCCTCCTTACAGTATTAGCAGTTAAAAAATTTTTTGGTAACACTTGAATGTCCTGGCATTCATAAGCCAGGAAAATGACAAATTCGCCATTTTATAGCATATAACTTTACTTTAATTTAATATTTTGGCCTAAGACGTTCACATTCTGCAGAAAACAACAGGATTTCTTAAAATAACTCAGATAAATCTATGTAGTTTATGTTATTAAGGATTTCAAGAAGCCAGGAAAATGACAACACAAAAACCTACTCATCTTGAAAATTTTTTTGAAATACATTTTGAACCAGAAAATTTTTCTTTATTCATGAAACAAGACATGTTCATATAGGAGGGTATCTAATCAATCTATTAACGTAAGATATTGATTGCTGGCTCTATCTATTTTGGTTATAAACCACTAAATAAAAGTAGCCAGGAAAATGACAGATTTTCTTAGGACAAACAAACTATTGACAGAAAAAATTATTTTAAACGAAGTTTTTGTAAATAATACCCTCTGCGTATATTCTAGAAATGCTTACACCGGTTGAGATTAAAAAAATTAGATATTGAAAAATTTATGGGAAGTTTTGAAGCTAGTTATTATTGGAAACATTGTTTGGGACATGCCAGGAAAATGACATTTTGAAGTTCAATTAAATTTTTTAACTATACAAAACAGTCAATGCTAGTGCAAAGTCATTTTAAAATGCTAACAGCAATGTAATTTAGAAATTTTTTTTAAAAAAGTTCTTTTAGTATTATAGTATTAGATCTTGGAGCAAGGGACAGTGAATTGTTATATTTCATGAGAATCACCCATATATATATATATATATATATATATATATATATATATATATATATATATATATATATATATATATATATATATATATATATATATATATATATATATATAGAATGCATTATTTTTAATATGTTGAACATTTATAAGAAAACGAGGCAACTTTTTAAAAAACCTTTATTTTCATGTTACTAAATCACCATTTTTCAATAAGTTGAATATTAACCACTTAAACTCAACTATTTTTTTGTAGAAGATTGAAAAAGACTGAGTTATCTCGGGCTTTTAAGTAAAATAAAGGGTTAAGAAACCTTATTTCAAAAAATTTATTCCTTAAAACTTCTTTTTCCACTTCTCAGAAGATTTTTTCCCTTGGTTATTAGAGAACTACCAGTATATTTTAAAGTTTACACTGCTTCTGACTCAATGGAGACGCCAAAAAGCTTCGATAAAATTCTCTCGTGATAAAATTTAATAATTTTATCATGGCACCTTAGTGCATGGCATGTAAACCATTTAATCGGTTAAATTTGCCTTTCAGTTTTGTGTTTTTTACTAAATGCTTGATAATAAAAACTGTGAACGAAAAATTATCAAAGGAATGCTTAAAATACCGTTTATATTCGTTTTATTAAACAAACTAAAGGTTTTTTTTTTTTTTTATCAGAAATGTCATTACTATATAGTACATTAATTTTCCTAGAATTTTTTTCCCCGCACATTTTTTGTAAATAATTTACTTATTATTAATATTTTTATTTTAATAACTAATTACAAGATGATAGCACTATAAAGTTGAAGTCATGTAATAGATTATTGGCATTTTTTCTAAGATAGCTTTTATAAAAATAGAAAAGGCCTGACCCACTCATATTTCCAACTTCAATAGAATTTACAACATTTGATCAAATCATCTATTTAGACACGGAAACAGAAGTAAAGATAGAAATCAACACAAACAATAAAAATTCTTTTCTAATTATTCTTTATCCGTAACAAAATATCGTAACCTCAGAGAAAAACTCTCCTTAGAGGAATCATTATAGTAATTAAATAAGACGATAACCAAGAATCGGTGTTAAAATATCGATCAACAGCATGGCTGAAAACCATGCATAATTCGAATCCGTGAAGCTTCTCTTTTTTAATTCAATTTCACCGTGGACTTTTCATGATATCGGCGTGGGCATCTAAATCAACTACTCATTCGAAACTAGTCCATTCTCACGTTGGCGAACCACCATGGCCAAAGTATTTTTTTCTCACGCCGTTGCTCAAATTATGAATCAGTCCACTTTGCTTTGCGAGAAAATAAAATAAAAGAGCAAAATTGTTCTATCAACTATCGATAACTGGTTTGATTAATAGCGCATTAATCGGCTACTTGGTTTCCGATAGTAGATTTACGATGTGTGGAAACAAGCGTTCGAATGTAATCAATTTACTCTTCGCACATTAATAATTCGAACGCAGCAACGGTGGCGGTTTCGATTCCACTCACAGACAAAAAGGCAAACGATAAATGTTTTTTTTTTTTCCAACAATCAATGGGTTGCCAGATCCCCCATCTGTAATGACGGTTTCCCGTCACGGCTGCCAGATTCCAATTCATCAGAACTTCGCAGTGAAGTTCGAAATCTGAGGTAATAATGAAAATCGGAATAAATGAGAAGTTCTTAGAGGGCAGACGTGATACTCAGATGTTGTTATTATATTTTTTCTTCTCGCCTTTAATGTTATTGACGAGCTCTGTTATTACAGGATCGATCAGCAAATGGATGGAATAAGGCGCCGAAATACTCATTTAAAGAACCAAAATTTTAATAAGAGGCTGCTTTCGTCGTAATAAAAAGGAACATTTGCTTGTTTGCCAAGTTTGGCTCCTTTCTCTTAACCAAAGGAATATTTACTTTGAAGACTAAGGCATGCTTAAAATTTTTCCTTCCAATCTTTCACTTACTTTTTTTTGTGTTTGCAAATTAAAAGGAAAATTAATTTATTTTTATTATACTCTTAGGAAGAAAAAAAAAAACAATTTCTAAATAAAATTGTTGGCTTCGTTTCAATAAAGACGTTATGAGGAAATGTAATACTTCTTGGATATTATAGCTGATTGATATTTATTGTGTGTTAAAATTAGCTGTCTTCATCATGGATCGAACAATGTAACTCAACCCACTGATTAAACTAACAAATTCGAGGTTTGACAGTAGATTTGTCTTACCTTATTTCTAAACATTCTAAACAAAAGTATATATTTGATGTAATTTTAAGTGTCTGCATAAGAGTTGCTTTTGTACTTATTAAAGGGAGTTTTGTAACTTGTACGAAATGATCATTTTTGGTTTGGTTTTTCATAAAAACTACTGAGCTGCTTTTCAAAAATTTTAAGAAATTCTAATAAAGTAAATTTTGATTTTAAAAATCTTTTTTTTTCTTTCAAATTCTAATATATACCTAGGTAAGAACATTTTACCAAAAAATATTATTCAAATATTTTTTAGATTATATCTTTATTTTTATTTATTTATTTGTTTTTTAAATGTTTTTGTTTTTAAAAAATTTATGTGGAATAAAATGAAAGGAGTAATATGAACTAAAAACATATTTCATTCTTAGACAAAAGTAATTTTTAAAATTTTAATTTTAAAATATGTAACAAAATAAAAATAATTAAAACTAAAAACTGAAAAATATTTTTTTAAATATTTTATTTTATTTATTTTACGACATTTTATCTTTAAATATTATTTTTAAAAATGTATAAAATAATATTTAGAAATATTATTTTCTATATTTTATTAAATACAAAGTTAATCATTTTAGGATAAAAGTAAGTCGTAAATTCATCTTAATGAACAGCATTAAAATTAAGTTGAATTTACATGCTTGGATGCATGTAATAATGCATGGAAATAAATGCACCAAAACCTGTAAATTCAACTTAACTTACATGTTCTGACGGAGAAACTTTCGACTTAA
Organism: Parasteatoda lunata; assembly: GCA_949128135.1. Lineage (NCBI taxonomy): Eukaryota > Metazoa > Arthropoda > Arachnida > Araneae > Theridiidae > Parasteatoda > Parasteatoda lunata. The sequence goes on along the minus strand of OX421979.1, from coordinate 5,070,630 downwards.
CCAAGTACAAAATTTAATTTTTTTAAAAAATATTTGTTCCTCTTATAATGAATTTCAACATCTAAAATTGTTTGTACTTCATTTAGTGCATGTTATTTTCCCCATTTCAAAGTATTCTAATGAAATATTTTAAAAAAATATTAATTATAGTAGACTTTTCCTTTTTTTTTAATAAAAAAAGAAACATACAATATGTAAAAAAAAATTTCTTTAACATTTATATTGTTACTTACTGTAGCGTCATTTCATTTGCAGTCAATTAAAAAATTTTGAAAAATCAGCATTTTTTTTTTTTTTTTTAGTTTAAAAATGTACTTCTTTTTTTTGCGATTATAATTTATTACGAGTTTACATAGCATAAGTCGAAATTTGATGGTTAATCTAGACATTATTAAAACAATTATTAGTTGTTGCTACTTATGCCTCTTGCCAATCAGCAAGCCTGCATGAAATCGAGCGACATTTTTATGGCAGAAGGTGTATTACGTTGTTCTTTTCAGTGGTGCCATCTATGGCTAAGAATACAACGTTAGCCATACACTCGACACAGCCCGTTTTAACAGGAGGACTCAAACATATTCCACTCATTTAACCACTGATCGTCATTTTGACTTATACCAAAGAAATATCAAACTCTAATTCAGTAGTATTGAATTGTTATGGGAACTTCGTGACTCCAATAGATTTAACGAGCACCAGTCACCATTTAATACACAGGGATTCTTCAGCTAGAGGGATTGAAACTCCTGTTCTCGCAAACATGAGCCCAGCGTCCTACCAACCAGACTATCCAGGCAATTATTAGATATTAAACAATTATTAAAAAAATGGACTATATTTGGGGAAATGTTAAAAGTTATTTGAAAGTGAAACAGCTGTCCTTGAATTCGTGCTAATTTTTAATAACACGATACTCTAAAACAAAGAAAAGTATTTAACGACTTTTAAAACAACTTTATTTATTTATTTTTTCTAATGAATACAATTAATCAACAATCAATTGATGGATGGAAAATGTCGAAACTAGACTGTCTAAGCATTAATAGCATTGTCTAAACATTCAATAAATAGTTGATAATTTTAAAAAATTAACTTCTTTGCTACATAATAAATAGCAAATATCAAATGTAACGGACTTTTTGTTGTTACTTCAAAAATGCCCGAAATAAATTGTTCCAACACTATTACATGATTAAAGACAAGCATCGCAGGAAACTGTTTTACAACAGCAAAGGTTTAAAACTCAATATTTTGTCGTTATTATCCGATAAATCATCCTTCAAAAATCAAATGTTCCATTACTATATACAAACATTGAGAATCAACTGTTTGATTTCTGTTATGTTATAAATAAGAAATACCAAATAACTCTAACATCGTTTTTATCTGTGAATAGCAATAATGGGAATCTCGTAAATATAGGAACTTTTATATCATTGCTATCTGATAAATAGAAAATTGTTAAATCACTGTTACGTGATAATAATGTCAAAAATCAACTGCTCAATCAGTTTTCTGATGGATTGCAAACTTCAAAATCAACTATTTCAGCAATCATTGCTGCCTGATAGATGGCAAATTTAAAAAAATAACTGTTCCAACATTGTCGTGTAATAAATCCACTGTTCCGTCTTTTTTTATTTTTTTATTTTTTATTTTCAATTCTTTTTTAATAGCAAACTTCTAAAATCAACTGTTTCTTTCATCATTTTTATTATTTGATACGAGTATATAGGTTGTTTTTATTAGTTGATAATATTTAATATCTACCTGAAAAATTGCTTTTCTTGATGGCTTTTGGAACATTATACAATTTTTCTTTACAACCTTAACTTTAATAGACATTTTCAATTACAAAAATCATAATAGTAACAGGTTTTCCCTAAAATAATTAGGAAGCTTGAAAACTTCTTAAAATCCTTCTCGAAAAATCATGTGTTATAGATTTGGTGGAAATTATAGTTGCATATTAGTATACGTCACTTAATCAGGTTCTTTTCAACCCGTCGTTTGGTTTCCGGTACTTTTGAATCAGTCTGACGCTTTTTTGGCTTATTGGTGTAAAACTACATACCTTTAGGCTAATTGGAAAATGTTTCATTTATTACTAAAAAAATTAGATAAGATAGTTAAGTCTTAAAATCTTATTAACAATTTATTTCAATAAAACTTAGCAAATTCCGTGTAATTGAGTCATTCTTTGCACAGTATTTAATTAGACTAAAGGTTGAAAGTCAGAAGATTCTACAAATTAAGAAATTTTGAAGATTTTTCCCATCTGCCTGGTGCATTTCAAAATGCCAGCTACGTTTACAATGCGTCAAATTATTTTATTAGCCATCATATACGTAGGGTAACAGTTAATTGAAAATCTATGCTTCAATTATAACGAGAAAGTCAATGCAAATATATGAAACAAAAAAAAAAGCATTAAGTATTTCAGAAACATAAAGTATTTAAATATTTAAGAAGCGTAATATATTCATAAAGAGAAAGCATTTTTGAAACTTAATTCTATGCCTTTCGGAAAGAATAAATATCAAAAATATCATTTTCATGTGCTCATTCGAATTCTTTTTAGAAACGTGTTGAGAATTTCGAACAACGTCATTTATTAGCGTCTAACAATTAACCAATAAAATTAGTAATTATCAATTATCAATGAAGTTTGACCTCTCCCAAATATATTCCATTATTAATCTCCCATTTCTAATATGATTTTAGACCACCCAGATTTTAATCCTTTTCAATCACTAACTCGATTTCTCAGAGGGAGTTTTTTGGCGATCGTTTTTTTTTTTTCATTCCATCATTTGCAACCCCGTTTCGCCATTTTATAGCCCAAAGGCAATTTAACACGTCTTTAGGCGGAACATTTATGCCGACATTTATTTTAGTCTCAACACCTTCTGACGTAGGCAGTAGATGTAAAAAATAATAATAATAAAAAAAAAAACAATTTCGACTTCTGCGATAACAAAACTAAGAAATAAATAATAAATATCACATCCTTAACCAAAGCGTTCTGCCACTGAATCACGATTTTTTTTGTTGCGCACCCTGGTCGAAGGAAGACTATTAGTCTATCGCGCCGCGGCACGTAGTCTTCACAAATGCTTAGTCAAATAAATAGCTCTTCTGTATAATTACACGCTTTTCTAGAAGTCCGAAAAGCTACCTATTAAAAGTCAAAGGTATGAAATAGAAGAGTACAAAAAAATGCTGCATCACGATTTTGTGGTGCGAAATTCGCACGTTAAAAAGGCGTCAAAAAATTGCGGAGATTTTGGGCCGATTATTCTGTTTATCTTTCGATAAATGGTTTGGACCTATAAGAAGGTGTGCTGTTCAGGTCAGATATTAAATCATGAGTTATATACTTGGAGTATATTCGAGTCTCACCTGTCTTGCTGGTGGCAACACCTCGTTAAATACTTTGATGCTAAGTTTTTTTTCTTTTTTCTTCCCCTCAAAATAATGAGTCTTAATGCCGTCTGTCTGCAATGTAAAAGTTAAAGTAAAGTGTTTATTCGCATTTTCTGATATTTAGTCAATATTCTACCATCAATTGATATTAATTCACTCATTTTATTGATTCATTCCCTTCCAACGTTATTAGTTCATCTAAAAAATTTAATCTTTATTGTACGAGTAACATCACTTGATTTCAATTGTTCATTTCCATCATTATTAGGTTGTTTGACACTATTCAATCATTTTTTCTAACATTTTAATATATATATTTGTTACGCTTTGAAAGCATAAACATTGTAAGTTCGTAGTGTGGCCGGTGCTTCTTGAAAAAGATACAGGAAAATGCAGGAATCATAATATAATTTTATTAAAGTAAGGGCCAGAGCACCAGAATGAGAACATTACGTGCTGGTGGATAGATAGAGAAGAGCACATTTGACCTTGGAAAGAGGGTTTTTATATCTTTCTGGACAATATATTTAAATATTAATAGGTCTCAGTAGCTGGGGACTGATCAATTTCCCAAGCTACTAAAGCCACATCATCACATTTTTTGAGATAATTAGATCAATATTATTATTTTTTTGTGGGAAAGGTTTTAAACGTTTGCGCGTTAGATACAAGCACTATTTATGGATTAGATTTAAAATATAATTATTTTAACATTACATAATATATATATATATATATATATATATATATATATATATATATATATATATATATATATATATATATATATATATATATATATATATATATATATAACGTCGTTGCCGAGTGGAAGGATTAAAACAGGTCTAAGGCCAGGAAGGAGGGTACAAAATTTATTTACTAATTATTAATCAGAGCAGTCACGAGAGTGAGTTTGAAAAGTTGCGCTCCTTGGTTATATGTTAGGGAAAATCTTGCAAAGTAAATCCGTAAAATGTTTCAATTTAGGGAAAGAGGGAAATCTTAGAAATTACTATTGGCTAATTAAATAGATCACGCCATTCCCAGGAAGCTTAAAGGGAGAAATGTCTTTATTTAAATTTATGCATAGTTGGGCCAAAAATAGATTTAGAAACAGGATGTGGCTTTTTGAAATTATGATAAAGTGTTTCGATTTGAAATTAATTAGTAATAAATTAGGAGTTGTTTTATAACGAGGAAACTAACATAAAAAGATTAATAGAAGCTTTTTATGTTACATCCCCCCTCGCCGATAAATTTTTAATTACAATCCAAAAAATTTAAAAATTCTCTTTTTGCAAAATCTTCCCTCTGATAGAAGCACATTTAAAATGAAAATAATCAAATTTTCAATTTTAACAAGATATATAGGTAATATGAATTATTAAAAAAACACACATTTGTACACATGTTAAAAATAATAACATAAACAGTTTGAGGAATAAAAAAAAGTTGTAGTAGCGCTACTTGCAAACTTTAAAGTTTGATTTTCATTTTTAATAGTTTTTTTTTTTATTTTTACTTCAGTTTTTTCAGTTCACAGTCTTTTGTTTGAAGATCATAAAAAAGTTGTTTCACCATAAAAAGTAATCCTCATAATAACACAATTTAAGTTATCATGATAAAAAATTATAAAAATTTTTAAAAATGTGTAAAACATAAAATACAAAAACAGTTTTACAGGAAAAATTTCAATCTGAAATTATCTTCAGCGTTGTTTACCATGTTTGAAAACAAAATAAAATAAAAATGACACAGTGGTTGTTACTCTGAAGTCCAAGACTTCAGTATTGACTTCACATCACTTTATTTATTTTTTACCTTACATATTTGTCACTTTAATAGCAAAATATTTGAAAATTTTTTGCAAAATTTCCTGAAGTTGGGAATTTTTTTTTATCATCTTGAATTTGCATAATTCCGTCAACATGATTTTGACAATGTTGTACACCATTATCACTTTCAGTATCAAGAATATTTGAAAATTCAAGATTATTTTCAGTTTTGCTATTTCAATCAAGTCTAATTTTTGTTTTTATTTTTCTTTATATTCACTTTGTTTACATTCTTGTTATTCTCATTTATATATTTTATGTCCAAAATTTTCTTTTTCTCTTCTTTCTTTTATTATTTTTTTTCTCTCTTTTGTTTCTACTTTCTATATTTATTTATACTTTTTCTTCATTGGTATTTTTATTGCAATCATTAACCAGGATTTCAGGAAAAATGTGTAAGGACAAACTGCTTTTATAATCAGAAAAGGTTATCAGTCTTCTCAGATTTTACATTACAACCCGTTTAACACTATTAATCACTAATTGAAGTCCAAAACAAGCTTTCAAATTTAATATGGTATTAAGGTAAATCAGTTTTTAAAATTTGACTGACTTAGCTATTTTCCTTATTTGTAATAGGAAATGCAAGTTTGGTTAATTTGCATATTACCTTTTGTTTCTTTTCATTTATATCTTTTTTTTTTCTTTTTGGACATATAATTTTTCGAAAATATTTGCTGGGATCATATTTAAAGTACTATTTGTGTTGACTTTAAATAGATAGTTTTATTAGTCATAATCTAGGTATTTGTCATTTTTAATGTTTTTATTTTTATTTTGAAAACATTTTGAGTGTATCCGGATACTATACATTGTAAGTTTATATTTGGTCACTTTATCTCTATGCTGGAATTGACCCTCAGCAATAAGAAGCTTTGTTTATGGAAATATTTTAATGGCATTTTTATCTCAACCCTAAACACCAGTAAAACAAAAATATAAATTCTACTAATCATGGAAACTGTAACACATAAACAATAAATATAAAAATAATTTCTCGAAACATTTTTTATGCCAATCAAAACAATCAATTCACTGAAAATAAAAATTTAAAGAAAAAAATTTAAACAGTAAATACGATTGATGTATAAAAAATAATTGTTTCAATTGAAACATCAAATATGAGGGAAAAAAATTAAAATCATAATCTATTGTTTCTGATTATTTACATGAGTGTTTTTTTCTTTTTTTTTTTTAATAATCAATAAAAATTCAAGAAATTGTTTTATGAGAATTGCAAAAAAAAATTACCATAAAGGATACGGGAAAAAGTTCGAATTAGTCCAAGAAGATATTTTGAAAACCGCAAAATCATAGATGAAAGTTCTTTGAAATTCTATGAACACAATTCATTGAATGAGGCGGGGTAAAAAAAAATTATCGATGATATAATCCAGAGCACCACACGGCAGGCATATCAGCTTTCAGAAAGACATTTGTAAAGGAAATGGATGTGATTTCAAAAAAAACTTTTTAATTATCAGGAGCCCGATGCAGTTTTTTTTTTAGTCTAAGGAGGGTGAAAAATATTGAAGTTTGGCTCTCTTAGTGGAATCCACAGCTTTCAGAACATAGACAAAACATGCAGCATAGACAAAAGGAAAGTAGAGGATCTTTAAGACAAGTTTCACTGATCGTAGGTATAATTTATATTAGCAAAAAGTTCGATGATTGAAGAATTTATTTTCTGTCGAAGATACTGGATGAATTATGAATTGCTATAAATCGAAGAAGAATTTGACTGATAACTTTTCAACTGTCCGTATGAATGATATATTCCATATTTCTGCTGTACCCTCTTCCGAAGTTGATTTATTTTCAAAATTATTGTAATGCGATATTACATATCTTTGATGTACCTTACCCCCTTCCCGACCGTTTAATCCTGCCGGCTTATAACGTCGTTGCCGAGTGGAAGGATTAAAACAGGTCTAAGGCCAGGAAGGAGGGTACACAATTTATTTATTAATTATTAATCAGAGCAGTCATGAGAGTGAGTACGAAAAGTTGCGCTCCTTGATTATATGTTAAGGAAAATCTTGCAAAGTAAATCCGTAAAATTTTTCAATTTAGGGAAAGAGGGAAATCTATGGAATTACTATTGGGTAATTAAACAGATCACGCCATTCCCAGGAAGCTTAAAGGGAGAAATGTCTTTATTTAAATTTATGCATAGTTGGGCCAAAAATAGATTTCGAAACAGGATGTGACTTTTTGAAAGTACGATAAAGTGTTTCGATTTGAAATTAATTAGTAATAAATTAGGAGTTGTTTTATAACGAAGAAACTAACATAAAAAGATTAATAGAAGCTTTTTATGTTACACACACACACACACACACACACACACACACACACACACACACATATATATATATATATATATATATATATATATATATATATATATATATATATATATGTGTGTGTGTGTGTGTATGTATATATTGGATTTGTTCTGCATTCGATCATATTTGATCATTTCAATGCTCTATTACTATTCGATCCTGATCAGTTTATTCCAATACCCTTCCACTATGCGTTCATTTTTTTAAAACTTTTAATATCCAAACATTTTTGATAAATATTCGGTTTGTTCAATATTTGATGACCATTCGATTAAAATTTCATCATTTCAATATTTAATTATTATGTGGTCACTTTCGGTCACGATCTCCGTAATTGGGCCATCATTTCAATATTCTGTCGCTATTCGATAGTTATTTGGTCATTTAGACGTTTTTATTCTTTTTAATTAACAAAATTAAGTCATTGGTTCAAATCTTCACTATGTTAAAAATATACAAAAACAATTGTGCGCTTTTAAGTTGTATTTTTCTTATACATTTTTTTCGTTTTAATAAAAAAATCTTAAATGGGGTGAATATTATAATTTCAAGCTTCCTTAAAAAATAAAAGTAAAAATAAAAAATAAAAAAATTATTGCAGATGGTTACGATTATTTAAATCTGAACGGCGCATGCGGGCTTTTATGTTGCTATTTTGTTCAAGTTAAAGAAAACTGTTTTTCTTTTTTATGCAATTGAAATAACATAAATGAATGACATAACTATGAAGATAAATGTTGAAGAATCCGTTACACGTAAAATATTATTTATGATGTTGTTATTTCTAATCTCACTTGCCAAGACTAGAAAAACCTGCTATGGGAATCCAAGCTATTTTTAAAGCAAAGGGCGCGTTTCTTATTTTTGAGTGCTATAGCCAAGAATATAACTTCACGCCACAGCCCGTTTTGTTGGGAGGATCCAGTCATCCACAGATCCTAAGTTTGACCTGAAAATATTATTTATGATGTAATCTCACTTGCCAAGACTAGAAAAACCTGCTATGGAAATCCAAGCTATTTTTAAAGCAAAGGGCGCGTTTCTTATTTTTGAGTGCTATAGCCAAGAATATAAATTCACGCCACAGCCCGTTTTGTTGGGAGGATCCATTCATCCACAGATCCTAAGCTTGACCTGAAAATATTATTTATGATGTAATCTCACTTGCCAAGACTAGAAAAACCTGCTATGGGAATCCAAGCTATTTTTAAAGCAAAGGGCGCGTTTCTTATTTTTGAGTGCTATAACCAAGAATATAACTTCACGCCACAGCCCGTTTTGTTGGGAGGATCCAGTCATCCACAGATCCTAAGTTCGACCTGAAAATATTATTTATGATGTAATCTCACTTGCCAAGACTAGAAAAACCTGCTCGGGGAATCCAAGCTATTTTTAAAGCAAAGGCCGCGTTTCTTATTTTTGAGTGCTATAGCCAATAATATAACTTCACGCCACAGCCCGTTTTGTTGGGAGGATCCATTCATCCACAGATCCTAAGCTTGACCTGAAAATATTATTTATGATGTAATTTCACTTGCCAAGACTAGAAAAACCTGCTATGGGAATCCAAGCTATTTTTAAAGCAAAGGGCGTGTTTCTTATTTTTGAGTGCTATAACCAAGAATATAACTTCACGTCACAGCCCGTTTTGTTGGGAGGATCCAGTCATCCATAGATCCTAAGTTTGACCTGAAAATATTATTTATGATGTAATCTCACTTGCCAAGACTAGAAAAACCTGCTATGGGAATCCAAGCTATTTTTAAAGCAAAGGGCGCGTCTCGTATTTTTGAGTGCTATAGCCAAGAATATAACTTCACGCCACAGCCCGTTTTGTTGGGAGGATCCATTCATCCACAGATCCTAAGCTTGACCTGAAAATATTATTTATGATGTAATCTCACTTGCCAAGACTAGAAAAACCTGCTATGGGAATCCAAGATATTTTTAAAGCAAAGGGCGAGTTTCTTATTTTTGAGTGCTATAGCCAAGAATATAACTTCACGCCACAGCCCGTTTTGTTGGGAGGATCCATTCATCCACAGATCCTAAGCTTGACCTGAAAATATTATTTATGATGTAATCTCACTTGCCAAGACTAGAAAAACCTGCTATGGGAATCCAAGCTATTTTTAAAGCAAAGGGCGCGTTTCTTATTTTTGAGTGCTATAGCCAAGAATATAACTTCACGCCACAGCCCGTTTTGTTGGGAGGATCCATTCATCCACAGATCCTAAGCTTGACCTGAAAATATTATTTATGATGTAATTTCACTTGCCAAGACTAGAAAAACCTGCTATGGGAATCCAAGCTATTTTTAAAGCAAAGGGCGCGTTTCTTATTTTCGAGTGCTATAACCAAGAATATAACTTCACGCCACAGCCCGTTTTGTTGGGAGGATCCAGTCATCCACAGATCCTAAGCTTGACCTGAAAATATTATTTATGATGTAATTTCACTTGCCAAGACTAGAAAAACCTGCTATGGGAATCCAAGCTATTTCTAAAGCAAAGGGCGCGTTTCTTATTTTTGAGTGCTATAACCAAGAATATAACTTCACGCCACAGCCCGTTTTGTTGGGAGGATCCAGTCATCCATAGATCCTAAGTTTGACCTGAAAATATTATTTATGATGTAATCTCACTTGCCAAGACTAGAAAAACCTGCTATGGGAATCCAAGCTATTTTTAAAGCAAAGGGCGCGTCTCTTATTTTTGAGTGCTATAGCCAAGAATATAACTTCACGCCACAGCCCGTTTTGTTGGGAGGATCCATTCATCCACAGATCCTAAGCTTGACCTGAAAATATTATTTATGATGTAATCTCACTTGCCAAGACTAGAAAAACCTGCTATGGGAATCCAAGATATTTTTAAAGCAAAGGGCGAGTTTCTTATTTTTGAGTGCTATAGCCAAGAATATAACTTCACGCCACAGCCCGTTTTGTTGGGAGGATCCATTCATCCACAGATCCTAAGCTTGACCTGAAAATATTATTTATGATGTAATCTCACTTGCCAAGACTAGAAAAACCTGCTATGGGAATCCAAGCTTTTTTTAAAGCAAAGGGCGCGTTTCTTATTTTTGAGTGCTATAGCCAAGAATATAACTTCACGCCACAGCCCGTTTTTGTGGGAGGATCCAGTCAACCACAGATCCTAAGTTTGACCTGAAAGTATTATTTATGATGTAATCTCACTTGCCAAGACTAGAAAAACCTGCTATGGGAATCCAAGCTATTTTTAAAGCAAAGGGCGCGTTTCTTATTTTTGAGTGCTATAACCAAGAATATAACTTCACGCCACAGCCCGTTTTGTTGGGAGGATCCAGTCATCCACAGATCCTAAGTTTGACCTGAAAATATTATTTATGATGTAATCTCACTTGCCAGGACTAGAAAAACCTGCTTTGGGAATCCAAGCTATTTTTAAAGCAAAGGGCGCGTTTCTTATTTTTGAGTGCTATAGCCAAGAATATAACTTCACGCCACAGCCCGTTCTGTTGGGAGGATCCATTCATCCACAGATCCTAAGCTTGACCTGAAAATATTATTTATGATGTAATCTCACTTGCCAAGACTAGAAAAACCTGCTATGGGAATCCAAGCTATTTTTAAAGCAAAGGGCGCGTTTCTTATTTTCGAGTGCTATAACCAAGAATATAACTTCACGCCACAGTCCGTTTTGTTGGGAGGATCCAGTCATCCACAGATCCTAAGCTTGATCTGAAAATATTATTTATGATGTAATCTCACTTGCCAAGATTAGAAAAACCTGCTATGGGAATCCAAGCTATTTTTAAAGCAAAGGGCGCGTTTCTTATTATTGAGTGCTATAACCAAGAATATAACTTCACGCCACAGCCCGTTTTGTTGGGAGGATCCAGTCATCCACAGATCCTAAGTTTGACCTGAAAATATTATTTATGATGTAATCTCACTTGCCAAGACTAGAAAAACCTGCTATGGGAATCCAAGCTATTTTTAAAGCAAAGGGCGCGTCTCTTATTTTTGAGTGCTATAGCCAAGAATATAACTTCACGCCACAGCCCGTTTTGTTGGGAGGATCCATTCATCCACAGATCCTAAGCTTGACCTGAAAATATTATTTATGATGTAATCTCAATTTCCAAGACTAGAAAAACCTGCTATGGGAATCCAAGCTATTTTTAAAGCAAAGGGCGAGTTTCTTATTTTTGAGTGCTATAGCCAAGAATATAACTTCACGCCACAGCCCGTTTTGTTGGGATTATCCATTCATCCACAGATCCTAAGCTTGACCTGAAAATATTATTTATGATGTAATCTCACTTGCCAAGACTAGAAAAACCTGCTATGGGAATCCAAGCTATTTTTAAAGCAAAGGGCGCGTTTCTTATTTTTGAGTGCTATAGCCAAGAATATAACTTCACGCCAAAGCCCGTTTTGTTGGGAGGATCCATTCATCCACAGATCCTAAGCTTGACCTGAAAATATTATTTATGATGTAATCTCACTTGCCAAGACTAGAAAAACCTGCTATGGAAATCCAAGCTATTTTTAAAGCAAGGGGCGCGTTTCTTATTTTTGAGTGCTATAACCAAAAATATAACTTCACGCCACAGCCCGTTTTGTTGGGAGGATCCAGTCATCCACAGATCCTAAGTTTGACCTGAAAATATTATTTATGATGTAATCTCACTTGCCAAGACTAGAAAAACCTGCTATGGGAATCCAAGCTATTTTTAAAGCAAAGGGCGCGTTTCTTATTTTTGAGTGCTACAGCCAAGAATATAACTTCACGCCACAGCCCGTTTTGTTGGGAGGATCCATTCATCCACAGATCCTAAGCTTGACCTGAAAATATTATTTATGATGTAATCTCACTTGCCAAGACTAGAAAAACCTGCTATGGGAATCCAAGCTATTTTTAATGCAAAGGACGCGTTTCTTATTTTTGAGTGCTATAACCAAGAATATAACTTCACGCCACAGCCCGTTTTGTTGGGAGGATCCAGTCATCCACAGATCCTAAGTTTGACCTGAAAATATTATTTATGATGTAATCTCACTTGCCAAGACTAGAAAAACCTGCTAAGGGAATCCAAGCTATTTTTAAAGCAAAGGGTGCGTTTCTTATTTTTGAGTGCTATAGCCAAGAATATAACTTCACGCCACAGCCCGTTTTGTTGGGAGGATCCATTCATCCACAGATCCTAAGTTTGACCTGAAAATATTATTTATGATGTAATCTCACTTGCCAAGACTAGAAAAACCTGCTATGGGAATCCAAGCTATTTTTAAAGCAAAGGGTGCGTTTCTTATTTTTGAGTGCTATAGCCAAGAATATAACTTTACGCCACAGCCCGTTTTGTTGGGAGGATCCATTCATCCACAGATCCTAAGTTTGACCTGAAAATATTATTTATGATGTAATCTCACTTGCTAAGACTAGAAAAACCTGCTATGGGAATCCAAGGTATTTTTAAAGCAAAGGGCGCGTTTCTTATTTTTGAGTGCTATAACCAAGAATATAACTTCACGCCACAGCCCGTTTTGTTGGGAGGATCCAGCCATCCACAGATCCTAAGTTTGACCTGAAAATATTATTTATGATGTAATCTCACTTGCCAAGACTAGAAAAACCTGCTATGGGAATCCAAGCTATTTTTAAAGCAAAGGGTGCGTTTCTTATTTTTGAGTGCTATAGCCAAGAATATAACTTCACGCCACAGCCCGTTTTGTTGGGAGGATCCATTTATCCACAGATCCTAAGCTTGACCTGAAAATATTATTTATGATGTAATCTCACTTGCCAAGACTAGAAAAACCTGCTATGGGAATCCAAGCTATTTTTAAAGCAAAGGGTGCGTTTCTTATTTTTGAGTGCTATAGCCAAGAATATAACTTTACGCCACAGCCAGTTTTGTTGGGAGGATCCATTCATCCACAGATCCTAAGTTTGACCTGAAAATATTATTTATGATGTAATCTCACTTGCTAAGACTAGAAAAACCTGCTATGGGAATCCAAGCTATTTTTAAAACAAAGGGCGCGTTTCTTATTTTTGAGTGCTATAACCAAGAATATAACTTCACGCCACAGCCCGTTTTGTTGGGAGGATCCAGTCATCCACAGATCCTAAGTTTGACCTGAAATTATTATTTATGGTGTAATCTCACTTGCCAAGACTAGAAAAACCTGCTATGGGAATCCAAGCTATTTTTAAAGCAAAGGGTGCGTTTCTTATTTTTGAGTGCTATAGCCAAGAATATAACTTCACGCCACAGCCCGTTTTGTTGGGAGGATTCATTCATCCACAGATCCTAAGTTTGACCTGAAAATATTATTTATGATGTAATCTCACTTGCTAAGACTAGAAAAACCTGCTATAGGAATCCAAGCTATTTTTAAAGCAAAGGGTGCGTTTCTTATTTTTGAGTGCTATAGCCAAGAATATAACTTCACGCCACAGCCCGTTTTGTTGGGAGGATCCATTCATCCACAGATCCTTAGTTTGACCTGAACCGCAGTACAATAAATCTCCAATTCAGTACTCCCAGAGGTATTAATTTGTTATTTGAACTTGAAGGACTTTATGACCCTGACAGATTTAACGTGCAACAGTCACCATTAAATACACAGGGATTCTTCGGCTAGAGGGTTTCGAACTCGTATCACGAACATGAGCTCAACGTCCTACGAGCCAGGCTATCCCGGCCAAGATGTTGATATGATCCATTAAATTACAAATCCTGACTCTCTGCATTTTATGCATGGCTGTTTTCTTATAACTATTAATAATAAAAAAATCTTGTGTCCAACAAAAAGTACAATAACGCTATTTATGTAGTTAAACTCTGAAATAGATCGGATAAAAATGGATGAACTTGTATGATGAATGGAAAAATGGATGATGAATGGACTGCCATTTTCAGGAATTTAAAATATTAGTACATTATCTTTCATACACGTAACTAACGTTGGTTACACGTAACTCCATTAGTTAGTTCAAGTTCAGATCATAATTTATATAGTAACGAAAAAATAAATATATTTATGTTTCAATTAATTACGTGATAAGGAAAACGTGCCCTTTTTTATATAATACCTATTTTGTTCTGCCTCATATGGTAGAGAGCAATTTAATTTTTTTTATTTACTTCCTTAATAGTTCAAATATTTGGAAATATGATGCAATTTTGTTTATTTACTGATGTTTTTCTGAAAAAATATATTATTTACTGGAAAGCATCCCACAAATACTGCCAATATATAGTGTCTATACAAAAACCGATAATAACGGTACAGAGAAAAAATTCTCCAGATTTTGCCCACTAGATCAGATCCAGCTAATGTATAATGTGGACAGGGAGAACTATCCGGTATAAATTTTTTTTTTCAAATCTTGTAGATATATAGTAAAGATATAGAAAACTGTATATGAGGGTACACAAATAGGTGTCGCGTGCATCGCAACGAGTGCTTGTGTCATGCCCTGGCATTCCTTGAGAAAAACTGTGCTCAGTTACAGCTATGGTAGGTAACGGTCAATTATGTGTCTTGTCTAAAATATCGACCACCGCGTATTAGGTACGGTCAGTGATGCGTTTTTAGTCAGCAGCAAAAAAACCAGTCAGCTGCATAACATTCACTGGCAGATTTGTGAAGCTTCCTACTAACACACTGACAGGAAATTTTGCTGCTCCATGACAATGACTCTCTCCACAGCTCCGAACTTTATTGGATTCTTTTGGCTGGGAAGTTTTGGACCACCCCTCAATACAGCACAGACCTCACTCTAACTGATTTAAATTTTTTTCCAATATTTCAAACATCATTTTGGCGGCAACCAATACAACGATGATGAAGACGAGAAAACGGTCGTGACCTCTTGGTCATCGGAGCAAGTTACTACAATAATTCTAAATCTAGTTGTAAAGTATGATAAGTGTTTAAGCAAACTTGGCAACTATGCTGAAAAAGAGAAACGTAAGTAGAATCTGTAAATAAATTTGCCCTTTGAAAATTTTCTTTCGTTTGATTTTTATTTTTAAACGGCTTCCACATAAAAAAAAGCCCTCGTATATTCTGCTCATATAGTATTGATAGAGGCCAATACTGAATTCTACCAATATATACCAGACGCAGAATGTTTTCAAGGGGGATGTTCAGAATTTTCTGAAACTGCTAAAAGATATTCGAGTATGTAATAAAGACCTATTATTTCCCTAATTTAGACAGCTAGACAATTTTGACTTTTTATTTAGACAACATTGTTACGTTAAATTTTGATTTGATTTTTTCAAGTTTAAGAACATTATTTTTTTTTATAATCGGAGATAAAATATTTTATTTTTATTAAAAAGTAGGAATTAATCAAGCCAGAAAAAACTACTCATAATGTAGCAGCTACCTAAATAATAACCGTATAAATGTGAATATTCTATAGAAAATCAATGAATTTGACAAAAAAATAAGAAAAAATAACTTACCAACAAATAGGGAATTAAACCAGTATACAAACACACTAAAAATTTATTGATTTATGCAGTAATATCCAAACGACGTTTTTTTTTCTTTTTCTTGCAAGTTCGTTTGAAATGTCTTCTACAGCTGGGGTAAATTTTCTATGAATGTCTAAGAGCGCCAATCCATTCATTCTATTATTACCCGTTGAATTGCGTAAATAAGTCTTTAAACGGCGTAAAGTCGAAAAGGATCTTTCGTTTGCACCCGTTGAAACAGGTAGAACGACCATTATTTATAAGAGTTTGAGAATGTTTCGTGTTATATCTTTATTGCACATTCCAAAAACATCCGCCGGAGTTTTTGGAACACTACCGCCGTCTTCACTAGTCCTTTTTAATCTTTTATACCAGAGTTTTAGTTCAAACTTAAGGCTCTCTTTACTGGTATTCAACTCTTGAGCGTAAAATTCCACTAGTACTTCAAAAGCCTTTATGTTTGAAGGTTGGTAAATGAAAGGATCTGCAGGAAGAAGGCACTAAAATCCTTTCAAAATATCACGATGCGATACAAATCTTAAGTCTAATTGTGATATAAAATTTTCTATAAATGGAATAAATACACTAACTCTGAAATATGTTTCGGGTGTCGATGAGAGAGAATTAGCGCGATTTTTATGTCTTCCCGTTATTCTAGGGATTTGTATGGAAGATCCAATGCTTGTTAGCATAAGAGAAGAAGAGCTGAATATTTCAGAGAATAGTGGCATTTTCACGCATTAATTTTAGTTCTTTAATAACATCTTGATAAAGACATTTCTCGTGTTCAGAAAATTGCTCAACTGATTTTTTCCAGTGGTCAAATTTTGCATTACGCACAGTTGATGTAAAGGTTGCTTGCCAACACCGGCACCACTTGGGGCGAAACGTACTCAAAATTTACAAAAGGTATCACCCTTAACCTCTGAATATGCAAGCCATTTCCAGTGATAAAGCCATTTGTACTGAAATTTCAATTTTCTTTTTCAGGAAAAACAAATGCTGGATTGGGTTCCCTAACATTTTTTAGTATATCCAGTCTTTTATCCTCACATGTACTATCTTCTGAAAAAAGTTCAATGTCATATGGGTGGGAAGTAACACGTTGAGAGCCACTTTCACATTCATCAGATTTTGTTATGCTAGAAACGTTTTCTTCAATGGAAGTATCACATTTAATATTCACATTTCAACAGAAAAACTTACTATGGTACTAGATGCGGCGTTGAACATTAGTAGTCTTAAACCCAAAAATTGGGTCGGCTGTTCAACGACGGTCATAAAATAAAATAAAATGGTACTAGATGCTGTCCCCTCACTAATTTTAGGTCGTGATTTTTTCTCAAAATAATTACAAATTGTTAAATTCTTGCGTTTTGGGTATATATATATATATATATATAGCACAGTATCTCCAATGGTATTGTTACTGATTTCTAATCTAGTCGAAATAGTGCCGACGACGTGTTCGGCGATTGAATGGACTTTTTGTTAAGACAAAACACAACAGATTTAGCGACGAGTTCCGAAAGACAAGCGGCAGAGATAACTCTTAGTCTGACTAACTAACTCCACTTGACTTGACTTGATAGGTATTTTTGTAGAGTATCTGCCCGCGAAGTGGGCATCTCACTCCTTCGTCTGTTATTTGGTTTAATGAGACTGAATGACATTGATAAAGAGAAGATACGAGTGTTGGCTGTAGAGCCTCTGTAAAATTACAGTCACATCTGAGTTGTACTAACTCCACTGTACTCCGTTTCCCCTTTTATATAATTTTTCACAGCATGTTCAAAATTCTCGAATCGTCTCAAAGACGACAGAACGTCTAGAATTCCAGAATCATCGCGTAAAGACCTCGCGAATGCCAGCCAGTCTCGAAAACTATGGCGCCGGCAGGACAGAATGGAACCAGCGATCGGGACTCGCCCGCAACAGTATCACGTGAATTTTTTCGAAAGTACAACCCTATTATAGTAAATGTTTTTTCAGTATTCTGAGAAATACCGTGAGAAAAAAAATAGGCATAAGGCAAATAAAAATATATAGACTTAAAAAATAATAGCCCGCATAATTTCTACTAAAATTTTTATTTTTTCCATTTTGTCTACGCTCAAGGGGGGTGTTTAAACCCCTCCCTTGCGTACGCCCCTGTACCAGACCCTGCCTATATAGTGTAGGGATAGAGTACACTATTCAGATAGATCAGATCCTTTAAATATGCTCTATGAATAGGGTAAAATATACAAATCAAGTAAAGAAATTTTCTGATAAAGTATATTACTCAGATTTTGTTAATGTGAAGAACAGAAACTACATAGATCCAGTCTTGTTTATGATATATATAGGAAACACTATCTACATCCTTATATGGTATGTTTAGAGAAAAATATTTATATGTTGTTAATGTAAAGTAAGGACAGGGAAAACTATAGATGTGCCGTAAACAGATAGTCTGGATAAAGAGAACAGCTATCTATACATTATGTCGACACATAAATAAGGAAAACTATCCACACTATTCGGTCAAAAATTGCTAAGTCGCAATTTATTTAATAGTTATTTAACCATATTCAACCAAAACAATAAAATAATTATAAAAAAGGTGATATTCAAATTTCTAAGTGTAAGCGAAAAAAAAAATTTATTGATAGTTTTTGGTTTAACAACTAGAATTCTCTCCGTGCTAAGTAAGCCCACTTTATGAAGCAATTTTTTTCTCCAAGCAACTAGGTACACACTGTAGCTAAGAGGGCTAATCGGTCATTCTCGTGACCAGCTGAACAAGGGCTCAAATCCCAGCGCCAATACCACAATCTTTCTTCCACTATACCACTATGAATTTTTCAATACATGAAAAGTTTCTGCACTCTTGAATCGACATCCCTAGACTATTAGAATATGAAACTATCATTCACACATACATGGCGCAGTAGCAGCAGAGCTCCAATGTCAGTTTAAGATTTATTTTTATGGTTTCGAAACTATGCTAGGTCTAAATGCTTACAAAACCGTAAAGATAAAGAAATGTTCCTAACCATGTACTTTATGGTTAATTGGGTGAACAGACTGGGTCATGTACAGACTGGGACGGTAAAATGACAGCCGGTCATTTTACCGTCACTTCAAGCTGTAACTTCTAACAGTGCAAAACCAGCAAAGATAGAAAGAAGACTAATCATATTCCGTCACTCTATGGCACAAATCTGCCTAGATCCTGTCGACAGATCATGATATGTGGTCTGAAAATAACTGTTCAAATCCTGTCAATATGGGATAGAGATGAACACCGGCTCATATCAAGGGGACATCCTTTAAAGTTCTCAGGTGACAGAACTCTGCCTTTTGTAAACACACGAGGGTTGTTTTTTAAGTAGGGGCCGTTTGAAAATAAAAACCAAACGAAAGAAAATTTTCAAGGGGAAAATTTATTTGCAGATTCTACTTACGTTTCTCTTTTTTTTTTTTTTTCATCATAGTTGCCAAGTTTGTTTAAACACTTTCATACATTAAAACAAGATTTAGAATTCCCTCTTCGTTTGAAATATCGTAAAAGATAAAAATCACTCAGCGCAAGGTCTGGACTGTAAGGAAGGGTGGTCCGAAACGTCACAGCCTAAAGAGACCCATAAAGCTGGGATCTGAGCTGCCGAGAGAGTCATTGTTATAGAGTGAAAAAATTCTCTTTCAGCATGGCACGGAATTTTGCTACTTCACACATCATAATTTCACAAATCTGACTGTGAATGTCTGCAGCAGAGAGGTTTTTTTGCCGATTAAAAATGCATTACTGACAGTATCTCTTGGGTAGCTGGTGATTTGTTAACTTTGAACATTTTAAGGACACAGAAGTGATCGTACAGTCAACCTACACAGCTGCAAATGAGCACAGTTGTTTCCAAGGAATGCCGTCACACAATGCGACGCACGCGTCACCTATTAGTGTGTGTACACAACAAAACGGCCCTTACTTAAAAAAACAACCGTCGTATTTAACAATGATGTAGACAAGACAACAACAGCAATCTATGATATGGAGGAAATTATCATCCAGATTCTCTCAATATATCATTATTTAAGAGAAAGAATATTTTACGTTTAAGAAACGTGGAAGACAGAGCAATTAAAAAAGTCAACATGTTATTTTGAGTATTTTTTGGAGATAGACTTTGAATCAGTTGTATTTACTTTCTCTATTAAATTTATCTTTTTTTGTCGTCATAGAGCGCTACTAAAAAAACCATAAATTAAAAAGACATAATCTTAGCGAAAGATCATTTATTTGTTTGCAAAAGACAGACTCTTATAACTTAAAAGTAGATTAGAACATACGCACGAGATATAATACAGAAACTGAGCTCACGTGCTTAATTTTTTTGAAAATTCCTTAGATATCAGTCTCTACATATGGAAATACATAATATACATATTTAAATTTCAAATTTTGTTTCTTAAAATGAATGTCTGGGATACAAATAACTTATTACATATTAATTAATGTAGTTATATAATATAGCTTAAAAAGTTTTTATTTATAGTTGCAGTTCTGTTAATCGGTCCCGTGATGTCTGACTTTGATAATTTATGGTGATAACACCTTGTAATTTATGGTATTTTCTTTCTAGTAATTCAGTACTCAAATTATCATCAAAAGAGTGGCTTTGTATTGAAAGGTTCAAGTTCAAACATTTTTAAGGTTTTTATGGATCATAAATTAACCTCAAAAGTTCTGTTTCTTTTCAAATTCATCTAAATTGCTTTTCAGAAAAACGAGTACAGTAAAAAGTCATCTCGACATCTGCAAAAAGAATTCTAGAATTTTCCTGGATAATAAAGAGCAGCTAATGTGCCAAAAAATTACCACAATTATTTTTCAGGTAAAAACAGGAAACCTTTTAACAATTCTGTAACTTTCTCACTAAAAGAAAGTAATCTTACTAAAATAAGCAAGCAATTTTAAATGGTGACCGAATTGTGTTTCTTCAAGTCATATCTAGCCAACTAATGTGGTTTAGTTAGAAGTATCATCTTGTGCACCATCTAGCATAGAGAGTATAGTACTAGAGGTACAATCTAGTGTCTGAGATGTATAATACTAGAGTTTATCACCCAGGTGCTTCGGATGGTGATGAGTAGAGTTATGGTGCTACCATCTATTTCTGATTGAGTGAGTTGTTACTCCAAGTTTAATAATTGCATGCGATCAGCTGATCATGTGAATTAAAACTTAGATCTTTCCAATAATGTATATACGTAGTTTCAAAACAGTTAAAATATAATGTAGAGTCATACCATCATCGCGTTGAATGAATTTGATTTAGCCCAACCAGCTGAGCAGATTTATGTAAATATTTCCAGCATGCAAATGATAGGGTAACTAACATTTTCACATGAAACGCGTAAACTATAATTCAATATAGAAAAAGAAGCGACTCCATTGAATGTTTTAAACCTCATTTAAATTATACATTAAATCTTAAATTACATAATTGGGTACTTGCACTCCAAGAAGAAGTAAACAACCAATACCCAGGCATGTGACCATTGACGTCAGCACCAGCCAATCTTTGTCAGCAATATGGAATATTAAAGTTGAGCTAAGTTTCTCTACATAACTTAAAATGTTAATTAATGTTAAGTTAATTAAATACAGAGCCGTATCGCACTTCAAATTAGTTGAAATATAATTCTTTCAATTAACTTAGATTTATTATTTGTTTGTGTATTTATTGTAATCGTGACATATTTTTGTTTTGTGTACCTGGCAGCTTTGACGCATCATTAGTTTGTTTGTGTTCTACATGGCTCCGTGCCTGTCTTTGTGTTAAGTAAGAAATATAGAGTGAAATCTTTGTGAAATAAACTTTATATAATGAATATAGGATGTGTCATTTAAGGAAATGGATACTTGAAAGGCTTGGCTTACTCGAAATAGAATGCAAAGAACAGTTGTTAACGTAAACAAATGCCATGTTTCAACAACCCTTCAGGATCGAGATACCCACACTACGTCACTTGCAGGCATCCTATTACAACTTCTTAGGAACCTGAAATCTCTAATGTAGTGATTCTTACAGTTCAAATACACTACTTTGCGCCATATAGTATGTCATGCGTCTTTTCCACCCCAAAAAAAGTTAATTCAGAAAACTGTTAGCAAAAAAAACTTCACTGGAATCCGATGGGCATGCTGGAAATCCGGAACTATTGCTAGAAATAATGCGTAATATTAAAGAATTTTCGCACAGTGTTTAACTGATGATCATAACTTCACGTGCAAAATTAGTGTTTCAATAATTTGAAGAGAACATCTAATTTAATTTTCAAATTAAGAAATTAGACACAAAATAAATTTCTCAAAATTAACGTATAAATTTTTTTCTTCGATGAATTCAAAGTTTTACTACTGATATACTGTATGTATACATGGTCCTATATATGTCTTTAATATTAACCTATAATATTCAAACTCAGTAAGGTATTCAATTATAACATACTATGGTGCCATACGAAAGAAAAATATTATGGAAAAATTAAGGGACCCACAATGTGGCACAATATGTATATATTTCTCAGAGCATAAAACAGTGTAAAAATGAAGAAATTGTTGCTTATATGCTGCATATATCACCCAATATATTTCCTTAATATTTACCTATAATATTCAACCTCGGTCAGATATTAGATTATAACGTACTATACCAAAGGAAATAATTATACACAATTTAGGGAGGCCAAAATGTGGCATAATATATACGTAATCAAAACTGGATAATAACACTAACTAGTTTGGTTATTGTAAAAATTATAATTTTAGTTTCTAGTGTTAAAAGTTGTAGTATCTGACAGAAGATTTAAAGCATTCTTAATTAAAAATTTGTTCATATTTTGGAGAAAAAATTGAATATTTTCTGCAATTTTATGACTCTATCTTTTAATATTAGGCTCCTGATGGCAAGAAGGAAGAAAAGAGGGTGACCAAGAACGACGAGGCAAATATAAATGAGAGCTGATTTTATGAGCGCACGACTCAATCGATTAGAGGCAATCAAAGGCTGGGGATTTCCAGGAATACTTTTGGTTTGAAGAAGAAGTTTACGAATTTACATTTCGTTGAAGAAGTTGAATGTTAATGGGTGTATATCCAATTGTCCTTATATTATTCCAGTATGATGTAGGCAACAGTGATGTAGATATTAAACAATAGGAACTGCTTTAACGAAGAATTAAATTGGATACATAATAAAAAATATTTTATTTCACAAATATGGAATCATATCAAGTTCTAAAGTAAAAAAAAAATGATTCATTCATGTGTACATATAAATTGATAAATTTAGAAAATGGCCCGGAAAGTGTGGCTTCAGGGCTAAGCCCAACAGTCCACCAAGAAATGAAAAATATGAGTCTCATGTGAACGTTAGCATAGTTTTCGCCAAGGAAAGTTAAGGAATCCGTGTATTAATTGATAAAATTTAATGCCAAGGCTCTTTTTCTTAGCCTTACGCATTCATATGTGTTGGCGAAAAAGAAAGCGTGAGAAATAATAGAGAATTTTAATGAAATCAAAATATCAGCAACCAATTCTATGCTAATGTGTTAGGTAGAGGGAATCTCTAAAAATAGATTTTATACTGCACTCAATTCAAGGTATAGAAGAGAGATTATATTAATGATTTTTATTTATATAAAAAGGATTAAATAAGACGACAATAAGCTGGTTTTTAAATGTTAGAAATATGTTCTGCATATTTCAGCATGACAGGGACGAATGAGGAAGTAAGTTGGATACTTTATGCAACAAACGACGAGAAAAAATGAAGTATCTAGCATTTAATCGTTGAGTTCATAAATCTTGGCACAGCTAATTATGTATGGATACGAAAATGGACGCAGCCTACAATGTATGTTTAAGAAAAAGGACACAGCAAAAAAAATGCACCTTTACAGTTTCTAACCCAAACGAAACAACTAAAACATGAATTATGTGCTTATTTTTCCTTACTTACATAAAAATGAAGAATAATTATAAGGGGAAAAGTCTTGGACTTTGGGGTCGGGGTGGCTAAGTGCATTATAGATGTTACCGTGAATGATCGAAGTCGCTAGAATGAAGACTTTCACCGGTGAATGTCAACAATCACATTGTCGCTTCAGTGAATGTCCAAAATATTTGTTATATTCGATTTATTCGTTACTATTATTATATTTTTTCGATATTTCAATATCTGCTTAGGATAGATTAGGAGAAACATCAGTTTTCGAATACCGGTTAAATGCACACTGGGCAGTGGCACTGAACCTTAAAAAAACATCAGTGTTGGATATACCGGACAAATGTATACCAAGCAGTGGCACTTAACTGGACCCTACTAGGTCTATATTTCAGACATTTACCAAAGCGACTATGTGATTGTCAACATTCACCAGTGGAAGTCAACAACCACCCATTTTGGTCATTCACAGTAACATAGAATTAACTAACATAGAACTCTGAACGATAAAGTAAGCTTTAAAACTCTCAATTTAGTAGCACTATTATAAATTTGTAAGTCCTGTAGCATTCCTGTGAAAACGGGAGTAGACATTCTTTTCAGAAAAAGACTAATTTAATAAAATGTACCAAGAGATTTATGCGATATCACACCTCAAACTTGTTTGTATTCATTAGTTTATTCTTTTTTTAAAAAAAAGAAAGAAAAGAATCATGAAGATGAATGGATTGAATGAACATATCATTTGATTTCACATCACATTAAATTAATGGGAAATCAAATGAGCTGTGAATTTTCTTAAATGGAAATTTTCTTAAAACCTCGTACTTCAAGCTGTGGTCAGATTTAAAAACTCAGCCATGATTTTAATATATTCTATGGTTAATAATTTCAAACCGTTTGTTTATCTTTCATAAAAACAATAGTACAAGTGTCTCACAGTATAAAAAATTCTATATCAAAGTAGTTATAAAGGCATTTTGAGTGCAGTGGTAAAATCCATTTTATCGCAAAATCTAGTTTATCGTAAAACGCATTTTTAGCGTAAAATCCATTATATACTTATTTAATTAGAGTAATTCAATGATTTTACGGAAATTTTTACTGTAAAAATTACGGTGCATCAGATTTTTTGTTTCACAAAATGGTCCGCTCGCTAAAAGTGGATTTTAAGTCACCCTGAGTGCCGGTAGTTTTTAATGTAATAAATAATCCGGAATCCGGAGTAATAATCCGTAAATAATCCGGTGTAATTTAATCCGAAATTTCTTACAGTGCAAGGGTTAGTGCTCACCTACCAATGAGATGATCCAGGTTCGAATACCACCGATGACACGTTAAGAATTCTGTTCTTGGTTTGCACCGACGACAGTTCTAACATTAAAATATCTTTAGGGGTAAACGGACCATAGGTTAGAATACCCTTGCCACCGGGCTAACCTTGGGAGGGTTTCGTAATTTTCTTCTTCATGTAAAGCAAATGCTGTTTAGATCGACCAAAAAGTCCTGTATAAAGGTTAGTTTAGCCCAGTGCTTGATCCAGAAGTTCCCTTGTCATCTGGGTTGTGTAAAAAATTACAAGGCTGCGGAGTTTAACATTGATTAACTCAAAATTGGGTTGACTGCTGTACGCCGGTTACAAAATAAAATTAAACCAGTAGTACAATATGTCAAGAATATTTTCCTAAAGCCAATCGGCGAAAAGTCTAGAGATATAACCTGAGCTTTAACATTAAAACTGAGTTCTATTTAACTTTTGTCAAAACAGCTGTAATTAAAATTTTAATTTAATTTTTTGGAAGCAGGGGTTCTAAAATTATAAATATAAAGTAAACTTTAAAACTTAATAAAATGGTTTTTTTAAAATAAAAGCAAATTTCAGCATGAAAACTGC
The DNA here is from genome assembly GCA_949128135.1 of Parasteatoda lunata. NCBI lineage: Eukaryota > Metazoa > Arthropoda > Arachnida > Araneae > Theridiidae > Parasteatoda > Parasteatoda lunata. Next base: position 5,044,646 of record OX421979.1, on the reverse strand, counting down.
AATTTTATTAAATCATGCTAACTGCTCTACAACGAAATGCAATGCATAAACATCAAAATAATTTATTTTCTTGATCAATACTATAGTTATCTGAGTTTTTTTTTTTAAATTTAAAATCATTAAAAAATATACAATGAAATAGAGCTAAATTTCAGCATAGTTTCTTTTTAAGAAAAATTCAAAATATTCTTAATGAAAGCAAAATAAAAGTAATAAATTCACACTTGGACAATAGTTTTTAGTTTAAAACATAACTAAAATTATGTAAAATCTATGTGCCAAGTTTAAAAGAAATCTATAATAAGCTTTTTAGTTTAAATTTTACTCTCTTTTTTAAAAAAAAAAATTCTTTCTTCAATACTTAGCCCAGATAGCAAGAAATCATATGGAAAACGCTGTATTTGTGATGTATTTTCATTGACACAATAAGATTAATCATTATTCTTACAAAGCAGAAATGTTACAATGATAATAACACTTTTTTAAAATTGAATAAAAGCACGTATAAACCTTTACAAAAAACTAAATTTTTTATCTTTTATTGCAAACCTTGTTTTTTTAAACTTCTTTTTTTCTTTTGTATGTTAAGATTCTCAAACGCAACATTTTATAATGTTGATGTGTAGTGTTTTTAGATTCAATTTCGCTATAAAAGGGCTGTCTAAGCAAGCTTAATACGAACCTGACATAAACTAACACATTAATTGCACGTTAACTAGCACAGTTAAATTTAACATTGATTTAATCTTGCTATGTTTATTTACTAATCATTCATAAACCTTGTTTTAGGATAAAATATTGCTGCTGCATTGAAATCAAACATACAATAGGTGGTCATTTCTATCGAAAAAAATTGCACGAAATTTCGGTGCTGTGATGGCCACTGCAAAAATACAATATTTTAATGGGTCATTGAAAATCCATTCTCAATTGCTAAATTGAGATAATTTTTTTAATAAAATATTGTTTATTTTATCTTCTTTTTTTCTTTGCCAAAAGTTTAAATGACGTAATTCTCTTACACCATAAAATATGGATACTCAAATTTCACGAAACTTTCTTTGTTTCTAACGAAACCATCTCCTGGTATATGCTCGGAGCGAACATTTCGTTAAAATGACGAAATGAAAATCGTCACTTCTTCGAGGAAACGTATTTCATCAGTAATAAAGAAATTTTTCGTCATTCTACTTTTATTTCTCCAAACAAAACCTGTAGTTTCAACTGTATCTAACTATTCTAATAATTACTGTATCGTATACACTATACAGGTAGGTTAAAGTCACCTTAAGACAAAAAAGACAAAGAGACGATAAATGGCAGCCATGCCCCCGAAACCTGGGGTTCAAACCTGGGAATTTCCTGGTACGAGGCCAACTCCTTGACCACCATACAGCCGGTCGACTTATTTCATCACTTTATTTTTGATCGTCTAGTCTTCGTCGTTTTAGTAACAATCTTCCACTAACGATAAGGTTTCGAGTAAAGAAAACATTTTCGTCGTTCATTTGAGAGTTCTCATTTCCTCACAAAACACGTGATTTCGTTCCCGTTCGTAACAAATCACGAGCTTGAGGATTGCTGAATCGTCATAAGTGCATTGGTTTATTTTTTTAAAAATTTTAATATTATAAATATAAATAGGTTAACGAGTCATTTGAAAATAAGCAACCAAGTTTTAGTTTCTCCTTCCCTTTATGAAGTAGAATAAAATTTAATAAATATATTTTGTTACAATGCCTACCACACTGCTAGAAATGTTTCGGAAAAAATGGTTTAATAACAATTTATTTAAATGATTTTGTACCATATTCAAACAAAACAGTCAAATAACCATCAATAAGATGATGATCAAACTGTTAACTGTGAGAAAAACTGTTTATTATCTGCTTTCACCTAATACGGTTAAACAACCAGAATTTTATCGCATCAACTATGCTCACCTAATGAAGTCACTTAGTTCCTTAATACTGCTATTATGGCAGAGAGGGCTAATCTGTCACCTACAGAACTAGGGTTCGAATCCCAGCGTTGACATCGCTATAATGCCGCCGTTTCCTTCAACACATGAAGAGTTTCCAGTGTCCTGCTTTTCCCCATTTCAACCCTGCATTCTTCAATGCCCATTTCCTAACGAAAACCCTAGTTCCTGTGCCCAGTTAAATTACTTTTTAACGGTCTTGAAGCCATGCTAGTTGTAAGTGGTTAAAAAACCGCATAGTTTTATATTCATGATTTTTAATGCATACTAGTTGTAAACAGTTTCAAAACCGTTAAGGTAAAAAATGATTTTTACCGTAAACTTTATGGTTAATTGGATGGGCAGACTGCTGCCGGTTATTTTACCATAATTTTAAAATGAAAGTGCTAACAGTGCATCACACTACAAGATAGTTTCATTTATCTTGAAAATCGGCATTAAATATGTCCTTTGTATCCTTTTTATGTTGGGAAAAAGGTATAAACTATTCCTTTGCATCATTTTTACATTTAAAAAATGGTATTAAATATGTCCTTTGTATCCTCTTTTAGATTTGAAAAATGGTATTAAATATATATCCTTTCCTTTTTACATTTAAAAAACTGTATTAAATATGTCCTTTGTATCCTTTTTATGTTGGAAAAACGGTATTAAATATCTCATTTGTATCCCTTTTATGTACTCAATAATAAGAATAGATGTTTTATCGACATACATTTTAATATATAAAGAATTTTTAAAAACATGCAGTCATTATTTAGTTTTTATTCTGCTTTAAAAATCAATACAAATATCTTTTGTTACTGTGACTTAGGACATCATTGTCATCTCACAACAAACAGTATAATCCAAACAAATTCATTATCAATCTTAAAAGACGTTACAAAGCATGTCCTTTGTATCCTTTTCAATATAATCCCTCACAAGAGGTACAAGAAAAGAAACCCAGATCGAATATTTTGTGTCGTTTTGAGTATTGTGTAATTAGCACTTCAGATAATAGCTATTTATCATCTCCTTCCATGAACCTTTTTCAAGCAGATAAAAATAATGCAAGCAAACAAAACCCCAAGAGCTTTCGATCTTTTTCGCCAATCACAGGGCTACTACCCCCATCAACTCGTACTCGAAATTTGATTGCAAACGATGGAGCTATAAAATTATTTATTGGTTATCTTGTCAACCAGATATTCTTAGAGAATTTAGACTATGCTTCCAACGGTCTTTGTATTACTAGATAGCGCCTAGATTCCCGGGGTCTCTGGCGCCAAGCTCACTTATTTCAACTTATAGGAGAAATAGATTCGATGTAAATAAAAAAATGAAATTCATGCCGTGAGAAAGTGATAAAAAAATGTTGATACTAATATAATTTGAATCAGCAATTTTATCCATAAATTGAAACTTCGTGTCACAAAAGTGGGAGTAAATGTCACAGAATTGTGACGCGTAAGCTTGGCGACATTTTGGGTAAACTCATCTTCTGGTGAAGAAATTTTTTAAAAATATTGCCATCGGAAGTTACTTAAAAAATATTTTTTTTATAATTTATTAAACTATTTTTTTTTCTTCAGAAAAATTAGTAAAAAATGTCAGTAATAAAAAAAGTCACAAAGATTTAGCGTATGACAAACATACCTACAATATGATTTTTATGATTTTGTTTAAGTTAAAATAAATTTTTCTCAAAACAAAATTGTCACCCTTCTTCAAGATTTCCGACAAATTCGATTAAAAAATATTTTTTAATCTGTTTAATAAGTACGCACTTTTAAAACTTTTAACCAAAATTTAAATCTTAAAAATACAAGACTCTCTTAACTCAAACTTTTAATTTAAATTTTAAACTTTTAACTTAAAAGTATAAGTACTCTTAATTTTAACTTTTTGCTATGAATTATATTCACTTTATAGTAAGTTTCTTTATTGTGTTTTCAATATTCTACGGAGAGAAATGCATTTGATCTGCTGTTTGGAATTGAATAAATAATATATCAACCAATACGTTTAATATTTAATACTCATTCAAAAGATGTATGTTTGTTTTCTGTTTTCAATCAATCAAGCTCTACAAATTAACATAAGAGCTTGAAATGTCAACAAAAAAATATGGCACTTAGCATTTTTATTTTGCTAGTATTTTAATTAAAATTTAGAAAAAAATGACCCAATATTTCATTTTTTCACTATGAAAAAAATCCTGCTTTTATAAATGAAGGCTTCGATGTTAAACTCTGTATCAGTTTCTTTTTACCTCAGCTACTAGAAAACTCTCTAATCATGTACGGGAGACAAAACTATTTCTGTAGATGAGTATTAAAATGAAACCTACCAGAGAAAACTAACGGCACAAAAAGAGGAAAACCACGAAAACATTTCCTTTCCATGAATCATACAACCAATGACAATGCAATTCTGGTCACCAGCATGAAATTATTAAAAGTTATAAAGATATTGTTCTTTTTATAAACATTTTGTATCCCCAGTTTCCCTAATTCAAAAGTATTTTCCTGTACTTTTATTATTATAACGTAATTCTGCGCTACATTTTAAGGTAAAGTTATTTAATAAGGTGTCTAGTCCTATGAACCGTTTTACAATTATTATTTTTTGTACAAATTACACTAATATACTTTTATAAATTACCGTTATAGAGATGTTTTTAAATCATTTAATACAAGCTTAATGATCAGTTTCATGCACAAAGTGATGCAAGCAAAAATAGTATTAAATATATCCGCCCGTTTGGTAAACGAAAATAGTAAATGACGGTTGTGAACTCATCCAATTTGTTTGAACAATGTAATGTTATAACAGTATAAATGTTATTTTAAAAACTGATTATTTAGAAAAATTACTTCTGTTGACCAATAGATTTAGATATTTAGAATAATAATAGATAATAATGTTTGGATGTGAGAACAAGCAAATAGAATTCTTTTTAGTACGTATATGTTAAGTGAATAGTTTCAGCTTATAATAATGTGTTAAGTGATTATGTTAAGTGAATAGTTATGTTAAGTGAATTGTTTTCTGTCAAGAAACAACAATTATTGCAAAGCAATCATCAAGGTTGGTGAGCGGCAGTGAAGAAGGGTCTTATACGCCTAGTTTAGTAAGCAAAAAATTTTTTGTTATGAATAGAAAACAAAAAGTTTTAATATCGATGTAAAACAACTATATATTGATATCAATGAGAATCTATCCTGCCTAAGATACCATACTTATTAATATTTACACGCATTAAGCGAATAATATGTCATTTTATTGAAGAAAAATAAATAAATAGTAATATGTAAAGACTGCAAATATGTATTGATATTAATGGAAAAAAAGTTTGTCTTAATGCTGATGGAAAATACATATTAAGTGGTATTTATGTACAATAAACAATTTTGGTTATTATGAAAAAAAATATTTATAATGATGGGAAGAAAATGTACATTGTTATGAATAGAAAACATTTGTCTTAATACAAATAAATAATAAATATATATTAATATTTATGCATAGTAAACAAATTTGAATTCCTATTAAATTAAAAAAATAGTTATATTAATGGAACACAAATATTCATTCGAAAATGAAACTGTCTTGATATTTAGAGAAAAACTAAATATCTGTTAGAATCTATGCGTAATAAAATAGATATTTTTATATAGAGAGAGTTTTTTAAGAATCAGTCAGGGGTTGAATATTTGACATTTTTTTATTTTTTTGAAATTTTTAGTATATGTTTTTATGTAAAACTGTTAGACACGTGTTTCTTTTATTTTTGCGGGGAAAAATTTTTTTCTCGAAATTTTAAAGTGTCAAAACTGAAGATCTTCTAAAAGTAAAAAAATTAAAAAAAAAAAAAAAAAAGTAAATTTAGCAAATGTATTACTTTCTGTAAAACTAGTGAATCACAACATCGACCTTTATTATATGTGTTCTACTTTTTACGCACTAACTATTAATACATTAATACTTTCGGTTATACCAATGAACCACATATTTTCGTGAATACATACTAGTGAGTATAGTACCTGAATAATCCAACATGTGTGTAGTGTACACAGTGCGCAAAATAAAAAAAAGGACCACTCTGAATAACTTTTTATCTAATGATCGGATCTTCGCGATCAAGAACTCAAACTTAATGGTTCGATGGTATGACCTCAAATATGCTAAGTTATAAGGGCAGACGATATTTTAAGTTACGAAACACAAAAATGTACTTCCTCTGAATAAACATACCTATTTTTCAAAACATAGGAGGTATCTGCAATCTGGGATATGTACTTTCTCTATACCGTTTTTTTTTTCTTTCTTTTTTTTTTCTTCTTTTTTTGTCTTCTTTTTTTTTTACATATTCGACTTTCTGATCTCCAAAATATAAGGGGGTTGCAGCAATCTAGGAAATAGGGTCCCCCATTGTTTGATCAAGAGAAAAATCCAAAGTCCCATGAATGCTAATTTTATTCTTTACATATTTTGCCATATCTCGAGAAATTCTTACGGTAATCGAAAATATTTTGCACACAATTATAAAATTCGTTTATCCAAAAATAATTCCATGCAAACAATAGCTTTTATTCAATATTTTTTTTAATTTACCGATAGTCGAAAACATTTTTAATTGTGAGTTACACAATTTTTGACATCATTTTCAAGAACGTAATTTTACACGGCAAAATACAAAATTTGAGCCATATCGATCGAATAGTTCCTGAGAAATTGAATTTCGAAAAAGCCTTATGTTTGAAATTCGATGGCGGCATCCCACTATTCATTGTAGATCAGAAATACGAATCCTTCAAAAAATAATTGTATGCTTATTCAGAGAAAGTGCAATTTTGTCTGCGATTTCTTAAAATATCGTCTACACTAATTAATTAACATATTTGAGGTCACCCTCTCGAACCATTAAGGTTGAGTCCTAGAACGTGAAGATCCGAACATTAGATACCAGTTTTACCGTTAGTTCACCGTTAAGACTGTCCCAAAGGAAGAAACTGCCAATTCTAGCAATTTATCCATACTTAAATACTTGATTTTTCACAATTATTAAAAATATTAAAAAATGTACGAAATGATTTTAAAATATTAACATTTTTTTATAATTATGAGATGTTTTAAGTAGATAATTTTATGTAGCTTATGTAGCTCAGGATCTTTTTATTTTTTATTTTTATGAAATATATCTCAATTTTTTTTCTTCTTAATTATAGATTAATAGCCGTTTTCGACTCAAACTTCGACTCAATTAAACAAAATAGCGTAATTAGAAGAGATAACACTTACGTTCTTGTTGTTGTTATTTCTAATGCTATTTGCCAATACCAGTAATCCTGCTTGGAGAAACCAAGCGAATTTAAGGCAGAGGGTGCGTTTCTGGTATTTCTGTGGCACTATCGATGGCCAAGAATATAACTTTAAGCCACACACGCGTCACAGCCTGTTAATAAGGCGGGCCCATTTATTCATGCACAGATCGTAAATTTAACCTGAACCACAGAACGATCCATCTCCAATTCAGTACGACTTTGAGACCCAACAGATTTAACGTGCACCAGTCATCATTCACTTCACGGTAAGTGTTCGGCCGGGGGAGATCGAACTCGCAACTTCTTGGACATGGGGCCAACACCCTACTAACCAAGCTACCCCGGCCCTCGTATGCTTTTAAAGTCTATAACTATTTTTGTTATGTTTATGAGCCAATGTTAATTATGTTGGTGCAGTTAGAATATTAAATTGTTTAAGAAGATTCTTACCATGATTGTAAACTAGAACGAAATAATTGCTTGCTGCAATAGTGATTCTCAGGAAAATATGCATAATTACGTATATATTTATAAACTGCATAATTACGATTTCACTTGATATTGTGCTGTCGGGAATCTAAACTGACCAGTTTTTAAATATATTAATCACGATTATATAAAAATGTAGGAGCTATTTTATTATGAAACTATAAAAAAAAATTAAATATTTTAACTATAAACTTTAATAACCAAAAACAAAAAAGTACACAGAGAAAAAAGTTCGTATTTTAATGACATGTTTAGTGAAAAAAAAAATTCTGGTAAATAAAACCAAAATTTCTGGTATTTAAACCATTCATTTTGTAATTTTTCTCTTCATATTGTAACGGTTTACTGAAATTCTGGTTTTCAAAATTATAGTTCTTATTACCACACATTTAGCATAAAACTGAAATATAAATTTTACCGAAAAAATGGTTTTCATACCATGCTTTAAGGTATCATGACCAAATTTTATCGCAGATTATAAAATCTTAGTTTATTGTTAATTTTATCAAAATCAGTTTCGGTAAAAATTATCTAGCTTTTTGATGTTCCCATAGGGCCAGAAGCATGGTAAATATTCTTATATTTCGGTAGCTTTGACGATACTTTTTTCGTCTCTGCCCCCTCTTGATTTTTTGTATTCGAGAGTACTAAAATAATGATAATAACATAATATTAATGTATTTATTTTTACTAGAGTACTAATATATTTACTTTTGATTTTTGTAATTTTAGTACATAGTTCTTAATTTTTTTTCTGATGACTCGAAAACTACGAAAATTAACTCATAAATTTAAAAAAAAGTTATTTGAAGTTAAGAAGATTCCTTTTCTCGAATTACACCATTTTGTAAAATTGAATCACATTTCAAAATGACTTTCTCCTCGTTGTTTCATTTCAAAAAATTTGAAAATAACATTCTCGTCACTTTTTTTCGTGTAATTTTTGACTGAAACGGTAACGATATTTTTTTAAACCTGTAGGTTACTTTCAAATGGAAAAAGACTTAGTCGAGATATTTTTTTATAAATAATGTTGTTTTTAAACATTTTGTCGATTAAATATTTTACTATATTTCACTGAATGTTGTAAAACTTGTTAATTTAAAGAAAACTTAAGTTTTGAAGCAAATGGTTAAAAATTTTAAAAAAAGTAAACAGTAAAAAATAAAATAAAATTTTACAAATTACAATTTTCGTTGTCTGCATTATTCTGCCGTTGAAACATTTATTAACTTATTTTATTGTTTTTCAAATAAGTAAAAATAGATTTAAAAAAATTTTTAAAAAGAAATTATGTTTTTTATAATTATTTTACTTGATTAGGTTTTGTTGAATTTTATTATAAAAAAATAATGGTTGAAATAAACTGTTTGTATCTTTTAATAAATATATTATAAGACTATAATAAATTATACTATAATAATGTATTACATTATAATAATGCAATATATTATCATAGTATATTATATTACACTAATATATTATATTATAATAATATATAATTCACAGTTTATTACATTTATTACTATACAATATTTTTAATTTAGAGGGAACAAGTATCTAGTGGCTCTATATAAATAATAATTTTGAAATTAATGATAATAAATGGAAAAAAAAATCTGCGAAGATTTTTAGTTATCTTTCGGATCATTCGGATAACTAAATATATATTTCGGACATATTTAGTTATCTTTCGGATCACAACGTTTAGTAAGTAAAATCCATGAATACGACTTTTAAAAGAAAGTCGATTTTTATAATTTTGTCATTTTTTGAAATAGAGGAAAATTTTAAGTATTATTTTAAAGTATTTTTTTCAATATTTTCATAGCAGCATTTCTCTTATAAATCTTCACTATCTATCTTACTTTTCTCTAATTTCGTTCAAACTCGCTAAAATATATTTTTAAAAAATCTATGTTTCCATTTTAAAAATTTGTTCATTTAAATTTTCTTATAAATTTAGAAGCACTTAAAACATTAATTTCAAATTTCAATTATTTTTCTTCGAAAGATTTTCATAGTGCAGACGTAGTTCTCTCATTTCATAGTTTTATCTCAATATTTTATGGGATTTTTTTTCAACTAGAAAAGATATTTTACATTTTTAAAATTTTTTTAATTTGAATTTTTCTCCAAATTTGGAAACAAAGAAATCATGATTTTTAGTTTATTCTATGCAAAACTTTTTAATAGTTACCTTTACCTATTTAATGATTTTTAAACAGAAAAAATGATTTAAAAAAATTTTTAATGTAAAAAAAATTTGCATTTGAATTTTATTTATAAATTTATAAGCAATAAATCATTTTATTGCTTAATTAATTTTAAATCTTTAATTTCAGTATTAAATGTTTGACTTTTTCTTTGGCTTTAATTTTTCTGCGAAATATTTTATATTCATACCCTTTTAACTCATTATTTTGCTTTTTCCTTTAAAGAGATACAATATTTTGAAGAAATAAATAATTTCATTTCAAAAAACTTGTTAATTTGGTTTTATCTTTGAATTTAGGAACAATTAAAGTCTTGCTTTTAGTTTTTTTTCAAAAATTTTCATAGGGGATAATTCGCTTTTCTTTCTATTTCAACATTTCTTTCAAATAGAAAGATACTTAAAAAAAAAAAAAAAAAAAAACTAATCCTTTCTGAAAATTTGTATATTTATTCACTCATTTAATTTTATTTTATTACTTATTTATTTTATTTTTATTTATTTTATTTTTTATTTTATTATTTATTTTATTATTTATTTATTTATTATTTATTTATTTTATTTTTCATTATACGTGTTTGAATGAATTGTGAAAATCAAACATTAAATAAGATTCTGAAAAACTGATTTTAAGTAATTTAATTTCCTCTATCTGAAGTAATTCAGAAAAAAAAATATTTCACTTCTTCATATTTTACACATTAATGCAAATATAGGTAACATATTTCATTTCCGATTGATTCTATCTCTGTTTTCCTCTATCATCAGCAATTATACCACTTCAGAACTATCTCTATCATCGATGAAATAAAGAATAAAAAACATTCTATTGTATTCACTGAAACACCCTCACACTAAGAAGAACCCTATCAGAAAAACACCACCTACGTATTAGAAAAACCATCCAAGAGAGCTGAGGAAAAAGATGAGAGTGAAAAGTTTTCAACTCACCTGGAGAGAAAGAGAGGATGAAATTTGGCTCTCCCATTGGTGGAAAAAGTTTGGTGACGTCACTACCCCAAGCAGGATCGAGTGAGACTCTTTCGGCAAAGGATCAGATAGGAGAATCTAACCCGTCGTACCTGTTGCATCGAAGATACTTGCTTCTATGTTTATGTGGTACAAAACATCGTTTGCATTTGCATGCATCTTATTGCATTAGAGGACACAATGTCTGCTTTTCAGCAGGATCCACCCCCAAACGATCCTGGATCACCCTTCCACCCCCAGGATATGTCCGGCATGATGGAACTTTACCCACGTGATTATAGTGGAAGTCCGGGAACTTCCAGACAGCAACAGGGGAGTCCAGTTACCGGATATTATTTAGCGGGAGGATCTCCTTATGCAAGGGGTTGGCCACAACAGCAAGGGGACTATCAGGGAATGGTTCAGTATGGTGTGCCGGACGAGACTGGATGGTTGCCGGACGGTGCTTACGGACTCGCGAGGATTAACTCTGCCCCGGCGGACTTGTCTTCGATGGAAGCACCGCCTGCTTCGGAACTGGGGCGCTACCCTGGTGATGGGGCTGTGAATGAACCGGGAAGTTCTCCGGTGCATGATGTTGTCGGTTCGCCCCTGGCAGCGGCGGAAAGTCCCGTCGATGTTCCTTCAACCGCTGGTAAAGGTGGTAGAGCTAACCAAGAACAGAGAATACGGAGACCGATGAATGCTTTCATGGTTTGGGCTAAAGTTGAAAGAAAAAGACTTGCGGACGAAAATCCCGATCTTCATAATGCAGATCTTAGTAAAATGCTGGGTAAGTTCCTAGAATAATTTTATATTTGTTTTTGTAAAAATGAATAAAGATTTTACTATAAAGTTCGAAAATAATATAATAAATAATACGTGGAACTCTAGAGTTCCGTGGATGCTATTTCATTGAATTATTTACATCGTGTAAGTATAAACTCATTGTGTCCATACACACTTGAAAGTTTCATTAATAAAGAAAATTTTTATCCCCCTCAGATTTCTTTTCAATGCATTAAGTCAGCGATTTTCAAATGGTGTTCCACGGAACTTTAAGGCTCCGTGAAAAGGTCATAGGGGTTCCGTAAGTTAGGACATTTTTTTTATAACCAGTAATGATTTTTGTGAAAGATGCTATAGGTTTGTACCCGGTAATGCATTGTATAATTTAATATTAAAATTGTTTTTATGAAATTATTTATGTAAAATTCCAATAAAATTGAAATAGGAAATTTTAAAAAATATATATTTTCCTATAACAATACAATGTATAAATTGCTAAGCGATATGCATTTATAAATTATTTCATCAGTATTTCTCATCGAACTTTGAAATTTAATGTAAAATTACCTAATTTACGAATAAAGAATTATTTTTCTCTGATAGCCTTGCTCACAATTTATAATAGTTTCTTTTTCAAATTATAATTCAGCTTATTTATTCAATTTCAACTTCTATTAAACTAGCCAAAAACTACTAAACTTGACTTATAGAGTAACAAACGTCACCTCTGCAGACTTGCGAAATCAACTACCTAACATAAAACTTAATTGAAAAAAATTCATTCGCATTAATTGTTTCTGAATTAATTAGAAGTTTCTTTCTTCATTTGCACCTGCTAAGGAACGTTTTCTAAAAAGAGTTCAACCAAAGGAAGTTCGATCGTTTAGGGTTCCGAAGCTGAAAAAATTTAGAAACCACTGCATTAAATCCCTTGAAATGCATCACAATTTTTCGTATTACTTATTATTTAAATCATGCGTATCAAATTTAGATTAAAAAAATTAAAAGTAATATTTTACTATAAGTATTTCGCGAGATTTTAATTTTATGTACTGCAATTTTCGAATATAAAAATTTAAACTTGCTTTTTATTTTAAACATCTTTAACACATCATTAAGTTTAAGTATCATAATAAAAATTAAACTCAATGTCCAGTTTTATTTTTTTTTATAAACATTCGAAGTTATCCAAAAGTGATTTTTTTAATTTTATTTATAATTCCATCAATATATTTGAATTGATCTTAAAAGTAATAGTACTGTTATACCGCTTTTAATAAATTGTTTTTAAACAATACTTTGAACGAAACATTGTTAATCTGATGAAATGTTTTAACATTATTATATTATACGAGTCAGAAAGTAATATAGAATTGATTTTATTACAGATACGTAAATTTATCCTTATATAATGAAAAGCATTTCTCAAATTCTGAAAAAAATTTGGATATCAAATTTATTTTGATAAAATAGCTGTTTTATAAAAGATAAATTCCAAATTAAAAAAAACAATTTTTAGTTGTTTTTATTTATCTATAATGAGGTGCCATAGTGCTCATAAAAATTATCAAGTATTAACAAAGAAATACTGTCGATAAATACAAATGTACAAACAATTATTATATACCTCATAGAATCTATGAAGACAAGGTCAAATTTGTTCCATCGAAAGGGCATTATAAGAATTGAATTTTCAATACTTTGTCTCATGGTGTCCATTAACAAAAAATTAGGAAACGAAATCATAAAAAATGATTTTAAAATGATTTTTTTTAGTATTTTCCCTGCGATGCTCCCTAAGAAATGGTTTTATGAAAATAAAAAGGATGATTCAATGAACTGGGAATTTTAAAATATTATTTTAATGAAGATTGCACATATTTAAAAAAAAAAAAAAAACTAAATATTTGAGTACATATATTTTTCTTAATATTATGAAAAAGTTAAATTCTTGTTATATATCCTAACAACTAATAAGTCTAAGTTGTATTTGTATATATAATATTTGTAAAGATATTTAAAGCACTAAGTCTATATTTTTTTGATCTAGTATATTCTATTTTTCACTGACGTAGTTTGTTAAAATAGGATAGCTATGAAATTTAAGGTGGCGAAAATGTTGTTCTCATAGAATTTTCCTTTCGCAAAAAACAACCGACCCTACTCTATCAATTAACAAATATTTTAAAGAAAATGCTTAAATCTTAAATATTTCAACCCATTAATTAGTGTAGTATTTTGTTATTGTGTAACATGATTAATCGTAATAAAATGTGGACAAAGTGTAACATTTTTGGATGCATTTCTATCGGTAGATTGTGTTTATTTTTGTTGAAAAATTTAAAAAAATATAATGTGATTTATAATCAGTAAATTATACGTTATAACATTTAAGGAGAAAGAAAATATCTAAAAATACAATGCGATGTACAATGCACCACAGCGTTCATTATACATTGTAACATTTTTGAAAACATTTATTTCAATAAGCTGAAAAATTTAATTCTAATTTTAATATAATCGAAAACAGTGTAAATTATAACACAATGCCAATATATTATATACATTGCTCTATTTTCAGAGAAATTTTTTTCGGGATAAATTTTAAAATACTTTTTGTAACTTCCATGCGACAATAGTGTAGAAAATAGTGAAGTTTCTAAGTTCTAAATTTAATTTAATTTATTGTATTTCCTATTAAATCATAAACGATAGAATTATTTCATATGTATATGCTCTAGTTTTAAAAAGCTAATGTTAGTACCTCATATTAAAATCATAGACATCTTGGAACAAAGAACAGATATTTAATTCGGATATTATGTGTTATTTAAATTATTAATTATTATTCCGTATATTACGATCATGGATGTCTTTGTAATTGTGAAAGCGTATTTCTTTCGAATATTTCGTTTTTTCGTCCGTGCCTAAAGTAGAAAATCCTAGGTATCTTGGAATTTTGAATACTAAATAATGCTTCAGTAATAATATGTCAATAGTTGTATTATTAACCTCACACTCATTGTCATATGTTTTTTAATTAACTATGCATCTCAGTAGTTCTAAATTAACTATGCTAACAAACGATAATCATGTTGAATTTTAAGCATTCGCACTTTAAGTACCTTTCCATTAAAAATCAAAGTTAAAATCATACATTCAGTAGTTTTTCAACTTCCAAAACTTAAAATATTCTTGAAAACTATTTTATTTAAGCCCTTTTAAAGCATTAATTTACTAATAAGATATTGAAGTTACGTAAAATTTTATGCTACGTGAACTTTTTTTTTTCATAAATTTTTAATTCCATGTAATTTATCACTGTTAAAAACACTGTTTAAATTGCATTTTTTCAGTAAAAAAAACGTTGATTTATTTTAAATATTTCATCATTTTTCATTTCATTCCTGAATTAAATGCCGTTAGGCTTTGAAAGGGAATTTTACCTATAAAATATTTGAACAAAATTCTAAATTTTCCTCAATAACATTAAAAACATGTTAAAAATAATAAACATTAAATCAACGTGAAAATATAAAATATTAAATATTTAGATTATCTATCAAATCAGAAATCAATTGTTAACATAATTTTTTAAATAGCTTTCCTATAAACTTCCTAAAAAAACCTAAAATTGATTTGATGATTGCTATCAAAAGGAAGTTAATAAGATTGTTCTTTTTATGATATTTTTTTTCCAATTATAGTTTTTTGGTTTTCTTTACTTATACAAATCGTATTAATATTTCAGATATATTTATGAATGTTTAATTTAATAATACGTCTAAATTAATAACAGAAATTTATGCTTTTGTTTAAAAGTTATTTATTAAACGAACAATAAAACTTTCGAACAGCTTTGTTGAACAAATACTGCTTCTAAACTTCTATTGTTTCGATAATACTGAATCTACAAAACTTAGTGTAATAATAATTTTACAATAGAAAATGATAATTAAAAACTATATCTTTCAATTCTGAGAAATTTTAAGTATTCTTTTATTTTCCTTTCCTTCTTTTTTTATCGTTGTTGCCATTCGCGACAAAAAATAAACTTCGATATTAAAGATGCTTCTAATTGTAAAGGGTATTCAACTTATTTTACCTTATGGATTAGAGTCTGTAGGGATCAGAAAGTTCTTAACTAATCTGGCACTCAAGCCTAGATTTCATTTAAGAAATAAATATACAGCCAATTGATATCATCAAATTCAACTAGATTCAACAAAGAATTCTTTCTTTCCAAAGTTATTAATTTCCATAAGAGAGTATTTTGAATAGTAAACGTGGTATGAAACTTCTTTAGTAGTGCTGACATTAAATTATAAAAACTGAGCCAGCGTGTAAGAAAACCAGATACTGGCATTGTTCTTTAAAACAATTTATGCGTTTGTTTTAATTACAAATGGAAGATCAAGCTTTTTTAAAGAAAAGAAAATTAATATTAGTTTTTGATGAATTCAGTAATGAAGTGTGTTAAAATCTTATAATAAAGGCAGCACATTGTAAAAAAATCTGGATTAAATTACGGTTAAAATTACTGGTTATCTAAGGGCAGAATCCGTAAAAATCATTTTATCTTAAAATCCATTTCACTGCAAAAATCATTTTCGCCATAAAATTTTAAACCGCAATTTTTCCAGTAATATTTGTTGAATTAGTTTGGTGATTTTACAGTAAATATTACTGAAAATTTTACGATATATGAGTTTTTTTCTCAAAATTTTATCGTAAAAAATACTAGCAACCTGAGTGCAGATACTTTTTACTGTAATTTGATTCAAAATTTTTCACAATGAATATTGTAGTTTTGAAATTTGGTGGGATTTATAAATTATTACTTTTTATTATTTGAATAATCTTTATAAAACACAATATTTTACTGCTTCTTTTTAAATTTACAGTATGGCAATAAATATCTTTCACATCATAATATTTAATAACAATAATCCCTGATATATGTAAGTGAGGCAAAAAGCTCTGACATTTAGATCTGGATTTTACTTTGACTCTAAATCAACGTTTGTAACTATCACAGGAATATTCTTTATTCGCACTCAATCCCTTTTCTATCCTTTCAGAAAACTGTAAAGGATGAGAATAAATTTTTTTTCTTCTTTTATTTCATTTGTATAGAGCTTAATAATCATTGGTCACTAAATTCACTTTTACAATTTGACCCGTGAGTTTTGCTGCATTCTATCACAGGTATAAATGCTTCTCACATGAAAACATTTGCGGCGGATATTCCATAAGGATGCGTACGTACATCTGGACGCTGTATTAAATAAGTAAAATACATGCTTTTTTGCGTTTGCTTAAGCACAATAAAATTTATTTAGTGTTTGCAAACTTTTCAATAGCAATACAAGCCATTTTGTGCTAGTATGCTTCCTTAAATACAATGTAAGCTATTTGTGCTAGAATGTTTCTAAAATACAGCACTGGCAATTTTGCGTTTGAGTGCTTCTTATGAACAGTACAGGCTATTTTGCGCTCGTATGCTTAAGTACAGAACAGACTATTTCCCGTTTGTGTACTTCTTAAGTATATTACAGGCTAATTTGAATTTGTATGCTTCCGAAGTACAGTACATGCTACTTTGCGTTTGCGTGCTTCTTAAATACAGTACAGACTATACTCGTTTGTGTGCTTCTTATGTACAGTACAGGTTCATTTGAATTTGTAGACTTCTTAAGTACAGAGCAGGCTATTATGCGTTTGTGTGCGTCTTAAGTACAGTACAGACAATTTTTCGTTAGTGTGCTGCTTAAATGTAAAGTGCAGTCTATTTTGCGTTTGTGTGCTTCTTAAGTACAGTACAAGCACTTTTGCGTTAGTATGCTCCTAAAATACAGTACACGCTACTTTGTGTTTGTATGTTTCTTAAATACTGTATAAGCTATTTTGCATTCGTACGTTAATACATTACAAATTAAATTAATTTATTTTGGTGTACTTAAGTAGAATATCAGTTATTTTGAGTCAAAAAATTTAACTGTTCTTATAAATCTTATTCAATTGAGGCAGTAAACATGTAAGTTTTGCTGTAACATTTAAGTATCTTGTAAATACCTAATTCAATTCAGTTCTAAATAATAAATTATTTTGAGACATTATTCTGCAGAGTAGATTTTTAACATTTTTTAAAATCAGATTAAAAATGGTGTCGTTTTTTTTAAAAAAATAAACGCAAAATTGACTTAAATGGGAAGAATTAGGAATTTTTTTTATCCACAAATAGAAATATATTAGTTGAAATAATTGTTTTTTTTAATAATTTCTGCACAAGATATTTCATTTAAAAATATACATTTTTGTTCTAATGTTATACAAATATTCAAATCTCTCAAACATACATGTTACACCGAAGTCTATGAAATAGCTTAGAAATTTATTTTTTATATTTATAAAGTATTTATGTATACATTCAATTAAAACTTTATTTATTTAATTATAAATCATTTTATTTATTAGTAATTTAATTTATTTAATATTTTTAGTGGTTTTTACCACCTTGTAATGGCTGTAAAAATGTCCCTGTTTTTTATATTCTTAGTCATTTTATAGAACTTTTAGAACTACAGAACTTTATAGAATATTTGAATGAATGTTTATAATTTCAACAAATATTCATTTAGCTTTTGAGGCTTTTACTTTAGGCACATTTCATCACTGCGATATGTGTTATGTGGTTAAGGAGACCATTTGAATTGTTAAAAAGTTAAAAGATAAAATGTAAACAATTTTGGATCATTCTGGATACAGTATAAGGTACTGGTATTCTGAGTGCATCCACTGTAAATCTATTTTACCGTACAAGCCATTTTCACTGTAAAATTTTATAGCGTAACTTTTACAGTAATATTTATTTAATTTTAGTGCTCAAGTGATTTTACTGTAAATATTACTGGAAAAACTGCAATTTATCATATTTTTGATTAAGAAAAATTTTGCCAAAAAAATGGAACTTGCGATAGAAAATACTGCCGCCCCTTTTTAGCTTCATTTGATCTGGAATTTTTTACAGTCTAACTCCATTTGTACAATTATAAAATACGTATAACCTATGAAACATCCTTCGTACGTCATTAAAATATAAACAAATCGTTTTACAAACAATTTCAATAGAATAGTTTAAAATGAAGATGTTGAGTTATTGTTAATAAATATTTTTTTTAATAAAATTATAATTCATGTTAAGAAAATAAATGCAAAATAATCTTCTTTGAGCTTTAACTTACAAATTATATATTAATTTTTATTAAATTATCTATGTCACTTTTGTTCCAAATTAGCTTTTTTCCTTATTGTTTATCAGGAGCACTTTAAAAAATGATGGTTGGTCACCATTTTTGGTGATAAATACATTTTTAAGTAAAGAACTGCAGTTTATCGCCACGTAAATAGAAAAAATATAAAATTGACAAAATAACAACATTTTGAAAGAATTAATGCGAATACAATACTGAAAATGTTACTAGTTTTTGAAGCAAAATGTTTTTGCTGTTGCAAACTGATTCTGATGTTCATGAATATATGTGTGGTAAAAACAAAATAAAAACAAAAAAAAAACAAAAATAATAATAATAACAAGATTTAAAAAAAAAAGTGAGTAAATAAATAATTTAAACTATAACAGCGGAAAACTAAAAAAATTTGACTACATTCACTGTAAAAATTGGAGTTTATACCAACACCAAAAACAGTGTCAACTATAATATGCCAAGATTTTTTAATGAGTGTTCAACATATTGAATGATATTTCGGATCATTGATTTACGAACAGTGATTTATTTATTTAATTCAAAAATATTAATTTTTTTATCATTTGAACTTCTGATTACAAAATAGGAAAAAATTTTTACAATGAAAATTGGATATAACCCCCGCTTTCAAGGTTGTATTCAGTATAACCATTTATATCCATATAGGGTTCATATAGTGCTATACTATCTTAAGCTAAAATCATTTTAATAATTAAGGATGTTGAAATCTAATCTATAGTACTTAAAATTTTATTTCTTTTAAATGCTTTCAACGAATATGGTTAGTCAAAATATGCAATTTAATCTGGTTTTTTGAGTGAAAAGTTTACAATTGCTAATTCAGTTTTCTGAAAATGAGTCATTGTAAATTGCTCATGACATTTATTTGAATCTTTATGTGGTATAACATAGAAAAGTATCAGCATTATTCATCTGAAAGTTATTTAAAATTATACAGCAACTATAAATTGCCGGATTAGTTACGTTTATTCTTCCACGCAACTTTCGTGAACCATATTGGTAGCAGTACAATGTTAAGAAGATAACACATACAAGTCAACCGAAAATCTGTTTTCTTTTTAATTATCGTTTTCAATTTTATGAAGTTGATAGAAACTTTTTCACGCAAGCGATCTGCTGAAGAAGTCTTTTTTGGTGCTGTTATTTGCTGTTGCCATTCCCAGAAATACAAATCAACTCTGATAATAAATAATTCACAGTTCCGCAGTGGAATGAAGCGGCGTTAAATGACAACGGCGACGGGGCCGTGTCGAAACCTCTGTACCGTTCTCTTTCTACACTCACACTTTGACTTTTACAAATCATTGCTCAAGCGATAGAAATGATGAGTGTTTATTTTTTATGTACTTTTTCGTTAAGTTTTCACTCTTCAGTTAAACTGTTCAGTGGACCCTGTCGCACGTGTTGTGAGTTTTTGTAACGGTTCCAGGACGTTTTCTGTTACAAAAATTGATGTAACAGATAATTACAATAACAGATAATATTAAATTCTATTGGTGGAAAAAGATTTATGCAGGGAAATTAAATTTTTAACAGGGCATGGTACTTAATATGTATTTTTACACACACACACACACACACATATATATATATATATATATATATATATATATATATATATATATATATATATATATATATATATATATATATATAAATGTAGAAAAATTTTAATATAAAGAAGAATTTTTAAATTTATATTTTGAAAATTGTTTTAACAATGCAAACATTATATTAAGTTATGTAGAATACATCTTACCCTTTAATAAATTATTATTAACGTGTAATATGGGAACTATTCTTATAAATATTATAGGCGTGATTTTTTTTTTTCGAAAATTCTTGATATCAGTAAAGTTTTATTCTATTTACAGTAGTTTTCTAAACTTAACTAGTGAAAATAATAACAGTGCTAAAACAAATAAAGTACTTAACCACTTTAGAATTTCTAGTAGTGAAAATAATTGCAGTGCTAGAGCAAACATAGTACTCAACCACTTGAGAATTTCCAATAGTGAAAATTATTACAGTAATAATACACAAATAAAGTTCTCAATCCCTTGTGAATTTCTAAAACTTTCATAAACATAATAGCATTCATAGTAGTTTAGTGAAATAACAAGCAATATTATGTGTAATACTCAACAATCTGTGATTTCTGAAAATTTTATGGAAATCTTCACATGGAAGCACAAAGCAAATGAATTGTTTTTAACTGTGTGAAAATTCGAGAACTTGTCTAGAATTTGTTTACATAATAGTTTAAAAACTAACAATAAATGAAAAAGGCTCATTATATTATTTTATGCTTTTAAAACAATCTGCGCACTAGAGTTTTTGTTTAAAATAATTGTATGTATTTAAGACTATTATTTTTTTCTAATAAATTAAGCAATTAAACATAAATCTTGTATGGAATGGAATAATTCATTTTATAAGATTATTTTTTTATGCATTTATTAAATGAATATAAAACTTTGCCGATTTATTAAAGGAATTAAACAAATTGCATTCTGGAATATACAATACAAGCTTAGAAAATAATGTTTAGAAATGTTTTTCGAGATAAAAATGAATCATTTTTAATTCATAAGGGTCTCATAAACTCAACTAAATGTAAATTGTATAATTTATATAGCATTCATTCCTTTACATAATGGCTTAAAAACAGGAAATTAATGTATAGTACTCAACTCTATATTATTATTTTGTTTTTAAACAATAGTACAGCACAGTTTGTGCAGAAGAGTTTTTGATTAAAAAGTTTACATATATTTAATACTCTTAGTTTCTTTTTAATGAGGAGTCTTGAAAGGAAGCATGATTTTTACATAAAATAGAAAAATAGCTCAATTCTTAATTATTCATTCAATAAATGATGCTTTTCAAACGTATTAACGCCTTTAGGAGATTATAGAGCTCAAACTGAAGAAAAACAAATACACCTTTTTCCGATTAAAAAATTGAAACTGTTTATCGTTTGTAATTATAAATATCACGTGCAGTAACTAAATATCGATTTCAATATTATTTTTTTCCTTCCTGTATGGTGGCAATTCTATGCAATTCTAATTCTATCTGAAACTTCTATGCCGAGAAATAATTCATTGCCTGCTGTACTAATAGAAATGTTTCAGTGTGTACACCTGGCGTTTATCAAATGTGTACGGGAACCGCTGCTGACAAATGTCGAGTCGTTTAAGCGTGAAAACACCCATAAAACAGTCATTGAGAGGAATATTAGAAGTGTTTAGAACATATATTAAACACAATATTAGAAATGAAATAAAAAATATTTTGCTTCGCTGCAACCAGCTGATTTTAAAACCACAGCTTAACTATGTGTTGAAACACAGGAAATTTATATAAAAATTTTAAATATTTCTTATCATTTGTAATTAATTCTAAGCTAATATTTGAATTCCATTCACAATTTATACCAGTTAAGAATTATGTTAAACATGCCTAAATTGATATGCATTTAAATTATTTAACTCTTAATCATTCAGTAATTCATGCGTCATAAATGAATTAAATTCTACTGCAAGATTATGAAAATCAAATGAGATAAGTTATTTTGCTTATACTTGTATCAATTAAGTCAACAACTTTATTTTAGAGCAAAAAAAAAAAAAAAACTATCAGCATCAACTAGTACTTTCTGTAATTTATTATTTACTTGTTTTCAATAGATTTTTATACTACAAAATGTAAACTTTTTAAACATTCTAAAAATAGTTTAATACATTTTCAAACAATAATGAATAGTCTCTTCACTTTTTCACGAATAATAATTTAATATATTAAGGATAGTACGATCTCATATTGAGTTTTGTGAGTGTCCTGACTGATTTATTAATAAATTAATTTTAACCCTTAAATACATTAATTTTTATTTTTAATAAATAATGTTTTCATGCAGAAAATGGGTCAAATAAACGAAAAAACATAAAAAAGCAAATGACATATGAAAAAGAAAAAATATAAAAAATATAAAAAGAAAATACACTGTTAAAATTTTAATTCTAAAATTAAGTAAAACAACCGGCAGCTGCCTGTCCATCCAATTAACGGTAAAGTTTACGGTAAAGAACATTTTTTACCTTTACGGTTATTAAACCGTTTATAATTAGTATGGTTAAAAAAATCATGAATCCAAAACTGTACGGTTTTTAACTATTTACAACTATCATGGTTTCAAAATCAGTAAAAAAGAAATTTGACAGGACACAGTAGCTTGGCTTATTGTTAGGTAATGGGCATTGAAGAGTGCAGAATGGAAACTCTTCAGTTCATCATTAAGTATTTTTAAATTTTAACAGATTAATAAAACAAATTGTCATTGTTATAATTACTCACCAAAATAAAAATATATTGTAATAACAATCATTACAATATCTTTTATTTTGACAAAGATATTGTAGGAAAACAATAACAGTAATACGACTTTGTGGGTTTCGCTGTGGGTTGTGTAGATTCAATCCAATATGATAACACGTTTAAAGTATTTTTCATAGAAAAATACATATGATATTTTGAATCCAATGGAATTTTGCTTATATGAAGCTAATATTTTGCTAAAAACCTTTTTTTTTCTTTACTGTAATACATTAATTGACAATATAAAAATTTACAAATTCAGATTTTTTTTAGTTATAATTACTTCTTAAAATATTAATTAAGAACAAAAGCATTTGAATATCAGTTTTAAAAAACGATTTATTTTTAAGCAAATCATATCATTTTTAAAAAAACTTATTATTTAGCAAAATTGTAATGTATGCAAGAAGTATTTAGTTAATTTATTACGGGTGGTAAATTGAGTCTGATGAAATTTCAACTGCACCTGATCTGTGTCAAACTAATCAGCAAGAGAAATATGATGCCACACGTGTGTCGGCAATTATAATGTCTAGCATTTAGAAGAGTGTGTCGGTAAGCAGGTGATAAGAGAATTATTTTATACGTGAAACGATTCACTGTTGCCACTTTAAAAATTCTATCTCTAGGTTCTAATAATCGTTTTTCATTAAGTTATATTTTCTTTTTTTTATCATAAACCTATTTCTTAAACCACGGGGGTGATAGTGTTTAATGCTTAAAAACCCTGGAAGTTAATTATTTTCGTAAAATGCGTTTAAATGGAATTAAAAGTGTTTTGATTTCAAGACAGTTATAGAACATTATTCTATTAAAACATTTCATAACCGTAAATGACCGAAATCAAGAGAATGTCGACTTTCACCGGTGAATTTCAACAATCACATAGTCGCTTTAGTGAATGCTCCAAATATTTGTTATATCCGATTTGATATTAATTTATTCGTTGTTATTATTATGTTTATTCAATAATTAAATATCTGCTGAGGAACGACAGGAAGTCAACAACGATCAATTTCTGTCATTCACAGTAAAAAGCCTATTTCTTAAACTTGGAAAGTAATTGTTTTCAACGTATAAAAATGTTGCGTTAATTTTTTAAAGTTAAATTAATTTAAAGTGTCGGGCAAATTTCAAAATACTATTGTAAAGTTATTCCAAATTAGGTTCTAATGATCATTGACAGACAATCAGGTTAGACTTTTCCAGACACAAAACTGTAGTACTTATGATAATTATTGTCATAATTCTGTTCACTGGATTTTTACATTAGATGTAGATACTTTTGTTTACTTTATTTAAACTATTTATTTAACATCAGGAAGTAGTTTTTCAACTTTTATTAGCTGATATTAAGATCAAAGCTTTTATAAAAATATGTAAAAAATAAGTTAATAACAATAGTTAACAAGTTTCAAAACATTGGACTTAATAAGATCTTTTACTTTAATCATCATCATTGATGATCATCTTTTACCTTAAAAATGGTTTGAATTGATACTTTTTCAATTAATTTATTATAGATATTTTTCGATTAATCTATTTAATTTTTCAAATTATTTGGCAGTTAAATCGTTTACTTTAGAACTTTTATTAATTTTCTAGTTTTCAGTTATATCTTAAATCATATTTCTTCTTTCTCCCAACTTTAATTAAACGGAAAACTGTGCTTTCATAATTTCTTTTAAATAAATTACATTATTTTTCACTAATTTTCTACGACTTATAATTCTGAAGATGCGAAAAAGGATTTAAGTTCTTCTTTTTTTTATTTGATGGAAAAATTTAAGCCAAGTTTCCGAAAAGCTTTTCCTTTAAAAAAAATTAATTTACCATTTATAAATAGAATTTTCACAAAAAAAAACATGTCCTCTTCCCATTATAAAAGTAACAGTTTAAATGAAAGCAAAACAAGGTCCGTTTTATTTTTAAAAATTATTCAACGGAAATAAAAGAAATGTTATGTATTATGTGAAAACAATTTTCAACATATTGAGTGCAAAGCTTTATTTACGAATTTTTTTAGAATATAAGAATAAAAAGTTTCCTTACTTATCTACATTTATCAATATCTACAATTAGAAATCTATTTCAAACTTAGGAGAATATAAGAATAAAATGTACTTAATGTATCTACATTTATCTATGTAATTAAAATTTTTTAAAGAATATAAAACTCAAAATTTATCTACATTACTAAACTTATTTACATAAATATTAAAAGTCTTTATTGAATGTAAGAAAGAAAAGTTATCTACATTACTAAAAGTATTAGACAGCATTTAGATATTAAGTAGTGTTAACGTTTTTTTTTTATAATAATAATATAATTATCAGAAATTATTTACTGTATTTCACAAAGAGTTTCAATTCATAAAAGATATTTATTCTAAAGGTTACTAAAGAGGTTAAATGTAACCAAAGAAAAAATGAGAGGAATTATTGAAAGTGGGGGGAAAATAGATGCACAGCTTAAGCAATTTAGAATTTCCTAAATTTTATTTCGAGTAAACATTTTGCTTACTACGAAAAGTTCTGCGCAATTGAACATTTAATCATAACTTAACATCAAACTGATTTCTCTGAGAGTAGTATTTTTAAAATATTCCTCAAAACACTCTTTTACTATGATTTTTAAACTATTTGCTTTGTTAAAATTTAAAAGTTAATTTTAATATTTTTCTTTTCAAAAATATAAAACTAAACACCTAAAAACAACCCGAATAAGAATAAATTAATGAAAAAGAACAAAATTTAATTGCCAGTCTTTTGATCTAGAGTTCAACGTCTAGTTTGTGCACGATCAAAAATCGAATCCATAGATCATGAAAAATCTTCGAAATTATTTCTGAAATTGCAACACAATTTATGACAAAACAACTTTTTTTTCTCCAAAAGTACATACGGGAAACAGCTCTTCTTTTTATAGATAACCTTTTTTAAAAAGCCTCACCTTCTGAAAACCTAACCTCTGAACGCCCAAGTAACCTCTTCTTATGAAATTTTTAAGCGATTTCGAAGAAAATACCAACCTCTCCATCTCAGGTAGGAAGTGATATTCTGGGGATGTATTTATGGGTGGAGATATGGTGTCAATAAATCAACTAATAAGGGTTTTCAACTTGTGTGGTTTGTGAGGTTGAACGTACGCGACAATAGCGGTGACACCTCTGGCTCAACGAGAATTGCTCACCGTTTGTTCTGAACTGTCCTATCAGTGTTCCATCTTTAAATGACCATGCGTCTTTGATTTTAAATTTGGAAGCGAGTGCTTCGTTAAGAAACAGTTTTGCATTAAAAGATTGATAATGGAACACAAACATTCTTTTGTTTATGTATCATAGCATTTAACGGAAAATGTGTTACATTCTAAATTGTTTGCATTACAAGAATATAAACGCATAAATAATTCATATTACTTTATTTCTATTTTATGGGTTCAATATTACAAGAACTGATATTGCAAAACTAATATTCTTTTCATCACAGTATTAGTCAAAAATGTCTTTCATTTTAATGCTTTTATATTATAAAAATTCAGAAACATACGAATATTTTTAACTTACTTAAATTAAATGGTTTGTGTTTCATTTTAAATCGTTCTTTTTGCTTTAAGAAAAAATAAAAAACTTTCATAATTAACGTTATCTGATAAGAATTAATAATTTATAATTCACTTTTTACTTATTACATTAAAATAGCTAGCAGATAATGAATTTCGTTTTAAATCATTTGCTTTATAATGAAATAAAATCGTTTGCTCTAAAATTAAATGGTTTCTGTTTCATTTAAAATCGTTCTTTTTAATTTAAGAAAAAGTAAAAAACTTTCATAATTAATAATATAATATAAGAATTAATAATTTATAATGCACTTTTTACACATTACGTTGATATAGCTAACAGACAATGAATTTCGTTTTAAATCGTTTGCTTTATATTGATATAAAATCGTTTGCTCTATACTGATATAAAGTGAAAAACATTCACAGTCTAAGCGATGTTACATTTCAGAATTGCTAATCTATCATGCACTTTTTACACATTACATTGAAACAGTTAACAGGGAATGAATTTCATTTTATATCGTTTGATTTATTTTGATATAAAATCATTAAATTTATAGTCATATAAAATGAAATCGATGTTACATTCATAGAATTGAGAATAAATAAAGCAACTTTCTCTTCTTGCAGTGAAATCATTAACGAAGAAGGAGTTTCATTTTAAATCGCTTGTTGATCTTAAATATAGAACATTGATAATCTAATTTACCTAATAAGAATTTATAAATTTACCTAATAAGAATTTTTTTTTTCACTTTAACACTTTTATAAGATACGATCTGAGAATGTAAAACCAATTCGGTCTTTACTTATCTGGATTGATATAAACTGCTTTTTATTTGAAAGCATCAGTATAGGAAGAATTGACAGTATAAAAAGAACTATTTACTTATTACACTAAAACAGTATACAGAAAATGTGTTTTTGTTTAAACGTTTGCATTTTATTGATCTAAAATGAAGAACATTGATAATTTTCATTGCATTATAAGAATTGGTGAAAAACTACTTTTTACATTAAAAAAAACTATAGAAACTTTTTTCTTTTGACATTTTAAGATTTGCAATTGTAAAGTCAATATTGGGTCGTTACATTACCAGCATTAGTATGAAATGC
Source organism: Parasteatoda lunata (assembly GCA_949128135.1). NCBI lineage: Eukaryota > Metazoa > Arthropoda > Arachnida > Araneae > Theridiidae > Parasteatoda > Parasteatoda lunata. The sequence goes on along the minus strand of OX421979.1, from coordinate 5,016,544 downwards.
TTTCAATTGGAATTTGTTTGGAGCGTAAATGATCTTTATTAAATTATAAGAATTTACAGAAATTGACACTTTTTAGATTGTAAAGGCTTATGAATGAATTATTTTAAAGTAGTTTTTTTTCTTTCCTTTTATTTTGTTTAATACATTTTATATTTTAAAATACTAAATATACTAAATACTTAATGCTACATATATTTTAAAATATTTAGTATAAGAGCGTTATTTATTTATTACATTAACAGCTTCTAATTGTAAATGTTAAATATGTAAGAACAAAAAACTTTTCATCATATTTATTAATTATATTGTTATTATTTTTAAATACTTTTTAAATGCTATTATCTCTTATAATTTAAATAATTTAAATTATAATATGTTTGATACCGGATTCAATACTGCATTTTAAGGATGTATTGAAAAATAATTTTATTTGTATGTTTTATATTACAATGACTGATCATGTAAAGTTATTCTTTCTTTTCCTATTTTCAAGATTTTAAAGTAATACATTTACCTTTAAACACTTTTACAGCATAAAATCAAGATTAGATTTCATATCGTAATAATTTGTAGATAAATGAACGTAGCTTTAATAATTTTACTTTCAAAATTAAATCAGTTCCTTATTATCAAATAATTAAATACAATAAGGATTGTAAAATATTAAAAATATATAGTTCTTCTTACTTAAAAATTTTTATATCCAACCACGATTGTTTTAATCTTTCGTATTTCAAGATTCGTTGAGACAAATAACATTGAAAAATAAACTTATTTTAATCATTATTCTGAAATAGGTAACGCTACAACCTACAAATCATTATAATGTAAAAATCAAAACTTGATTTTACACTTCTAAATTTTACGATATAAAACTCTTAAAAGGTAAAGGATTCTTCTGAAAGTATTGAAAAGTATGCCTTCTTTTCAAAAGTTTTTGATAAAAAATCAAAAAAAATCAAAAATTAAAAAAAAATCAAAAAAAAAAAGATCCAATAAAATATAACATATAATATATGGTTATAAAAATATAATATAATATCTAATTTATCATAAGATATAATTAATATAATATGTAATATGGTGGTACAATATTATATATAATAATAATAATATGCAACTAATCATGGTAAGTTTAATCTGTACTGTATATCTGAAACTTGGTTACACGATATTAAACTTCAACTTGAACTGGAATATGGTTCGATGTTTCAATTATCGACATTATTATCAACATATTATCAGATTATGTTTCAATGATGAACACTTTTTCTGTGAGTGTATTTATTTGATGTACAATAAATTTTATTTCCTTCTTGTCTACTGCGAGACGATAAGATACTACTTTTTCATAAGACTTCAAATAAAAACGGAAATAAGGATTTTTTAAAGTATTTAATTATTAAGAAATTATATTTAATATTTATTTTTATAATAAAAAGAATTTGAATTTATTGTTACATTATTATATGTTTTATTTGGTATAAACTATTAAACTTGTTTTTTTAAAGTTACTAATAACTGTCATCATAATAATATGCGATAAATTATCTCTCAAACATACATCAGCTAATAAAACATTATCAATTTGTCAAAACATAAATTTTCATTAGAAAAAAAGTTACTTCTGTGCTGGATTTTTTTTTTTTTTCGATAGGCTTCTTCTTAATCACATACCTCATGTAATTATTTTTATCGTGTAATTTAATTAGTCGGATCTAACTTACAACTAACATGTCCGTTAAAAACATCGGCCCTGTAAAAGAAAAAAAACAACTAAATCGAAGCACAATCCAGGTGACGGCCGACCACTAGGCTTCGGCACCTGGCGTGCCATCTGTAATACCCCTTCATCTGTATCTCCCCCCCTCTTTTAAACAACTCTAGAGGGGGAATGTATCCTCATCATGGAGTAAGGAGGAGGGGTAATATTAAAATACTTATAACCAAAACAACTATTATTCATTGCCTTATTCTGTGTACTCATTTGCATATTTATTGGTTACAAAAAAAAACTTAAACAGAATTTGAAAAACGTGTTGTGGGTCAAGAAGATGAATTCGTAAATGTTTTAATGGTTTGGGAATTAAGGTGCAAATCATAAGAGCTCTTTTTCGAAAGCTCTTGCGTGAAATAAAATAAAAATCTACAGTTAGTGCGTTTTTAAAAAGGAGGGAAAGCTTTCCTTTTATAATATCTATATCAGCGATTTCCAAAAAGTGTTCCTCGGAACTTTAGGGTTCCGTGAAAGATTTCGGGTAATTTCCACCCACAAATAATTCTTGAAACGAGTGATTCGAGTTTATATTTCATTATTTGTTTAATATTACCGTTGCTTTTATGAAATTAGTTAAAGTAATATACCAATTAAAAGAAGAAATAACAAAATGTATATAATTTTCAATAATATAATATTGAAAAATTATGAAAATATACAGTTTATGATATCCCATCACGCTTTTCAAATTAAAATCAATAACTTCGTCAATAAAGGCGTTATAAAATATAATAGGCGTTTTTTCAACAGTTTTTTTTCTTTTTTCTTTCGACAAAAACCACTGTCGGGATTTTTTTACTCATTTTCAGCTTGTGTACAAACCCTAAAATAAAATTCAGTACTAGTCTTGTTCTAGAGTTTAGACTCGAAGATTGTGATTTTAACTGCCGGTCATAATAATTAGTAAGATTATTTGTGTTAAACAACATTTAAATCTTCCCTTCAAGTATTTTAAAAATGACTGATAGATTTTTATTGGTTAATAAGACAAAATGACAAAAATGACGAAAATGAAATGGAAAACTTTAAGTGAATCTCTTGATTTTATAAACGAATTTAAGACTAAATCATTTTTAATGGTAGAAGGATCTAAGTTAATTCTGATATTTACTGTGCATAAAATAAAAACCAAACAGTCTCAATAATTTTTGATATTATGATTGGATTTGTTTTGCTCTTTTTGTACGCTACACAATACACTGTGCATGTACTTTGTGTACACTGTACACTAGTTAAGAGTTTATACTTTTCATTTGTTTTATATGGGGAAACCACTTTTAACAGTAAATTAAAATCATTAATTTCATAATTTTTCGCAGTTATAAATTGATATTGTAATCATATTTTAAATTAAAATGGCATTCCATAAGGTTGCATTTTATCCAAAGTTATTTCCTTATAGAAAATATACTAAAAGTGCAACAAAGCATGAGTGCAATAAGTGCAACAAAACATGAAAATTAGATTGAATCAAAAGTAATCGATTTGATTTATCAATTCTTTAATATTCTCTTCCAATATTCAATTAAAAAATTTGTTATTCTGTAGAATTCCTTCATTCATTAAAAAAAATGATTTTCTTAATTCTGATAATTCAAATAAGGAAATGTGAATTTTACTGTTTAAGAAGTCCCAACACATTTTAGTAAAAGCAGTAACACGTTGAATTACAACAAAAGAATTACATAATGTCACCAGTGTCGAATAAATAAATTGTACACTATGCAATAAAAATATAAATAATGATTTAATAATGCATTTATTACGACAGTACTTTTTTTAAATGTGTAATTTTCATTAAATCCGTTTTTTTTTAAATTAATTTCTTATTTATTTCGATTAAAATAAAGTGTGTTTTCAACATAATAATTTATTGTTTACTAAAAGTCAATTCTCTTCTTATTCTGATATGCAAGAAGAAAAGAATTGACACAATATTTCTTATGAATCATAATTATAAATAATTGATAACCAAAAATTTAAAATTGATTTGGTTTATTTAGGATCACATATTATGGACAATTAGTTTATTTATGAATGAATCATATATTTGGTTAAAACTTCTCCATTGATTTGTGAATTCAAAACAAGAATAAAATCTTGAGTTATAAACGAAGTCATCAGGGAAAATGAAAAATTGCACTTTAGAAGAGCTAGATAAACAAAGAAGAAAAAACATTTAAAAAAATTGTTTTTTGAAGGCCATCTGTTTTCAAAGTCTTTAAGACAACTGACAATCTCGAACGCAGACTGTTTGCCAAGAAGTAAACGCGACAGTTAAAAAAATGTTTTTTATTCTCTGGTCTGGATTCAGAAGTCTGTATTTAATAAAGAAAAAAATATATTTGCATATTTATCAGACGTATTTATCTTTTTTTTATTTAGCTATTAAAATTGTACAGCATTGCTTACTATTTTTGTTTGAGAAATATGACCTATACCTTTGTATTAAATTCTTAAATAATTACGATGTTTAAATAAGATACATTACAATTTTTCGGAAAAAATAGTTAAATAACAATTTTCTTAAATGCTTTTGTACCATATTCAAATAAGACAGTCAAATAACCATAAAAATGATGGTAATCAAACTGTTAACTATGAGAAAAACTGTTTATTAACTGCTTTCACCTAATACAGTTAAGCAACCAGAATTTTATCTCACCAACTATGCCCACCTAATGAAGCCACTTAGTTCCTTGACACAGCGTACGTATTATGGCCGAGAGGGCTAATCTGTCAGTCTCATGAAGTACAGAACTGGGGTTCGAATCCCGGCGTTGACATCACTATAATGCCGCCGTTCCCTTCAACACATGATGAGTTTCCAGTGTCCTGTATTCCCAAATTTTAGCCCTGCACTCTTCAATGCCCTTCCTAACGAAAAGCCTAGCTCCTGTGCCCTGTCAAATTACATTTTCATGATTTTGAAACTATGCTAGTTGTAAATGGTTAAAAAACCATTTAGTTTTGTATTCATGATTTTTACATGAAGCATACTAGTTCTAAACAGTTTTACAACCGTCAAAGTAAAAAAAAATTTTTTTACCATAAACTTTACTGTTATTTGGAGGGACAGACTGCTGCCTGTTATTTTACCATAATTTTAAAATGAAAATTATAACAGTGTAAAAGAAATTATGAATAAATTGGAAATGATGGCATTGCAATTGTTAAATTTTGAATATTACAGAAATGTATCGGTAAACTGCTAGAAATTTTGATCCATATTATCGTTAAGATTTGCTGCAAGAATAATGAGGTGCAAAGTTGAACCATATTATGGTGCAAATCAAACCATCTTAAACTTGATCACGCATTTACGATTTCAAGGTACTTGAACGAAAATGGGCTTATTTTTAACATTTTTTGGAAAAACCGTGTAGTGCAACATTGATAATAGCAAATTGACCAATAGTTATTATTTAATTATATAAATTCAAATTGTTTTAAATTAAACCAACATTCCATTAAATATTTATAAACTTTTACAATTCCTGACAAAATGACATATGGAATATATGACGTAATGACACTCATATATTTTACTCTGACTTTTTGTTACATTAGTCCGTTATATTCCGAAATTAAAGTACATGCTTGAGCATATTTCAAATTTTTGTGTAAAACAAAAATTTATCTCAATTTGTATAAAGAATACATATTTTTAAAATCAAAACAGTCTAAAACTTTATGTTTTTTAAATTTTATGTTATTATTTTTAAATTTATGTACAGTTTTTCTAGGTATATTTTAATAATTTTCCTATATAATCCTATTGTGGTTTTAGGAATAAATTATTTAATAGATTCTTTATTTTTAATGAAAATAATTTTTTTAATTAACTACTAATCAAGAATTTTGTAAAATAATATTATTTCATTACAACCAAAAACTTTTGTTTTACACATAAAGTAATATTTAATCCCTATAACATTCATAATATAGTAAGATTAATTTAATACTAATCTTGAAATTTAATAAAGTACATTAAAAAATAACTCAAGAATTTATGAACAGAATACAGTATCATAAATTTTTAACTTTTCTTAAAACATTTTTATATAATTAAAATAATATTTATTAGATTAACTAATTTGTTCTTTCTCATATCATATTATCCTGTGATTCGAAATATTATTTTGTACATTAAAATATAATTTAAACCTTGTATTGATATTTTAATATCATTTTATATATTAAAATAATTACAATTTAGTATGCATAATTTAAAATATTTTTACAACTGAACATAATGAAGTGATTTGTATGCTTTGTACTAAGTATTCGTTCCATTGAAATACCATATAGGATATAAAATATTGTAGATAACATTCATATATAATAACGTAGGATTGTCGATATGCATATATTAATGTTTGATTCATATATCTCTAAATAACATTGCATTTAAAAACCGCATAACATCCTATGATAAAGATTTTTTTTTGTTTTTTTTTTTTGTAACAACTTGAAACTTATGTTTAAATTTTTTGTTCTGTTGAAAAGGTGTTCGGGATTAAAAATATCGTAAATAATATTAAAATATATTAATGCATTAATGTAATGTATGATTCATACATTTTTATAATTCATATTTTATATTCGTCGATGAACAGCCGAACCAATTTTGGGTTCACGTCTACTAATGTTCAACTCCGTAGCCTTGTAATTTTGAACCCAATCCAGAAGACAAGGAAATTCCTGGATGAAGTTTTGGGAAAAAATTTGCTTTCGTGTAGGACTTTTTGATGTCACTAACCCTCATTTGAGTTACATGGAAAGGAAAACCTCGAAAACCTCCCACGGTTAGCCTGACGACATAAGGGGTTAAACCCATGATCCGTCTACCACTGAGGATATTTTACGTCAGCACTGTAGTCGGGAGCGGAATTTATATCGACCAGCCATCGAGGGGATTTGAACCCGGCTCACCTCATTAGAAGGCAAATGCCCCTGAGCCACCACGGCACATATTCTTTATATAACATTTCGCCCATTGCAATATCTTTTTTTCTTTTCTTTAGTTTTGAGTTTTATCAGCTGAAAAAAGATATACTGAGATGTACGCTTTGTTCTAATTGAGATCCTTTTTATATTTTCTGGAAAGTGTGAAACGGTGCTCGCTTTGTTAAACAAAGTTTTTAAAAAAGATGTAGGCAAAGGGAAAAGGTGCGGTAAAAAAGGGGAGAAAGAAAGCATAAAAGAAAAAAGAACTCCATATCAGACAACGAATATAGCTCGGGCGAGTTTTTCTGGGAGGACGAATTTAGACACTTTGATCGTATTCACGAGCTTAGGCGAAAAGACTCTCCCCAAAATAAAGGGACTGTTGCCAGCAATCTCAACAAAAAGATGGGCCGGAGTCCAATTTCCAGCACCGGGTATCCATTTCTATATATTTAAACAGACGCGAATGCCTACTTTCCAAAACACTCCATCTAGATAACTTCTTTTTTTTTTCTTCTTCTTCTGAATGTTCCATGACAGACCCTGTCTACTTGTGGAGAGGGAAAAAAAAGTTGACGCAGACTTGAAAACGGGAGATTTTTTTTTTTTTTTCTTTGCAATAGTAATTTTTATTTTAATTTTTAATATAAATCTCGTTCAAGGATGCGCAATTAGCTTTTTATGTTTCTTTTTTTTCTTTTTTTTATATCGTTTAATTTGAAACAAAGGTCGTATGAGTCAATGCATATTTTTTTAGAGTAATTTTTTCATTTTCTCTGATTTTGTTCCTGTATGACAGTATTGATTATTTGTTTTAAAAACATTCACAAAAAAAGCATACTGCAAAAAATAATCGATAAAGTTATGGTTAAAAGAACTGACTCTAAGGTTGCCACTACTTTTTACCGTGAAATTCATTTTTACAGTGAACTATTACGGTACAAAAAAAAAAAACGTTTGGTAGTATTTTGTACGGTAATATTTACTGTAATTAAAAACAATATTACTTTAAAAGTGACGACATAAAATTTTACGGTAATAATTTTATTAACAGATTTTCGCAGTGTGAACGAAGTGCCACTCACTAATTATGATGTTTTTTGCGGATAGTTTATTAGATTCATCTATAAAATTTATTTAATTTTTTTCACTTCCATTGTTTTTTTTCTTTATTGCTTTAATTATTCTTTCCTTTGAAAATACTGCTACTTTACGCGTTTTTTACAAAGGACGTTCTGTTATTATAGAATTAAATATTTTGTATTCTTTAACTTCATATATATATATATATATATATATATATATATATATATATATATATATATATATATATATATATATATATATATATATATATATATATATATATATATTTATTTATTTATTTATTACTGCTGTAAGTTTTTGATTGTTAAAATCAATGATTAAGTATCCGTAGAAGTCGCACGTTTTGAAAAGGAAGAAAAAATTTTGTGATTTAATTTTTTAATTTCTAAAAAGATATTCTAGCGCTGCACTACACGGGCTCAAAATGGATTTTATAAATTTATTTCAGACTTTTATAAATTAATTTAAGCTTAATCTTTAACTTTGATTTCGGATTTTTGGAGATTAAAACTGAAAGATTAAATTTATAAAATTAGAATAAAATTTTTAGTTTTTCAAGTTATAAATTCCAAAGTTTTCGCATAGCTCTGATTTTTTCAAGTATTCTTAAAATAATAATTCATTTTCTAAATTTGAACACTAAAAAGAAACCGTTTGGAATTTATTTTTTGACGTGAATCGTCCAACTAAGTTCGTTTTTTTAATATAAATGGAAATTGAGCGATACTTAACAATTTGTTTTTAATCTAACTTACATTTTCATTAATTTATATCTTCTCAACAAAAGCGAAATATACATTTTTCATAAAAATATTTTTAGGATTAAAAAATTAAGCTTGATTAGTGAGCTTAGCTTTTTTTCTTCTTGATTATTTTTTAAAAGTTAATATTGTTACATTGAATGCTTTTACTTGTACGTTGGTTTAAAAATTTACCCTTTTACTTATGTTTCGTTAATTTGAAAAGCTAGTACTTTTACTTGTACATACTTCGCTATTTAGAAAAATTAGTACTTTTGCTTCGTAATTTTGAAATTTTAATATTTCTACTCGTTAATTTGAAAAGAAAGCTCTTTTTCTAATATTTTGTTACTGTAAATTGATATAACATTTTTGTTTAGTGTTTCATCACTTTGAACAGTCATTGTATTCGTAATCGATGGCTGAAACATAAATTTAACTGGAGTTTCGACTGTATATCGTTAAGATCTATAACATTTTCTAAACAAAAACTGCTAAAAAATTAGCCTAATAAACCTCCATGCATGATCTTATAAGGATATAAGATATAAAGAAGTAATAAATACATTAACATTAGTGCAAACAATAATGTATAATCAACATCAATTGAAATATGTTTGGTTTTTTTTCCATTAAACTATAATTTAACCCTTCTAGTATTCAGTTCCAATACTGAAATTTCCCTGCTACGCATTATTTTCCTATTAAATAAAATGAAGAAAACTGGTCATTTTATATAAGGAAACCTGAATCTGAAAATATCCTTAACTAAACGTTTAGAAGGTTAAAGTAATACCAACTAGAAAAGAGAAGGCCTCAGTACGGGTTACCGTAATCAAGAAATTCAATCCTTCAGTAGTCCAAACGTAATGACACCATTCTTATTTCTCATCCACTGCGCAGTTTATATTCGTTACGTTGGACTTCTAAATGGATCCGTGCTGAGGCCTTCTTTCTTCTGGGAGGTGTTGATGAAGGCCATCTTTCCTTAAAACCGTGTTTTGTCTGTCCATTAAAACATTCTGTCTCTCAATAGTTATAAAATACTTGGATGCAGGATCACTTATGAGGATCGACAAAACATTGACGAGGATTATTAATGACTAGTCAAAATGTTTTCACATAACTTAAACCTATAAACAACATACGTGCATGAATTCTGGTGAGAATCGTTATGGTATATCTATTAAGAACATTTTCTAAATATGTATGATGAGTGATAAGAACTATGAGAAATCACTAAAAATATTTTCCAAAGATTGAACCTACAGTGAGAAAAGTGAATGGTCAAAACTACCAGAATAGAGTATCGTATTTCTGACTCTATGGGAACACCACCGCTTGCCGAAGCACTTTGGTAATGATTTTGATAAAACTGACAAAAAAGTATAATTTTATTATAATTGATAAAAATTGACAATAAAATTTGGTCATTTTATCATGATTATGCAAACCATTTATTCGGTCAAATTTACTTTTCAGTTATGTATTTATACTAAATGTGCGGTAATATGAATGCGTGTAATAAGTGTGCGGTTATTTTGAAAACCAGAATTTCTTCTAAACCATTACCTTGATGAAATTTGAAAACCAGAATTTCTTCTAAACCATTACCTTGATGAAAGGAAAAATTATCAAATGAATTAAATATCACCCATTTTGGTTTTTATTACCAGAATTTTATCAGAAACGTCTTTACCTTACATCAAATAAATTTTTCCAAAATATTTTTCTCCTTGATAAGAATAGCATGTGCGAGAGAATTATTATTGAAAAAACTTTGCAAAATATTGAATTGTGAATATTTTGCAAAGCTTAAACCTGAGAATAAACTATGTTACATAAGTTGTGAAAACGGAAATGAACACGTTAAGTGTTTCGAATCAACATCAGAAGGTTAAATCTTCAAACATAAAAAAATAAAAAATAGTTTAAAAAATTAAAAAGAAAAATTCCTAAAATTGTCCTTTGTAGTCGACAGGACAAATATTTTCATAAGAGCTTGTCAAAATTTCTAGAATCACATGACACTGCTAACCGCAAGACACAAGATGTTAAAGACCTGAAAATATTCTATTATTTTCATTATTTCGATTTTTCATAAGCGACGTCCAGACACTGAGGGCCTCTTCCACGCATGAATGCGTCCTGAAACTGAAAAAGATCATTTTCGTAACACTTTTCGAACGTCCAGAAGAACCCACGGGACAGCAATTTTCCTTTTTGCTGCACCAAGACCACCTCCCAAAATTGTGGCTTAAGTACCTTTTATTCTTAGTCTTCACCTCCAATTTGGTTACTAAACTTCCCACACCATCCCCACCTCGTTCTAAATTAGGGGGAGGGTGGTATTCTTTCCTTAATCGTCTGCTGTTGTCGTTGTTGAATTGAGATAATAAAAATAGAGAATAAAAAAACTAAAAAGATTGTAGAAAAGTGGACGCAAATTTTAGATTCTAAACGCCAACTGGTATTTTGAGGTTGTTCTTTAGAAGTTTTTTTTTTCCTTCGTTGGATAAAGGTCAGAGACTATATCTAACCAGCTGGTTCTTTTTTTAAAATGAGAGTTTTCTTTCTTTATTTATTTTTCTGCGTTTATATTTACCGATTCTAAACATTTTTGACCTTTTACAAATTGAGAGTTATTTTCGTTTTCAACTTACTTAAACGTTTTAGATTTATAAAGTGTTTTGAATTTTTACTTATTTTGTAATTCAGCAATTTTGTTGATTTTAAAACAAATAAAAATTAATTTTTCTTATTTCTTATGCAGAGCAACTTGTTACGCAGAATGTTATTCACTGCTATTATTTTCGGTATGATTTGTATTAAATTTAGGTTTATTTCTCTTATTAATAGTATCCCTTACTTTTTAATATTATTTTATTTTTAAAAAGCATTATACCCTTTTCAAATTGAGGTTTGTTTAAAAGTTCAGGTGATTGGATTTGCATTTATACCTAAAATCCCATTTTTGGAGACAGTTCATGCAATTTATACCTTTATTTTGTTTAGACCGAGCAAGCAAATTTGGAAATCGACAACGAAAGTATACCATTTTAAGTCAGAGTATAACATTTTATACTTTAGAGATTACATTATTTGAGACAAGGTCTAGCGTATTATAGTCAAAGTATTACAGAATCACTGTTACATTTTTGAAAATACGGTATTTAACACAGAGTTTAAAATTACTGTACTTTGATTCAGAGTATCCCTTTAAAGCTGCAATACTTTTAGTCAAAATATATAGTTTTCATATTACAATGCCTCGAGTCGGTTTGATTAAAAATACATTATCCTTTCAATGTTAATATGTAATTTTAATCCGTTTTGTAATTTTAAGTTAAAATCTGCCAAAGAATTTTTTATCCTAAAAATCGGCAAAAAAGAAAAGTTGCAGTCAAAATCACCAATTATGCATAATACTGAAAATATACTAATGTAGTGCAAGATATACTAATATAGTTACGTGGTAAAACTTTTTTACGTACTCCAAAAACGGTATAGTGACGAACAAATTACTTAATGGTTTTTAAAAAGTTAAATACAAGCTAATGAATATTTTAAATGCATGCAAAATTATTAAAATGCTATTGGAAATTTAAAAAAAAGGCGGATAATAGAGAATAGTTTCTGCTAAATAAAAAAAATATTTTAAGCATTCCCAGAAATTTATAATAGTAGAATCAACATGATTATTTTATTCTTAATAATAGTCTCAAATTTAATAATAAAGACTCTAATTTAATAATAAATGAATAAAATTTTTAAAAACTTTACTAAATATTTATTAAAAAAGTGAATATTTTATTTATTTTAATAGAAATCAGACGTGAATAACTCTTTTAATATTACTGAATTAAATGTAAAAATAAATGATAGAACGAAAAATTGACATATTTTTCTTCTTCACTATACTTTTTGGTGAAATTAAAAATAGTGATTTGGCAACATTTTTGGCGGAGATATTTTTTTAAGTCTCGTTTTTTTTTTCTCCCTCATTTTTTGTTTATTTATCGTGCGATCCATGTTTGTAGATGCGTTTAGATCAAGTAAATAAAGCAGGCGGTAGTAAATCTGACTCTCTTCATTGTTAAAAAGTCTGACTTTTCTCTTTCGACTCGGCTTTCTGCCTACCAATTCAAATATTTTCAGAGGTATTTAAACTTCAGAAGCGGAGTTTAAGCATCAATTTTCGACTCCTTCATGTAAAGATACCAGAAACAGTGACTCACTACTTCAAACGACATTTTTTTTTTTTTTTTTACTTGACTTTTTTACCTTGCAGACGATACCTCTCGTCTGCAAACGATATTCGCTAAAAAAGATTTTTTTTTATCGTGACCATATTCGATATTTAGATGCTTTGGCAGAACAAATTGGAAGAAAAGGAGGAGCATTAGGGAGTTATAAAGTTTTGATGTCACGAAATTTCGCCTTTAACCTTGAGGACAACTGTAATTTTTGGTAGATTCCTTTTTTTTTACTCTCATCAAGGTGAGATTTGTAAATTCCTTGCGAGATATCGAAAAGAAGAAAAAAAACATTCTGAAGGTTTTTTGACGTCTATAATGATATTCCTTTTTGGATTAGTAAAATAATATTGACTTGGCATGATTTTAACATTTTTTATAGGCTGTATTATTTTATAGGCTATATTAAATAAAATGAAAATTTATTTCTTTTCCATGTTTAAATATGATGCCAGTACAGCCCCTTTCACTGTGTAAATGTGATGCAAGTTTCTCTTTTCCATGTGTAAATAAATGTGGTGCAAATTTAGTCATATTTCAATAGTGGATTTTAATACTATTAATTGCAAATGTAAAACTGAAATAAATTTGACTAATCTAAGACAACTTTTATTACCTGCTTAGTTAAAAATGTAAATCAAACATTTATTTTACACAAATAAATTTCTTTTATCTTGATTTCTTCGTAAGTTGTTTTTTTCAAAATTACTCTGCGGAGTTTAAAAAGAACTTCAAATTAATTATATTACATTTATTTTATTTTATAAACATCGTTGAATAGTCGACAAAATTTTTTATTTTTTATTTTATTTATTTTTTTATTTTATTTTTTTTTTTTGGTTTACGATTACAAATGTTCAACTTCGTAGCCTTGTCATTTTGAAACTAATCCAGAAAACAAGAGAGTTACTGAATCAAGTATTGGGAGAATTTTGCCCTCAGTGAGAACTTTTTGACGGAACTAACCTTTCATTTGCATTACATGGAAAGGAAAACCACGAAAACTTCCCACGGTTAGCCTGACGGCAAGAAGACTCTAACCCATATTCCGTCTACCACTGAGAATATTGTTTCGCCAGCACTGTGGTCAGTGCGAGCCGGGTGCGGATTTTGTATCAACCAGCCATTGCTGGGACCCGGTTTACCTCATGAGAAGGCGAATGATCTAACCCCGATCCACCATGGCTCATGGCACAACATTTATTAACAAAATTAAAAATTGCTTGAATACATTAAAAATATTAAAATTACCTATAAAACTCCCTGGCTGCATTTACAAAATAAATAATAATTTTATAATGAACTTTCTGCTTTAGAAAAAAATATATCTTTAAAATTAATCTTAATATATATATATATATATATATATATATATATATATATATATATATATATATATATATATATATATATATATATATATATATATATATATATATATATATATATATATATATTTATATATATATATATATATATATATATATATATATATATATATATTTATATATATATATATATATATATATATATATATATATATATATATATATATATATATATATATATATATATATATATATATATATATATATATATATAAAGCTACAATAAACCCCCTGAATTAACAAAAAAAAACGTAACTTTGTAGGTACTCTTTACATTTACGAAACATTACAACACGGTTACACCATTTGATTCAAAAACAATCTGTCTGGAGCATTTACTTATAAAATTCCCCAATTTTGCATTTTTAAGTACGAAATATCACCAAATATAAAACTCTGACCGAGAATATAGAAGTTTTTGAACAGGTTACAAACATTAGCAAGTAAATAAAAATCAACGATTAAAAAATAAATAAATTTCTGAGTGGACAACTTACTAAGAGCCATTATAACATCCGTTGCCTACGGGCATTTGTGTCTTTCTCAACACATCTCTTTAAGTTGTACAACCACGTTATGCGATTCTTCCTGTTGCATCTTCAATTAAAACTTAGTTTCAAAGAAAATGTTCTCAAGTAAATAATGAGTTGAATAAACTGATTAAAGAACAGTTAGTTCGGAACTAAGTTATTATGATGCGTTCGCAACTAGTATCGATGCTAAAATATCTTGCTTAGCTTTAATAAAACAAAATTTGACAGTTTTTATTTTCTGTCATTTAATAAATGTTTTGCAAAAACGAGTTAGCAATAGTGTTAACAGGCTCAAATGTCGAATTATCAAAAAAATGTCTTGAATTTGTTTAACAAAAGATATTTTCTGAACGGAATTAGTAAGATTTCTGCAACTATCTAATAAAAATTTTTAATAAATGCCTCGCTTCGATAGCCATCTAGTTCAACTGCTCGATGTTTAGACAAATATCCGATCAATAATTCGACTACAGCATTTTTTATGACTAATTACTTAAGATATAAAGTAAAATTAAGATAATTTATTTACATATTTATTTAATTTTGATTCAGAAAAAAAGTACAATTTTAAATGACGGTACATTTTTTTAAAAAAATACATCAGCTTTTATATAAATAATTTTTAAAAACGATAATTAGCTTTACATAAAATGACAGATAAAATTGTTTTTAAATAATTAATACACATAAAATAACCTTTACAACGTGATAGCGAATAAATTGTATGAACATGAAAACTTTTAGGATGTGTTTTGCTCACTTGGTAATCTAATAAAATTACGTACATATAAATTTTGACGTTTTATTATCATCAATCTAAATAGTTATTTGAAATTTCATCTCTATCAGTGTTATAGTTTAAAGTTATACATGCACTCTTATGAGCAATATTTTATCCAAAATAGTACTTTAAAGCGAAAAATCAAATAAAGGAATTAAAATAAGAATTAAAAAAAAAAATTTTTGAGAAACGAATCCTGTAAATGGCGACTATTCGAATGAGAGTTCAAACGTTTAATTTTAAATTTTGAAAAATTCTACTTATCGTGAATAATTCATCAGCAATAATTTTAATGCATGGCAAAGTTTAAAAAGATGACTAATTTTAACACGCCACTTTAATTTTAACATACAACTTTCAGAAGTTTTACACTCAGCATTTTTCCTGGATTTTAACATGTAGTATCAACAGCCTTAGTGTCGAAATTTTCTGTATAGGCAAAGTTTTTTAATATTTTAACATTAGGAGACAAAGGCCCGTAAAATCAACAGCATAGAATTCTCCTTATATTTTGTTATTTTAGGGACAACAATCTCAAATATCAATTACTTCTGTTCAATAAACTACTAACTCATTTACAAATGTTTTAACGTAGACTTGACAGCTTTAAATGTCAACACTTTCCTTAACAGTAGAATTTTTGAAACATTTTAAAATTTAAAATAAAAATACTTTAGTGTTAACAGCTTTAAAAAATGAAGACAACAGTTTAAAGGCATCACTTTATGATACGCAGAGTTATTTTCCTAGCATTTTTGACGTAAGATGAAAATAGATTTAACTGTTTGGAGACAACAGCCTCAAATGACAACACTTTCTTAATGAGCAGGGTTTTCAAAGTAATTTCACATCCGGATGAAAATTAACTTAAATGTTAAAAATTTTAATGTTAAGGGACGACATTCTCAAATGTCAGCACTTTATTTATAAGCAAAATCTTTCTAGTATTTCAACATTTGAATGAAATCAACCTTAAATGTTAACGTTTTTTAACATTTGAGGACAACAACCTTGAATGTCAAAACTTTTTTATGAGCCGAGTTTTTCTACTATTTAAATATTTGAATGGATTTAGACTTAAAAGTTAACATTTGGGAACAGCAGCCTCAAATGTCAACATTTTCTTTATGAGCAAAGTGTTTCTAGTATTTCAACATTTGAATGAAATCAAACTTAACTGTTAACATTTTTTAACATTTGAGGACTACAGCCTCAAATGTCAACACATTCTTTCTAAGCAAAACCTAATCCTAGTAATTTATGCGCGAATAAATAGATCTTGCAGAGTGATCTTTCACAACTAAGTTCGTCGACCGAATACATTTAATTTATAAGAAGATCGAAATGAAAAATTGTGTGTGGAAGGAACAAGCGATGGCGGAACCGATTATAGGAATCGTCGAAAAAGGGGTTCTTCTTCCCATACGATGGTCACCCCGTGGTCTCTTTCTTTCCGGGTCGACACGGGTCACTTCACGTGAAACTGCCGTGGGAATAGACATGGGTCCGACAACTGATGGAACAATTTAGAAGGCGCTTATTAGCATCTTCATAACTACAATGATGCGTTGATTATCTAGGTGTTTGGTTAAGGTTTTCTTAAAAAATTCATTTAGAAAAAAAGTATGGTCAAAACTACCAGAATGTGGTAAAATTTACCATGTTTTTAGCTCTACAGGAACGCCAAAAAAGCACTGTAATTTTTACCGAAGAGCTTTGATAATGACTTTTGGTAAAATGAACGATAAAATATGGTTTCTTGACCTTACTTTCTGGTAGAAAATGCGATAAAATTTGGTAATTTCATCGTGATTGCTTACAGCATGACCTAAAAACAATTTATTTGGCAAAATTTACTTTTCAGTTTTGTATTTTAACTAAATATAGGGTAAATAAGAACTATAATTTTCAAAATCAAAATTTTCCGTAAAATAGAGATTTAAAACAAAATGATATCACATTACACTATATATTTAATTTTACATCATTTAACTCCGAAATATTAAATCTTTGTATTTAAAGCTTCTTTCTGAAAACTGGATACCATTTTCATTTTTCAATCAATTTATTTAAAAAAAAAACTAACTTTTTGAATATTTTATTAATAACTTTTTTACACGCAAGGTTTATTAAAGTTTTATTACAAAAAAAGTAATTATATTACCAAAATAACAGTTTATGAAGCTGCAAGTGTCATTCCAACAAGTTTATAGAGTAATATTATAGAATTCTAATACAAGTTTATTTTTTTTCTCAAAATTGTGAGTTTCATAAAAAAAAAATTAAAGCATTTATATTTTTATATAAATATCAATGCATTTCTTAATCATGAGACATTATTTTCTGTAATGTGTTAGATTAACGTATGAAAGCATTTGTTGAATACATAACTTTGTTGTTCAAATGTATTTTAAAATTGCGTATAATGTTTCCTATTTGCACAATAATTTCTAAACATATGACTTAAAAATAAATACCCAAAAATATTATAACAGAATTCAAAATTTTATGACTCTTTTATTTTTATATACAATTTCTATTTTGTTACAGTTTCTACTGTATAAACATTTTCAGCCGTTTTCTGATTATGTACAACTTTGCCTGTCCTTTCTTATCGAAAAGTGAAATGAAAATTTTATTCTGCAAATTCTCCATTTTTTACAATATTATATTTGAGTTATTTAATTATATTAGGTTTATTCGGTGCACTTTTATTGTATTCTTAAATTACAGCGCAAACGACAAAGTCACCAAAAAAAAAATGATGTCTTCCGTCTGTTGAATTGGTTTTAAAACTTTTGGGGTTTGACGTAATAATGCACCCCTGTTAGACTGACTAACTGAAAACGTATAATTTATTTTTAGCCCTTGTATTAAGTGTGCAAAACATACATAGCATTAAAACACCTGCATTATCTTTTTTTTTCAATCTCGCCGTCTACCAGCAGAAGACTAATCCAAAATTTCGTATGCACCTAGGGGAAAGGCAGATAGGGATTTTCTAAAAAGGATCTGCTGCTTACATAGCAATGCTTACGTAAAGCTGTAAATTCCATTTACTGTCAGAAATCCCTTGTAAATTTTTAAAAAAAAATTCAAATCAAATGAAACGTTTTGAAAAAGAAAAAAAAAGAAAATATTGGGTTTTGTGATTCTTTTAACTAAAGCGTAAGGTTTTGTCATTTTTTGAACCTAAGCATAGGGATTTTGTGATTCTTTTGTTTTTCAAGTAATTCGAAATTATGCTTACGTAATATGCAAAGCCAGACATTAGTTTCCAAATTTCGACATTCGTATTCATTAATAAAGCTTCCAAAAGATTGCATTTGTACATTATATTTTGTATGGGAATAAGTTATTTTGTATTTAACGAATTGATAAATGGAAAAAAAATAGAAAACTTTTCAAATGAGTAAATACCTCTTTAACCCATATTTCTAAAACATCTAAAGCTGAAAACTTGCAAACGATACCTGATGAGCATAATCAAGATAATAATTTATTTACTTCCTTGAAGAACGAAACTAGTTCGATGGAACTTTTTTTTTTCCATTGTTCTCGATTGCATTAGCAAAAGATTCAAAAAATCTCCGACATTCTTTTTGTCAGTGTGGGAGAGAAACATTTCTCAGGAGTTTCGAACATGGAATATGTGTATCGAAGACCATAAAATGAGCAGTCGAGTTGAGTAGTGCAACTCCTGCCTACTCGGAAAATGTTTAAATTGGATATCGTGACATTTTTCAACTGGCTTTTATTTCATTCGGCGACATTCTACAGGCAATGACTGTCGTTTGATGTTCCCTCAAAATTGTTGTTGAATCTGCCGCTGGAAAGAAATTCTCTTTTGGAACGAAATTTTATCGCTCACAAAAGTTCGAATGAAGAAAGATCGGGCAATTAAGTGGAAGATAGCTTGTCAGGAGTGGAATTTGTTTATTTGATTTCTCAACCCCGGTAATTGCTGTGGTGAGGTAAAGTCTTAATCTAGGTCCTGCAAAGTTAAATTTAGATGAGGTGGCTTGTTTTTTTTTTTTTTTTTCTTGTCTTTTGTTCAAATCGTTCACATAATGAAGTCAGCAATCTGAATTGTCTTACATACATCTTTTACAAGGTATCTCAATACGACTCTTTGGCCAAGTCTAGTCCTTCATAAATCCAAGACACTTTTTGAATAGATTTATTTGGAAATAAACAAAAAGAGTCATAAACAAAATTCTAACTCTTCTTTGAATTCAATCAATTTTTAGTTGATCCAATTTTTTCATATTTATAAACAATCATATAATTTGCACGATGAAATATAATTAATGATGAAATAAAATTTATATGATGAAATATAATTTATATAAAGCATAACTTGTCTGATTAAATATAACTAATAAATAAAATAAAATTAAGTTAAAAACAAAAATATTCAAATTTAGTTTCACGAAGAAAAATCACAATGTGGTAACTATTTTTTATCATATATACATTTTATCATACAAAGCATGTTTCAATCGTGCAAATTTAAACATAGAGATTATATATGTTTCGTAAATTAAAATTAAACTGACATTAAAAATATTGTTGTAAATTTTAAAAATATGCATATGAAATGTAATTTTGTGGTACAGTATCAGAATCAAAATTAAAATATTCTACCTATTAATTATCTGTCATGAGCTTAAATCATTTAATTGGAATACATATTTCAAGTCTTAGTTAACATTTAGTGAATAGAAGAAAAATGTAGAAAAAAAGGAAATATAAGGAGAAAAATGGGGGGGGGGGGTGAGAGAGAAATTGTAAAGAAAAAAAAGAAGAAAAACGGAAAGGAGTGACTTTTTTTGTTAGGCTTGTTAAAGAGAATGTATACTTTAAACGTTGCTTTAACGAAAATATAGAAAAAAAGCAACCAAAAGCACTTTTGCGTAACTTTTTCAGAATTAAACTTGGACCTAACACAGGAAGTCTAATAATGTATTCATGAACTGATCATTTTTATTTTATAAAATCCAAAAGCAATTCCTGTCGTAAACATACAATAAATATAGTAAATTTTAAATTTTTGTTATTTTAAATTTTAAGTTATTATTTTTATTATTTTATATTTATTTTCAATTATATTTTTATTATTTTGAATTTATAGTAATTTTTAAGTTTTAAATAAACTGAATTTTTACGTCAGGTGTACGTTGGGCAAGATTTGATAACCAAATAACTTATTTCTTTTGGGGAAATCTTCCAAAAATAATTTAAGTCAATAATAGAATGAATTTTTATGTTCTTAAGATTAGAATTTTCGTGAAGCAGTTTTTCTTAAATAAGTGTTTGGGTTTGAAAGTTGAAACCAATTAATGCTTAACCACTGAACCACGAAAATGCATTTTATTTTTCTAAAGCAAACGATTAGCTTTTGGCTGAAACTACCCGAGCTGTTCTTTTTATTTTAGAGTGCACTGTCATGAGTTACGCTGCTCTGATTGATGTTCTTAAACTACGTCTTTCTAATTAATCCAACCTATGAATAAACAAATTCTTACTTTGAATAAATATGAAATAGAAAACTATTTCAAATGCTACATAAGGGGAAAAATAAATTTTGCAATGGAAAATCTTTTCTTTTATCTCAATTAAGTTTCTTAAGTTTTTTCTTTCTAATCGTTTGCTGAAGTTCCGAACATCTTAACTCATCTCAGAGGCGTTGAAATCGTTTTTTTACATCTCTTTCAACAACGTCGAATACCATTTTTTGCGCTAATTCAAGTTGCTTTGTTGTTAGATATTGACGATGAAAAGCAAACAACAATGCTTGAATCATTAGCCACCAATTAATTGTTCTCTACACGTGCCTGAATTCATTGTTATCGTCCCGATTCTGTTGTCAGATTGTATTTTGTGAATGAGCATTGTGTACGCATGAGTTTTACGAGTAAAAATGTTTCATTGAGAAACCGGTAAACTCTGTCTTTACATTAATGTGAGAATATAATCATATTCCTGCTTCTTATTACAAATTTATTAAATTTAGTTTATAAATTACAAACCATTTCAATAAAATTATTGTATTGAAGCAAAATGAATTCGGTTTATTGATGTTAATTTACCCTAAACTAAATGAAAATGTCTCAAAAATCAATAAGTTGACTATAAAGAATATTTAAATACATTAAGGAACTAGATACATTTTTTCGATGTATGGTGAATAATGATTGGATATGTCTAAGTATTTTTCAGGAATTTTTTTAATGAATAATTATGGAATATATCAATTAATAGCGTATTTTTAATTAACAGCCATAAAATTCACCAATATATTTTGATCAATTGTCATAATAGTTTTCGTTTTCTGGCCAAAAAAAAAAAAAAAAAAAAAAAAAAAAAAATGCATGGGTCGCGATAAGTAGAATTTTAATTTTCCCCATAAATTATAAATGGATATTTAGAATGCTTTATCTTTTATTGTTTTCAATAATAAAGTAAAACACACCTAAACCTATTTTATTTGACACAATATTTTACAGTAGTTTGTAACCACTCAAAAAGAACGAAATTAATTTTATAGAATTTCAACTGGCAGAAGTAAGCAGTAGGAAGCGCATCGGAATCGACAAACAATCTAAATAAATTTGTAATATTTGTACTAATAGTAAATTTACAGTATATATATTTTTAATTTCAAATTCTTCTATCGAAAAACCAATATCAGAAACCTTAAGAAATTGTGATTCAAACATCATAAAAATATGTTTCAGTGAATATATGTTTTCTTGAAGATATGTTTTCTTGAACATTATTAGATTTTCAGAAGTGCTAGCAGATTTTTGGGTGACTTCAGAGAACTTATTGACCATTTCTAAGATCATTCCGATTGACATCTCTCCCGGAATCAAATGGGTTTACGTGTCACAACAAAATCTCAAAACAGAATCATGTTGTTTTATTAACATTGTTAGTAAAACTAAAACAAGATTATTAAATTTTAAATTTCTAATGAAAACTTTAAAGAAAACTATACATTTTAAATACATGCGTAAACTTTTATCCCTAAACGGCAGTAAAAAGAGAACTCCAAATTCATATTACATATTTTAATCGAATTAAATATTTTATTCTAATTAAATATCTTATTCCATATCTTATTTCAATTCCAACATGACAGAATATGTATAATCAGAAAAGGTAACGTTTATTATTTTTTTATTTTATATCGATATTTTTTAGATTTATTTAGTAAATTCATCGATTTTATTATCTGACGATGCAAAAATCAGTTCCTTAATCTTGTCTATTGTATTTGTATGCAGAGTTTCGCCTCTATGAATCTGAAATCTTAATTTTTCCACGCGATTAAACCTTCAAAAAGAAAAAAAAAAAACGTTTGCTTTACGCACTTTTACCTATTTCCTTAATATCTTTATTCCATCGTTGTTATTATTCTTTATATTCCACCATTCCTTATTAGAAAGTCCATTGCAAGGGGTGAGGCGTGGCCAGGGATGTTCGAGGGTCAGTGTTCTATAAGAGAAAGGCCAGAATACATTATCTTTCGTCAAGGAAAGTAGGTCAATGCATTTAAAACTAAATAAACCCGCTACTGTTGATACTGTTGCCATTTTCACCATGGTAATACGAACTTAAATGTTGTATCTTTATTTATTTATTTTTTTTAAGCAAGTTGGATAAACTGATGAAAGGGTTTGAAGGGGTGTGGAGTGTTCTTTTTTCTTCTTATTTATTTTTTGTAAACATTGTAAAAGCGAATAAATTTTGAAACAAAATAGACGCCTGGATTTCATTCTGTAGGTTTATAATTATGATAAATTGATAAAATACTCATTGAGTGATTTATTTTATTTACTTGATAGTTGGTGTTAATTCGCTGATAAATAAATTCTCTATTTCGATTAGCATTACGGAAAGAAGCAATCATAAGTAAATCGACCTTCGTGTCAACATCATAATTACATACACAGAAAAGTATCATAATAAAAAGTAAACCTTCAGAAAGATACAGTTGATGAAAGTATGAACAAATAATTATGTTTCGCTTATAGAAAATAGATGCATTAATATTTTTATTGAAAAATCACTTTTCTACTACAGAGGCTATGCAAAAAACATTAGCGTTAGTGAACACGTTTAAAAACAATTTTCGATCAAGTACTATAATAGATATTTATCAAATTATTATATATATGACTAGATATATCATTAGAATATTTAACCTAATAACGCGGAAAATGTCGATGCTGGTTGATATGGTTTAAAAATACGTCTTTCGTAGAATAATTCTTTAATTGAAAAAAACGATTATATATTTTTTAAAAAAATTTCACTGCCCATTTTTTGCAACATTTCTCTTTTTTCAAACCGCATTCTTATAATTTCGTTTATTTTATATGCATGGATTTTTCGTTTTTTTTTTTTTTTTTTTTTTTTAAACATTTTTTTTTATTATTTTATTTGCATTTATTTCAAGAAAAATTCTTAGAAACTTCTTTTATTTTTACAAACTGTAATTTTTGCTTTCATTTATTAAATTTACTTGCATTTTTTTTATTTTTTTTTTTTTTTGGAAAAAATTCTCATGTTCTTATTCTTATTTTTACAGACAATGTTTAAATTATTCCCTTTATTTTATTTATTAACCATTTTTTCTATGAAAAAACCATTACAAAATTCTTTTTTTTTCTTTTCACAAACTATGTTCTTATGATTTCATTTATTTCACTTTCATGCAATTTTATCAAAAAATTCTAAAAAATATTTGTTTCATTTTTATTAACTGTATTTTTATGATTTTATTTACCTGTAATTTTGTATGAAAAAAATTATTGCTAATTTTTTTTCTTACCGTATTTCTATGTTTTTTTAAAATTTTATTTATACATTTTATTTTACTTAATTTTTATCTGTCCACATTTTTATGAAAAATGTTTCTTTGTAATATATAATTTTTATTAAACCTGTACTTCTTATTTGAAACTGCTATTTATTTTTAAAACATTTTTAATGCCTTGGAAACTTGTGGGAATAACATGTGAATTTTTTTTCTCATATCTTGGGTAATTTAGTGGAATAGGTAAATAATATGAACTGCATGAAGAAAAAATTTAAATTCTAATTGTTATATAATTTAATCGTTATTAAATTTTGAAATTAACATTTGTTACGTAAGATTTAATGCGCGGACAACGTTTACGAAATTCGTTACCACTTGCAACAAAGTAGTCTTAATCTTTTTGGCTGCAGTTTGAATAAGATTGGCAACAAACGGAAATAAATGGGTCGCCTGCCAGATTACAATCCATGTTAACTCAGTAAAGAGGATCAAAACAAAAAGATAAACAAAAAAAAAATAAAGAAACAAAAATATGCAATGCTATGGTATGCTGAATTAAAAAGAAAATGCGACTGACATTTTTGTTTAATTAGAAATTTATAAGCTTTATCGATTCTTTTCTAAATATAGCTCTTACAATTATTACTTTTAATTGATCTTTTTCATTTTTTTCCCTATTTTAAAGATAATTTTATATGCATATACATTAAATGACTTTTGAATATCTATTATTTTGATAATTTGTTAAAAATATTCACTACGTAATTTGAATATAATACACACTATTTTTCATTCATATGAATCCATCTACAATAAATGATGATCTTCAAAAAATTTCACTCCAACAATATAAAAAATTTCTAAGTACAGTGCTCGCAACTAGCAATAAAAACATACTTCTTATAAGTTTGAACCCTATTGAACATATTTTCTTAAATTATAGGTGTTTTTTTTTCTATCTAAGGCACAGTATTGTAGAATTATAAATTATAATCGCAATTTTGTAGTTCCCTATCTTGAAAGTCAGGCATCAAAATCCGCCGACAAAAAATCTTTTTTGATCTATTCAATGAAAGTTAGTTTTTGTGCCTGATTTTGCAACTAAAAATATCATAAAATTCGTAAGCTTATTTAAGCTTAAGCTCTTCGGCTATTAAGATGGAGTTTTAATTTAAGATATACTTTTAATAGATTTTTCCTTTTTGTCCCTTTTAAAAAATAATTATATCGGCATATACATTTAATGACTTTTGAATATCCATTATTTTGATAATATATTTAGAATGTTCAATACGTAGTTTTCCTGTAAGTTTATTCAGTTAAGTAGTTTAATATGTGAAAATTCGATCATAGGACAAAAAGTTACTCGGGGTATTCAATTTTTTGTTCACTATATATTATATATAATAATAATGAACTTCATACTAATTATTATGTTCCTATCTTACTTTTTTTTAATATTTTATATAATAAAAACGTTCGTTTATTTGGATTATAAGGATAAGAAAAGAAATGTAACTTTTTATTATTTTAAGCTTCCAAAAACATAACCACAATTGAAAATCATAAATCCTGTTGATATTCGTAAAAATAAAAGTACCTCTTTTAATTGAGACATTCAACATGAAATGAAACTTTTATTTTTCTTCGATTTATTATAAATAATTTCCTTTGAGAGAAAAAAAAAAACTCTAAAATTTAAGTGGAGAATTACTTGGTTACGAAACATTCAAAATACGGAAGAAAAAAAAAGAACGTATTCTAAACCAAGAAATTCTATTCCAATAAGAAGTAAACAAATAGTTTTCAAGGACCTACACTCCTCGTGATTTAAAAAAAAAAATTTTTAATGACAAAACCTAAATTGATAGAACATGCACCGAAAAATAAAATATCGTTTGCTGTATCATTTTACCGAAGTTGGGAAACATTTTACCTCTAAAGACCAACGTGGCAATTTTCTCCTCAATTTAATTTCCAAGTAAAACATGTAATCAAAAGATGAAGAAAAAAACAGTGTGAATTATTTATTTTTTTTATTCTTGGAATTTTTTTATTTTTTTTTTTATTCTTATTTTAGCCTTACTTTTACTTATCTCTTGTATCCTTTTCGAAAATGGAATGAAGTGTGAAAGTGTTATTATTCGCTAAGTGAAACCGGTATGTGGGCGGTTACGCGAAATGATAGGATTTCCGCCTCGTGAAGAATTGTAGAAATTGCTATAGCGAAGAATTTTGGTATAGATAGGTTAAAATACTAAATAAATGATAAATAATACATTATAAATGTATGATTATACATTAGGTAAATTGAGAAAAACTACCTAATTTTACAAAACAATAAATAAAAATGTTTATTCTTACTTTCCTTTTTTAGTTGACCGGATGTGTAGTGGTCAGGCAGCTGACTTCACATCCGAAAGATGTTGGGTTCGAATCCTGGACAAGGCATGGATGTTCTTTCATTCTCTGTACTATCTGTCCATACTGTGGGAGCAACATTTGTCCACCTAATAGGGTGCCCCTGAAAGAGTGCCAACAAATATTCCCGACTAAATGACGAGTGTCTATCGGGCAGGCATTGGGAAAATAAAGCTTTCCTTTTTTGAAATAATTAGTGATTTTTAATGTAAGCCCTCACAAATAGTGTGTTAATGAATACGATTTCAAGAAATTACAGAATTTCAACCTGAAGACGGATTATAAAAATTGCAATGGTAAAGAATTTCTATGCAGATAAGTTGAAATATTAAGATAATATATGATTGATTATACATTAGGTAAAATACTAAAATGTCTATCCTTACTTTCCTTTTTTTAATAATTAATCATTTTTAATGTAAGCATTTATAAATAGCGTGTTTATGAAGATGATTTCTAAAAATTATAGGATTTTAACCTAAAAAAATAATTGTGAAAATTGCAATGGTAAAGAAATTTAGTGTAGATAAGTTGAAATATTAAGTTAATGTATGTTTGATTATACATTAGCTGAAACTTTAAATATTACCTAATTTTACAATATTATGAATAAAATAATTTATTCTTATTTCCGTTTTTTAAAAATAATTAATAATTTTAAATGGAAACCTTCCTAAATAGCGTGTTTATGAAGATGATTTTTAGAAATTATAGGATTTTTGCCCGTAGAAGAGTTTTAAGGATTGCAATGGTAAAGAATTTCGGTGTAGATAATTTGGAATATTAAATAAATGAATGATTATGCATTAGATATAATACGAAAAGTTGCCTTGTTTTATTGCATAAAAAATGAAAATATTTATTCTTACTTCCTTTTCTTACAAATTCTTAACAATTTTTAAAGTAAACCTTCATGAATAGCGTATTTATGACGGCAATAACAAGAAATGAAGATTTGCGCTCGATGAAGATTTGTAAAAATTGCTGCAATCGTAATGAATATCAGTATAGATTAGTTGAAATATTAAGTCAACATATGATTACTCTAAATAAGTTAAAATGCATAAAAATACATAATTTTTAAGTGTTGTAAATAAGCATTTATTCTTTTTTTCTTAAATAATCAATAATTTTTACAGTATTTATAGATAGTTACGCGAAATAAGATTTCCACCCGATAAAGAATTATAAAAATTTCAATAGTAAAAAAACAGAATACAAAACTATGTGGTGTTTTAACCATTTGCAACTAGAAATGCATCAAAACCATTAAAAAAAATTTAGCAGGACTTTGGCGTTAGGTTGTTGTTGTTTTATCAAATGAACTGTTGAATGGGTTTAATTAGTTTATCTGATTGCTTCGCCTATCGGAAGAGATGTGAACTGCTAAACTTTTTGTGTTAAGCAGCTTTATGGTGCTCCCATTTAGATATTAATAAGCGAATCATATTCGAATAGACCTGGGTCACAAATTGGAACGTGCGGGGCACTGGAAATTCTTCATTTGTTGACTAGAAGGGAGGAAATATTATGTCAATCTGGGACTCAAACCCCAGTTCTCTTAGTCATGAGATTGACAGATTAGCCTCTCGGCTATAATATGTACCCAGATGCAAGGAACTAAATGGTTTCATTAAGTGCGTCATATTCGTGCAATAAAATTTTGGTGTTAAACCATATTAGGTTAAAGTAGTTAGTAAATGTTTTTTCTCACGCTTAACGGTTTGAATACCACCTAATTTATGGTTATTTGATTATTTTGTTTGAATAAGGTAAAATAACAATTAAATGTATTGTTATTTAACCATTTTTCCAAACATTTCTAACAATGTAGCTAAAGTAAGATTCATATTAAACATTCGCCTACATAAATATTTACAAAATATTAGAATTTTCTCCCATTTAAAATTGTAAGTAATAATAAATAATAATAATAAATAAATAATAAATAAATAAATAATAATAAATAAATAATAAAAAAAATAATAAAAATAAATAAATAATAATAATAATAAATAAACAATAATAATAGTAAATAAATAAGAATTAACAATTCAGACGCTGATTCTCACACAAGTACTGAGTTTACAATGCCTATAAACATTACATCAATTATATATTATGCTGTATTACATGTAACAACAACTAAGAATAATGTTATCGATAACGTTAAAACCACAATTATTAATAAAACCGAAACATATCTTTTGGACAATGTCTGAAATCCCTCAAAACATGATGTCTTCTGCGTGTAATAGGCTCGAAGGATTACAATTCAATCAAAAAAAGCTTCCCCTATCGTCGCTAATCCGTAATTATAAGGACCAAAATTTGTTCACACAGTTTTCTGATAACCTCGATACCCAACCACACCTTCAATTAAGATTAAGAAGTGATTTTTTTTTAGATGGGAGACCGACGTAATATGCCTTCGAGTTCTAATCACAGTCTCTGAAGCAATTAGAGATGAGGTTCATCAAAGTTTCCCTCTCAATTAACCTCCTCTCGAAAACATTTTTTTTTTCTTTTTTGATGCAGATTGTTTCGAATCATTTAAAGTCGTCGATATCGTTTGCTTTTTTGTGTGTGTGTCGTTCTGACTTGGTCATTCTTTTGAATGAAGTCGTTTCTGAGGCGTTATTGTTTATGAGGTAAACAAATATGACAGTTTGGGAGCTCATTAGCACGTGATTTGTTAAGTTCCTTGAATTTATTGATTTAATTGTGTAAGTTATCGCTTTGTTTGAGGTTTTGGATGACGAAGTCATTAGTGTGTCACTTTGGGTGGAAGTTAATGTATCTAATAAATAAAAAAAAATGTGTTAAAATTTCTGTTCAATTATTTTTCGTTACTTTCTTTCGACGAACTGAAATTTTGAAAAAATGATCATGAATGATAAATGAAAAGAAAAAACGTATTTTAGGAAAGTAAAATTTTTAGAAAATGGATAGCTAATAATAATAGAAGTATCATTAAAATAATAACATTGAATAATAATAACGTAAGTATTCATTATTATTCAGAATATGAATAAAAAAGAATAGTTTCACAAAAATTAGTTCAACGTTGAACCTTAATATCGGTATTGGAATCTCGATAACTGGAATATCGGCATAAATGTGATACGCATTTAATTAAGTGTTAATAGTGTCAAGGGTCAATTAAGTGTTAACTTAAACCATGTTTTTATTAACGTTAAACCACATTATTGCTAAATAAAATTTAAAAAATAGCGTTTAGTTTAGCAGCACAATCAGGTAGCAGCAAATTTGACCCTTCATTATTGTTCATTGAATCTTACTATATATAAAGCTCTAATGAAGTGTCGCAGTTTTGAATTGTTGTCGCTGCATTTTTATGGGCCGGAAAATCACATGATGGGATCCAATTTTCCCACATACATTTTCATTTTGGTGTGATTGTCATCAACATAAAACTGATATAAGTCATTAAGTTATTGTTTTCCTATAAATATTTTTTGTTTCTCTAATTTAAAGTTGTACTGCAATTATTAAGTTTTTAAATTAGGAGTTTAAAAGGATTGTTTTTATTATTGTTAGAATAACGTAATTCTAAGTTACATTTTAAGATATTTAAAACGGTGTCTGATCTTATGAAACATTTTACAAATATTATTATTCTTTTGTGCAAATTACTTTAATATACGTTTCGTTATGAATTGCGGTTAAAGAGAAATGATTTTAACTTTCATGTAAAAAGTGAAAAATGCATAAAAATTGTATTTGGAATATACATCAGTTCATTTGCTAAACAAACATATTAAATGACTCACTCAATGTATTATAACAATATACTTTTAATGTTAAATGTTATTTCAAAAAAAAGTTTTTTAGAAAAATGATTTATGTTCATTTATAGTATCTTAATAATATCATAAGGGAAAGAAATATTTGGGAAGTGGCGAGACAAGTGTTCTTTTTTAGTTGAATAATTTCAACTGTTTTCAGCCCAGCAATTATTGCGAAGATTTTTTTATATCATCGGAGTTGGTGAGTGTCAGTGAACAAAGGGCTTATTCCCCTAGTATTGAAAAATATTTAACACACTTTAACTTTTTAACAATGTAGTTAAAAAAAACTATTAGTCTTCTTTTTTGATAATTTTCAATGGTTTGTCATTTTTTCGATGAAACTTTCCTGTTGAAAGAGAGGCTTAACTTTTTTTTAAAATTACTTATAAATTCCTGTCATTTCTTTTATCTTTTTGGCTATATTAAGAAAATTACTTTAAAATTTTAAAAAAAAACTAAAATTGTTCATAATTTTTATACTTTGCAGCTAACATTTTTCTTAAAAATGCTTCAATAAACTCAAATTTTCTCTGCTTTCCTCTTTTTTTTATAACTCACTTTTTCTTACTTAAAAAAAAGAAATATCTACCACCAAAACTACAAAAATATTATTTTTAACTCTTTTACCCTCAAAGACATTCGTTCCACTTTGAACCATAATATCGATCCATTAAACTATAACACGGCAAACAATTTTCTGTTATCTTAAATAGTGAAATTGAACCGTGTTTTCGTTCAAGTATAACATTAATAATATCCTGTCATCAAGTTAATGATGGTATAATACGGTTCATATTAGCACCCTATGAACGTTGCAGCTCATTTGAACGATATTACGGTTCAACATACTCTAAATTTTCTAACAAATTTTCAAGAATTTTTGATAATCTATATTCATTTCAAAATCATCTAGTTACAATAACTAGTTAACGGAGTTTATTAGCTTATAAATAAAGACGCTTAAAACAAAAAGACGCTTATTCAAAAGAGATAAAACTTTAGCCATTTTTTTTTTGTAATAACTTGTTTTTTCCCCCTCTTTCTGAAATAGTTTTTCGTTATTTTTGGTTTTTTCTTTTCAAGATTCTGTAATAGAAGTGGAAGCTTGAAACAAAATTTTGATTTCAAATATTTTGGTCGCAATTTTTGTCTTCTTTACAATGTGCAACTTTATAGGAGATAAATAACTGTATACAAACACAAAATATTCACGCTACATTCATAAATTCGGTAAATAATCATATTTATGATATTATATAATTATTATAAATCTTATCTTATATTATAGATCTTAAATAATTATTATAAATCACTTACTGCGTTTCTTATCTCTATTCCATTTGCAGTAGAATAAAGTTTACAGGATTTTTTAAATATATTAAAATTTTTGCTTTGCATTTCAAAAAATTTGAACTAGTCATTTATTTAATTTGTAATGTTATTCGCTTAGTTTAACTTTTGCTGACTCTTTAATCTTTACATAAAATTGTGAGCTAAACACAAGAAATTATCTTAAAAGGGTATATAGTATAGGCTAATTGTTCAAATGTATGGTAAAATATTCGTAGATTAGTGATTTTTAAGTTGCTTGTGTATGCCTCATTTTAACAGAAAAATATATATTCTTTAGACTTCATCGTATCTTAAAGGAAACTGAGTTTTCATTAGTTTTTTTTTTTCTTTTTCTTTATTAAATCTAAAAGGAACATAAAAAACAATTTCCCCTCAGATGCTACGCCGTAATCAAAAGACCCCCAACTAACATCATAAATATAGAAACCGCCCTATGTCTCCCAGCTGCCATGATTACAGCCCTTTTTTTCTTTTCCTGTTTTTTTTTTTTCAGGTAGCCATTTTTTTTTTTTTTTTTAATTCAACTTCTCCTCGTCTCTTCCCTAGTTCTATTCTCTTTAACCTCTAATCAATTAGAAAACCAACGGCGTCATACTTAACTTTGCAGCTGTCATCAAATTACTGAGGTTAAAAATTCTTTTTTTTTTTTTTTCACTCTCTTTAAAACACCGATCCATATATCCAAACTTCTTGCCGCCTAACATCAACTTTACTTTTTGTTTCTCCAGTTTAAATTCTCAAGTTTGTCAAAATTGTTAATTCTTACACAAATTATTCGGTTTCATAGTCCTTTGAAATTATTTTCATTTTTCAAAACGACCCTACAGATATCCAAACTTCTTGCCGTCGAATGATCACTTTTCCGTTTGTTTCGCTATTTTAAGTTCTTAAATTTCTTAATTCTCGGCCTTAAATTTAAATTTTTCCACACATCACTGCGTTTCCTGTAACAGCTTTTTCCCTTTTTTAGTTTTTAGTTTTTTTTTTATAACTTGAACAGATATCCGGCAACTTTCTTTTTCTTTTGTTTTATCAGTTTAAATTCTAAATTTTCTGAATCCTCAGCCAAAATGAATAATTCTTCCACAAATGATTGAGTTTATTAGTGTTCATGTATTGTTTTCTTTATTCAAATTGCCAGTACAGAAACCCTAACTTATACAAATGCTCCTTTTTATTTTTATTGTTTTAATTCTTGATTTCCTTAGATTTCAATTCAATTTGTTACTCTTCGTTAAATGACTGTTTCGGAAAATTCGTTTTTTTTTTTTTTTTTTTTTTTTTTTTCGCCTTCCAAACTCTACTCCAAATTGATAACCTTGTCGCCACTCAATGGCATTTTTTCTCTGTTTTTCAATTCATTAAGAGTTTTTATAGAAAGGGAAATCACTTTTGATCTATGACCTGATAGTATCTTTGTATACAATTGAAGAAAAAAAATTATTAACAACGTCTTAAATATATGATGACTAAGGCTGAGAATATGAATAAAGCAAAGGTAACAAAAACTAAAAATGAAATGAATAATCCTAAGGAACTGAGGCTGAAAGATATTATTTGATTAAAAATTTCACTCAATATACGAAATGGAAATAATAACCGGGCGCCTATTTTCGAGGTCTTCAAACACGTCGACTGTTATTTCTAAATTGTATATTTTGACGCGAAGTTTTTAATCAAGTAAAAACTAAACTTGTTTATTTTTTTCTTTTTAGCCGTGATGGCTCAAGGGATAGAACGTTCCCCTTCCAATGCGGTGAACCGAGTTCGAATCCCAGCGATGGCTGTTACGTATTCCGCAGCCGTCTTGCACCGACCACAGTGCTGCCGTAGAACATCCTCAATCGTAGACGGATCATGGGTTAGAACTGCCTTGCCGTCACGCTAACCGTGGGAGGTTTTCGTGATCTTTATGTCTATGTAACGCAAATGCGGTTTAGTTTCATCAAAAAGTCCTCTGTGAAGGTTAATTTCTCCCAATACTTGATCCCCCTTGTCTTCTGGATTGGGTTCAAAATGACAAAGTTAACGGAGTTGAACATTAGAAACCCAAACAATTGTGTCGGCTGCTCAACGACGGTTATAAAATAATATCAACTATAAAATAAAATTTTTAAAAAAATATTTTTAACTTATATTTAAAACTTATTTCAACTTATTAATGTTTATTTTCTACAATTATTGGTGCTCTTCACAATGACTGGCACAAAAACGCCCAAAACATTATTTGTGCTTTATTCACATTGTTAAGTTGCACTAATAACGTAATTAAGACATTGTTGGTAATTTTACCTTTAATTTGTTACAAAGGTATAATTGATTGAGATAAAATGATTTTAATTTTTTTTTCGCCATTATTTGCGATTTATTCGCGTTGTTTTGCTTTAATCATAACTTTTCATTTCATTTATTTCATAACATCATTTGCTTTGTATCCATAACTGAGCATGTGTACTCTTTCTTCATTAATGCATATGACAATTACTTTCACATAATTCGATTGTATATCAGGTATTCCGCTCTTCATATTGTTTATGTTTTTAAGAAACAAAAATTTCCCCGTTTGTTGATATCCCAACTAAAAGAATAAAATCCAAGTTATACTACTTGAAAATACGAAATAGCCCAAATGGAAGACTCCTCCGCTTCTTCATATTTCATTGGAATGTTTTTGATTTTTATAGAAATCGTTGTGAAAAAAATATTCTAGAAAAATTTTCTAAAATTTAATTGATTACATGATGGCATACTTACTTCATTACACATCTTAATCTATTAACATATATCTTAATGTGTGTGGAAAAAAAAATTCTGTTGGCATGAATAAAAATTTTTAACGAAAACTTTTATCCTTATTATAAAAGTTAAATATTAGAAAAGATTCCTTCTTTTTTTTAAAATATTTATTTACTTATTTATTTCACTTTTTATTTATTATTAATAAACTTTTTTATTTACTATTTATTTTATTTCATATTTGATTTTCCTGACTTTTAAACACTATTTTTCTTAAGATTAGAACCTCCTTTTGAGTTTAAATTTTTTTTGTTATTCTTGTTGATTTCGATATTTAATTTAATTCGATTTATAATTTGTATAATCAATATTTTTTATAAATTAATTTTTATAGAGTTTTCGTTTTTAATATAAATTGTGGGCTAGATTGTTCTGACTCTCTTTTCACGGTTCTGATAAGGGTGAAGTACACACCAATTTATAATTTCGGCAAGTCACACTTATCGATTTTGCAAATCAGATAAAAACTAATTACAGAACTCAATCCAAATAATATTCAACCTATCAACATCGAAAATGAGTCAAGCCAGAAAACGATAAAGGAAAACAAATGGAACTAGCAAGTAAGGAACAGCCCTATCACACTCCGATGCATTTCGAACACTGAAACAGCCCTGCCGCGAAAACGTTTCGCTTTTTCGGTTGGCTTACGGACCAGATCGAAGGTTTTGCTATCTGCAGGACTGAGCACTGATGACTTCAAACGGTACGCGAACAAGAAAAGTTCCGTTTTCAAGTTTCTCTCAATGCTACCACCCCCCTTTTTTCTTTTCTTTTTTTTACATCAATGTGAAGATTTTTGCTCCTTCGCGAACAAACTGTTCGAATTTCGAGATCTGTTCTTAGATATTGTCATCGCCTTAGTAAGAAGAGGAGTAAAGTTATTTTAGAAAACGATGTTTGTTTTGTTTCCTTCTTATAAAATAGAGAAGTAACAAATTTTCTTTTTTTTAAAAAAGTTGAAGGATTCAAAGCTTATTCGGTTGATTTTACTGAGCAGACAGAAAAATAATGTGTTCTTAATTAAACATAATATGATAATAAACACGCTGGTAATTCAAATTTCAAAAAATAAATAAATGCAGTTTCAAATTATTTATTGAGCTGCGTCTAACACTGTTATATTTACAATCGATTTTTATTAATGTTACTAAAAATATATTTTTTAGTCTTTTTATAATGATTTTGTATTTATAAATAATTTTTAGTGATTTGATGTAAATGAGAATTTTACGACTTATTATGTTTACTTCGATTTGCAAAAATAAAGTTTACTAGAACATTACCTAAAAAAAAAATATTAAAAAAGAACAAAATTCACGATGAAATATATTTAAACTTTTAATTTAAAATGATTCCATTTTAAATTTCTTGATTTTGAGAAGATTAAAAAGAAGATTATTACTTCTAATAACGCGTATATTTATTTCATTTGTGCAAAACAAAGCAATGTTTTTTTTAATTTATTTTATTTCATAACCGGTGTTGAAAGCCAACCCAATTTCTGAGTTTACGACTAGTAATGTTCAACTCCGCTAGCTCTGTAATTTTGAATTCAATCCAGAATACAAGGGAACTCCTGGAACAAGTATTAGAAGAAATTTGCCTTTGTGGAGGACTTTTCGATGAAACTAACCCACATTTTCGTTACATGGAGAGGAAAACTGCGAAAACCTCGTAGTTTTCCTCTCCATGTAGCGAAACCTGTCGGCAAGGGGACTCAAGCCCATGATCCATCTTCCACTGAGGATATTTTGCGTCAGCAGTGTGAGCCGGGGGAGAAATTCGTATCGACTTCGAACACGGTTTACCTCTTTGGAAGGCGAACGTTCTATCCCCTAAGCCCCCATGGCTCGAGCATGTTGCAATAACCAACCCTCAAACACAACCTCTGATTATTTTAAAATATGTGAGGCGAAAAGTAAATGAGTTCGGGAAAAATCACGCCAGCAAAATCGGGTGCTTGTTCTTAAAAATTAAAAATGGAGAAACCAAATTAGAATAGAATTGCCCATTCTAAATAGATTTTGCATTTGAGAAATTCTCACTATTAGATATTAGGTTCATTCGAGACATTGTGAAAGAGGAATCTTGCCTATGTTAGATGTTGTTCACTCAATGTTTTGTTCGTGTGACACATTGTCCAGCAGATATATTTTCAATATTATCTATCACAGACATGTGAGATAGTAAAAAAAGATAGATTTTGTTTCGATGGTAAAGCAAGATACTGTCAACGATAGGTATTGAACATGAGAGACATGTGGAATAGTCAGATAGTGTCTATTATAGACACGCGGGACAGTATCAGTATTAGATATTATCCATGATAGACTCGCGGAATAGTGTCCATCTAAGACAATCGGAATATTGAAAATGATATTGTTCGTGAGAAAAAAATTCGGTATATCGTTAATGCTAGACCATTTAGGACAAACAACAAGCACGATATTATAAATGCTGCATATTAACCATGAGAGACAATTCAGATAGTGTCAATGTTAAATATTGCTCATGAGAGTTAAGTGAGATGCTAGATAGGGTCCATAAAAACAAACGAGATATCATTAATGCTATAAATTGTCCATAAGAAACAATCTGGATAGTGTCAATAAAAGAAATTATATTTGAGGAGACAAGCTGGATACTGATATAGATTGTCATTCGATATATATGTCTGTTCGAGGTATTTTTCCTTAAGGATCTGGTGATTTAGAACTTTGGTGGAGTAGACCTTCAGTGTAACGATGCTTCAAATTACGAAATCTTTTCACAACTACAACAAAATCTTCCCGGTACATGATTCTACACGTTTTGCATTTCTATTTTCAATTAAATTAGATGGATGGTTTTAAGGTTAAGGAACATTAAGTGACAAAGTTGACATCTACATAACCTCATGCGAAATGTATCGGGATAAACAGGGAGATCAACTCCTCCACTTCGACAAGTGACAGTCCACTGAAGTCCTTTTACAGCATAAGTAAACGTCGATCCCGTACGTCGCATAGCGCTCATTTTCAGACGTCGTGGGATCGTTAGAACGTCGTGTGCCAGAACGAGTTCTTAAGTAAATCTGCCCACCCCTTTTGACAGACAAAGATCAGCCGCTTCACGTGCTTTGGTTTTTTGAGGTGGGGAGTGGGGGGAAAAAATCCAGACAACTAAAGAAAAAAGGAATGTTTGTGATTGTTTTATTTTTACTAAGTGAAGATGCGCCAAAAAGTGAATTGAGAAAAACACTGAATACTAAAAGCATGGTTATTTCACAAATAAGAGGATAGGGTTTAAAAAATGTTGGGGAATTTAAAGTTAATTTTTGGATGACTCAGTCGCTTATTTTAACTTACTACAGAGCTGAAAATACGAATTCAAGAAAACAACTTGCTACAAAAGCAAAACACTAGTTTACAAAATATTATTGAAAAAAAAAATTTAGTTAGATATGAATATTGAGTTAGGATATTAAGTTCAATTATTCGACTGTCTTCGTTAGTTCCTCATAAACAAAAGTACACAATTGCATGGATAAACTCAACATCTTTTAAAACTGGTAACGAATTTTCCCAATAGTATGACTCATTAGTTTACAACACGAGGCCGAACCTCCTTTTCACTGACGCTCACCAACACCGATGATTGCTTCTCAATAGTTGCTGTTTCTTGGCATAAAACAGTTGAAATTATTCAATTTAAAATATACGCACTGAAAAGTTGTGCCACCACGTTCAAATATTTCTCTTATGATATTATAAGTGACATAAATCATGTGACACATAGACACATAATAAATCATGTGACACATAGTGAACATAAATCATTTTTCTGAGTCATCATTTTTTGAAATAGCATTTAACATTAAAAGTATAGTGTTATAACAAATTGGGTGAGTTCACAACTGTCATTTAATATGTTTGCTTACCAAATGGACGAATATATTTTAAATACAATTTTTGGATTCATCACATTGTGCATGAAGCTGAAAGTTCGAGTCTGAATCCTTTCACGAATCTCTTTAAATTCAATTCATAATAGTATGTTAATGTAACTTACAAAAAAAAAAAATTATATTTGTAAAATTGTTAATAAGATCAAACACCAATTTAAATAACTTTATCTTAAAATTTAACGTAGAATTAGGCTATTCTAATGATAAAAAAAACAATCTTCCTAAACTCTCAATTTAGAATTCAAACAAATTCAAAAAAGTAATAATAACAGCACGTGTAATTTTAACCTTTCAATTGGGGGGAATATTTATAGGAAAACAATAACTTTCTGACTTATATCAATTTTATGCTGATGATAACCAAACTAATATGAAAATAAATATGGGTAATCTGGATCCTACCATGTTATTTTCCAGCCAAAAGAATGTATTGACAACAACTGCGACACTATCATTAGATTTTTATATATAGTAAGATAATATGATATCTGATCTCTGTATATTTAATATGGGTATACCGAATATCATATCAAAAATTTCGAATTTGGCATTAAAGAAAGTATGCTAAGTTTAATCCTATGAGTGTGCGAACACAATAAAACTTGATATTACACAAGAGAAAAATATCTTGTAAAATTAATGTACTGTATAATACTGACATTTCTAGTAAAATACGTAATTCCAGTAATAAAAACCAAAATATAGGGTAATTCAACCATTCATTTAGTAATTTTTCCGTTGGTATGGTAACCGTTTACCGAAAAGTCTAGTTTTCAAAATTATAGTTCTTATTATCCAACATCCAGTAAAAAATTCAAAACTGAGAAGTAAATTGAATCGAATAAATGCTTTTTATGCGTTTTCTAAGATTTCTTAGAGATTGGCATAAAAAGCATATAATTAAGCGTGATAAAATTACCACATTTCTAATAAAAGCGTGATAAAATTCTAGATAAAAGCGTGATAAAATAACCAAGTTTTACCATATTTAAATTATATTACTCATTATAACATTTTGGGGCCGAGCATTTTGGTGTTCTCAGTAAATTTATCCATATTCTGGTTGTTTTGACCATTTTTTTCATGTGTATGACCGTGCGAATTAATTCTTCGTTTAACTATAGTACACTCTATTCTCTGGTTTAATTTAACGCCCTATTAAATCTTCAACAAATTCGCCCTGTGTTTGGAATAAACGCATTTACGGAATAAATTCAGGATTATGCAAGCCGAGTTAACTATAAAAGCATTTTTGAACTTTCATCCCGCATTTCTAGAACTTCGATAAAGTTATAAAATTATCACGTACCTAAAATAAAATATTTAAAAAAAATATTTTTTGACTGCGCCTGACTATTTACCTATTTCATAACTAAACACTAAAGTGTGTTGTAAATATACATGTTTAGCGTAAAATATCACAGGATAAGAATTCCTCAAATTTATCGCCAACCAATCAAATTCTTTTGTTTCAAGTACGTATTGATGTAAGCGTTAACCAGAATTCGAAGCTTAACTATAAAAAAATTGATATATTTTTATCAGCTGCCATGGCGCCAGAAAGCCCCACCGCAATTAGCAGATAAAAGAAAGATTAATATAAATCTCACTGACCCATATCAAAACTTCGCTCAGATTTTTAATAGATAATAGTTGAAGTGCTTTTAATGATAAAACGAAAGTTTTAGATAAAAAGTCGAGAAAATTTCCTATCTTCGCGAGTTAAAAATTTCGTCTTTACCAATCGAGAGTATGTTATATAGATTATTATTGTGTCATAGAAAACAAACGTCAAAGATTATTGTTTACTTTTATTTTATTTCTTGTTCCAAAATAATCTTTATCTATTTTTTAAAGGTTGTATCAGCTGATGAACAGATGTATTTTAAAAAATTTTGACAGATTGTTCAATTTTTTAGCGCTTTTAATGGAATTTTTTTTAAAATCTCTCTTTATACAGAAGAAAAAATTCATATAATATATAAACGAATGTACAATTGCATCAAGTATTGTGAAGTTCTACTGAGTTTAAATATTGTATATCAAGTAACTTACTATCATCATTTGATTTTACAGCTTTGCATGCAGGTGTCCTTATCTATCTATGAATTACCCAATTTTAAATATTTAGGTTTATGAAACAATTACACTGATTAAAATGAAAAGAACCAAATGCACCGATACACGAAATTAAATAAAAACATATACCAGTTTTTCATTCAAAAATGTTGACATTTTATCTATAATAGATCAAAATCGTGTTAATAATCATGTTGTTCATGTTGTTATCATGCGTAATCAAATGTTGTAATCATGTTGTTAGCAAAATCTTGACAATATGTTAAAGACGCAAGCGATTTAAAATACTACAGCAACCGTTTGTCTTACAAAAATTGAAAACAATTTATTTCGAATGTCTTTTACCTTAAGTTATGTAATTGTAAGTTGGGAATATACTAGAAATATATGAACCAAATGGATCTTTAAATACGTTTTGAGTTTTGTAATAAATGAAGTTTTGCATCCCGCTATTTTATTTCTTTGCTTAAAATAACTAGCGCATTTAATGTTCTGAGTTCAAACCCAATTTGTTGATTAATATTCTCAATCATTCCTAACGCTTCACAAATGCGTTAAAGTTTTGGTTGTGTTTCTGTTATCAATGGTTCGTAAACATTGTTTTGGGTGGGTGACATCTTTAATCAAAAATGGCCACCAAGTTCTCCGAACCTTACTCCATGTGACTTCGGAACACATTTGTGCAGTATTAGAAAACCACTAACAATGTGAAACAGCAAAGTGGGTAACAAATGGGTGATTAGTTATCTGTCGTGTAACAAAAGGATTCGAATATTGTAACTGAAAGAAAAACTCGTTATATCTTTCTTTAATTTCGTATAATACTTATTGCACTATATATAGTTTCGAAAATATAATTATTAAGTATTCGGTTATTCATTTCTGTGTATCCCGCTATATAAACCAACTATTTTTTATTGGTTTGAATTCAAAGTTCTGAAGAAGAATGAAACGTGATGTGAATGTTCAGTATTGACCGGTTATTTTATTTTATAGAGCTACATCGCACTATAAGCCGACTACTTTAAAAAGAAGTATCTGAACTCAATTTTCTTTTTTAAAAAAAAGCGTTCGTATAACATACAAACATTTGTATCCAAATATACGAAATAAAGTGTCATCTAACATCTACAGCTTTGTTTAGATGACAAATAATTTTTTCAAAATATTACAAAACAATATTGACATTTCAAAACTTTCTTTGAAAATCGTAGATTTAAAATTGAAAGATTAAGTTTTCATGACATAACTCTTCAACTTTATTGAAATTATAGAAGGTAATTTTGTACGCTATACATCTATTGCATTTATACTCATAAAAGTTATCCTATAAAATACTTTTAAGCTGGAAGAAACTTTTTCCAATATCAGGAAATGAAAATAATTAACTCTATGTAAGGAATAAAATTTTAAAGTAACTCATAATGTTCAAGAAACACCACGTTTATATTTTTCTTTGTAACTATATAGAAATTAGCTTTTAAGTCATTCTCAATTCATAATCGTAGAATATTTTTTTAGATTAAAAGTTACTTTATGTGGACTCCTTCAAAAATAAAACTTTGAAACAAGAACACTTATTTCAGAAAACAATTTTAAAAATGGCTAATTTTTGAAATCATTTGCAAGTTTTAAATTTCTGTTGTAAAATAAAAGTAAGAGGGTTTTGTGGCGGCAATAGATGATAAATTAGTAAGGATTTATGGATTATTTCTGAAAATATCTTTTAAATGTATGAATGCCGAGTTTTTCTATTCAGCAATAATTGAGTAAATGGACTTCAAAAAGAAGATCACTTTGACCTATGACGTTAGCGCCAGCTGAAAATTTCGCTTATAAGCAAAATGGCGTGTTAAAGTTGAGTTTCACTCTTAAGTTAGAATGTTAATCATCGTGAAGTTAATTAAATAGAGCGCCGTAGCGCACATCGAATTTGCTGAAATATAATTATTTCTCATCTACGTCTTTTACTTAACTTAAATTTATTATTTTCTTACGTATTTTTATTAAATTCTGGTTATATTTTTGTTTTGTGTACCTAGCAACTTCGATGCATAATTAGTTTGTTTATATTCTACATGGCCTCATGCCTTTCTTTGTGCTAGGTAAGAAAAATCAAATGAAATTTTTTTGAAAGAATCTTCGTGTAAGAACATAGATTGTAAGAGAATTGATACTTGACGGGCAAATAGAATGGAAAGAACAGTTACTAACGTAAGCAAATTCTATGTTTCAACGACCCATCAGGATCAAAATATCCACACTAAGTCACTTGCAGGTATCACATTAACATATATTTAAACAAAATTATAATTTTTGGGAATTTTTTATCGGACATACATTAATTTTTTCTGATAGTATCGTTTAGACACAAGATCACATTTGTTTGACGTAAGGAATTTCAAAACTTTACCCTTTGATTTTTAATGAAACATTTATTCTAACACTATATTAATAATTATTACTTAGCAATAATGAATAATATAGTTTAGTTGAAGATGACGCAAATATAAGAAATACTTTATTTCATCTTAAATTGAAACTCAATTTATTTATTTTCTCTCTCTTTTCTACTTCAACTACTGCTTTTCATATAAGAATAAAAAAAATTAAATTCTTTTCCTCACTTTAAAAACTTTTTTTTAATA
This sequence comes from Parasteatoda lunata, assembly GCA_949128135.1. Lineage (NCBI taxonomy): Eukaryota > Metazoa > Arthropoda > Arachnida > Araneae > Theridiidae > Parasteatoda > Parasteatoda lunata. The sequence goes on along the minus strand of OX421979.1, from coordinate 4,973,124 downwards.
AGTTAATAAAACACGACCCATTAAGACAATTTTTCTAGGTAACTAGTAGTTGAGGGTAATACTTATATTAAATAATTTATTAAATGAAATATAAATACAAAAAGGCTCAAATGTAGATAAAATTTGAAAATAGATAAAAGTTGAATGAAATTTAAAATTGAAAACGATTTTTAAAACTTGTCATCGTTTTCTCAAAACAATTTTGTTATTTTTTCTCACTTTAACGTCCTTTTATGTAATAAAAAAGACTCCTTTAAAATCAATTTTATTTTATTCAAATATTTATTGTAGTGCAAAAATTTGACGCTTATATGAATTAGGAATGCAATTTGAATGAGATAAAATAAAGTGTAATATTTGATGTTATACTATTAAGATGCGTTGTAAGTATAACTTAAGAATAAGCTATGAGTAGAAAAATGTTGTTTTTCATATCTAAATCTAAACTCAACTTCATCATCATTTACCCCAGAAAAAGAGGGAGCATTAATGCATTTTTCATTTATTTATTTACTCTGTCCCTCTCCCTCTCTCTTCCCTGTTGACTCTCGTGCAAAAGGAGACCTCAATGCAGATAAGACTCTCCTCAAAGGTAAAAGAGACCAGGTAGGTCTATCTGTGCATCGGTAAATACACATTTCCGGGTTTAAATCTCCGTCTTTTAAGGGAAAAGAAGAAAATAAAATAAAAAACTGATAATGGCTGTTGTTTGCACAGTAATACCTTTATCTGTTTTTACCTCGGACCAGAAAAATCTAAATGATGGTTCAAAGCAAGCCATATTTCGTCTTTTTTTTTTTGTAATTTCTCAAGTTATTATTTTGATCGATTGGCACCTTAATGTCTTTAACAAAGTTTGATAATCAGTCAGGTTCGTGCTTAGTAACTCTCTTTAACGGTTACTCTTTTACGGATCATCGCAATTCGACTAAATCATGCACTAAGATTTTATTGTAAATTTCGTAAATGGTTTGTACCCCGCTCTAACATTTTGTTGAGATTCGTATTGTTTTGTAAATTGTAAAGTTAAATACAAATAAAAGAATGAAATGACGGAAATTTGTATAAACACTTTCTTTTAATGATAGCAGTTTTTGAAAATAATTTTACATTAAAATATCAGCTGTTAAAATTTTAGTTTTTTAATTATTATACTTAAATTTTCAAAAGTGTTAAATTGGATTATTAAAAAATGTAAAATATATATTTTGCAATCGCTTTGCTTAGTGGATGGACATCTTAGAATTGCTCGAGTGTTTTATTTTTAGTGGAAAAAAGCGTGTTCAATGAAAATAATCAAGGATTCGATGCGTAGTGGAAGAACACGTTAAATGACGATTTAAAATGACTCCATTTTTTAGTACTCAATTTTATTCTTATGCTGATTTATAAATACAAAATATTTATTGCATAAAGTAGTTGTAATTGATGTTATTTTAAGAAATATTTTTTCAATGGATATTTTGTAAAGAGATTACTATTACTAACAACCAAGTTGTCGGGTTTTTTAATACATTATTGCTTTTTAATGTTTAAAATTTTTTAGGCATTAGACATTAATAAAAAAACTAGCGACATTTTACGTCAAAATAATGTTAAACGCCCAAAATGTTTGAAGAATATCAAACCTCTTTAATAATTTATTATGACGTGCCCCTTTTATTTAAAACAATCCACTTGTAAAAGAGAAATTAACTAGCAAATTCTTTGACCCACAGATAAAATTTTGTAACCATGAAATTTCGTCAAATTGTCGTCAAACACATAAAACTCTAAATAAATTATTTGTCTGCTACGACATTTCGACTTAACTTATAACGAACGATAACTTTGAAGCAATTCTCATATTAGAAATTTTTTTTATTACGTTTAAAATGTTACTGTCTTAAAAATATGCAATAAAGGTCGAAAAATTACACCTTCCTTATAATTTAAGCAACCTTAAATGAATTATATTGAAGTATATTTCCTGAGAAAAAACTAGTTGAGGTCACTTTAATATTAATCAATTTAGAAACACAATCTTCAATATGTCAATACGTTGCCACAAATTTATCATCTTTTTAATAATAATCATAATTCTTTCTGAGAATTTGTTCGGAAAAAAATACTTTTCTCATAACATAAGAACCAGAATTACTAAACGAACGCCATAAAAAAATAACTCATACGACAAATTCTACTAAAATATTAATCGATCTTTAAAAGCAATTTAATCGATGATGTACAGTCAAAGTTAATAAACCTTATTTACCCCCTTGTATAAAATCGAAATACCTCGATAATGCAAGAGGGGAGGGACGGAGGGTACCTTTCAATTTTCTAAGAACATAATGAATTTCATATACTTTATTAGTTGGAACGAGTAATACGATCGAATAGATGGTCAATAAATAATTAACCTTCGCTCTATAGATTGCCTTTAGGGTTATAAGATAGTCATAAATTAAGTGGGAGAAAATCTTAAGATGTACGACGGACTTTGTGTGGTAACCTGCATCAGAAATTGATTTTGGTTAAGATGGACTATAAAAGGCATTAAAGGCATATAATTCTGAAACTTTTTATGGGTTTTATTATTTATTACAATTTTTTTAGGTTCAAGCTTTGCTGGTTCAGGGGATGGTTGACTCTCGAGTCGCATTTATATTATCTTTTAATTAATTACCTTTTTTGCATATCTACCAAGATCATTTCTTGCATGTCTTATATGATTTTTAAGGAAACGTTTGCGTGTCTTGTATGATTTCTAATGATTTTTAGTACACAATGATATCGTTCACAGTTGCTCGCATATAAGTGATATCGTTCACAGTTGTTCGCATATAAGTGATATCGCTCACAGTGTGATATCTTGTGTGATATATATATAAGTGTGATACATATATATGAGTGATATCTTGCATGTACAATGCAAGAGGATTTTTTTTACTTATAATGATACCATTCTTTCATTATATAAAGTTATTAAATCAAATTAAGTCCTTTTTTGAGTGAAAGACAGTCCTTGGGAAAAACGTGTTGCTAGCAAATTAAATAAAAAAAATATTCGAAATATTTTTTAAATGAATTTGAATCGAAACATTAAAACATTAAGCAGTATTTTTTTTAAAAAAACTTACAGGTTTTAATGTTTCAAACACCTTCAATCAAGAGTGTGTTTTTTTTCTTTTCCTTTTTTTTTTTTTTTTTTTTTTTTTTTTTTTTTTTTTGTACATGGAATGTTTGTTTTTATTACCTTTACTGTTTTTAATAATATCAATATTTATTATGGCAGCCATAATTTCAAATACCAATTTCTTTTGTGTCGATCATTTTGCTACAAAAAATATATTCTTAATTATCATACATCATTTTTATATTTCATATCGTAGTATATTTAACATACTTATTTTTTTTTAAATCATTTTTTTACAAGGAAAACTTTTTTTTATCGTCATAGATCATAATTCTTAATAACCTATCGCATTATATCTTCATCATCATAGATATTCTTAGTAAATCATTTTGTTATAAAAAAGGTAACAATTATATTCTTAATATATAACATTATTAGTCATCACCAAACTAATTCTTAATATGATATTTTGTTTGTACTTGTAAAGAAACAAACTTTAAATTAAATCCAATCATACTTACATTGAAAACTACATAAACGATAGTATGTTACAGCCTGAAATAACCAAATTAAAATTTAAGGAACTTTCAAGTCAGCCATTTTTCAATGATTTCTAGTAAAAAGTATTTTTTAAGAACCATAAAAACGCATAATTTCACTAAAAATATAATTTCACAAAGGACTTTCAAAAAAAATTTTTGATAAAGTATCAAGGGATTGGTTTGAAATTTTCAGTATAAGTTTATATTGTTAAACACAACTTATATATAAAATTAAGAAAAAAATTGCAATTTACAAAATGAAATTTAAATTTTTTTTTTATGTTATTCCTCGCGTCTGAAATTTTGTTAAAATTGCATAATTCTTTCAAAATATTGTATATTAATTAACCCCAATTTTTTTTTTCTATTTTTCTCTATGTAACAAATAACAGTAAAAAAGCTGTCAAGAATCAGCATTTTCTTATATTCACTTAAATTTAAAAAAAGTACTTAATAATGTGAAAAATCGTTTATTATGTAATCATTTAGAGAAACGTTTTCTTTTTCGTTTTTTTTTTTTTTTTTCTGCTTGCTTTAAGAAGTCATACAGATTTTTCCCCAACAATAGTCATACTATTTTATTACATTGTTTCAAAATAACAGTTATTTACATGACTTTATCGAATGCATCATTCAACTTTAGGTAATAGTTAATAAAAATTCTAAAATATTTAATAATTTTACTAAACGATGTAAAATGTTTTGCAAATTACATTCGAGCATTTTATTTCGAAGTTAACTACCGAAAGCGTTCAATACAATTTCTTTTCTACCAAAAATAATCAGTCGAATCAAACTAATCCGTTCTTATTTCCAACTGTTATTTTGTATAATATAAAAGCAGTAAAAAAGCTGTTATCATTTAAACGTGACTCTCGGATTTATCTCGGACATTTTTTTATAGACATCAGACATTAACTCGTCGGGTTTCCTGTTTGTTTTAATATTTAAGACTTCTCACGCCCTTTTTATCCTCCTGATTAAGATTACAGTAATCAATGAATTTTTATCCCTTTTAAGTGTCTATTTTTTTTTTTTATCCCATTTCGAATCATCTGGTCAGAATCTAGATGAGTCAATCAAATGAAGAAATCGAATTTTATTTTTTTTATGAGAAAACAATTAATAAAGATTAAATATTTTGCAAATAATGAGAAACTTAACCGCAATTCGCAGAGGTCCAAAAGACAAGATTTTTTTTTTTTCCCATGCAGGGCGGATTTTTTCCACGCGTTTATAAACGATGGCGCAATCAAGCCAAGCAGAGACTCGAAACAATTATTTTTCACTTTATTAATAACAAAACGACGCCAAAATAAACGACAAAGCCCAGAAGCCAGGTTTATAAATAAGAAACATGCAAAAATGGATTTTACAATTTAATATACTCTTCATGCTAACCATGGATAAATTGATTTTAGCCGGCCTTTTTCTTTATTTCTTTATCATTACCCTTTATCATTAAAGAAATAAATTTAAAGAAAAATTGTCGATGATAATTAAAAAGTGACGGGCCAGCATCGGATCGACGTGGGAAATGCACTGGCGGGATACACGTGGCCAAGGAACAGCCCTCCTCACGATTTTACTTTCTTAAGTCACGAACGAGACCATAGGTCAGCGTCCCCGGCCCTCATCACCCCCCCCCTTTCCGAAAACGTGTTCCCCCCGCCCGGCTGCTATCCCTCTCCTGTTCCCCTCCCTAATCTCTATTAGCCATTTTTTTAATGTTTTTTCCGCCATTATTATTCAAACGTTAAGGATTCCGTGGGAAAAAAACCAGAGATGTAATAAATAGTTTTAAGGCAAGTGGAAATAAAAAAATAAATTAAAGAAAGTAAAATAGTTTGTTTCAGCTTCCGTATTACTTGTTGTTGGAGGTAAAGGTTGAGTTTACGAACCCCTTAACTGAGGCATTTGTTTCATTTGAAATGATAATTTGATCGCTATTGTCAGTTTTAAGGAGCTCATTTTAAAAGTAACAAATGCTCGTACAATAATACCCTTTCTGCTGATTGAAATAAAAATTAGTAATCATTTTTAGTTTGAATTTATTACATATTAAATGAATGTACTATATTCAATTTCGGTTTTTGTACTATAAAATAGTTTAGCAATAGTCACTATAAAATATGAAAGACTATATTAAATAGCAATAGATTTGGTAGATGCAATACATTTTAGCTATAAGAAGTTAATATTTATATTATTTTTTATTTTACTTGTAAATTCATATTTTAAAATAAGAGCATGTCCATTATAATTTATAATATTTTTTCTTTAAATTACTTTTGATATAGCGCGTGAATAAATGAAAAAATAATGAGGGAATCAATGAATTATAAATCCATTGAATCAGTGTATTTGAGTGTTAATAAATCAGTGAATAAGATAATAAGTTTGAATAAATAAGAAATAAATGTTACAAATAAATAAATTAAAAATAATAATTTGTATTTCTTCTGAGAACTTAATCTTTTATTTCCTTATTTATTGTAAACTGTATAACTTTACGAGTGAGTCTTTCGTGCTCTAAATGTGCTCTAAAAAATCCACTTTTTTCTTCTTTTTTTTTTAATTCTTGAAATTATGAATATAATATAGGGCATCATTTGTATTTATAATATGCTTAATAACTGTGGAAGGTAAATTCTGCATTATTCAGCATTCCATAATAAATGGAATTTTCAAGTTTTTCATAACTTGTAATTTATTTTAATTGAATAGATTTTATTTCAAATAATATATATTTTTTATGAATTATGCATTAAATACCGATACTTATTAACTGGAAACATTCTGAAAATGGCACATCATCCGACTGTTTTTCAGATATTCTATTTATTACTTTTATTCTGAAATAAAAGTACATTAAAATTAGCTTTCGTTACAAAAGATGTTAAAATTAATTTCAAAAAAGAAATATGTTAAACTGTTAAAGAAATCTTTTGTAATTATTTTCCAAAAACAACTTTTTGAAATTAAATTTCAATGGGATCTATGTTAAAATTAGCTTTCAAATTCTTTTCAACTTACAGTTTATAGTTTAATTGATTTCCCTACTTTTTCTTATTTAATTTAACAAAATAAGTTTAAATATTTTGTAATAACAGTTAATATGCTAAATAAAAGTTTAGCATATTTCTTTTTTGAAATTAATTTTAACATCTTTCGTAACGAAAGCTAATTTTAATGTACTTTTATTTCAAGCTAATTTTAAAGCATGCCTTATTGAAAGTAAATTACAAATTAAAATACCAATAAGCAAATTTTAATATCTTAAAGCTAATTTTATCATATTTCTAATTTGCATAGCTAATTTCAGCATATTACTAATTTAAAGATAATTTTAACTATTTTTTATTGGAAGCAAGTCTAATATAATTCTTATTGAAAGCCATTTTTTACACACTTCTTATTTAATGCTAATTTAAACATATTTCTCATTGACATAACTAATTTCAATGTATTTTTAATTGAAAGTTAGTTTTAACGTTTTTTTTATTGAAAGTTAATTTTAATGTACTTTTATTTCAAGCTTATTTCAACATATTTCTTATTGAGAGTAAATTTTGAAATATATGTCATTAAAAGCTTAAGAATTAAATATCTTAAAGATAATTTATATTATTTCTTATGGGTATAGTAATAAATATCAGCATATTTCTTATTAAAAAATGTGTCTAACACATTTCTTATTGAAAGATAACTTTAATATATTTCTTATTTGAAGTATGTGTAACATATTTCTGATTGAAAGATAATTTTAACATGTTGCTTATTGAAAGTATGTCTAACATATTTTTATTAAAAGTATGTCGAACATATTTCTTACTGAAAGATAATTTTAACATGTTTCGTATTGAAAGTATGTCTAACATATTTCGTACTGAAAGATAATTTTAGCATATTTCTTATTAAAAGTATGTCTAACATATTTCTTATTGAAAACTAAGTTTAACATATTTCCCCTGCAAGAGTTTTTTCTGTTCTCCTTAACGAACGTCAAGAGACATCTATAAGAAAAAAAGAGTAAATCTTTTAAAGCTCTTTAGCTTACTCTGGGATTACTGTGTTCTCAGTATCGCCCTAGTCATGTCCTAAAGGCAGTAAATTTTGCACACGCTCTGATACTCGGCCAAGTCCTCTGTCAACCAACATCACCTCTCTGAAACGATTCCAATTATTTGAAAGATGAACCGATACGATAGTGGAAACATTAATCATCAATTAAAAACTCATTGAATGCAAGTATACTTCTACATTCAATCCTCAAGATAAATGGACAAAAATGAAAAATGATTGCTTCATTCTGACGAACCTAAATTAATGATGAAAGCTTTGGCGAATTTTCAATTAAGAAAGACCTTTTCTGTGTGTCTTATGCTTTCTCGAGTCACGATCTTTTTTTTTTTTTCCTTCTTCTTTTTACTGCTTGAAAACTATCCTTATATCTCTCTGTAGTAGAGTTATAACTTTTAACCGATCTCTTTTCTACATATAATAAATAATATTATACTTGGCTTTCTAAGTAGGTTCATTATGCATTTTCATAGAATTATTTTTTTTTTTACAAATGTGAGTTTAATTATTTGTCTTTAATATTATTTAGTTTTTGTATTATTTATATTTAGTATTATTTATATTTAATATTATTTCCAATAAGTATTATTTATATTTATATTTAGTAATTCTTCTTAAGTTAAAATATAACTAAACTCAAGATGATTCTTATTTTTTCACTTTAGGAGACAACATATTTACGTTTCAAAAATGTTGTTTTTGAAACGTAAAAGCAAGAAAAATAATGAAAAACAAAGGAATGTAGGAAAAATAAGAATTCATTTTTTTTATTTTCTATATTTAAAGTTATGCATGCGATTTATCAAGTTATTGACTTAAAAATTTGAATGTAATAAAACGATTCATTGGTGTTTTTCATTTCTTCTATTTTAATTTTAGAAGACAACATATTTGAGTTAAAGATTTTTGTCTTTGACATTAAAGTTCTAGGAAATGGTACATTACTGCTTTTTATTCCTTATATCTTAACTTTTTGAGGCAACATTTTCACGATTTCAAAAAGCTGTCTTTTATATTAAAACATAAGAAACTTATACTATCATATTTTCCATTTCTTGCATTTTATTTTTAAAATTCTACATTATTTAATTTTAAAAATGCTATCTCCTTAATTCAAAATATTAGAAAAAATGCATTCATATTTTCTATTTATATTTTATTTCCTTTCTATTATGCATAATTTTAAAACTACAGTTCATTCTTAAGTTACATTTTCAATGTTGAAAATATTGTATTTTAAGATAAATAAAGCATTTTATAATTTAATACAATGTACTATCAAGTTCATTTATATTATTATTTACCATTTACCGATGTATTTTTATGACTAAAACTGCTTTATCTTTTAATTTTATATTTTCATTTCGTTTGTTTTTACGTAAGGAAAAATACATGAATAACCTCTTAAAATGTAAATTAATAAATGTATAAAAGGTTGTTTAAAAATAAGTTTATTAAATTTCTTTCAAATATAAATTGTTTTTCATTTCTCAAAATTATTATAAACTCATTTGCTGTCATGATGCAATAAACATGAACGTTGCATTTTTAAGCAAAATTGACATTAAATTAAAAATAAATTAATGGACTTTAGAAAAAAGTCTTGAAGAAACTTTCAATAAATCACAATTTAACAACACCTAGCAAGAAACAACGTTGGTTCGCAAATAAACAAGTGTAGATATATATATATATATATATATATATATATACATATATATATATATATATATATATATATATATATATATATATATATATATATATATATATATATATATATATATATATATATATATATATATATATATATATATATATATATATATATATATATATGAAATGCATACGATTAAAAGAAGTTTTTTCTGTTAGTAACACAACCAAAAGGAATTTAGATTTTTCTTCATATCGAAAAATGAGTGTTATCTAAGTTTTTGATATCGAGGATTGCATACAAGAAAAGCTTTAATTATAACACGAAACAGGAAATATATACACATTCGTTCTACTATATATCATATATGACATACTTCCTTTCATTTCGTTCTAAACACAAGCACTTCCGTCAACAAAGGCATTACTTAAACGGCGATTAATCGCGCATAGGAAAAAAAGAACATAAGACACGAGGATTTTCAAACCTTCAAAACGTTCAGACAACCTTTACGAGAGCATCTTTTCATCTACTTTTGTTCCTTTTACCACAACCCACACACCTTGACCCCCTGGGATCAGCAGTGAAGAAGCTCTGTAGGAGTGATGAAAAAAAAAAAAAAAAATACAATAAATGAAAAGAATAAAAATCGGGTATTTCACGGTTGCCCATTTTACCCGATGACAGATTTCTGTGATTTCGGAAGCGTCTCAGTGAGAAATGGCTTTATAGTCAACAAGCCGTCATCTTTTAGGATAGATCAGGATGGTTTCTTTGAGAGCCAAGAGGTCATCCTCGATGAAAAAGAAGGCCCATAAAGGACCACCCAAATTGGGCCCGTTAGTTTGAAAAGCTATTTGATAGGGGTCAGCCTATTCTCATAGAAATAAACTACTCGTTTTTTTTATATATTAAATTCAAGAAGTGTCGTTTCAAAAGTTTTGTCATCTGATCTGTCTGTAATTCTTGGGACATTTTTGTCTCGAGAGTTAGCTACCTTTTGGTTTCTTTTATTGTTTGAGTTTTTGACACCAAAACTGGAAGAGGATGGGTTGTTGCTAACTGGCTTCTGGAATACACGAGCTTTTGTTTCAGACATTCCAAGAATTCACAGAGGAAAAAATTCCAAAAAGAAAAAAACAAAACAATTAACGTTACAATTATGAAAAAAAAAAAAAAAAAACTAGAGTTTTTGAAACTAAGTAAGATTGAAATATGTATTATGTTGATACATTTTTCAATATTTAATAAGTTTTTAATATTAATATATTTGTTTACTTCATTTGCAGTTTCATCATTATTAGCATTCATGACGTTTTGAATTAATATTAAAAACACTTTTATAGTAATATGCCAGAAAACGTGCACACGTGTGAGAAATAGAGTAAAGTTTTACTATGCGTGTATTTCAACCAATTTTATATCTATTTGACATGACAAAATTTTCTCACTCTAAAATATCTCCGAGATCCTGAGTTATGCGAAAACGAAATATTTGTCCAGCAAAACCATCCTTATCAACCACCTTAAATTTTATTAAAACTAAGCAATTTCTAACCCTAGAATATTCTATCATCCTTATTTGCCTTGCTCTGCAATATCTTCGCAATCTATCATCTTCTTATTCACACAAAGACAAAGTAATTTCGTTGAGATACCTTCGTTTCCTACCATCTAGCGACACGCTTACTATTTTGTTCCGCGGTACTTTCGTTATTTATATTCCTGATTTACAAAGATATTACAAACAAATTTCTTACTTTGCAATATCTTTGTTGCCTACCATATCTTGCCATAACTTCGTTATCCATAATCCTTATTTGCACGAAGACTAAGTAATTTTTTTGCTCTGGGGTACCTTCGTTATCTATCATTCTTATTTACTGGGAGACAATGAAATTTCTTACTTTGCAATATCTTCGTTGCCTACCATCTGGCGTTTCATTAAGACAAACTATTGTACCTACAATTTCTATCATCTCTATTTATTCAAAGACAAAGTAATTTCTTGTTTTGTAATACTTCATTAACTAATCTTGCAATGCATTGAGACAAATGAATTATTTTGCTCTTCGGTACTTTCGTTATCTGTAATCCTCATTTATTGAATGATAAGGTAATTTCGAGCTTTGCAATTTCTTCTAGATTTACCATCTTTTGCAATAAAATAATACTTTTTTCTCTGCAGTATCGTTGCAATTGCCTATCCTGTATTGCAATTGGAAAACGTAGTATAAAGTAGTTTCTGTTTTTATAATATCTTTGTAGTTGACCATCTTATTTTAAAAGATGATAAAGTTTTTTTTTTTTATCATAAAATTTATGGTTAGGAAAATGTTTTTTACTTTAACGTTTTTGAAACCGTTTAAAACTGGTACGGTTAGGAAACCACGAATCTGAAAACTATGAAACATATACGGTTTTGTAACCATTTACTACTAACATAGTTTCTAAAATGAAACTGAAACGGACATTGCAGCTCTGTGATGTTTGTGCCATTTATCCGTTTCGTATTCTAATAGCCCAGGATCACCCATTAAAGAGTACGAGACAATGGGAACTTTTCATGTGTTGAAGGAATGGAAGAAATATCGTGGTATCAGTACTAAGATTCGAACCTTCCTTGTTTAACCGGTCATGAGATTGTACTCTCGGCTACAGTATTCACCCAGCTGCACGGAAAAAAAATGGGCCTAGTGAGTGTGATGAAATTCTGGTTGTTTAACCGTATTAGATGAAAACAGTTAATAAGCGTTCTTTCTAATACCTAACAGTTTGGATATCATCTTTTTTTTAATAGTTATTTGACTGTTTTGGTTTTATAGGATAAACTAACAAATAAATAAAGGGCTATTTAACCATTTCTACTTAGAAATTTCCAACAATGCACAAAGTGTATCAAGGACTTTGTTCTGTCTTTTTAGAGTTCTAGTAGTTTAGAGACTCTCGCGCATTTTTACGTAATTTTTGTTAAAATCTATATTGCATGGCAGTAAGGTAATTTCAAGGTATATAAATAATTATTATATTTCTTTTTAAAAATTAATTCCAGTGGCATTCATAATTGCCTCGAAGGTGCCGAGGTTTCTGAAGAAGGGTGCAATCACACTTCAGGAATCACCAGGATTTATTTTCACTCTCTTCACTTTTATCACGGGAGCTTATCTTAAATGCGCTGTTTAGAGAGCTTATCACTAAGTTACATGCGTTAAAGTGGCACTAATTTTGATCGCTTTTTTTATCTCCTTTTTGCTCGTCTTCATCGGAAAGAGGGTGACAGAGCACAAAAATACAGATCGAGTTTATATCTCTGAGAAATTTTTTTTTATTATATTTGAATGATTTGTTTGTTTGGTTCATTTAGCCGTTTTAATCAGTACAGTGAGCTCTTTTTCTCTATCATTCTAAACTCCATGGGTAAGATCGAGACAGCCGACCTTGTACTCTTGTATTCAGCCTTGTAAAACCTACCGGGATTATGATTTTTTGTAAACAAGTCGATTGCGTTGAAGGGGAGCTCAAGATATATTTTTTGCATTTAAACGACGTATATAACATTTCGTATTATGAGTACACATTAGAAATTTTAAGTAATTTTCCTTACTACGTATCTATAAAAATCTAATGATGGCGTCCCATAGCTGTCAATACATTTTTATTGGCTGGAAAATCACGTGGTAGGATCCAGTTTTCCGATATTAATTCCCATATGGGTTTGGTTAACATCAGCATAAAATTGATATAAGTCATAAAGTTATTGTTTTCCTATAAATATTTTTTGTTTCCCTAATTTAAAGGTCAAAATTAACTGTACTGTTATGATTTTTTTTTGTTTGATTTCTAAATTAAGAGTTTAGGAAGATTGTTATTATTATTATGTAATTCTACGTTACATTTCAAGATTAAGATAATACATAAATCGGTGTTTGATCTTATTAACAGTTTTACAATTGTTATTTTTTGGTGCAAATTAAATTTATATACTATTTTGAATGACGGTTAAAGAGATTTAGAACTTTGCTTTCAGCTTCATGCACAAACTGATGAATGCAATGATTCAATAGTTTTTAGTTTGACGAGAAAACAATTATTAAATTGTTTTATCAACTATTAAAAAAAACGAAATTGGGAAATCTATGAGGCATTTTTTAAATAATAAAATTTCAGAACTTGCAACCGACGAGAGAATATCCCAAGATTTGAGCGTGTGGGGGGGATGTGTTAAAGTATGTCACACTATTTATTTTAGTTACGTTTGTGTCATTGATAATTTACTTTCGTTGTATTCGTCTTTCATTTTTTACTACTAATTCAAGAAAAGTAAAATTATAGTCCCGAATGGCAAAAAAAAAGAAAGAAAAAAAATACTTTAAAAGATTTCTCCAACTTGTCGGAAATTTCATTTCCAAATTACGATAAAAATAATCAGCAGAAATCTGTCCATTCAATTAAGTGTTAAGTTTATGATTAGAAACGTTTCTTTACCTTTTGCAGTTTTGATACCGTTTACAACTGATATATTAAAAAGAAAAACATGAATACAAAACTATATGGCTTTGTAATCATTTACAACTAACATGGTTTCAAAACCATAAAAATAAAATTTAACTGGACATTGGAGTTAGGTTAGGTAATGGTCATTAAAGTTGGGTTGTTGTTGGGTTGTGTTTTGCCAAGTGAACCAAAGAATGTGTCTTAATTTGTTTATCTGGTTAGGCCATCTATCGTGAGAGATAGGAAATACTAGACATTTTGTGTGAAGCAGCTATGTAGTGCTGCCTCTACACGTGAATAAAAGTCTCGTATTTTAACAGTCCAATATCACCAATTGAAGAGTGCCGGCCTTTGGAAACTGCTCATGTGTTGAAAAAAGGGGAGAAATAATGTGGTGTCAACCCTGGGATTCAAACCTCCATTCAACAGGTTATGAGGTTGACAGATTAGCCCTCTCGGCTATAGTATGTAATCAACTGCAAAAAACTAAATAGCTTCATAGGTGTGCCAAATTGGAGCGGATAAAATTTTGGTTGTTTAACAGTACTGTGGAAAACAATCAATAAATTATTTTTTATCCAAGTTAGCAGTTGAATGCTCTCTTTTCTTATAGTTATTTAACTTTGGTAGAATTTTTTTTTATTTTTTTATAATCATCTTTAAACAGTCGACCTAATTTTAGGTTTACCACTACCAATGTTCAACTCAGTATCCTTGTAATTTTGAAACCAATCCAGAAGACAAAGAAAGTAACTCCTGGGTCAAGCATTGGGGGAAATTTGCCTTCATGTAGAACTTTTTGATGGAACTAACCCGCATTTGCGTAGCAAGGAAAGGCAAACCACGAAACCCTCACACGGGTTGCCTGACGGTAAGGGGACTCTAACCCATGATCCGTCTACCACTGAGTATATTTTACGTGAGCACTGTGGTCGATGCGAGATGGGCGAGAAATTTGAATCGACCCGCTATCGCTGAGATTCGAACCCGATTCACCTCATTGAAAGGTGAGCGCTCCATCCCCTGAGCCACCACGACTTTTTGGTAGAATATTTTAAAATAACAATTAAATAAATTTTCGTTTGACGATTTTTTCTGAGAGATTTTTACCAGTACAAATTACTCAAAAGACAAAAATCGCCGCTCCAAACTGTCCAAAACAGATTCTCGATACTTCTTCAAAACACCAAACATCTTATTTCATTTCAACTTATATTACGATTTGAAAAAGAAAAATGAATAAATACACATTTTGATCTTAGACAAGCTCATGAACTTTAATAAACACCGCCTTTTAAATTATGATGCAGGCTACTTCACAATCCATTTTTTTTAATACTTTAGTTACATGTTACAAAATGTCGCGTTTTTATGAGCATAACTTGAAACGTGAAGATAAAGAAACAAATGGGTGTTAACCATCACGTTAAGCGTCAAAAGTTTAAGAACCGTTCATAGGAATTAAAAAAAAGGTCATAAGTCTATTAAGATTTTTTGCGCTATCTTTCTGTCTCTCTTTATTATAGCGAATCAAACCTTTAATTTATTAGAGATTGAAAGCAGTAAAAGTGATTACAACAACGTTATCATAAGCTTATTAATAATCAATATAGAGAAACAGTAAAAAAAGTTTTGAAAGTTTAATATACTTGACGTATTAAAATTACTCTATAATAAGTGCTAAAATAGTCTGCAAAAAATAATTTCTTAGAATTTTTTTTATCACTTATTAGAGTATTTGGCAATAATTATTGCATAAAAAACTAAAAAATGACCTTAAAAACTAATTTTCATCTACTAATTTAGATAATATTTAAAACCTAATACTTTTTTTCAGAATATAAGGAAAACTTATTTCCGCTAATAGAAAAAATCTTCACTATCTACCAAACATTCGATACGTTATTGATTCAAAAAGTTTGCTTAAATTAAGTCTATAAATTCTTGTGATTTATTTTTAAAACCGTTTTTAAAAGAGTGATGTGGATAATTAATAGGCAAACTCTAGACTCATATTCTTTTGAAAAAAAGCATGGAAAGATAAATTATTTTTCAAATTTTCTTCAACATAAAAACTATTTCTGTGAAACAATTCGTAACTTGAAATGCTTCTATTTATTCAAAGTTGGCACTATAAGAATATTTTCTATTTATTTAACTAAAGATAATTTGTGCTACGGATGAATAAATCAAAGCAACGTGAATAAAAATCAAATAAAAGTGTGAAGAAATAAACAGCAATTTTCTGTACTTTTCTTTGTTCCCAGATTTTATTTGTTGTGTTTTGTATTGTATGACTTATTAAAATCCTTTTTTAACAATGTTTTTTTTTTATATTTTTATAGGTAAGAAATGGCGAGGGTTGAGTCACGATGACAGAAGGCCTTATGTGGAGGAAGCCGAACGATTGAGGGTGCAGCATATGCACGATTACCCCAATTACAAGTATCGACCTCGACGGAGGAAAAATACGAAACGCGGCAGTGTGCGGAAAGGAAATGTCGCTGCTCCTGAATCTCCACCCCTCATGGCCATGCCATTCCCGGCTCCATCACCCTCGTACTCATTTCCTCAAGGAAACAGCCATCTCATGGGAGGATACAGCGGAAACGGCAGATCTTCATCCATGGGTGGCATGGATGTCTGTGGCCTTCAAACTCCAGATTCATCCCCACACGGAAGTCCATGTTCTGAGGCCAATGTCGCACGAAGAATGGACGGATACAGATATCCTGAGTTCATGGGCATGCCCATCAGCAACAGTAATGCGCAACCCACTACCAACGGAGAGCTTTCTGGGTCATCCAACGTAAGTCCTGACTCTATCCGTTCACTGCCCACCCCTGAAATGTCGCCTATTGACAGGGATCAAGATGGTTTTATGTTCCAAAAGGAGGGAGGCAATACGGAGACAGGACGACGGGAAGTCAACGAGAATCCCGTCTCGCAGCTTATTACTCGTTTTAGCGACTCATCTAAGTTCCTAAAGAACGTTCGTCCGCCATTTCCTGTCAGAGGAGCTCATCATTCGCAGAATGTTATGTCTCTGAGGGAATTGGTTGCCTCCAGTAGTAATCCTGCCGCAACCTATGCCGCCTTAACTGCCATGTCACCACTTCCCCATTACTCTATGGCTACAGACATGATGTCTCCAGATCACCAGAGTTTGATGAAGGGTCAAGACCAAGAGGACAGAAACTCTTGCAATTACCCTTACACTTTTGGAAGTGATATGAAACCACAAAGGCCTTTACCCTCTTACAACCCTTTTCCGTCCACCACGCAATTCCAGAACGTTGTCTACTACCAGCAAGCTAGATATTCTCAAGCTGGTGATGGCAACTATTTTCCTGATTTTCCTGAAAATGAAGTGATTGGTGATGAAGATAGGAGTGAGTTTGAAAAATACCTCAAAGGGAGCAGCGGGAATGCAGTAATGTCTTCGCATTTTCCCGATGCCCCTTACCAATGCGTTGAAACACCCAATTACGCCGAAATGCACAATGAGGCTACAGCAACGGACAAAAGCTTCCTTGGGCTACCCATGGAAAGTACTGTTGAGGACATGTCCTCATTTTCACGAAATGTAGCCGCTTCATCGAACCTTACGGCTATATATGGCGCAACCACGTCCCCAAATAAAAGTGAAAATTCTGGACTGATAGCGGCTCTCTCTGAAGCACGACAAATCATGCTATAATCTCAGAAATTCAACGTACAAAATTGTGATTGAGTTAACCGGTGTACACGAAAGAGTTCTAGTGCCTTGAACTCAAAGTGCCTTTCCCAGGTAATGAAAGAATTTCTAGTACCCTGGTCATGAAAGAGATCTAGTACCTTTATCCAAAGCATCTTGGTTACGGCGACATTGAAAACATGCTGAGACTTGATGCCTATTGTCTTCCTTATTTAAAAAACCCGAGTCTAGATCTCTTCAGAATGGATTGACAACTAGAATTACCTCAAAAGGAATTACTTAATTCGTGCCATTGAATTTATTTCAAGTTTTCAGTTTATGGCAACTTCCTCCGTATGCCACTGTAAAGAAATATTTGGCATCTTTATTTTTTGTAAAGTGATATTAGACATTTTTTGGACTCTAAACTTGGGTGCCGTTCGAGAAACCCGGTGTAAAATTTATTGAAAGTATCACAAAAATAATTTTGATGCCGACAGAAGAACGTTTATTCAAAATGAACTGTTCGTTAAAAGACTTATTATGTGTTTCTGCTGCGTAAACGTGCAATATATGTGATGATATGTTTTCAGTTTGAGTATTTAAAAGCATATCGGTAGAAATTTTGTAAATAGGGTTCATTAAGAGTGATTTATATGTTTATTATTTGAAGATTTTTCAATTTATTGTACATTTATAAATTTAACTATTTCATGTAAAACTATAGTACCCATATTTAACAAACGTATTGTTTTAGAAAGTGAAGAATATATTTTTAAAAAATATATACTTTTTTATTAATTATTCTGAGAACAAGTCATGAATTATATTAATTTATGTTTGAAAATTTTCATACATATTAAGTTTGAATATAACTGCGCAAATAAGATTATATTCTGAATTTAAGAAGACAAAAATCATGAATTAATGAATATTTTGACCTTATTTACAATCTACCCTCCCACATTGTTGAACAATAGTAACAGATTCATAATACGGTTCAATTTGCTGCAATCTTAAAGTGTTAAATTAAACTATGTTACCGTTCAAACTGTGTAGTTCAGAATAATAACAATACAATGGTTCAGTTTAAAATTGTGGCAAATATGAACGATATTTTGATTGAACACGCTCAAATATCTTCTAAAGTATACTGTTCCTGTTCATAATTAGTCAATTTAAATCAAGTGATCCAAATAGATGTTATTTGAAATAAATTGTTTTAGTATATTTATTTTTTACAAACTCCACTCAAAATAATTTTACTCCGCAGTATATTGCATGTTGTTTGCGCCATTTTTTTTCTCTCTCGAGAAACATCAAAAAAAATTTTCGTGTTTCTCGTCTGAAACTTTCACCAAAAAAATTCTTTTTTTGTTCATTTTCAGTATTAGTGAAGTACTTAGTGTTGATTTTGTTGCATGGAAAAGAAGAATCACACATTCCATTTTGAACTGTATAATTTATGTGTTTCAACACAATGTGAGAGAATTTTGACAAAAACGTGTTACCGTTTATATGTCTGGTTGCTTCCAACTCTATATATCTATAATAAGATTTATTTAATGTTTACATCTCTGTCGTAAAAATACAATATTCTAACGAATTATTTAGGTTTTGATTTTAATAGCTGTGTAGTAAACATAAGCAGGATAAGCAGGAACTGTTATAAATTTCCCGTTTTTCCGCATGGATTTTAGAACGTCGGAATCGAGGAAATCCCAATTTTCCGGTTTTTTTTTAATGTTATTTCTTTCTGTTACAAAACTTTATTTCTAACTCATACTACTATTTGTAATTTGTAACCATTATTTGACTGTTTGTAATTTCCAGCTGAAAAAACTTTTTCTATATGTAACTAATATTTTTAAAATATAGTAGTCTTTATATAATTAAACATACATTAAAGTTCGTTTAATTTCTTTAAATATAACTTGGAAAACATCCATTATTCAGCGTATCATTATTACTACGGAAAATTACATCTATTATTACAAAAAATTACCCTCGGTATTACAGAAAACTATATAGATAAAAAACTACAAAAAAATACTACATTCTTACTGGTACATACACATTCCTGCTTATGATTCATTATAATTTATTCTGATTGTTCGTGGCTTATTAAGATCTTGATTTAATGACTTATAATTTGATATTGCTTTATGACTCATGATTTCAATTAGTGTTTTATGATTTTAGACTTTCTCTATGACTTATGATATATTTTGGTGACTTTATGGCATCTGATTTAATTTTTATGATTTTGTTTGCAGTCTTCATGGTTTATTATTTATATTTTTGAAAAACTGATTTTTTTTTTTTAAATTGGCATATTTTTTTGTGCAATGTTATTAAATATAAAGTGTATGTTTAAAAATCCATGCGATTGAAATGAGAAATTATTATTGCAACAGTTTCCCACGCTATTAGTTAGATAACTATACTTTTGTGTATGTTTAAGAAATTCCTTTTGTTTGTATTGTTCCTATTTATGTATACCACCGATACTTTTTTCAAGTCTTTCGCTATTTTGTTAAAATATAAGAAACAAAATAATAGCTAAAAATGCTGAAAATATGGAGAGTTTTTATATGGACATTTTTATTTAAAACTAACGTTGCATAAACATTAGATAACATAATAAGATTAGAAAACATAAACATTACATAAACTAACTAGAAAGATCAGTGCTTAAAACTTTAAATTTAAAAAATTTTTTAAATGATTTATAAAAGATTCATGCGCATTTTCTTGTAAACTTTTATATGGAATAAAAATGTCAAAAAAAAAAATTGAAATTAAATTATTTTCATCTTCAAACAGCCACAAAGTTTTTACATTTTCAGTAAATGATTATTTTAATAACTATTTTAAGCCAAACCGTTAAATGTGTAAGAAAAGTGTTTTAAAAAAAGGATTATTTAGAATTTTAACTTCAATGACGACCTTAACTTAAATTTTAGTTCGGATTATATACATTTATTTTTTTTATTAAAAAAAGGCATTTTGTTACTGTTAATGAAAATACATCAAGTTTTTTTAATATGAAAATATACACTGAGAAAAAAATTAGGGTCAGAACTACCAGAATATGGTACAATTTACCGTTTTTCTGGCTCTATGGAAACTTCAAAAAAACACGGTAATTCTTACTGAAGCAATGTGCTAATGATTTTTAAAATTAAAAATAAAAAATTGTAAAATATGTGTTGAAACTTGGTATTTTATCATGATACTTTGGAACATGGCATAAAAACTTTTTACTTGGTTACATTTACTTTTTAGGTTTGTATTTTTACTAATTGTGAGATAATACGAACTATAATTTTGAAAACCAGAATTTCCGCTAAACCATTTATATGAACGGAAACTGTAACCGTATGAATGGCTTAAATAAAGTATTTTTTTTAGTTTTATTACCAGAATTATGGGTTTTTTTTAAACCAGAAATGTCCTTACGGTAATTTTTTTCAGTGTAGAACAATGACTGAGAGTATAATTTGAAAATGTTTGCAGGTTTTTTATGCATTAAAAAAAAAACATTTATAAGATTCCTTTTTTCTATATCGTGTTATATCCTCTATATCACCTAAACTCTATATCGTGCAATATTTGCTAAGAAATATGAAGACGTCGACTTATTTTTATACCATTACTATAATTATAAATTTAATATCAATCAAAATATTATAATATTGCAGCACAATTTGAAATTTATATTTTTATAATTATTAATTAAAATTAGAGTTTATAAATTAAACAACTTAATAGAAAATCATGTGATATTTTGAAATTTTAATATTTAAGTTCAAGTTATGAAGAAGTTTAAAGATTTGAACATTATTTGAATTTATTCTGACAAGTATTTGTGTTTTCAATAGAAAAAGATGCTTCTGTGTATGACTTCCCGATGTTTCAATACATTCGTATGCTGACATTTTTCTTCAAATTCTCTAAACTTCACTTCCTTTGCATATTTTTAGCATGCTTTCCTCTAAGATTTTTATTTATATTAACACATATCCTATCTTCAATGATTTTAAATTTCTTAAACTTATACAGAAAGAAAGATTTCTGTACTTGGACAATAATACTTTTGAAACATGATTCTTGAAGCAGTATTAATTTGTATAAAAACATTTGAAATGATTTAGTTTAAAACTTTTCAGAGTATTTTACGCAGATTTGCTCATAATTACCGGTGTGAAGAAGAAAAATTGTATTTCTTTTATAAATTCTATTTTTATATAAATTATTTCAAATTTGTCTTTGTAATTGTTGACATGACTTTTATGAAAAAATGAACTGTGTTTGACTATAAATTTATTGGAGCAACCTATTGTGGTGAATAAAATTTGTCTTTAAAATATATTTGTCTCTTTTTTATGTTTAATTCTGTAGTATAGTGAAAACATTTAACATAACATCTTAAAACCAAAAAAAAGGAAGTTTTTTTTTTAAATGCAGCGTAAAGTGGGCAAAAAACTGACCACCCTAAATAATTTTTGATCTAATGATCGGATCTTCACGTTCTAGGACTCAATCGTAATAGATCGAAGGGGTGATCTCATATATGCTAATTAATAATGGCAGATGATATTTTGAGTTACAAAATCAGACACAAAAAACATACTTTCCCTGAATAAACATACCGGGTTTTTTTTTCGACGGATTTAGATTTTTAACCCCTAAAATATGGGGTTGGCTGCAATCTGGAAAATACGGTTGAAATACTGTTCTCAGGAGAGTGCTCTAAAGTTTGGACCCCTTCATGTTAATTTTACTTTTTGCATATTTCCTTATAACTTGAGAGCTTTTTAAGAAAATTGAAAAACAATTTGAGCACAGTTATAAAATTCACTTATTTAAATTAATATTTATTACTTTTTATTATTATATTTAATAATAGTAAAAAAAATTTCTGAATTGTGAAGTATACAATTTTTAGCATCATTTTAAAGAATGTTGCATCATTTCAGGTGGCAAAATACAAAATCTTGAGCAAATTCAGCCGAATAATTCCAAAGAAAATGATTTTTAAATATATTTTTTGAAATTCAATTTCTCAGGAACTATTCGACTGAATTAGCTCAAATTTTATATCTTGCCATGCAATATTTTATTCTTTAAAATAATGCCAAAATTGCATACCTTACAATTCAATTTTTTTTGTGACCATTATTAAATAAAATAATAAAAAATAATAAATATTTAATAAGGATTATTTATGCGCAGAATTAGCTTTGGATAAACGGAATTTATAATTGTGTGCATAAAATTTTTGATTCGCTTAAAAAATTTTCAAGATATAACGAAATGTGCAAAAAGTAACATTAATATGAAGTTGTCCAAACTTCGAAACGTTCTCTTGACCAAACTACTGGAACCGTATTTTCTAGATTGGGGGTACCTCATATATTTTGAGGGTCATAAATCCGAATCAGTTGAAAAAATGGTATATTTATTCAGAGAAGGTACGTTTTTGGTTTCTGTGTGATTTCGTAATTTAAAATATCATCTTCACTCATTAATTAACATATTTGAGGTCACCCCCTCCGAACCAATAAGAATGAGTCCTAGAATGTAAAAATCTAAGAAAGACTAAAAGTTATTCATTATGATCCGTTGTACATCTCCTGCAATATCACTAGCAATAAAAACTCTTTTTTTTATCAATTTATCTCCCAGTTATTAATAAGCAAATTCATTGAGTCATTCTTTTCATCCCTCCTTCTTTTCTACCTTTATTCACTCGCTGTAGCAAATAGACACCATAGTTTGTCCATTTGTCATAAAACTGGAGGAAACAGTATTAAATATATCCAAAATGTTCCACATTTCTGCTTATATAGGTTTAAAAACACATAAAATAGAAAGTTTGAATGAGTAACTGAAAGACATAATATGAAATTTTGAATGTGAGAATATAAAAGATGGAATTAAAAAGCTGTAAAATAAAAGCTACAAGTTATAGGTGCAAGATAGAAAGCAGGCTTTTGTTGAGATATGAATCGATAATTAACATTTTTTTAAGCCATTAAAATTTTTTTATGAAAAAACGCAGAGAAAAATTTTTGTCCAACTTAACACTAGTTTATTCGAACGTGGTACATCAAAAATGGTTTTTTGCACTATTTGGTTTAAAATAGGGGCCACCATTTTTTTCTTTTCGTATTCAGTAGCGCTAATATTTAAAACTACAGTAAGATAAGACAAAGTGTCAAAATTATTTTTGCGAGGCAAAGCAAAAATCATTCATTTTGGATGCATACTTACACTGATTCTTAAAATAAAACAAGTTTGTAAATCGCAAGAGAACGCAAAGACTTAATACAGCAGAATGATGCATTGTAAAGTTATTTAATACAATTTACAGATACTTTTATTTTGGAATCTTAATGTAATATATTTTATAACCGTCGTTGGACTGTCGATCCAATTCTGGGTTAACGACTACCAATAGTGTAATCATTGTAATTTGAATCTAATCCAGAAGGTAAGGAAACTTCTGGATCAAGTATTAGGAGAAATTTGCTTTCACGGAGGACTTTTTGAGGGAAGTAACCCGCATTTGCGTTACATGGAAGGGAAAACCACAAAACTCTCCCACGGTTAGCCTGACAGCAAGGGGACTCTAACCCATGATCCATTTCACATTGGGGATATTAAGCGTCAGCACTGTAGTCGGTGCGAGCTGGGTGCTGAATTCGAATCTACCAGCCATTGCTGGATTGAAACCCGAGTTACCTCATGGAAGGCGAGCACTTTATCCCCTGAACCACTTTTGCTCGTTTACAGAAATTTAAAATGAACGAAGAATGAAAAACAACAGCGAGCTTTACGCCAACTGGTCTTTGATTGTGTCGTGATGGCTCAAGCGATAGAGCTTTCGCCTTCCAATGAGGTGAACCGGGTTCGAGTCCCAGACTTAGCTGGTCGATACGAATTCACGTCTGGCTTGCACCGACCACAGTGCTGACGTAAAATATCATCAGTGGTAGACGGATTAAGTGTTGGTAGCCCTTTGCCGAGGAGCTAGCTTTTTCGTCCTCTTCCTTTCTATATAATGCAAAAGTTTGTCCCAATGCTTGATCAAGGGGTACCTTGTCTTTTGAGTGGATTCAAAATTACAAGGCTACGGAGTTGACATTGATATCGATAGAAGTTAACTCAAGATTGGGAGGCTTCTTAATGCTGGATGCAAAAGAAAATTAAAATTTTTGTGTAAAAGTCACGCTTTAACATCATGTTCAACTTAAAACACTGTTCAAAAAAATTACTTTCCATTTACGAAAAACAAAATCGTATAAGTTACATTAACTAAGGAATTAATAAGAACTAACAACAAAAACTCTTTTAAAAAAGTTTGTAAAAATTATAATGAAAATTGCTACTTTTTAGGTTTTGAACAAACAATGAGGAACCACACTTATGACGTGAAAAAAACTCGTTAAATCTGTATTTGGTTTCTTTCTTTCTGAAGTTTTTTATAAATTCTTCCACAGGTGTAAAAAAAAATACTTCAGGTTCTGATAACCTAAGGTTGAAAACGAAACACTTTAAAGTAGTAAATATCTCCCTCTCCACAGGTTGTTTTGAAGTATTCATTTGCACCTTTTTCAATCCAACGACGTTTTCAAATAACAACCTCGTTTATAACGTTGAAAAACCTGACAAATAGCAATGCAAATCAGCCTCACATACTTTTCTTCAACTTTGCATAGTATCAAATATGTTATGGATCGAAAACCAATAATTGGTACGAGTATACTCGGCACCATAGCACCGTTCAGGTTATGGTGTTATGTCCGTCTAAAACCCTTTTAGAAAGAATCAAAAAAAAAAAAAATCTAAATAATAACTTCTTAACTAAGTTTGTTGCCACATAAGAGAAATAAATATATATCATTCCTGATTTTTTATTACGGTCAAAACTCTGTGTTGAATCTGACAAAAAATATTCGAAAAAAAATAAATATTGCTAATTATAAATATTTTTTTAAAACATAAAAAAATAAAATTAGATCACCTGAGAAATAATAATAAAAAGATTATAAAATGCATCACAAATAAGACAGGGGATAAATGAAAAGTACACGTAAAAAAATGTTTTAATATTAAACTTTTTTTAAGAGAATAGTTGGTTCTATTTGCTCCACCAATTGCTCTGTAGAGCACTGGTATCTGGTTTAGTAATTCTGGGTGTTGTCTTTCTTTTGCTTTTGTTACCTATTCTTCAACGGGTTTATAAGTCCTACTTTTGTAAACACAAGCCTGCAATGTGTAACAACAAATAGCTAAATAAATAAATAAACTTTTATCAACATTGTAGAAAAAGTTATTTGTACAAGAACAGAATTCTGTTTTCAACTATTTGACGGATTTCATTGGGTATAACTTAAACAAAATAAAGAATCATCGTATCTCAATGCATTTTGATGAAAATACACAACAACAAGATCTGTTTTGCTTATTAGTTTAATAAGAAAAGTCGCGATGTTTAAAACCACACTTTCGAACGTTATAATGTGAAAATTATTACTCAATCCTTACATTCAGATCTTATTAGAGAATATAAAGTATTTGTTGTTTTGGCTGCATATTTAGCTTGAATTTTATACATTAAGTGCTTGATACATGGTTTGATATATGACTTGAATTTTATATATAAAATGAAACAAGGGTTTTAAAAAGCGTAATACAACGACAATTATAGTGTTCTTCTCAGAAATTAAGAACAAATGTTATTCTTTGATTGGTTATACATTTTCAGGCTTGTGTGCTCAATGGAGGCTTAAAAACCTTGTCAAGTAGAAGGACAGATAGCACAAGACAGAGGAGAACACAAAGGGCACATTCAGTGCTACGCCAGGATTCGAACCTGCTACCTCCGCACTGGAGAGCGTTTGATTGGCGATGCCTCTCGGCCAGGGAGAGCCCATTTAATCCCTTCTTTTTTATTGAATAAATATATCGAAAACCCAGTTTTGTTTTTAAAAAATTCTTTGTCTTTATCCTCCTAATGCTTATAATTTCAATAATTACTGAAATGCAATTTTTGCTTTGAAATATGTATCTTATAAGAATGTATGTAGGTAGTTACTTCATTTACATCGCACTAGAGCTGCTCTATGGGCTGTTGGGGACGGTCTCGGAAACATCCCTGAAGATGATGCCATCATAATTTTGATCCTCTGCAGAGGGGATGGCTCCCTCGCTTTGGTTGCCAGACGACCTGCAAGCGAAGTCGAGCACTTTACGGTAGAACAGTTTAACGAGGACCGATACCGCTAAACCTCGGTCCCAACTCAGTCCCACTGGGAACCGTGTCTTTACGAACAGTCCACTGCGGGATTAAAATAATGTAAACTCATAAATATAATTTTAAAGATTTTAATAAAAATTTTGTGTAACGAGACCAGATTAATTTTATTAAATAATTATTATATAAATGATACATTTTTATTTTTAGAACGTTTTGCATATTGTTATATGCTTCGATAGTGTATTTCTTCATATTTTGATCATGAAACAAGATGCAATCGACTCTATTGTATGCCATAAAACTGTTCGAAAGGGTACTTCAATCGAATTTCTTACCTCTCTTTAGTTTTCATTGTCATTAAAAAACACTCTGACTAACAAAACCAAAACCAAATATATTTTTTCATAGATTAAATCTATCGGTCGTAATCGATTTGTAAAGGCGTACAAACAGAAAAACAAATCCAAAAATATGATTTCTTAAGTGATAAAATCAACAAATTGCTGTCCATTATATTGAATTCTATGTCACAGTAAGTTAAACAGAAATCCGATAAATATTAAATACTTTGTTTGTTTGAAGATGTGGTATTTCTAAACTCAGTTGAACCAAATTATCAGTTCTTAGACAACAATCAAAAAACTTTTTTCACACTTGAAGGAATATTGTTTAAAAAAGTAAGAGTTTTTCTTAAATTATTTTTGAAATGAATTTTTTTAGAACATTATTTAATAGTTACAAAAATGTAAGTTATTAGATGATTGGTGAGAAAATATTTTTTTTTTTGTTAATTATAATTGAAACGAGATTTTTTTTAATAAAATATTAATAAAATAAGTAATTCATATTTTATATTGTTATTGACTTATATAATTTTAAATATGAATAAATTTTTAAATATGAAATGAAGTAATTTTTTTAGATTGTTATTGAAATATGTAATTCAAATAAAAAAAAATTTAAATATTTTAAATTATTGAAAAAAAAAATCTTTTTGTAAATTATAATTAAAATGAGATTTTATTTGATAAATATTGTTAAAATTTGTATTTTGTTAAAATTATTTTTGAAATAAGTAATTTTAAGTATTTGTCCTAGAAAAAAAATTACTAATAAGCCAATACTGAAAATTAATTGTTAGCAAAATGATTTATAAAGAAAGTGATTCATTTGAATTCGTTTTAAAACACAAAATCAAAGCGAGTTAACAAAAGAAAAGGAATCCGTATCTTTTTAAGGCATTTCTTTAATTTCGTTTTAAAAAACGAAATCAAATGAATCATTTGTCCATGACTATTGTATTTTACGAAAGTTAACAAATGAATAACGATTAATCAAAATATTTAAAAAAATACGCTAACTTTGATATGGATAACTTTTTCATAACTAGCTTTTACAAACATACGGGTAGGGGGGGGGTGGAAAGTTTGGTAAATTGTTTGAAATAAAAAAGGTGCTTTCTGTGCTATGTTCAGTTTCATTGCAGCGCAATTCGAGCTATGTTCATTAAAAAAAAATAATGAAAACAAAATTAAAAAACTTATTTTTAATTAAATTTATTTTCTCAAAACATTCATTTTGTGCAACTGTCGATTTTTTTTCTAAAAGCAAAACAAGCAACAACATTTTAATCTGTATACAAAATAATAAGTTCAGGAACGAAATACAATTATGAGTTTTTTATGAGAAATCTGGAATTATCACAGATTTCGTTAGTTGTATTGTTCGACATTTTGCATTGTGTTTAAAAAAAGAAATATGTTTTTAATTATCCAGCTTCTGGTTACTTCCATCTTTACGACGCCAAGTTGTCTAATAAAAATGACGCCATGATAGATATTTAATAATGGATATATGTTTTTTTTTCACATTATTCTTTTGATCCTAATATAGGCAAAACGTTCGTACGAACAAAAAAAGAAAGAAAAAACTGTAGTTTTATCTTTTACGATTAGAGATGTTTACTTACTTTGGAACTGGAAAAAACTGGGACCGAGGTTATAAAATTCTGCAATACTTGAAAGTTCAAGGTGGTATAAATCCTGCATTTCATTGTACTACGCGAATTGTACACATTTTTTTGTCGAATGTTTAATATTTTTTAGCAAAGTAGGCATATTTAAAAACGCAATATAAACATCATAAGTTCCGGTTTTGCAATGTTTGTATATTCTGCCTGCGTTTCCAAACAAAGAAATATTCAGGTGTATGCATTTTGCAATTTTCTGGAAGGATGGTACAGGTTTCTTAAAGAAATTCTTTAGATATCTTTGGTAGTTTCTTTTATGGTACGATTACGCTTTAAAATAACAACTGGGACATCGAATTTTTCTTTTACCTTTATTCTAAATCTGCAAACATGCAGAGCAATCTTAATAACTTTTGGTCTAATGTTTAGATTTTACTTCGCTAAATTGCAATTCTAATATTTTTTTTAAATTGCATAAGAATAAATTTTTATGCCATTATATTAAAAGTAGTATTTCTTCTTAAGCTCTAAGTATTAATTTTCTAAAAGATATTCATTGAGATTGTTAAAACATAATTTATCGAGGATGTGGTTTGTGACAAACTTCCGTAATACATAAACTCTCCGTATACGATGCCACACACAAAGAAATGAAACTCCACCATCCAATTTAAAATTAGTCAGCTAAAACTCCACTTCTAAATGTTCTTTCTGTAATTTATGAATCATTATCAGAAGTGTCTTATAATGAATCGTCTGCAAATATTTTTCAATCAATAAATATATACAGCATATTTTTCTTAGAATTAAAGTTTAAGAATTTATGCTAATAATTTCAAAATAAGCTTAAAATTAACTTTAAATATTAAGTTTAAAAACAGTATTTCGTGTTGAACTCAATGTAGATCAGTGGATCAGACCTTACTAAGAACTCTTTTTATAGAGAATTTCCCAGATTGGAGCTATTTGGAAATATTCTTCTTTTAACAAAGTAGGTATATCCCCCCCCCCCAAAAAAAAACATATTTTTTGGTGTTCATCTGTTAATTGTTCGTCTTTTCAGACGCTTATCGATTTTATATTCATCATTTTTGAGAAAAATTACAAACGGAATTTGAAATGAGTTGCAACATTAGAGGGCGTTGGAAAAACGATAGTTTATGTAACTATTTCTAACTTTCTAGAAGTAGGTTAATATCTGTTAAGGTCTTCATAGCCTTAACAGAAGATATTTTGAATTGTGTTATGGACAGTGCGCCAAATAACGGACCCTCTTAAATAACTTTTTATCTCATGATCGGATCTTTACGTTCTAGGACTCAATCTTAATGGCTCGAGGGGGTGACATCACATATGGTAATTAATTAGTGCGAACAGTATTTTAAGTTAGGAAATCACTCACAAAAACGTACTTTCTTTGAATAAACACACCTTTTTATTAATGGATTCGGATTTCTAACACCCAAAATATAGGGGGGTAGCAGCAGTTTGGGAAATATTGTTCCGATAGTTAGGTCAGGAGAACGATCCAAAATTTGGACACCGTAATGTTAATTTTACTTTTTGCGTATTTCGCTATATCTCGAAAACTTTTAAAGCGAATTGAAAAATACATTTTAATAAATATCAATCTTTTTTTTATTATTTTATTTAATAAAGGTCAAAAAGACTTTGAACTGTAAGGTATATAATTTTTTTGAATCTTTCTAAAGTGTGTAATTTTACATGATAAAATACAAAAATCGAGCAAAATCATTCCAAAGAGAAATGAATCAAATAAAATAAAAAATTAAAATATTTAATAAATTATATAAATAAAATAATAACAAATAAATAAATATTTACTAAAAATTCTTTTTGCATGGAATTATTTTTGGATAAGCGAAATTTATAATCGTGTGCGAAAATTTTTCAAATGACTTAAAAATTTCTTGAGAAAAAGGTTAAATACGCAAAAAATAAAATTAACATTAAGGGGACCAAATTTCTTACTCTACCCCCCCCCCTACATTTCCGGAGTCAAAAATCCATCGAAAAAAAAGTTATGTTTATTCAGAGAGAGAGAGAGTACGTTTTGGGTCTGATTTCGTAATACCGTCTGCACTTATTAATTGGCATATTTGAGGTCACCCCTTCGAGCCATTAAGATTGAGTCCTAGAACGTGAATCATTAGATCATAAGTATTTCAGAGCGGTCGAAGTTGACGGTGATACCAAAAATAAAAACGAGATACAGCCACATTGAATTGAACTCCAGTTAAGAATCGTCTTAAGAATCTATTACAAGCCATTTTTAAACTAATAAAAAAATTACCGGTTGCATAATTTACTCAATCTTAAAATGTAAACATTTTCATTAAAATTGAACTAAGTCGTGCAAAATCACTGAATTTTTCAACTAAAAAATCGTATATGATTGTACACATATCTTTTAAATTGATAAGTAGTTTCAACTCCTTAGAATTTTATTTATGCAATGAAAGTAATGTTTTAATATATTTACTAGGTGCATTAACTTCAATTTTAATTCAAAGTCGGAATTTTAAGATTAGCCCACTGACAAATCATCTTGAAACATTTGATTAAAAAACTGCCGAAAATATCTAAACTACGCATAACGAAATTTTCTCTTTATCGACTATGTCACTAAAACCCACCAAATTCGTTATAAAGAAATTCCATTTTAATTTGATGAAAAATATTATTCTCTAATATGATAGTAAATATCAGTATTTATCGAGGATGTGGTTTGTGACCCATTTCCGTCCTTCATAAACACTCCGTAACCGATGCCACGCAAGGAAATGAAACTCCACCATCTAATTAAAAGTTGTGAGCTACAAATCCAAACAATCTTTTTCACAAATTCACTCGGCATCATCCAAACTTACATTTCAACGCATCCGGCTGCTTACTTTTACCAATCTTCAAAAGAAACAAACACTAAACTGCAGCCTCGCTTTAAGAGATTTTGCTGTGATTTATATGCCACGAATTTCTTCTATCCCAGTATCTCTTCATATAGTTACGGAATCAGATCTCAAAAACTGTTTTTGCACGAAGGACAGGACGATGTAGAGGACTTCGCTGCGTCCTCCTTTTTTTTTTTCTTTCATTTGCTGGTGTCCAATGACAATTGTGATGTTTATTTTTTTTATCTTATTTTTCGAATGTTTTGGAAGGAGTTAAACTCGTGAGGAACTATAAACTAGTGGACATTCGGTATTTGAATGGGACAATTTATATGCAAGCGACGAAATCTGGTTTGTGAAGGGATAACGAAGGACGATGTTGAGCGTGAGACAGTCCCGAGAGCGAGTGATAGTGATGGAAATGAACTTGAGGAAGCAATAAATGAAGTTGAATTCATCGAATAACATAGCACTTATTGAAGGACTCGGCAACTCTTTTTAAATTAACCTTTTGGTTAACAGGTGAACCAGAATGATGAGCTTCTTCACACTAAGCGTCGTCATTAAAAGGCTTAAAAGCGCTCATCTGACTCATGAGGTGTCATGAACAAATCACTTCATCTGGTTGTTGAGAACCAGGGTTCATTTCTCAACGTGGAAATCTAGGAGAAGCAAATTAGGAGAATGTGAAATTAATAGAAACAAAATTCGGAATCTATTATAAATACTAAAGAAAATACAATGTTGTTGTATTACTCGTTAAAATGTGTTTCTTTATCCAAATAACTAACGGAATTGTTAAGTTTTGTTTCCCCGCTAAGAGTTTTATTTCAATTATTTATAAACTACATTGAGTAACCGACCCATTTTGGGGTTTATGACTATCAATAACTTAAGAATTTTGAACCCTACCCAAAAGATCCCAGAAGACAAAGAAACTCCCGGATCAAGCATTTTGTTTTATTTTATATGCGTTCGTTGAACAGCCGATCAAGTATTGAGAGAAATTTTCCTTCGTGAGAACTTTTTGAGGGAAGTCATCCGTATTGCAAAACCCTTGTGTTTCGCGGAATACTTTTTGAGAATAATTAAGACCCCTTCCCCTGCTTATCTCTTTCGCCAATCCCCACGATTACTACGCAATCATTTTTTGCTTCTTGATGATAAATAGATTGTTACATCAGAATTAAAATTTATCAAATTGAAAAACCCAAAACATTGTGTATTAACATAAATTTGGTTTCAACATTTAGTTCGATTCAATTGAGAAAAAATTTAAACCAAATGATTTTGTTCTGTTTCAATTTTATTTTATAAACGTCATTGCGTACGACTACTCATATTCAACTCAGTAGCCTTGTCATTTTGAACCCAATCCAGAAGACAACGGAACTAATGGATCAAATATTGGGAAAAATTTTCCTTCGTGGAGAACTTTTGGATGGGACCCAACCGCATTTGCGTTACATAAAAAAGGAAACCAATAAAGCCTGCTATGGTTAGCCTGACGGCAAGGGGACTCTATCCCATGATCCGTCTTTCACTGAGGTCAGTGCTAGCCAGGTGGACAACCAGCCATTGCTGGGATTGACCTTAGTGAGAGGCAAGCACTCTATTCCCTGATCCACCACGATTCTGGGCAAACAAACCTTCGTTTAATAGTTTTGGGTGAAACTATTTATTATAACTAGGGTGTAGAACGTCATAATATAATATTAAAACTTTCCTTCTAAAAATCTTTATCGTCTCTCCGGCTCTCACCGTCATTCAAAGATTGATTTCAAAATTTAGAATTGTACAGAAAAAGAGATTTTGCTTCCTCCATAATACGTTAAAATTTACCTGTACTGTTATTATTATGTTTTTGGTTTTGTTTGATTTCTAAATGAAGAGTTTAGGAGGATTGTTTTTATTATTGGAATAATGTCATTCTACGTTATTTACATGGGTGTTTGATCTCGTTAACCGTTTAACAATTATCATTTTTTGGTGCAAATTATATTAATATACTATTATGAATGACGGTTAAAGAGATAATTCAGAGCTTAACTTTTAGTTTCAATGAGTGCCCTCCATTTGGAAGAAAAAAGAACACTCAAGGACAAAGTGATGAAAACAAAAATTGTATTTAAAATCCGTTTGTTAAGCAAAAATATGAAAGTTGTGAACTCACCCAATTTGTTATAACACTGTACTTTTAATGTTAAATGTTATTTCAAAAAATGATTACTTAGAAAAATGATTTATGTTCACTTATAGTATCTTAATAGTATAAGAGAAATATTTGGAAGTGAAGTAAATTGAATAATTTCAAATGTTTTATACCAAGAAACAGCCTCCTTATAATAGCTTTAAAACCAGAGAGCGGACTTCATCCAGTATTAAAATATTCATATTTTTACCGAAGCGTTAAGAAGAACTTTCTAAGTTTTAATATCTAACTCTTACTTTAATCTATCCTTGAAAAGCCATCATGAATTTCCACAAGATTTAAATCCTAATGAATCAATGTTGTTCTATATATTTGAAACCTCACTTCCGTTAATTGTTTTAGATGAGATCCCGAGATTTGATTATTGGTTCAAAGCACATCCTTCAAGGTCGAGAGCTTTAATTACTTAATTAGCGGCATCTATGTTGCAATCATTTGAGGTCCTTTTCCTCTACTTAATTCTACTACTCTCAGAAATGTTTAAAAGATACTCATTTATATTATACCCATAGAGAATTAGATAGTTTACAATTCAAAATATTATTTTTTTATGGTAAGAGTTCTTTTTTTTTTAATTTTATAATTGCATATTTTATTGTATAGCCGGTATTGAACAGTCGAACCAATTTTGAGTTTACGACTATTAATCTTCAACTCCGTTGTTTTGTACTTTTGAACCCAACCCAGAAAACAAGGAAACTTCAGAATGAAGCATTGGTTTATACTAGCTTTCATGGAAAACTTTGTGATAGAGCAAATCCGCATGTATGTCACTTGGATAGAAAAACCACAAAAACCTGCCATGGTCAACCTGACCGGAAGAGAATTCTTATCCATGATTCGTCTACCACTAAGAAAATTTTATGTCAGCACCGTGGTCGGTGAGGGCCGAGAGCAGCCAACGCTGGGATCGAACCTGGGCACCTCATTGGCAGACGACCATTCTATCCCTTGAAAATCCGTGGCTCTATTGAAATAGCTTCTGTGGATTCATAAATTTATGTTAGTCTGGAAAAGAGAGAATTCTTTAATAGTTATTTCGTAAGCTTTAACCCTTTTATATTTTTCGCCATTTTACCGTTCATTTTTATTATATAACTTATTTTTTTTATCTAAAGATTTATTTTATTTAATTTTTTATAATTTCTATGTTTGTTTAACTAGTATAGATTATACATACTTACTTTTAAGATTGTTTACTTTCAAAGCCCGGGAGAGTATGGGCGGTAGGGTGGGCACATTCAGAAGAGGTCGCGAGTTCCATCCCAACCACCCGAAGACTCCCCGTGTATAAAATGGTGACTGGTGCACGCTAAATCTGTAGATGCTATAACAACGATTACTATGAATGACTCTTTACATAGAAAAGAAAGAAGAGAAAGTGAATCAATCAATCAAATAACAAATAAATATATCGGTGAATCAGTTACTCTTGTTATGGTCAACATCTTGTATAAACACTCACCGAGTATCCCAAAAATGATTAAGAATTAAAATGGAAGTAAATATAAGTTTATTGCATTCAACTTAAGAAATCAACTTACTTTTTCCTACCAAAATTCAAATTTTTCCATTCATTGAATGGGTTATAAGTTAGACATTTACGAAATTCATTGCTGAGTGAAAGAAAACCATTTCAACTTAAATATTTGCAAAGTTACCTGTTTATGTTATTCTAACACTGACCCACGTTGTTGAAAGAAATGTTGGTTATATTGAAACTTTTATAGCGTTTCTTAATAAGCTACGACATCTATAAACGAAATGTATATCTAATAGTGAAATTTTGATCAGAATAAATCATCTTGCTTCTCAGGAAAATCTCAAAACAAATCTGAGAAATACTTACTCAAAAACAAAATGGACATTTTGGATCTTAATCCCATATAAAACCCATGGTTATCTACTAGCAGAGACTCACAAAAGTAGATTACAGAATAATTAATAAATAGCCTCAGTACAGAAAAAAAAAACGGACCACCCTGAATAACTTTTGATCTAAGGATCGGATCTTCATGTTTTAGAACTCAATCTTAATAATTCAAGGGGGTAACCTCAAATATGTTAATTAATTAATACAGATGACATTGTAAGGTACAGACACAGAAACGTATTTTCTTTGAAAAAATATATCTTTTTTCTTGGCGGATTTCTGAACTCCAAAATATAGGAGGTCTGGGAAATAGGGTCCCCATAATTTGGTCATGAGAGCGGTCTAAATTTTGGATCCTAAAATTTGCCACATAAAATATTTTAATTGGTATTATAAGTTTATAAAATTCTAAAGAGAAATCCATGCAAAAATAACATTTAGTACATATTTATTATTCTTTATTATTTTACTTCATATTATTTTATTATCTATAGTGGAAAAATTTTTGCATTGTAAAGTATGCAATTTTTTACGCCATTTTAAAGAATGCAATTTTAAACGGCGAAACACAAAATTTGAGCTGAATCGGTGGATTAGATACAGAGAAAGTGATTTTTGGACAGGCGATTTCCTTAAAATTTGATTTCTCAGCCGATTTTACCGATTTCGCTCAAATTTGTACTTTGCTGTGTAAAAGTACATACTTAAAAAAATATTTAAAAAATTATGTACCTCAAAATCGAAAATTTTTTTGACTACTATTTAAAAAAATAATAAATATTTTCAGTAATTTGTTTTTTGCTTGAAATTATCTTTTGATAAACGAATTTTATAACTGCTTGCAAAAAATTTTCAATTCTCTCCATAAAGTTCTCGTGATATGGCGAAATATACAAAAAATAAAATTAACATAAAGGGGTCCAAATTTAGGATCGCTTTCTGATCAAACTATGAGGATCCTATTTCGGCTAGCTCCAATATTTTGAGAGTCAGAAATCCGAATCCGTTAAAAAAAAGAGTAGCTTTATTTAGAGAAAGTACTTTTCGTGTATGATATCGTAACTTGAAATATCACCTACACTAATTAATTAGCACATTTGATGTCACCCCCTCAAACTATTAACATTGAGTCTTAAAACGTGAAGATTATTCAGTGAGGTCCGTTTTTTTTATTATTTTTTTAAATTTATTAGTAGATGAATAATTGTTACGATAAGGGTACATTACTTTGGTTGAGAGAGAGCTGTGCTGTTACTACAACGATAGACAATTTCACCTCCTATCGTAGACATTATAGCCTTCCTATTTGTTGACCAGGTATGAATCACTCATTGAAATTGCCCATTCTCTTCGTCCTATACATCTCTGTTGACCATTTAAATGTTACTTTAACAAAAACAAATGTTGATGTGATTGGCCCTTCGCAATTAAAATTCTATAACAACCCATTTAAACAAATTGTGTTCTGATTGGATATTGCTCTTAAGCCTCTTCCCAAACCTTTTTTATCTCACCCTCTCAAGCTAATTGTCTCTATAATAATTCTTAAAGGTACATAACCACAAAACCACTTAAAATTACATAAGCTAATAATATAAACACTTTAACCGCAATTTGATATGGTATTCTCATGGGTAAACCTCAGCTTCCTCATTACGGAAATCAAAACTACAATAATTGGAAGTTGCACGATCCACCAAATCTAAACTATAAAGTGACTGCCTATTGTTTTCTGAGATATCCACTGAATATCACAAACAACGTACTTAAAGCGTTCTGGATTGAGTCAAACGAGTTGGAAGCGGGGAAAAATAAAAGCATATCGCTAAACTCGAAAACTGGCGCTTACTTAATTTTTGAGTCACTTAAACAGAGAAGCTCTCCCCCCCCCCACCTTCACCAGAAATTTCCTTCTTTTTCTCCAGCAGTGACGAAATTTTACGATCTTGAAAGACTTGATGCGTGACAGTCGTTGTTCATTTATCACAATTAATTTGACATCAAAATTGGGCGCCATTTGCGGCGTGTTCTTTTCCAGTGTTGGACCAGTCACTTGCAAGAACCGCCCACAACTCGTACGCGCAGACGATATGTTTTCCTTCGGCGTGCGAGTACGGGTACAGTTAAAAAAATATTTAACCTTTTCTTTCTTGTCTTTCATCTTTTTTGTTGAATTTTGTCGTATAAGAAGAACGTCGCGTAATATGGCCATCTCTTTCGATCGGATTTATGGTTCATCTTTTTCTCCATTTTTTTTAAAAATCCATTTCTCTTTGTGACACGACTAAGAGAATTAGTATTCTTCAAAAAAATATTTTAAAAAAAGCCATGTCTGCCTTTTTCTAAGAAAAGAGCAATACCGTTATCGAATGACATTTTATGGCACTGACCTTCTACGGTTGCTCTTTCTCTTAGCAAAAAAATACAAAATTTCAATCAATTTTAAATTTGTCCAATGACAAGAATCTGATACATGTATTAATATTGCCTTTTCAAATGTCGAGTAATAAATTAAAGTTCCAGTAAAAAAAAATTTTTAAATGACAAATATTTAAATATCAGAAAGCTTTCCACCATTTCTAACTAAAAAATGACACTAATGATTCTTTCCATTCAGACGATTTTCTATTCAATGACATCAGAACTAAGGCTGAACTAATAGAATAATTACTCTACTACTTTTATTTTTTAAACTGCAAAAAAAATTTTAGGCGACGACATTAGGGAGATTTCGCAAATTTACATTAGTTTCCATACGCTCCCGTACATAAGATTTCAAGTAATTGCGCATGCGCACTTCTAGTTCGCATGCTTCAGTTGTGGTAAAATGCGCATGCGCCCGAAAAAAAGCATCAAGTTTACGTAAGTAAAAATGAGAAATTTTGCCAAAAATCCATAAGTTAAATATGCAAATGTAGTAGAATATCATTTTAACTTTGACCACAAAATCAAACTAGCATTTACAATGAACGTAAACTATCTCTTTAAAGCTGTGACATACGATTCAAGATCCTTTGCTTCCACGTTTCAAGATGATCTGTGGATTTGTGAGCAGAAAAATTTGGTAGATTGCAGATTTTGATGAATTCAGTGATACAGAATGCAGCTCATTATTATTATTAATGATAATAATGTTTAAAAAAATATTATTAAACTTTTATTGATTATCTAACTTCTTTTAACTAAATTGTATATTTAAAATAAATATAATTTATAATTATGAAATAACGAAAATATACCTAGTTTCTTATGGAACTAGTGCAGTTAGACAACCATAATGAAACAGTTAAATTATTTTTTTTTATTGAAGGAACCCATTGTTGTAAGATCATATAATTCATTTCCCAAATTTCATCGATACATTTCGTGAAATTCGCATTGCATGTCCATGTTCTTAATCGAACGTAGGATTCAACCGAAAACAGCATTTCTCAACTATAAACAGAGTGTTTGTAGCTTTATTTTTGTTGCGTAAATCCCGCCAACATAAATCAAAGATACGCGTATCATCTAAAATAAACGTAAGCATGCGCAGTTGCTCCAATCTTGAGCACGGAAGCTAACATAAAAGTGCGTAATCTCTCTATTAATTCAAACTTCTTTACTTTCTAATCCCGTAACAAATAGTCCACATTTCTCAGCAAATTTTTGTTTTATCTATTCCCGGTAACGGGTTCCTACGAACTGTGTCTGGTTCATCCAACTCTGAAAATAGTTACAAAAATGTCGTCTGTTTTTTTAAATCTCATTGTGCAACACTTTGCTATTGCTTAGGTTAGCCCTTGTCTTTTATGAATGTTACATTGCTAATAAAAGTGCTAGTTATACTCAGACATATACGACATTTAAAATGACTAAGTTACTAAAAATAGTTAAAAATGAACTATAACAGCATGAAGGTCATCATGTTGAAAAACCATTTACATTTACTGTGCAGAAAACAAAGAATTTTACCTTATTGAAGCAAGTTATCATTCAAGTTCATTATTACGGTTGGATCGCCCAACTCATTCCATGTCACCACCATTGAAATGAAGGCCTCAACGGAACTGCCGCCCCCATTTTTCTCTTACAAAATCCATATCGTTAGCAAATATTTAATCATTTTATCTTAAATAAAAATAGTTTATCATAGTTAAAAAAGTAATTAATATATTATAATATTATGAAAGTCCACTTGCAGCAGGACCCTTTACGTTTGCTGTTCAGAATGCATAGCTTTTTACCATATAGATACAAGTTGACATTCAAGTTTAGTTATTTTGGTTTTATGATTCTAATGAATCCATACATCCGCCATTAAAGTTGAACACTCAGGGTAACTGCAACCTCCTTTCCCTATTTCAATTTCAATGAAAGACTTTTTTTTTAAGCTCGATAAAATATTCCGTATAATTAATAACAGTTTTTACTTAATATTTTGCGTTCCTTATTGTGCAACTACTCATTCTAATGTTCAGAAATAACTAGCTACAAAGTTAACTGCTGTTTTTTTTACTCTGCATTGAAAGACTTGAAAGGTTACCTCCATTTTAAAAACTAGAAGTCACTTTTAAAATGGCAGTAAAAGTCGCGATTTTCCGAATCCAGCGGCATTTAAAGACTCGCTCTCCTGTTTGGCTTCTTTTTTCTTTTCTTTTTTTTTCAAATAAAGGAAAACATTATTTTTGACTTTATATTAGCTCAGGTAACAAATTGAAAGAGAAAAAAAGCTTGCATTATAATTGCAACCCACTACAACCAAGAGGAAAATCTCCAAAAAAGAGAGCGAGTCATTAAAGACCGTTGTAGTATTATAAATGAGTGTAAGGATCGAAGAAATAAATTCCAATTGAGCAACATGATATCAAATAAATAGACTTTTATAGTAATGAGGGGTTCTAAAACACTTTTTTTTAAAAGAGAAAGCTGGATTTTGTGCAGTTGTGAGTTTTCTTATGGATAGAAATTTTTTCGTTTTGTGAAACTTTTTATTAGGCCCATTTTAATCTATGCGGCTGAAACATGGACATTGACAAGTCCAATATGGGTTTATTTGAACGAAAGTTCTTAGAAACTATTCTAAAGAAGAGATAAAAAGAAAATAAATGTTGAAGGCGATGCAATACAGAAACTTATAAATGCTTTATAAAGACCCACATATCATAAAATTTACCAAGACTAAACTGAACGGCTTGTGCTTTCAGAATAAATTATCTAAACCCTGTTTTAATTTGGTAAAACCACAGGTGTAAAGAAAAAAGTGGTTATACCCAAAACTGCGATGAACAGAGATTTTTCTAATAAGGTGAAGAGAGTCATCGTGGCTCAGAGGATAGAACGTTCCCAATGAAGTGAACCGGGATCGAATCCCGGTGATGGCTGGTCAATACGCACCCGGCTTGCACTGACCACAATGCTGACGTAAAATATCCTCAGTGGTAGACGGATCATGGGTTAGAGTCCCCTTGTTGTCAGGCTAACCATGGAATATTTTCATAGTTTTCCTCGATCACCATGTAACGCAAATGCGAGTTAATCCCATCAAAAAGTCCTCCACGAAAACAAATTTCTTCCAATACTCGATCCAGGAGTTCTTTTGTCTTCTGGATTGGTTCGAGTTAGAAGGTTACGAAGTTGAACATCAGTAGTCGTAAATACAAAATTGGATCGGCTGTTCGACGGCGGTTATAAAATAGAAAAAGGTTAAGAGCTAGGGGACCATTGTCACCCAGAGATTTGTTTGGAAATTTCTTCTAAATAAAGCCTTTTACAAAATGGAGCTTCCATGTATTTGAAAAAGTTGCTGTGGAAACTTAAAGTCAAATTTCAGCCAATTATGCATTGCTAATGCTAAGCATTGAATGAATAACAAGACTAACGATACTAGTTGAGAGTAGTCATTGTACGACTCTCAAAATTATTGCATTAAATTGTATGTTCATATATTTTTATTATTATTGCCGTTTTTAATCCATCAGGAAAGCAGCTGTTAAATTCAATTTAACAAATGTAATATTTTTCAGTTGTTCGAACCAATTTTATATTCACTCTTGGAACTTATAGCCCGTGTAAAAAGGTTATTTTGTCGTGTTTTGGAGCTCATAACAGGTTTTAAAGAAACAGTGGAGCCCATCGGGACAATCGGAAAAAAAGTGGACTATGACTTGTCAATTAAATCTCTGCAGATATTTCTGATTTTAGATGATCGCGTATTTTTAAAGCTAGAGTGTGTTGTCTCTAAACTAAAAAATTCGTGTATTCATGAAATCCTGTAAGAAGAAATTTCTCCACAAATTCTTAGAGCCAAATGGCACAAAGATTTTATTGAAAGGGCCGCTTTTTTTACAGATATCTGATGTTATTCCCGTATTGAATCATAAATTCTTAACCATAATCCATATTTATATGTTTTTAATTTTAAGTCTTCTGTTAACTCAAAGAAGAATGATGAGCTCAAACGGACTAGTACGAAGGCAATCTTGCCCCGTTTAAGTTTGTATTGCCCTCTATGGAAACAGCGGTTGAACTCGCCAGCTATGCTTAGTCCATACGTAATATCCGGACAAATTCAATTAATAAAAGGATATATTTACCTTAAAATATGATTTATCTTACAAATATATTAGTACCCTTCAATTGAGCTTTGAAAAAATCACAGGAGAATTTAAAACTTAATTCATTAAAGTGCTATTATTTTTATAAGTTAGAGATGTTCTAAATAGCCACTTATGCATTTTAATATAAAAATCAGTGAAAATATTTAAAGCAATTAAGAGAATTTAAAACCCACATTGTTTCATTTAAAAAGGGTAATTTATATTGAAAAATACAGTACCGTTCTTTACAACATTAAAATCCAGTTAGCCATTCACAAACTTATGATTCTTAATATCTAATGTTGTTTTTGTTGTCGTAGGCCATTAAGGCAGAGGGTGTTATCGTTTTTGTTTTCCAGTGGCGCCATCTATGGCTAAAAATTTGACTTTAGCCCCACCCATACGTCACACTCGTTTATAGGGCGGACCCATTCATTCACAGATCTTAATTTTGACCTGAGCCAGAGAACGATCCATCTCCAATTCAGTACCCCCAGAGGTATGATTTTTTCTTATGGACACATGGAAGACTTTGTGACCCAACATATTTAACGTGCACCGGTCACCATTTACTACATGGGAAGTCTTCGGCCTGTTGAATTTAAACTCCCGTTCGCAGTAACGTCAGTCCAGCGCCCTGCCAACCAGACTATTCCCGCCCTATCTAATTTTAATATATTTTAAGAGAGTGTACGCACAAAAGAAATAATACTTCCTTTTTTTCCAAGAAAAGACATCCTAAACATATAATATAAACATCGCACTCCGCAACATTAAAATATCATTTAAGCTAAATTCCTTAATTGGCTTTCTCTTATTCTTTTGTTCCCATGCAACTAGAACACGGATCTTAATGTCAAAATTTAAAATGTCATGTAACTTAAACGATTACTTATGCTATGGTAGCATGTTTTGAGCCACTGGAGTTGAGATGCTACAGCAGATTACATTTAGGTAATAAACAAAGCTGTATACAGACGTATACAGCTGTATACTTAGAATCAAGTACAGCCCTAGTTGAACAAATGTGTA
Organism: Parasteatoda lunata; assembly: GCA_949128135.1. Lineage (NCBI taxonomy): Eukaryota > Metazoa > Arthropoda > Arachnida > Araneae > Theridiidae > Parasteatoda > Parasteatoda lunata. The sequence continues at coordinate 4,929,710 of OX421979.1, read as the reverse complement.
AGTGGTGAAGTCTTTGTTCTTACAACAAGATTCTAAAAACAATTCACACTATCATGAATTTATTTTAACAACTTAGCAAGTTTAATTTTTGAGTTTCATTTAATAACCAACGTGAAATAGCCTCAACATCGTAACTTATTGACTTAGTAAGAAATAAGATGTCGTGAAAATTTTAGAGTAATATCTAGTGTTATAAAATTATAAAATACGAAAATACGCCTTCGCTAATTGACAATAAAAGTTATAAACACAAATTCGGCTTTACCAGATATAAAGTTTTATTGGGAAATAAAATTTAAATATTTTAAATTTCTCGCATTAAATGGCTTCCTCTTCAACGAAAATATAAATAAATAAATTTAATTTATTCGTCATGGTGGATTTTATACCTATGTTAATGGCAACACTTTCACAAATCCATTGTTATTTTAATCCCAATTTGAATATCCGTGCGTATAGAATCGTCATAAAAAAAAGAACTTCTTCAATCTAAAACCCTTCTCGTTCGCAAATCTCATCTGAAAATTTTTTTGTCACGACAGAAGCAACTAAAGATCGTACACGCAGCAATCAAACTCGACCAATTAGAAGCTTCGCTCTCGGTGTTTAATCCTTCCTGTCACGTTTTGAGTCCTACCAATTAGCATCTCTGCTTGCTTCTTCCTTTAGTGGAAGGCGTTTATGTAGAGGATCGACACCCAAAACGATTTGCGTATGTGGGTCATGTGACAAAAAACGATCCATAAAGAATGCGTGAGCAACCATCAATGACGACATATCTTGAACCGTAACCATGGCACACGCTATTTGGCGCCCTCTCGCAATGACCCTTGAAGAACTTTTTCCAACAATCTGGACCAGAACCTCGGGAATACTCGAGAGGAAGGAAAAAAAATATCCTCCAAAAATCTAATTTTCTTTCTCTTCCTCAAAATGTGCCGAAGTGAGTGACAACTATCTCCTTATTATCGATGGAAATAAGATTACATTGTAGAAAATGCTTGAGTTGTGAATAATTACGCCTAATTATAAAGGACCAAAGGTTAATTACCTGAACTCGAATGACTAATTACTAGTTTATTATTCTACGTGAGTAACGAGTTAATTCAGGGAAATAAATGAAACAATATGAAGCCTTGAAATAAATAAAGGTGTCCATTTCTGAAGAATTCGTAACAAAGTTTCTGTCAAATTATATCTGTGCCATTTAATTTTGCATCGATTTCAACATAAAAAAATGCAAACTGCATTTATTTTGTAACATTTTCTTATAATTAAGTTCAGATATTTTACTATATTATTTCTGATCGGTTTACAAGTTAAAAGTAACATTATAACGTATCTGAACTTAGTTATAGTTGATACAGTTTAATTTTGTTGCATCTATCTTGTTTTAATAAAAATTGAATTAAAATATTTTGTGTGCTTAAAATTAAAACCAATTTTATATTTAGTGTAAATCATAACACTTGAATTCTTTTATATCGAGTTTTAATTATTATATTATAAGGTGTAAGCATTCACGATATTGATAAGGTGTAAAGTTATACGGTGAGCCAGAAAACGGACCGCAGTGAATAACTTTTGATCGAATGTTTGGATTTTCTCGTTCTAGGGCTCAATCTTAATGGCTGAAGGGGATGATCTCAAATATGCAAATTATTAAAATCAGATGATATTTTAAGTTGCGTAATCAGACACAAAAACGCACTTTATCTGAATGAACGATGCCTTTTTTTCGACAGATTCGAATTTCTACCACAATCTGGGAAATATGGTCAGGAAAGCTCTAAAATGTTTAGACCTCTTAATGTTAATTTTACTTTTTGCTTATATCACTTATCTCGACAACTTCTTAAGCGAATTGAAAAAATTTTGCACTCAATTATAAAATTCGTTTATCCAAAGATAATTCCATGCAAAAAAATAAATTTTAGTAGATATTTATTATTTTTTATTACTTTATTTAAGAATGATCAGAAAAAATTCTGCATTGTATACCGTTTTTTTTTTTTGCGTCATTTTGAAGAATCTAATTTTACATGGTAAAATACAAAATTTGAGCAAAATTGGTTGAATAGTTCCGGAGAAATTTAATTTCAAAAATGGCAGATGCTTTAAATTATTTAGACACACTTTAGAGTGCAAACCCAACTTATTACACATGATTACATGATTACATGATTATATGTTCTAATTTGAATAGGAATGTGAAGTTTTATGCACATTTTATTATGAAAAATCCAATTTCTTACACATGATTACATGGTAATATGTTCCAATTTTATTGTAGGTGGAAAGTTGTAAGCACATTTTAGAGTGGAATTTCAGTTTCTTACACAAGATTACATGATAATTTTTCAATTTTAATACGGATGTGAAATTGTGTCCAAAACTGTAGCTTGTATGTTTTTAACAAAGATTTATTCAAAACCAAACTATGCGTTTCATTATATTTTGAATTTTTTTATTATAAAGTTCTATACTATATTTATTTAAAAATAATACTCGAATTAATACTTGATTATCTGCATTTTATTTCTAAAACAATATGTTGCGTGTAAATACTGCAATACTTAGAATTGTTCATTGTCAGTAGTACTTTTTCTGCACAATATTTTGTATTTGTAAGATAATGTCATAATCTTGCAGTCATATTTTGCCCATGTGAAATTCTACTCCCTCATGTTATGATTGCATTAGACTCCTCGTTATGATATTTTGATTTTTCTAGCGGATCCAGTTTTTTTTATATGTTTAATAATAATATATTTTAATTTTTTTCTATGATAAAATGTTTAAAACCTCTAATTATAAATAATGAAAAAGGTTTGTTTTTGATGAAACAAAATATGTAAGTGATATTTTTCAACCCATTTGAAGCACGTTTTACTGATGTTCCACTGTATTGTTCATTCCACAAAGCAAGGTGTCTATGAGTTAATTTTAAAATCATAATAAAAATTCTTTTCTATTTATAGAATTTTGTCTGCTTGAGATTCTATAGCACCCTATTTTGTCTTCAAAAAGAGTTTGTTACATTTTCTCCCCCCCCCCCTTAAGCTCTAGTCCATGTTCTCTGATATCGTGCTGGTGGACACATCTTATTACGACCGGTTATCCAGGGTATCATTTCATTTATATTTTAGTGATTCTTATTATTTATTTTGCAATAAAAATGCTAAAACCAGTTAATTATAAGTAACGAAAAGGTATAATTCATAAAAATTCCCAATATTTTTCTATCATTATGGATTTCATCCTCCTTTAGCAAATTATCCCACTTTTCTTTAAAACTGGCGGGTTCTGAAACAAGATGCTGTGAATTAAAAAATAATTACTATTTTTCAATATGAGTAGAATTTTGACTTCGATACCACGATATATTGTCAACCGCAATATTTTATTTCCAAGAGACTCTGTCATGTGGCATTTTGTTCATGTAAGAGCCTCCCTTTTCATGTTTTATCACCAAGAGATTTTGGTTCGTGATGTTTTGTCACCGAGTGAGGTTTTGGTCCGTCATATTTTGTCCTAGTAACATTCTGTTTCGTAATATTTTGAGTAAGTAAGATTCTATGTTTTGTTTGTGTAAGACACTTGAGACGATTTTAGTCCGAATAACATGCAGACTTGTTTTATTTGGCGAAACCGTTTCCTCGTATATGCACCGAATAAATTTTTTTGCAAAAGTGATGAAATAGCTATTGCCACTTCTTCGAGGGAAAGAACTTCCTCATTCCATTCCAAAAAATTTTTCTTAGTCCCTAATATATCTAACCTTTCTAATAATCACTTTATCGTGGGCACCATACAGCTGTGTCAATGTCACTTTAAGAAAAGAAGGACATATAGAACAGAGACAAATGACATCCATGTTCGACGCGGGATTTGAACCCGGGATCTTTCTGATACGAGTCCAACTCCTGGCCACCCTACAAAACAGTTGACTTTTTTCGTCCCTTTATTTTCGATTGTCTAGTTTTCATCACAGTTTCTTCATTCTAGTTTTAACAAATGTTCAATAATGCACTACTATGCGGTTTCGAATTGAGGAAACATTTTATTCACAAATCACGTGATTTTGTGACGAAATGATTCTCAAAATTAACGAATTGTATATCAAGGATTGCTGAATCGTCAAAGGTGAGGGTTTTATTTCCGAGGGTGTAAAAATAGTTAAAAGTGCTAATTATAAATAATAAAAAATATTTTTAACAAAATCAAACGTACATGTGATAATTTTCTTCCAGTTTAAGAATCATCCGCAGTTGTGTTACCTAATTACACGAATATTCAGAAATTTATAATAATTTCAGATGTACATTGAAAATTATGAATAAAGCTAACATGTAAAAATCTCAAAGAAACAAAACAAAAAAAATATTTTACACCTTGTTGATCATACTGGAATAGGAACTTCTACCGATAACCCCAACCGCCCACCATATTTACCCGACGTTTCCGAGGTAAAGAGTTCACAAGATAACATTCTCGGAACCACGGTTGGCGGAAGACAAAAAAGAATAGAAATCGGCACCGATAACGATCAAAAATCATCGGCACACGTTGAAAACTGAAAGTCTGTAGCATTGCTCACTTACATAATATTAATGAATCCAGTTCTTACTGTCCGCGCCATTTTGTTTTGATCCAGGTCAGATTGTTAGTTTGGCAATTTCAGAGTCCATTTTCCTTCCTTATAGTCACAGTCAACGAGATGTTCGAAAATAACTATCTGTCGAAGATGCATTGTATACCGGGTAATTTGGTTTCGCCAAATTGTGTTACCTTTGGCGATTATAGATGTTTATCTTTGCAGAAATTGATTATTTCCCCAACTCTAATATCATGCGTATTAATATAGATCTTTATAAATGTTACACTAAATCGTATCTTTCAGAAATAGAATGTCATATTGCTAAGATATTCTAAAAATATTATGTTCGGTTTTATTTAAAACTAGTTTTCGAATTCCATTAGCAGTTTTAATAATTTTTAATGATGGTACGTAAAAAAAAAGCATTTTACTACCAATTCGAAACTACAGCGTATTAAAAGATTCTAACAACAATTAATTAAAATAAGTTATAAATTAATTAGACTTTGTATTTAAAAAAACAAAACCTAATTTTCATTTTAATAGCCAATTAAAAATTATAAGGACATATCTTATGTAAACTGGCCATGAAGCCAAAACCTCCGATATTTCTTAAATAATAAATGGATTTTTCGTCATTAAAAAGATTTTCAAAAATTTTGAATGGTAAACATATCCCGTCATTTTTAAACTACTTTAATCCATATTTGAGTAAAGTTGTGGTATCATATAAAAAATAAAATAACTATCTACATAATATAGTATATTAAATTACTTTATCAAAGAATGTTACCTTGACAACAACAGAATAAGAGAAAATCGTGTTTAAGAATTTAACTTAATTGATATTTTTATATTGAGGTGAGTGTTGTTTAAACTGTATGTTTCGGGTGTGATTTTGTAAAAAAAAAAAAAAATAATACTTAAAAGAAATATTTAAAAAACTTTTGATTTGTACTTTCTGCATAAAATTAATTCATAAAATCTTTCAAAATTTTCGCAACTCTCAAGCTATAGATGTATATCTGTGGTTCCCAAATGGTGTTTCTCTTACCCCCAGGGTTCCATGGAAAGGCTCCGGGAGTTGTGAGAAATTATTTGTGTAAAATTGCAATAAAAAAGAAATAGCAAATTTTACAAAATATATTTTTTCCAATAACTACATATTGGATAAATTACTAAAACGATATGTATTTACAAATGATTTCATCAGTATTTCTCATCGAACTTTGAAAGTCAAAATAAAATAAACAAATTCTAGAATAAGAATTATTTTTCTCTGATAACCATTCTCACAGTTTATAACAATTCTTTTTCAAAAACTATAAATAAACCTATTTTATTTCATTTCTTCAACTTATACAGCAAAGACTTCAAGATTTAACTTATACATCAAAAAGTACTAGACTTCACTTATACACCAAAAGCTACTGGACAACTTACACAGCTTAAATGCAGACGATGCTAACTTGCAAATTCAACTGCCTAACATAAACCTAATTTTACAGATTAATTGATTGAAAAATAAGTAATTTCTTACACACTAAATATTTATGAATTAATTTATATTTTTCTCTCTTTTTTTTTTGAAAAATAGTTTCACCTACTAACTGATCGTATTTTAAAGGTCAAGATTTCGCCAAAAGAAGTTTGATTATTTAGGGTTCCGTAGTTGGAAAAGAATTGGAAATCGCTACTCTATAATATTTAAAAAAATAATGTTCTAAAACAGTTTATCATTGTTATTGGCCAGAAAATCCAACAGTAGTGTTGCTTAATTAGAAAAACAGATTTAAGTTCTTTTTTAATTGCTGTCAAAAGTTAAAAAAGTATTTGTTGCCTGTAATCATGATCCCTGAGTTAACTGTATTTTCGGGTAGTATTTATTTATCATATTTTCATAGCATAAATCCCTGCCTTTACTTCATTCTTTATTTTGATAATTATTCCAAATTGAAGACTTGAAACTGATAGTGGCTTTCCAATTATTATGAAGCAATTTTTTGATATCACCTTGTTAGTTAAGACTCTCTATGACAAATATATTAAAAGTAATAAAGCTTTTTAATTGGTCGAAAATTCTGAAAAATTACATAATGTATATTTTCTTTTATGTGTAAAGCTGCTTCCATTTAATATATGCAATTGAAATAATGAATAGTAAATACTAAAACACTATTGAAATTTGTTTTGAATTTTTCCCTTACTGTTACTATAATCTCACTAGCCAAAAATAAATTGAAAAGAGGTTTTTAAAAAACCAGAAGTTAAATAGAAATTTTAAAAAAATTAGACGACTTTATAGATGATGTTACAATAGTGACCGAGTGAACCGTGGTGGCTTAGGGGATAGAGCGTCCGCCTTCCATTGAGATTAACAGGGTTCGAATCCCAGCGATCCCTGGTCGATGCGAATTTCGAAAATAATGACCGAGAAAAATGATGTGGTTTAAATTTTCGAAACCAAATCTATGTTGATACACTATATAATGTTTTGAATCTTTCAAGTCAATAAATTTTAATCGTGATGTATTTATCATCATTTATGTGATCTATTTATCATCAAAAGCAAAAAATGATCGCATAGTAATCATGGGAATTGGTGAGAGAGATGAGCAGGGGAAGAATTGTTCAGGGGTTCCCAAAAAGCGTTACATGAAACCCTAAGATTCTGGTGATAGGGGTTCCGCAAGTAAGGACTTTATTTAACAAATTGTCCAATTGTACCCTGTAGTTAAAAAAACAAAAAAAAAAAGAAGCTGTACGCATTAAATGAACATTGTAAAGGATATGCAATTATAAAAAAGGGCAATATTTCCAATCGAATTTTTCAATTATTTAAATTTTTTATCGAAATTGAAGTAATATTTTCAATTGAAATTTTTATTTCGTAGTACACAGAAGTTTTAATTCAAAATCGTTAAATTATTATTGACGCCAGTCATATTTAATATTCATCGGTACTATTTTTATTGTAGTAATAGGTACCTAATATACCAATATACGTACCTAATATTGATACTGTGGTAATAGGTAACAAAAACAACAAAACTGATAAAGTACCGAAATTTTTATATTGTACAAAATAATTTAAACTCATTACAAATGTGTAGCAGAAAAAATAATTTCCACTAATGTCTTTTAATCATATTGCGAAAAAAATGTTGTAGTATGGCCAAAAAATATAGCTGCATTCATAAAAACTATATGTATGCAAAAATTAATTCAAAAAATAAATAAATAAATATGTTGCTCAAAAACTAAAACCACATTCATAAAAACTATACTGCATGCAAAAATTAATTCAAGAAATAAATAAATATGCAACTCAAGAAATATAAGTGCATTCATAAAAGCTATATTGCATGCAAAAATAAATTCAAGAAATAAATAAATAAATATGTTGCTCAAAAAATATAACAGCATTCATGAAAACTAGATTGTATGCAAAAATTGATTCAAAAAATAGATAACTAAAGATGTTGTTTAAAAAAATATAACCACATTCATAAAAACTATATTGCAAGCAAAAATTTATTCAAGAAATAATTAAAATTTTTAAAAATGATATTTTATTTTTTTCTCATTAAAAATAAATGCATGTTGCACCCAAAAATTAAATCACTTTAATAAATTAATTTGCAATGAAAATGGATAATTTTCACTGTAAAAAATTGTTTTCCACTACTAAATAGGATATTTTTCGCTTTCAGAATAATAAAAGAAACGTGGATAATAGTTTTTGTTTATCGCCAATGAGAAACATTAGTTTATAAAAATCGTCTCAACTCCTAGAATTATGATTTTATGCATATATTGAGCAGTATACTATTCTATCGTATCAAGTGCACACTCTATAAATGAAAGTGTCTTTCATTTCTACGACATATGAGCCACTCCATCGTTTTCAAGTTCACCTTTTGCCATTACCAGTGGCATTTTTTATTCTCTTATGGCACAATCTAATCCAAAAATTAACCTTCCGAATCCCCAATCATTTGTTGAGATCATCCCTCGCAACAGAATGATACATTTAGATGCCAGGACTAACAAATTTAATTACGCTCTAATTGACATGTTTCCAAGTCTTTTGTTTCTTTTTATTTCATATTCCGAAAGAGGCAACAGTGATTAGATAAGGTCTTCCAACGTTAATTGCAGAGAACTGCTTCAGTTAATAATGGGTCTGGAGAACCTACTGGCTGCTGCGCCATTTTTTTTCTCTTCTCATTTTGTTCTTTTGTTAGGGAAGTGGCTTTTTTTCGTTGTTATGATCGTTCGAAAAAAGGACACATCCCTCCAATCACGCTTTTCATCCGTTTTACGCGATCGTAATTTCGAACTTTCGCGTTCTATTCGAATGAGAAGAAGTCGTGCTCGCTGTTCCCACTTTTCATTGGAAAATAATATTTTCACTAATCAGCTCAAATTAACAGGGGCTGAAAAAAAAAAAAGAACAGAAAAATGGGGTTTGAGATTTGTAGAAGAAGATAGGAAAATTTGCCTATTTTGTGTTTTAAGGTTAAGTTACTTGAAATAGTTCTTAATTGTTCATCAGATGGGAAAACGTGTTCTTCTCTTTTCGTTTTTTTATTTATTTATTTTTTTTATGTGGTTATTTATTCTCTTTTAAAACTGCGATCGCGAACTTGCGTCAGAACTACATTCTAATCTAAAATGAACATTAATTAGGTTAAAAATGCAGTCTTTTCCAAATGTTTTTCTCTACCGCGATTCTTTATGTTGCGTTTCATTCTTTTTTCTTTTTAATTCTATTTTCTTATTTGTAATTCATTTTTTTTAATGTTATTTCTTATTGTTCCTACTGTCTTTTTCAAGACAAAGTTCAAAAACAAAATCCATAACATTTCTATAATGCATCGTTTTTTATTCCCCTCGCCAATATTTTGTATTAATATATTTTTAATTTGCCAATATTTTTGAACTCAGTTTACATAAAATGGCTTCTGAAATAATTTAAACTATATAGAAATGGAATCACAGTCGATGACTTATTGTTTTTAGATGAATATTTGGATTATATATATATATATATATATATATATATATATATATATATATATATATATATATAGTATCAAAATAAATAAATATTCGATTTGAATGCATTTCCATAAAATGGATACTAAATTCAATTACGATGACGTTCTGTTTTTGAACACTTAAAAAATAAAAGATATACATTTATATTTTAGTCAACTTGTTTTAATAAAAATTAAATTAACTTTACATGTATGGCGTGATAGATCTTTGTTTTTCAACTCAAAATAGATAAAACGTTTAAATTTATTTTACAATTATTCAACAAGTTTTAGAACTATACTTGCACAAAATGATTACTAAAATAGTTTAAACAATTACGGCGTCTTGCTTTCGAACGTTTAATAAATAAAACGTAATTATTTATTTTCATATTACTCTACATGTTTTAGACTTAAAATGGTTGATGATTAATTTAAATTAAATACGACTGATACTTTTCAGACACTTAATAAACAAAACATATGTATTTACTTTTACATTAGTCTAGGTATTTTGAAGAAGAAATTCTAAAGGATCAAATCTTGGATGACATCTCCTAACAACGGTCTTTATTAATAAGTTTGTTAAATATTTTTATTTTATAACCGTCGTTGAACAGCCGACCCAACTTAATGGGTTTACGGCTACTAATGTTCAACTCCGTAGCCTTGTAATTTTGAACCCAATCCAGAAGACAAGGGAACTCCTGGATCGAGTATTGGGAGAAATTTGCCTTCGTGGAGGACTTTTTGATGGAGCTAACCCGCATTTGCGTTACATGGAGAGGAAGACCACGAGAACCTCCCACGGTTAGCCTGACGGCAAGGGGACTCTAACCCATGATCCGTCTACCACTGAGGATATTTCACGTCAGCACTGTGGTCAGTGCAAGCCGGATGCGGAATTCGTATCGACTGGGATTCGAACCCGGTTCGCCTCATTGGAAGGCGAACGCTCTATCCCCTGAGCCATCGCGGCTCTGTTAAATATTTAAGAATGTGTAATTTATTATTATATTATTGTTATATTTATTATTACATCTAAAAAAATTTGAAAACATTTTTTAACAAAATAATGGCACACTCGATGAATAATGTAATGATGACACCTTAATCGTAAAAATTATATTAAAAAATCTTAAATGCATAAGAAACTACATACAAGGCAATACATATAAAGTTCAGACAATCTAGGATTTTACGTGGAAAAATTGGAGGGAGATTTTGTTTTTTGCATACTTATGCTACTTATTGCTTTGCATACTTATGTTTGGAGTATAATGTTAAACACGAATCCAACTTTTTTCCGAGAAAAAACTGAAAAAATTTGATGTTTTGTAAAACATTTTTTTCTATTTAAGATAGAAAAATCTGAATTGAAAACTAAATCAAACCTCCTAAAAAATCCTACATTTTGTCGTTAGAATAATAAAATCTCGAGAAATGATGTCTTTCTCAGTATTTGAATGGAAAAATTTGGGGTGAATAATTAACAGACGTTTTATAGGGTTTCTCTAGTCAGCCTTTGCTATGTGTGAAGAAAAAACACATTTCTTACCCACCTCCTCAAATAATTATAAGCTTCTTTAAAAATTCCCCACAATCATAATTTTCAGAATCTTTTCAATTTTTAATTTTTCGATCCTCTTCTTAAATTTTTCTCAAATTAACTTTCGAATAACCATCCTACTCAACAATTTACTCTCAACCCACTGTGTTAATCGTCTTTTTTATCTTCCTAATAACCATAATTCGATTAAAACCTCACCTAAAACTAAGATTTTTATCTTCATCTTTCAATTTTGCAATGTGAGTTTTTTCCATAATTTTATATTTCTACAATAGTCTACTATAGTGTCCCTTTTTCCTTTTCTAACAGAAAAATGACACTAATGATTCTTTCCATTCAGACGATTTTCTATACGATGCCATCAGTAATGCTGAACTAATAGAATAATCAGTCTACTACTTTTATTTTTTTAAACTGCATTTTTTTAAATTTTAATTTTTTTAACTGCAAAAATCATTTATTTAGTTAAATTTACTTTTTCAGTTTTGTATTTAGTTCAGTTTCATATTTAGTTTTTAGTTTCAATTTTGTATTCAGTTTTGTACTAAATGTGAGGTAATGAGAATTATAACATTGAAAACAAAAATTTCCGGTTATCCGGTATTTTCTGGTAATTTTTTGGGCCATAACCAGAATTAAGTTTTTTTAATAGAAATGTCATTACCGTACAGTCTGGTAGTTTAACTAGATTTTTATCTTTCATGGTGCGTTACCAACATAATAAAACAAACGAATCGTTTGCGTAACATAACATATTAAATTTCTACCTTAAGAAAAGTGTAATATAGAGATATCTAAGCTGAATTTACCTCACTCCTCTCCACTGGAAATTCATCAATGACCAATCATTTACAACCAGTAGGAATACGTTACAATTGGGATAGAAATAGGAATTGTCCAATAGGAAGTGCAAAGGAAAATTTAATGAATGTTAGTGGAACACTGATCTAGTTCAGCCTCTGACTTGGCTATTTCTATACCTGCTTTGGCAACAAAAGAAAAGCAATCATATTTAGCTGAATTAGTATTTAGATGAATTGACATTTTATGTTTTGAAAAGCGTTGTTTCTACTACATGTTTAGAATGATTTTTTCTTTTCTTTTTTTTGAGAAAAGAAGCATCTGTTCTTATATTGTACAGTGCGCAAAAAAAAAAAAAAAAAAAGTTCCACTTTGAATAACTTTTGATCTAATGATCGGATCTTTACGTTCTAAAATTCAATCTTAATGGCTCTAGGAGATAACCTCAAATATGCTAATTAATTAGTGCAAACAATATTTTAAGTTACAAAATCAGACACAATAACGTACTTTCTCTAAATAAACAAACCTTTTTTTCGACGGATTTTTGACCCCAAAAATAGCCACAATTTGAGAAATAACAGTTTGGTTAGGAGAGCTTGGACCGCTTAATGTTAATTTTACTTTTTTCGTATTTTGTCATATCTCGAAAAATTCCACAACGAATTGAAAAATTTTGCGTTTATCCAATGATAATTCCAGGCGAAAATAACTTTTAATAAATAATTAATATTTTGTATTATTTTATTTTGATCGAGAAAAATGTTTAATTGTACAGGTTTAAAATTTTTTCACCATCTTATAGAATGTAATTTTATTCAAAATACAACATTTCAGCAAAATCGGCTGAAAAGTTTTTGATAATTCAAATTTTAAACATCTGACTCTTTTGAAATTTAATTTCTTTGGAACTATTCAACCGATTTTGTATTTTAATTTGTAAAATTATATTCTTTAAAATTATGCAAAAAATCGTATACCTTACAATTAAACATTTTTTCGACTATTATTAAAAATAATAAATATTTATTAAACGTTTTTTTTTTGCATTGAATTACTTTGGATAAACGAATTTTATAATTCATGCAAAAATTTTCAATTTACTTAAAAAGTTCTCGAGATAGGGCGAAATACGCAAAGAATAAAATAACATTAAAGGGTCCAAACTTTGGACCGCTCTCCTAACCAAACTATCGGGACCCTATATCCCTGATTGCAGCTACCTTCTTTATTTTAGGGAAGAGATATCCGAATCCGTCAAAAAATATATATATTTATTCAGAGAAAATACGTTTTTGTGTCTGATTTCGTAACCTACAATACCATTTGCATATTGCATCATTAGCATATTTGGATATTTTCGTAACTTAAAATATCATTTGCATATTAGCATATTTGAAGTCCCCCTTCCGAACCATGAAGATTGTGGCATATTTTATGTAAAATGCGTCACCTTACAATGTCATCTGCATTAATTAATAAGCATATTTGAGGTTACCCCCTTGAATTATTAAGATTGAGTTCTAAAAGGTGAAGATCCGATCATTAGATGAAAAGTAATTCAGGGTGGTTCGTTTTTTGGCGCACTTTACATACTGTTGATTAGATCATCGTTAGCAGTCCTGATTAGATTTTGATCTGCAAAGGACGGTATTCCATCGTTTTTTTTACAACTTCAAAATCTAAATAATTTAATGGAATAAAATTATTGATGCGTAGCAGTTAAATCTAGTTCATACAAATTTTCGATATAGTTTATACGAATTTTTTACTTTTGTTAAGAAAGTATCCTTGACTGCTGCTCTCCATTGAATTGTTCAAGCTTTAACTTCTAAAAATTATGACATACTTTTCTTCTTTTCGAAGATATTGTCTGGCGAACTTTAATTATAAATGTCGTAAAGTGCTTTGGACAACAAAAATTTTTTTTTTTTACTTCTTGATGGCCATCTGATTCAGAAGAAAACAGTCATAAAAGTTTTTTTTATCCAAGGACATTACATAAAACTAAGTGTATGCATAATATATGTATTCATTTTTAATTTTTGGATACCATTTTAGCTCTTAAGTTTGATGCGTGCTGATAACTAATTTAAAATAAACTATCTTTAAACACATTACAAATAATCTGGTACTTCCATTTGGTGTATAAATTGAAAAATAAACACGATTACGGGTATATAAGAAATAAATTGTTTTAATTTTTTGGCGTGTGACTTTGAACACGCAAGAACGGAAATATCACAGCCACGAGAAATAGAGGGCGAAACGTCACTCTGGCATTTTGCTGGGAGCGAGACGAAATAAGTTAACGCCAAAAATTGAACATCAAACGTGTTATTTTGAAAGAATACTAAGATAAAAATTTGATACTACTCTATTTTAGTAGGACGCAAAAGCCTATTGTTACAGCCTTTCGTCGGTGGGCTTTTTATTTTTGCCCCAGTCTATTTGCTTGAAAGCGTATTTCGAGGTATGTCCATTTTCTTAAATGCGCACATCGAGTTAAGTCCATTTTCTTAAAAATAAGTTTTACGAGGCTGTGCCAATTTTTTTAATGACGCATTTGATTAACTAATTACCCGCATTACCTAAAACTCTATTTTATCCCCACAATTAATTAAATATATTTTGCACTCATTAAAGTTTGGTATTTGGCGATGTCTTGACTGCCCCTGAGACAGATTAGTATCAAAGGTTCCTGTGCTTCACATTTTTAACTCGCTAAACTAGTTAAAAGCATTTTTTGTTCGAATAAATAGAATAGTAAATTGAGCATCACCAACCAAACATCAATGTTTACATGTTCAAGTTTACTGATCACACAAAAACAGATCATGTATTTTTTTCTCCGCTGCACCTGACAGTCACGCAAATTTAGCGAAATTATCTACTTGCTCGATTAAATAACAAATTCTGCCCACAAAGCCTCGCCGACAAATGATTTCGAGGTTGAAAAGACACCAAAGAAAAAACGTCACGATTTCAGTCATTTCTTCGCTCAACTAACTTTTCATCTGCGAAGATACAGATCGCGACATACACAAGTGTCCAGCAAAAACCAGGACTCTAGATCTGGCTGATCTATCTCCACCTCTACCTTGTCTTTTGATCGCGTGATCGAATACAACCTTTGAACTCGATCTTTGGAGACAATCAGTTCCACTAGCTTCTTTTTTTTCTACTCTAAGGATCGCGTTGTTTTGAATCAGTTTTTAATAACGGTTTTATATGATGGAATCAGTCATAATATTTTAACTCTTTCATTCTAAAAGTTTTATAAACTTGTATATTGTGTAATTTTTATAAGATAATCATTATTATTGGGATCTGTTTTGTTTTTTTTTCCTTGCAAAAGGAGCAAAACTTATTTCAGGCACTTACAGTTTGTCTACGGTAAGAACTCCCCCCACCATAAAGTCTGTGGCCGTTTGGAAGCAAGGATATCACATTTCAGAGAGGGTTGCTTCCCTTCACTCTAGGGCTAACACAATAAACAGAAGATTCCCATTCTCTCTCTGACCCGAGCGAAACCCTGTCCTAAACAGTGACCCCATACCTATACCTCGTTACCATAATCACCGTCACGGATTCAGATGAATGGCTAGGGAAGTCCTTACTTTAAACTGCCCTTTTGGAGCACCAGAAGAAAAAAAAATCTTGGTGGGTTAATTTAAAAGACAACTGAGTCGGAACATGAACGTCTGAGAAAAAATGAGCATAACAAGAAAAAAAAATTCCATAGATCAAAACTGATTAAATTAACTGATCATTAGATAAAAAGTTATTCAAATTGTTTTTTTTTTTTTTTTTTTTTTTTTTTTTTTTTTTTTTTTTTTGCCTACAGGCTGGTGTCAACAGGCCTTCGAATCTTAGTTGTTCAGTTGACTTTCCCCTATACAATTTTCATTTGAATGTGACCCCTACCATCCATGAAATTATCTCGAATTCCTGAAGGATGTGGTTTGAGGGAAACTCGCTGGCGTAAAATTATAATCCCTTTAAGAAACCACTCATTTTTAAAATACAAAATCTGTATAAAATAGTATATTTTCTCACAAAATTACTCTCACGAAAATACCACAAAAGGAATTATTAAGACAACCACAAAACATAGATTTTAACTCAGATTCCACTTACACAACAGAAAACATGTTTTAGAAACATGTTTACTGTCCCAAAAAACATATAGCTTCTGTATGCTATCGAATACTGCTTCATATGAAGAGAATGTTTTTGTGTAGTTCATTTGAGCCGAGGTTCGACTCCAGTTGTTTGTTTGACCGGAATGATCTCTTCCCAGTCTTAGAATCCATTATAATACAGTATGCTCTCGATATCTCAAAGTTGAAAAGAAGCTAAAAAAACTTTCGAGAAGGTTTCGAGATAGCGAGTTTTCGAGATAGCAAGTTGAGAATTAAATATGTTCTAAAAGTAAAAAGAATATATTTTAAAATATTACTCTAAGAAATAGACTCATGAAACATAATAACTACTAATAAATATGTTTGCAATGATAGATGGCTATAAGTCTAAATACAGCAATTATAATTTTATTTTTAAAAGTAAGACGGAAATAATTATGCATTAAAATAAAATAAAAATTGCTTTACAATACACTTACAATGTGATTTTTCCGAAATAATTCCTTTTCTATTTCGATAAAAATTCGACATAACAAGCTTTTAAGAAGAAACCCTTTGACATAGAAATTAAGATTATGTGGATATGTAATCCCAAAAAGTGAAATATTTTTTAAACATACCAAGGTTTTCGAGTTATAGAAGTTCGAGATATCGAGAGTATATTGTATAATGTTTTTGGCAGTTTCGGAGCCAGAAAAGTGCACGCACAGGTACTGATGTGAGGAGCGTGATAACTACCAGCATTTGATCTCCAATCTAAATGATGGCAGTTTAGTATACGCATGCGCCAGTATTGTCTTTGAGTCATTAAGGATGAATCCCAAACTGTCGCCAATAGCCCATTAATGCAGCTCTAGTGCGACGGTAACAAAAAAAAAAAAAAAAAAGCGTAACCAAGCGATCCGTTGCAACCAAAAAGAATTATTTTAACGGAAAAATCCGAAAACTGTCAAATTTTACCCAAATGATGGATGTCTTTTTTCAAAACATCATCAAAAATTAAAAAAGAATACAATTTTAGAATGTTTTCTTTAAAATAATTCTTTGTACTTTATTTTTAAGTTTATTAACCTTTTTTTTTTATTATTACATGTGTCTTAAAATATCAAATATTTGATATTCTGTGATCTTCTTTCCTTTGTAGGTATCAATGCCTTATTATCACAAGGGAACCCAGGCTATCCCGGCCAAGGGAATTGGGGAGGGGGGCATGGGCACAATGTCTAAAAAGGCGCTAAATGTTTGTAATTAACATTTATGTTAAACATCATTTTCAGTATTTGATCTGCCTACTCATACGTTTTGAAAAACATCATTAGTTTGCTTTATTATTTTTTTCAAACTTTAATGGACAAAAATGGTTTATGGTTATGGTATATTTAGTATATTAAAAATATAATTCGAATTCGATGATCTTACAAAAAGACTATTAGTATTCTACTCAAGATTCATAATTTAGAATTTCTTTATTGCATAAAGAGATAAGAGCTTAGAAATATATATAGGTTTTGCTAATATTTGAGAATTATTTTAAAAAGTGTGACTTCTTTTTTTAAAAAAAAAGATTTTTAACTTTAAAAAAAAAAGAAATGGCACATTTCTAAAGAGGGCACTAAACTGAAGTTCAGACCAGGGGCATTCTTACATTCGAAGCTTTTTTATGACCTGCAGAAATGGTTCTTTTGACTAAAGGAATAATTTCCATGGCTATTTGAACCATTTACTAATAAAGCAAATTAAATTTTTTCTAAACTGCAACATTCATTAAGAATGCAAATAAAATTCAATTCGCGATCGCAACGAACTATAGGGGGCGTTGTTGTATGTGCCGAATCCCTGCGATTTCCATATGAACAGTCATTCAGTTACATTGGAGACGTCTTTAATGCAGCATGTAACATTGTAACGTTCCATCTTTATTGTGGCTGATTAAATTTAAAAAAGAAAAATGTTTGTTTTCTTTCTTACGCAAAGAAAACAAAATGGTATCTCTTTTTTTTTAGAGAAGGAACATCCAGAACACATCGGAAAAATATTTGTAAATAAAGAGAAAAAAATAGATATATTCTTATAAGAGTTCAAACCTAATGCCTGAGAAATAGTTTTACTAAATTTAATGGTGTAACATGAAAGGCCCATTTAAATTTTAACGTAAAATAAAGATTGCTTACGAAACGAAAAGAAAAAAAAGAACCATTCTTTTTTTGTCGCCATTTTTTAGTGTTACGAAAATGCGTCTTTGGGACTTGCCAAAAACAAAACAAGATGCAATTTTATTTTTTTAGGAGCGAAATATTTTATGGAGTGAAATATAACGAAAATGTACCAATGTCCATAACATGGAACTTTATCTTAGTAAACGTCCGTTTTGGAAATGTTATTTCATTTTGAATCTTATTTATTTGAGTTCATAATGGCTATAGAATCAGGAGAGAGAAAAGTTTGTTTTGAATCTATGCTAAACTCTATATCGGCCCATTTTCCACCGAAATCCTATTGATTACTTTGATTTTAAACAAAGTGTTTCATTTTGAGATTTTTTCCAAAAATTTTAAGTGTAGATTGGCGGCACTTAAAAATCTGCCAAATCTGTAGCTGTGGTTAATACGTAAGTACCAAATTTTTCTTCTATACTTTTCTGAATCATATTACTTCAAATATTCGAATATGCAAGAAGTATACATAAACACATAATTTAATACCATTTAATTTTTCAAAAAAAGTATTGTGACAACAATTTTATCAAAAAATTATAAACTAAAAAATGTAAAATAAAGAATTCTTAGGATAAAAACAATTTTAAAAATTCCTCATTTTTCAATAAAAACTTTCGTATTGTTTCTTTTTTTTAATTCTTATAGTATTTAATCTGACGTAAAAAAATTATTTTGTAGAGAACGATCATCAAGTAAGAAAAAAAATTATTCACAAGCAAATTTTTTATTATAAAAATCATAACACTTACCTGGTTTATAAGTCCGGAGAATTCCAAAATGATGTGTTCTTTGTTTGAAAACTTTATTCTCAAATAATATATACATAGTTTATCCCTTCATTACTTTAAGGTAACATACCACACATCAACATTTTATAATTGTAAGATCTCGATATGAATTTTAATATGTAGCTTAAAAACTGAATAGCTGAATTCTAGTTGAAATTCTTTCAAAACTTAAAAACACTTACCAAGAAAATGATAAAAAATTTATTTATAATCAGCACAAAAGATACTTTTCAAGTAATTCGGATTATTCTTTATTGTTTTCTGAGTTATGTAGATACAGAAATATATACTATTCTATGAAGAAGAAGAATATTCTATAACTATTACAGTTCTGTATGGAATTCATTGGAACACATTTATTCATTGGAATGACAAAAGCAATGTTGACTTCATTTTAACTTGTAATGAATTGAAGACAGAAAAATTATTTTACCGCAATACACACATCTGCAACAGCAAGTGATCATGAAATCATGTTAAGTTGTTGGTAATAGAAAGGTAAAAATTATTGAGAAGTTGTTCTTCAAATGCTTGGCGTGTTCTGCTTCAATGTTTGGCATGTTCTGATTAGTTTTTTCAAGAAGTTTTACCTTTTCTTTAGGGAAATTTTGCTTGTTTTTTGATTCTAAGAGAATGGCGTTCGTCATTGCCAATGGTTATGTGGGAACTAATGCACGATATTTACAGTCTCCCGCTAGATGGCGTACTCGAGCGCTGCGATCGCGAATAGCATTCCATGTATCGAAATCTCTAGTTCAAACGATTCTGAAAAACCGTTACTTTTCTCTCAAACTATCCCTATCGTTCGGCAGATTTATAGCCGAACTGCTCAAATGGTTCTTTTGACCAAAAGAAATGTTTTCATTGATATTTAAACCTATACTAATAAAGAAAATTTAATTTTTCCTAAACTGCTAATCTGCAAGGAATACGAAAAAATTCAATACCATTCTATATTTAATTATCTCTATTTCAAACGGTTCTAAAGAAGCTTTATTTTTCTCGCAAACGATTCCTATCGTTCGAAAGATTTATAGCCGAACAGTAAAAGCGAAAAGTTCTCCACTGATAATTTCTTGGAAAACCCGATGCTAGCAGGTTTTATCATCGTGGAGCCGAATGTGCACCCCGTTCGAATATATACAGAGGTCAGCGCCAAAAATTGGGCTCGAGTCAGCGAAGCATGTCTCATAATGGGGCACGTTATATTCTTGCATGACTGGGGACAAAGTATGCAGCTGATGATTGTACGGATTTTCTTATAGGGTGAGCCTACGTTTTTTGTCCCTGAACCCAGGAGACGTTTGAGAGGACAATTTTTTATTTATTTATTTTATTTTTATTTAATAAAGTAATCAAGAAATATTTCTTTGTTTTGGAATTCTGTTATTGATAACGCAACTGCCAGCATAATGATGAAGGTATTAGTAATTTTTTTAACGTATTTCTTAGAAAATGGGATTAAAAATATCTATTCACCCATTAACGCTTTTCTTGACTAATGTTAAAGTATAAGAAATATTTCAAATAGTACTATCTTATACCGATTCGAGACTTCTTAATTTTTTAAATTGTCTACAATTTCACGTATTCTATTTCTTCTACATTGTGGATCAAAATTTCAGACTTTTACTATAGGTTTACAGGCACCTAGAGCAACAATTGAAACATTTGTTTATCGCTTAAATATTTCAATAGTTGTATCTTGCACAGTTTTATTCAAATCAACAGAAATTTCATAACTTTTATTTATGTGTAATATTCGAAGTACATAACATAATAAATATAATAATTTTGTTATATAATTTAACAAATTAATAACAAAAAATACTTACATATAATAATAATTAAAAAAAAATCTGTTCCACTAAAATATTTTGATACTTATATTTTTTTCCGTTTTCATTTAAAACGTCTGAAATTTTAAACTGGATTTGTTTAGATTTTTGCACATTTTAATTACCAAGAATGATGGGTGGTTAAAATTTGTACTACTTCAATATTTCGACATTTATAGCCAGGGCAGTTTTTATTCAAACTACTGTGCGTTACTCTTATTTGATTGACTGTATTGCATAAAATTTTCTGTTTTCTACTCTTTTTTTTCCTCTCTTTGAATCTTGAACAACGGATTGGATACATTTTTTTAATTAATCTTGTTTTCTACAATAATATTTTGTGCCGTAACTCAAATTACGCAAGAAAAAAATTAAAATTGAATGAAAATTAATAATAATAAGTATATGCATTTAATAATACTTTATTGTTATTTACTATTTACAAGATTGATTATTTATTATGCCTAACTCTTTTAGGTTTTATCCATACTGCGTTGTGAAGAAGAAAAATTACGATTTTAGTTTCTCCTTTCTCAGGAGTGATTTGTTAAATTTCAACTTCGTATCTGTTTTTTTTTTTTTTTTTTTTTTCCTCACTTTGAAATATTTATTCGATAACCCATTTTATCAAGCATACTTTTTCACTTTATTTTTGACAACAATTTTAAAACCATGGATTAATGATGGTATTTGAGGGACATTCGATGTTTTCAAACCGGCATCCATTTGTTTCGCTATTATATTTGCCAAAATAATACTTCAAACCATTTCTGTTGCAGTTAAAATTAGAAAATGTTTGGAATCTTAGCAGTTATAGTTTAAATTTAAAAATGGTTGTATTCTGTGCAGCTATTATAGCTCAAAATAAAAGCAAAATTGTTGCAATCTTTACAGCTTTAGTTTATATTAAAAAGTAGTTGCAATATTATTAGCTTTAATTTAAACTTTAAAAAAAATAATAATAATTGCAATCGCTACAGCTAACATTTAAATTTAGAAATGGTATTATCGTTCTCTTCAAATAATATAACCAAAAAATGATTGCATTCAGAAAAAAAAATTTCAAAAAAAATTTATAGCTTACACTATAATCTTAATAAAATGTTAAATTTCATTTCATTATTTTACTTCACTTCATGTTCAAAATTCAAAAGAAGAATTCGAAAATCAACTTTTTTTGATAATTGCAAAACTGTAATGAACTCATAAGATTCTGTAATGAACAATTCAAGTTCATATATAACGACATTTCTGTAAATAGAGCATGTGACAGAAAATTTATCTTTCTTTAGTTTCCGAAAAATTGCCATTTTATCTGCTAATTTTTTTCAATAAATTTTATGAAATATTATTATAATTGTAATTTACTAGGGGGATAAGCCTCCTGTTCGTTGACGCTTACCAACCCCGATTATTTCTTTGCAGTAATTGCTGTTTCTTTGTATAAAACAGTTGAAATCATTCAACTAAAAATATATGTACAAAAAAAAAACACTTGTACCCCCCACTTCCCATGTCAAAATATTTCCCTTGAGATACTAT
Source organism: Parasteatoda lunata (assembly GCA_949128135.1). Taxonomy (NCBI): domain Eukaryota; kingdom Metazoa; phylum Arthropoda; class Arachnida; order Araneae; family Theridiidae; genus Parasteatoda; species Parasteatoda lunata. Next base: position 4,907,168 of record OX421979.1, on the reverse strand, counting down.
TAAAATCTATTAGTGAACATAAATCATTTTTCTAAGTAATCATTTTTTGAAATAACATTTAAAATTAAAAGTAAATTTTTATGGTAAATTTAGTGAGTTCGCATATGTAATTTAATATTTTTACCAAACGGACGGAAGTATTTTAAATACAATTTTTGCATTTATCACTTTCTGCATGAAGTTGAAAGTTAAGTTCTAAATCATTTCACGAATCTTTTAACCGTAATTCATATAAGTACATTAATTTAATTCGCACCAAAAAATAATTGTAAAACGGTTCATAAGATCAGGCACCGATTTAAATAATTTTATCTTAAAATGCAATGTAGAATTACATTATTCTAATAATAATAATAACACAAACAATCCTGCTAAACTCTGAATTTAGAAATCAAACAAAATTAAAAACAAAATTATAACAGTAGAGTTAATTTTAACCTTTAAATTAGGGAAACAAAAATATTTATAGAAAAACATAATTTTATGACTTATATCAATTTTTTGCTGATGACAACCAAACCAATATTTAAATTAATGTGGAAAAACTGGATCCTACCGTGTGATTTTCCAGCTGATAAAAATGTACTCGCGATCGCAACGAACTATAGGGGGCGTTGTTGTATGTGCCGAATCCCTGCGATTTCCATATAAACAGTAATTCAGTTACACTGGAGACGTCTTTAATGTAGCATGTAGCATTGTAACGTTCCATCTTTATTGTGGCTGATTAAATTTAAAAAAGAAAAATGTTTGTTTTCTTTCTTATGCAAACGAAAACATTATGGTATCTCTTTTTTTTAGAGAAGGAACATCCAGAACACATCGGAAAAATATTTGTAAATAAAGAGAAAAAAATAGGTATATTCTTATAAGAGTTCAAACCTAATGCCTGAGAAATAGTTTTACTAAATTTAATGGTATAACATGAAAGGCCCAATTAAATTTTAACGTAAAATAAAGAATGCTTACGAAACAAAAAAAAAGAACCATTCTTTTTTTGTTGCCATTTTTTAGTGTTACGAAAATGCGTCTTTGGGACTTGTCAAAAACAAAGCAAGATGCAATTTTATTTTTTTAGCAGCGAAATATTTTATGGAGTGAAATATAACGAAAATGTACCAATGTCCATAACATGAAATTTCATCTTAGTAAACGTCCGTTTTGGAGATGTTATTTCAATTTGAATCTTATTTATTAGAGTTCATAATGGCTATAGAATCAGGTGAGAGAAAAGTTTGTTTTGAATCTATGCTAAACTCTATATCGGCCCATTTTCCACCGAAATCCGATGACTACTTTGATTTTAAACAAAGTGTTTCATTTTAAGATTTTTTCCAAACATTTTAAGTGTAGATTGGCGGCACTTAAAAATCTGCCAAATCTGTAGCTGTGGTTAATACGTAAGTACAGAATTTTTCTTCCATACTTTTCTGAATCATATTACTTCAAATATTAGAATATGCAAGAAGTATACATAAACAAATAATTTAATACCATTTAATTTTTCAAAAAAAGTATTTTGACAGCAAATTTATCAAAAAATTATAAACTAAAAAACGTAAAATAAAGAATTCTTAGGATAAAAACGATTTTAAAAATTCCTCATTTTTCAATAAAAACTTTCGTATTGTTTCTTTTTTTTTTAATTCTTATAGTATTTAATCAGACGTATAAAAACCATTTTGTAGAGAACGATCATCAAGTAAGAAAAAAAATTATTTACAAGCAAATTTTTTATTAAAAAAATCATAACACTTACCTGATTTATAAGTCCGGAGAATTCCAAAATGATATGTTCTTTGTTTAAAAACTTTATTCTCAAATAATATATACATAGTTTATCCCTTCATTACTTTTCGGTAACATACCACACATCAAAATTTTATAATTGTAAGATCTCGATATGAATTTTAATATGTAGTTTAAAAACAGAATAGCTGAATTCTAGTTGAAATTCTTTCAAAACTAAAAAACACTTACCAAGAAAACGATAAAAAATTAATTTATAATCAGCACGAAAGATACTTTTTCAAGTAATTCGGATTATTCTTTATGGTTGTTTTTTGAATTATGTAGATACAGAAATATATACTATTCTAAGAAGAATATTCTATAACTATTACAGTTCTGTATGGAATTCATTGGAACACATTTATTCATTGGAATGACGAAAGCAATGTTGATTTCATTTTCACTTGTAATGAATTGAAGACCGAAAAATTATTTTACCGCAATACACACATCTGTAACAGCAAGTGATCATGAAATCATGTTATGTTGTTGGTAATAGAAAGGTAAAAATTATTGAGAAGTTGTTCTTCAAATGCTTGGCGTGTTCTGCTTCAATGTTTGGCATGTTCTGATTAGTTTTTTCAAGAAGTTTTACCTTTTCTTTAGGGAAATTTTGCTTCTTTTTTTATGCTAAGAAAATGACGTCCGTCATTGCCAATGGTTATGTGGGAGTTAATGCACGATATTTACAGTCTCCCGCTAGATGGCGTACTCGAGTGCTGCGATCGCGAATTGACAACAATGGAAAACTGTCATTAGATTTTTATAAATAGTAAGATTATATATAGTAAGAAATTTTTTTTTAAATGTCTTATACTTATTTAAGAACTGAACAATGATTCGCAATCATAACTGAAAAATTACATAAAATTAACCAAAAAATTTAGACACAATAAGCATATCTCTTTAAAATAAATAGTTTTAAATAATATTAAACCTAATGAACGTTTTTTCTATCTTTTCATTTATCTACATCTCAAATATTATCAAATATCATTAGTTATCACCAATGTACCCATCATCAGATATCAATCATCTGTCCATCACTAAAACTTTGTACAAGAATTATCAAGAAAAAACAGCTTTACGTTGTTGGTGACTAATTACTGACAGTTAATCGTGTCTATTATAAATTACTCATTATCGAATAAAAGCATCCCCTAATCTCAATCTGCTGTAATTTACACGTCATCATTACAATATATTGATAATTTTGACTCATTTGAGTACCTTTGCATTTAAAATCAAATGTGGATGGCATTATTGTGATTCTATTTGGAGCGATTATTTTTTATAGCTTTTCTCCTCCTTGAACTCAATGTACAGTGCATAAAAAAAAACAATAATCAGACCAACCTGAATAACTTTTGATCTAATGATCGTATCCTTACGTTCCACTTCTCAATCGTCTGAGGAGATGACTTTAAATATGATAATTAATTAGTTCAGACGATATTTTATATTATTACAGACGATAGCGATTTAAAGCTTGGACCCCTCAATGCTAATTTTACATTTAGCGTATTTCGTCATATCTCAAAAACATTTTAAGCGAATTGAAAAATGTTAGCACACAATTTATAATATTTGTTTATCCAAAATTTACTGACGTGCAATAAATAGGTTTTAGTAAATATTTACTATTTTTATTATTTTAGTTAATAATAGTCAAAAAATCCTTTTGAATAGTAAGGTGCTTTTGCTTACATTATTTTAAGGGATATTATTTCACATGACAAAGTTTCCGCAAAATCGATCGAATTTTAAAGAAGTTAAAATTTGATTTCTCAGGAACTATTCGACCTGACTTATTTCGTATTTCGCCATTTTAAATTACATTCTTCAAAATGTAGTAAAAATTTTACAGCTTACAATTCAAATATTTTTCGACGATTATTAAATCTATATACATACTTCTATATATAAATCTATACATACATACATATAGACTTATAAACCAACCGGCCAAAAGCGATGAAATTCGGCATACCAATAATTCAAGGCACGAGTACTCACTTTCGGCATAACAAACTGTTCAAGCAGGATCAGCAAAAAAGAAAATTGAATTTTTTGATTGGTCAATATTTCAAACATTTTAATCAGTGATGTTTGCTATCTTATAACTCTATTAGATCAAAAAAAAGGTTGCATGTACATTTCATTCATTTTTATTCGCTATGTTTAGATAAATTCAATAAACAACATTAACGGGGAAGCATTCGTGGACTACGTCACGAAATTAAATATTTAAACAATTTTATACCACACGTTTGTTATGATTATAGTTATTCTTTTAAAATGTGTTTCTGTAAAAGTAAATCATTTAAAATAAACATTACTTAAAATAAAAAATATTAGGTATGTATTTAAAAGCAAACTTAATGAAAAATTGGTACTGATTTGCTTGAGAGAAACAGAAACTATCCCAATACTATTGTGAACGACCCATGAATCTTAATTAACTTAGATAATATTGAATTAAGCTTTGTTCTAAAATGCAAAATTAATAGAGAAAAGGTTCGTTTAGACGTTGGGTTTCGTAAAAAATTGCCGATCTAAATTTCTAAAATACAAAAATAACATATATATCTACTAAAGAGCAAAGTTCATGGAAAAAAATATACTTATTCATTTTGTAGATATTATTCGCTATATTGATACTAATGCTTATAATTATGTGATAAAAAGCAAAGTTTATGGAGAAAAGTTTAATTGGAATTTTGTTTAGGGAAAACCGCTATCAGAAGATGCTTAATTAATATCGGTATTTCTATTTCTATTTCGATTTGTTCAGAATTCTATTTGTTTTTTAAAGTTTTGGCTTTAGTAGTTGCCAGCCACCAATAAATGAATTTCGCATTAAACTCAAAGGTTGAAAGATTATACAAAAAGTACCGACTACGCTAATATTGGTTTAAAGAATTATATATATATATATATATATATATATATATATATATATATATATATATATATATATATATATATATATATATATATATATATATATATGTAAATATGGGTGATTCTCACGAAATATGACAATTCGCTGTCCCTTGCCCCAAGATCTAATACTATAATACTAAAAGAAATTTTTTTTAAAAAAATTAATAAATAGCATTGCTGTTAGCATTTTAAAATAACTTTGCACTAGCATTGACTGTTTTGTATAGTTAAAGAATTTAATTGAACTTCAAAATGTCGTTTTCCTGGCATGTCCCAAACAATGTTTCCAATAATAACTAGCTTCAAAACTTCCCATAAATTTTTTCAATATCTAAATTTTTTTTATCTCAACCGGTGTAAGCATTTCTAGAATATACGCTGAGGGTATTATTTACAAAGACTTCGTTTAAATTAATTTTTTCTGCCAATAATTTGCTTGTCCCAAGAAAATCTGTCATTTTCCTGGCTACTTTTATTTAGTGGTTTATAACCAAAAAAAAAAAAAAAAAAAAAAAAAATATATATATATATATATATATATATATATATACGTCGTTGTATCGTCGTAATATTTATACGTCGTTGAACAGTCGACCCAATGTTTTAGGTTTACCAGTACTAATATTCAACTTCGTAGCCTTGTAATTTTGAAACCAATCCAGAAGACAAGGGAACTCTTCGATCAAGTATTGGGTGAAATTTGTATTTTTGGAGGAACTAACCCTCATTTGCGTTACAGGGAGAGGAAAACCAACAAAACCTCCCATGGTTAGTCTAACAGCAGGAGAACACTAACCCATGATTCGTCTACCACTGAGGATATTTTACATCAATGCCGGTGCAATCCGAATGCGAGATTCGGTCATTACTCCAAGCAATGACTACGGAGAAAATTACTTGATAGTGGTACATTTGAACTAACATGAGTTGGCCACGATCAATGTCAACAAGTGATGATAAATACAGTTAATCTCTATTCTGATGAGACAAAAACTTGTTTTTCGTCCTATAATAAAATAAAGCTAAGGTATCAAATAATAATGAATAAAAAAAATAAAGAAAAACCTCACACGGTTAGCCCGATGGCAAGGGGACACTAACCCATGATCCATCTATTTTATGTCAGTATTGTGGTTGATGCGAACCGGAAGCAAAATTCGAATAGAGCAGTCTTCGCTGTCATTCGAAATTCAAACTCTGCATCGATTGGGGCCAAAAAAAAAATTTCATTGTAAAACAGTTAATGAGATCAGACACCGATTTAAATAACTTTATTTTAAAATGCAACGTCGAATTACATTATTCTAATAATAATAAAAACAATCCTTAAACTCTTAAATTAAAAAACAAAGAAAATCAAAAACGTAATAACTGTATTCCTTTCAATTTGGGATGCAAAAATTTTTATAGGAAAACAATATCTTTAATAAAAGACAATACCTTCATGACTAAATTAGTTTTATGCTGATGACAACGAAGCCAATAAGAAAATGAATGTGGGAAAACTGGATCCTATCATGTGATTTTAATGTGAGTGCCAATAAAAATGCACCGATAACAACTGCGATACCGTCATTAGATTTTTATATATAGTTAGATACTGCCAGTAATTTCAGGTACACATACGTGAACCTCATATTTTAACTAAGTAAATGAATTTAAATATTTCAAATGCTAAATTGCACCTAAACTAGGAACAAACAGGCATATACTGTTATATTAAGGACTATTTAAATACAATGGATGAACAGAATTCATAATTATTTTTAAAAAAATGAATTTTAAAAAAATTACTAATTTACTAAGTTTTGTCTGATTACAATGCAATACTTAATTAAATCTCAGTTTCAAAACTATTTTAACAATGCAAACCACGCAAAATAAATAATTATTTCTAAAAATCGAACATTACTTATGAAAAAAATATAAATATTTCTTGGTAATAAAATTTAAAAATAAAGGGAAAAACACGAAAAGTTAAAATTATTAAATGCATCTATGCACCTTATTATAAAACAATAATTAAAATACCCATAAAAATATTTCTAAATAGATATAAAATTACTATAAGATTTCACTTGACTACTATGCTGTCATAAATTTTGCTTTACAAAACAAGGATATGCTCTTGACTGTATTGTTTTTAAGTATTAAGTTAATATAAATTTAAAAGCTTCATACAGACCTTAGAACTACTAAGTCTAAAGAAAAAATATTATTTTCATAATAACTAAAATAAATAATTCTTTAAAATTGCTGATGTTTTAGCGTCATTTTTCGAAAATCACTTCTGTTTATGTGGAATTTTACCCAAATAACTTAAATCGCTTATGCGCTGCGATAAACTCAAAAAACACGTATTTTAGACTAAGAACAGGTGTAAATATGAAAATACACATTCTTTTCAGCAGAATTTTTTGAAAATACACACAAGCACAACTCATAATTCAACTTGAAGGTAATCTTCGTTTAAGCAAACTGAAGCATTTTCATTAGCAATCAAAACTTTAAACCCACTTACTTATCTCAAAACATGAGTTGTGTCGCAGCCCATGAGCGAAATGTCCTGCGGAATCCTCAGAAAGCTTAAACGAATGTTTCAGTGAGGGTAAAATTAAAAATTTTTCTTACAGCGTGATTTTAACACTAAGAAGGAGTATTTCTCAAACAAAATAAATTAATAAAATACAAAGCGCTAAAAACTAATGTTTCTCAAGTAAAATAAATTGAAAATCGTTGCATTTTAATTTGCATTAATATGTGAAAGCAGCTTAAATAAAATTGGGTCTACTATAGCCTACGTCACAGGTCGTGTTATTCCGACTAAATTTAACCAGTAAACGACATTTTCTGCGAGCCTGACTTCTCGCAACAAATAAACTTTAAACGAAGTGTGTTGTTATAAGTCGCTGGTTGGAATTGTATAAGTATAGTTCTTTTTTAAATAATTTATTTTATTTTTTTCTCTAAGTTTATGTATTTAGTAAACATATTCAAAACTCAGCTCATTAATTGAACTAAAAAGTAAATGTTAAAAAGGAATGTAAACTATAAACCTAGTAAAATTTTCGCAGTGGAAGTAGTTGTGTTTTTTTTTTTTTTTTTTTTTTCATATTATACCCAATTTATATTTTCACAATAGTATAAGTTTTTTTAGTTTTTTTATAACAAAAACCTTTGACTTGAAAAAAAATTCTAAACTTATTTAAAACCAGAAGAAGATGTTTCATAATTAGCAGCAATTTAAATTTATTTAACACACAAAAAGTTAAATTTTGTCTATCAGTGTTATTTTTATTTTTATCTCTATTATGATTGTGAATCATTTAGAATAAAACGATTTTTTTTTCAAACGATCCTTGAATAAGAAATCTAGTTCCGTGTGAAATAAGCGTGCCAAATGACTAACTTTGAAGCCAATTCTCGACATTGATTCCCATACACCGTCCCACTTTGTCCACTAAACGACATATTTACTCCCAAATGGGCGTTCGTATCGCAAACTGCGAAAACACTATTGGGTGCTGCCAACATTGAATTCCGTAATTACACAAACCATTTGTCACAAACATACTTTTCCTCGAATGGTGAAAGGCGTTCAAAATAATCGTCTGCTTAGAACGAGGTTGCGTCATTTAAGTAGTGTTGCCAAAAGTGGGAAGAATAATATGGAGGAAAAAATAATAAATGGCTTACAAAACGCGAATAAGTGATTGCTGTCCAATAGAGTTATACTATTTCGAACGCCTCTACATCTTTAGGTTGCGACAATATTTATTTGGAGTTTTATTTTCCATGCCTTTTCGTGAAAGTGGAGAACATTAATAAATAACTCAAAATAAAGCAGACTTAAATTTTCTCGGAAATAAGGAACAATTTAAAGAAAAATTCGAAAAATATTTTAGTGATTCAAATTAGCTTACTTGAATATTAATTATGTTTTTCATAACGTATAAAGTCTTCTTAGTACTTAACTTAACCCACTGAAACATTATTCGTAAGTTTTCAATTATATATTGTAAAACCGAAACTCGATGTCAAAAATTAGTGAAACAGTTCCTGCTACAAAGTGTTTTTTTTTTTTTTTTTCTGATAACGTCCGAAAATTTTTTAAAAATCCATATATAAATGCAAAACAACATATTATCGAAACTAATTTTTTAAGATTCAAAGAAAAAATTCTTACATTTGTGTTTAATAAAATCTTTGAAGCATTCTAGTTAGTTAATTAATAAAGAAATTAAAGAAATATATCACTTTTCTTTTAGACATTGCAAAATATCCCTTTTAAATTATGTTTGGAAATAAAACTGTAGGATTGTGAGGTGTCTTATTTTATTTTATAACCGATGTTGAACAGCTGGCCTTCTTTTAGATTTATGGTCTCAATGTCCTCCTCAACCTAGTAATTTTGAATCCAATCCAGAAGTCAAGGGATCGCCTGGATCAAGCATTTTGATGGAACTAACCCCCTTTTGCGTTACATGGAAAGAAAACCACGAAACTCTGCCACGGTAAGCCAGACATCTGGGGGATTCTAACCCATGATCCATCTGTCATTAATTATATTTTACATCAGCACTGGTGCAAGCTTCGTGTCGACCAGCCACCACAAGGATTCGAGCCAGCGTCACCCCCATTGGGAATCAAGCGCACTGTTGCCTGAGCCACCGTATAAACACTCTAAAACAATACGCATCCTATTTCTAATGTGTCTCAATTTTATCAGGTCTCTACCCTCCGTACACTTCGTTCTACAAGATTGCCTCTCGATATTTCCTTTTTATTGTAAATAAAGAGATAATTACATCAAAATTAAAAACTATCCGATTGCCAGATACCAAAATTTTACAATTGTATTTATAAAGATACTGTTTCCGATTCCATTGGCATAAAATTAAAACTTTATAATTTTGCATGGTTGTTAGTATCTATTAACTTGTATTCTTAATTCTCATTTAAATTTTAGTTTCTATATCTACTCGATAAATATTTTTCACCTAAGTGATTATTTAGCAATGGTACGAAAAATTTATTCTTAATAGTGTTATAGAATTTAAAATGATTATTTTGTATTTGCAATTTCAATTGCATGTGTTTTAGATAAAATTTATTATAAACGTGATATAAAACTTTCTTTAGTGTTCATTAATAGTATAGAAGTATCCAAATAAATGTAACATAAAATGTTGCGTAGTAACGTAAGATCAAACGATTATTTAAGGCCATAATAATAGGCAATACTTTAAGTTTTAAACCTTTAATTTAATCGAAATTGAAAGCGTGGATGGAAAGTAAATTTTAAATATTCCGGGTAAACACAGATTAGATAAGAGATTGATAAACAATTTGCAAGTAAAAACTTATAGTAATGCAAATGACGTTCTAAAATATATGGATATTCTTTGTTCATTACTGATCATATCATGTGATTTTTCAATCCAATGAGAACGCCCGAAATGGAAAAACGATATTCTTTTATGAATAATAAATAAATGAATAAAGTCATAAAAAATTATGCAAAATGCACTGAATACAATGCGTAGCAATCAAATTTCAAATTTTGTAGAACTTGTATGTTGCAATATAATAATGTTAAATGGACTATTGCATTATTTTGCGATCGTATTACATTTGGATATAACATCATTTTATAGTTAATAACATAACCACTAAAAACAGTAAAAAGTACTTAGAAAATATTTAGAAAATAAATAGGAGCAAAAATTCACGCTACAAAGCGCTAAAAATTTTAACAAAATATGCTTGCGTGCAATGTGTAATAATTAACTTTCAAATTTTATAGAACTTACATGTAGCTGTCATAAAATAATTCTTTTTTTTAAATGTGTGCTTAAAATTTTTTTAAAAACTTTTTTCTACGCAAATTTTTAACTAAAAAACTTTCAGTTAAAATTTCAAAACTTTTTCTGCACAAAAAAAAAATTTCAAAATTAGGAGAGAAAAAATCCATTACTCATCGAGTTGTTTGCTCGTAAAATAATACTCTCTTTTCTGTCACTGATCTCATACGGTAATTTTTAATCAATGGAAGTGACGTAGGGTGGGTATCTCTATCCTGATTAGTCGTTGGAAACGTTGCATTTATTTACGTTAGCAACGATTCATTCCATTCTATTTCGAGTAAGCAGAGCTCGTCAAATATTATTTCCATTAAGTGACATAGTCTATATTCTTACACAAAAATTTTTTCACAAATATTCTATCCGAGAGATTTCAAATCTTTCACTTTATATTTCCAACTCAACTCAAAGGCAAACAAAGCCAAGTAGATTAAAAACAAACTAATTATGCATCAATGTTGCCAGGTACACAAAATAAAAATGTATCACGGTTACAATAAAATGCATAAAAAAATAATTAGTAAAAGACGTAGATGAGAAAGAATTATATTTCACCAAATTCAATGTGCAATACCGCCCTGTATTTAATTAACTTCACTTTAATTAACATTTTAACTTATGTGGAGAAACTTTGCTCAACTTTAATACGCCATTTTACTTACAAACGATCAGCTGGCACTGACGTCATAGGTCACCTGTGTGTGTATATGTGGTATTTTTCTTCTTGAAGTGCAAGTACCCAATTAAAGATATTGCGGTACATTTATTATGACCAGCTTATTCTGCATCAGTAAATGATTCATAAAGTGTTAATTCATTTCTATCAAATATGAATATGTTACCGTGATTGACCAAAATTATGAGAATGTCTCCGGTGAATATCAACCATCATACGTGAATGTTCGAAAGATATGTTACATCCTATTTGATTTCTTTGTTGATATTATTATATTTATTCGATATCTGTTAAAGATAGATTTGAAGAAACATCAGTGTTCGGAGCACTGATTAAATGTATACCGGCATTTCACTTTAAAAAGAAATCAGTGTAGGGTATAAGTGTAAGAGTTAATTCATTTCTATCAAATATGAATATGTTACCGTGATTGACCAAAATTATGAGAATGTCTCCGGTGAATATCAACCATCATACGTGAATGTTCGAAAGATATGTTACATCCTATTTGATTTCTTTGTTGATATTATTATATTTATTCGATATCTGTTAAAGATAGATTTGAAGAAACATCAGTGTTCGGAGCACTGATTAAATGTATACCGGCATTTCACTTTAAAAAGAAATCAGTGTAGGGTATAAGTGTAAGAGTTAATTCATTTCTATCAAATATGAATATGTTACCGTGATTGACCAAAATTATGAGAATGTCTCCGGTGAATATCAACCATCATACGTGAATGTTCGAAAGATGTTTTACATCCTATTTGATTTCTTTGTTGATATTATTATATTTATTCGATGTCTGTTAAAGATAGATTTGAAGAAACATCAGAGTTCGGAGCACTGATTAAATGTATACCGGCATTTCACTTTAAAAAGAAATCAGTGTAGGGTATAAGTGTAAGAGTTAATTCATTTCTATCAAATATGAATATGTTACCGTGATTGACCAAAATTATGAGAATGTCTCCGGTGAATATCAACCATCATACGTGAATGTTCGAAAGATATGTTACATCCTATTTGATTTCTTTGTTGATATTATTATATTTATTCGATATCTGTTAAAGATAGATTTGAAGAAACATCAGTGTTCGGAGCACCGATTAAATGTATACCGGCATTTCACTTTAAAAAGAAATCAGTGTAGGGTATAAGTGTAAGAGTTAATTCATTTCTATCAAATATGAATATGTTACCGTGATTGACCAAAATTATGAGAATGTCTCCGGTGAATATCAACCATCATACGTGAATGTTCGAAAGATATGTTACATCCTATTTGATTTCTTTGTTGATATTATTATATTTATTCGATATCTGTTAAAGATAGATTTGAAGAAACATCAGTGTTCGGAGCACTGATTAAATGTATACCGGCATTTCACTTTAAAAAGAAATCAGTGTAGGGTATAAGTGTAAGAGTTAATTCATTTCTATCAAATATGAATATGTTACCGTGATTGACCAAAATTATGAGAATGTCTCCGGTGAATATCAACCATCATACGTGAATGTTCGAAAGATATGTTACATCCTATTTGATTTCTTTGTTGATATTATTATATTTATTCGATATCTGTTAAAGATAGATTTGAAGAAACATCAGTGTTCGGAGCACTGATTAAATGTATACCGGCATTTCACTTTAAAAAGAAATCAGTGTAGGGTATACTGGGCAAATGTGTACCTGGCAGTGCCATAAAAAAAACATTGATGTAAGGTATACCGGGCAATGGCACATAGTTAGACCTAGTATATATTTCGGACATTTAACCAAAACGACTGTGTGATTATCTACATTCATCGGTGGAAGTCAACAACCACCCATTTCGGTTAGTAATAAATATATAATATTTCCATACTTTAATGTCAGATATGGACAACTATAAAATAACATTCAAAAGCTAAAATGCTTTTATTTCTATAGAGCATTCATTTCATGTGGAATGATGCCATTCCTCAAAGAACGACTGATATTTACGAGTGTAGCTTCATTGAAAAGAAAAATTTTCCTCTTTGTGAAAAGCTGTAACTGACATAAATACTTTTAACTATAACAAAACTGCACGTAATATTAACTATAAATAACACACTATTTTTACGTAATATTTTAATAATAGAGGTTTCGCATGTCATACGATATATTCACTATATTGATATATTTTGACCAAAATTTCTTTTTATAAAATTATTGAAATTCATTTCTTTAATATGACATCTAAGTAGTTACCTAAAACTTAATAAATGCACATTTAAAAAAAATTCTGCAGAATGTTCTACCTTTTGTTGCAAAGATCCTGTGTTGAAGACTAAAAATTAAAAAAATCATAGCAGGCTGGGATTTTCTCTAATTATTGTAATTTATTTACTATAAGTAAAGGTCAACTGATTTCAATGCAGAAATTATAAACGGTGAAATTTTAAAAAGATACAAAATTTAATCCGTTCTTCTTTGTATTAAACGATTCAAACTTTAAGATAGAAGCTTATATTTTTATTCAATACAATAGACCTTCCTTTAAATAGAATGCTAACTACAATATTTATTAAAATTAATAAAATTCATTAAAAAATTACTTCGATTTGAATAAAAATTATACAACTTGTCGGAATAATGATATAGTAGAAAGATTCATTTCGTTCTAAATAATTAAAAATTACATTATTTTATTAAACAAAATGGCATAGATTTAAATTAAACATAATGATCTAAAATGAAATGTGATTTATAAAATGTCAATCGATTTAAATAAAAGTTTTAAGAAATTGTAAGAATTGAAATATCAAAATGGAATGAATCGTCGTTCTATAATACCCAATTCTGCTGAGAATATTCAAGAGTAAAAAAAAGAGTAAATTTTGATCCCTCTCTTAAATTAACTGAGCTTTTAAATAATCTCTTTAACAGAGAAACAAATTTTATCACTGTTAGATAAGAGTTGTAACTGATAAAAGAGTCTGATAAAAGCGGCGAGATGTAGTCGCGTTTTAGCGCTCTATCATTAGAGTAATGGTATTTCCTTGAACGAATAGTCCATTCCATTGTTAATTTATTTAAAATCTCTTTATTAGAAATACATAAAATTATAGTAAAATAAAGAAGCTGCTTTAAGATTAGAGCCATATCAAAACTCACTGAGAAAAAACATTCATTCAGAAATTTGCTTAATAACCACAAAAGTGTTCTATAGATGCCTATATCGAAAAAGTGCCTATTTGTTTTTTCAAAGGGGAGATTTCTTTCTGTTATTTACAGACTTAATAATAACACCGGCCGTTGACATTAGATAAAAAAAAATAATTATATATATTATTAATATATGTTATAGTACTATCTTATTTAATAATAATAAAATAAATCTTAATGATGAAACATATTTTCCACTTTTTCCGTTTCGGTAAAAAGAAACTGTCCTTTTTATAGGACGCTGGACACTATTGGGTTTTGATTACTCACTCGTTTCATATTTCAGTTTTCAGTGATTCGCTTCCAACGCGGAAAGTATTTTCATCAGTTTATTAATTATCTTCAAAAAAGAAAAAAAAAAAAAAAAACATTACAAATTCTGCTCACTATACTCTTGTAAGCCACAGTCGATGTAATTACTTTTTTTACAAACTCGGGAAACTCGTTCGTTTGCAAATTTGATTTTCATCTTTAAATAATAATAATTATAATAATACTTTTTGAAGCATCGTCGGAAACAATTTTTGTTTCCTTATTTTAGAAAATTATGTCATTCCAATTAATAAAGTTAATTTAGTTAGTTCCACCCGCTGAAGAAAGTTTGATTTGATTAACATTTTCTATCCTTATTAACTTCTGAAATATCGATATAATATTTAGAATTTGTATTTTATATTTTTGGACAGGTAATCTTTTCTCCATTAAAAATCTTTTCTAATTTATTTAACGCTCAATTTATTATGAATAGGGAGATTTCGCAAATTAGCGTTAGCTTACGTACCCTCCCGTAAGTAAGATTTAAAGTAACTGCGCATGCGTCAAATTTGGTTAAATTCGCATGCGCCCTTGAAAAAATTTCAATCTTACGTAAGGGAAAATAAGAGATTTTGCCAAAAATCCGTAAGTTAAAAACGCTAACGTAGTGGAATATCATTTTAACTTTGACCTCAAAATCAAAATAAACATTTACAATCTACGTAGAACTGTGGCATACAATAATTCCAGATGCTTTGCACGTAAAACTGCGGTTGTGTGAGCAAAAATATTCGGTAGATTTTGATGAATTCGGCGATAAAGAATGAAGCTTATTAAAAAGACTTGTGGCCAAAGAATGAAGAAATTTAGTTTCTGCAGGAGGTCCACAAATAACAACTACTTACAGTAGTTTGCTTTTAACTATACGGGTAAGTTATACAGTACGATTCATTTCTAAATTCCATCAATACATTTTTTTAAAATTCACATTCCATGTCCATTTGTTTAGTTTGAAGGTTGGCTTTAAAAGTTAACAACAATTAACAGCTATAAACATCGTCCTTGTAGCTTTGTCTTTGTAGCGTTAATTACGTCAACATGACGTATACATAACATCTAAACAACATGCATCTAAACAATAGCAGCAAGATACTTAGCATCTAAAATGAACAAGATCACGCGCAATTGCTTCAAATCTACGAAACAGGAGCGTACGAAAGCTAACGTAACAGTGTGAAATCTTCTTATTTTCACCATTTCCCTTTCTTTTAATAAAACATATGCAATAAATACGCATAAATTAATTTAAAGATGTCAGACAGACGTGCTAAGTTCAGTTGAAGTTGAAGTTTCCAGTCAATAAAATTGATATCATAAAAAATAAAAAATAAAAAATGCCCGCCGGTCTGAAAACACGCCGGTTAGTGGAATCAGGCTAGAATTGATATTAAAAAAAATTAAATTGCATTTAAAATTCCAATAGGGTGCTATTAACAAAACTACTTCTTGAATGAATGAAATTTATCGAAACTGAAATTGTAACCTTAGCCGGAGATGCTCAGCGGCAATGCTTTGCATGTATTTTCTGAGAAATTGTCCGTTCTTAGGTAACACGATGTTCTTTTACATCTACATTATTAGTCGGTGCCTCAGAAGAGAGAGACTTCCGAATCAGGTTAGAATTTCCAGCGATGGCTGTGTGGCGTAACTACCACTACAAATATTAAATACCAATTCACTAGTATATAAGACATGTTAACTTGATTTTATCTCGAGGTACCTTTTGATAGATGAAGGTTGACATTGTCTTTAAAATAAATCCCCTCAATGGTGACCTGCGGACGTGATATGAACTCGCCAACATGATGACTGGTCCACATTAAACTGTTGATTTGCTTAATATATAGGCTAAAAAAAAAAACAAAAAAAAAGAATCCGCTGAAGTAAATAAAGTCTCCCGTTAAATAAACAATATTGAAGAAACAAAATGAGCGAAATGCTATAAAAAATATGAAGAAAAAAATATAATGAGTAAACATTGATATAAATAAAATAAACAGCATAAATCAACTAGTGGTATTCGTTCATCGAATTCTATCATAGATAAAATTCTGTAAGGGGAGTAATGTGGCGTAACTACCACTACAAATATTAAATACCAATTCACTAGTATATAAGACATGTTAACTTGATTCTATCATGAGGTACCTTTTGATAGATGAAGGTTGACATCGAATCGGTTCGAATTCCGCACCCAACTCGCATTGACCCTATACTGCCGTAAAATATCCTCTTGGATAAACGGATATTGAGTTAGAGCCCCCTTGCCACACGGCTGACCGTGGGAGGTTTTCGTAGTTTTCCTCATAATGGTTAGTTTCATCAAAAAGTCTTTCATGATGGCTAGTTTGTATCAATGCTGGATCCAGGAATTCCCTTGTCTTCTGAATAGGTTTCAAAATTACAAGTCTACAGAGTTGAACATAGGTAGTCGTAAACCCAAAATTGGGTCAGCTGTTCAACAGTGGTTATAAAATAAAATTATTATTAGCAGTGGTTACTCAGGGGAAAGAGGTGACCCGGGCTTAAAACTCAGTCGGACGATACGAATTCCGCACCCGGCTCGCACCGATCACAGTGGTGATGTAAAATATCCTCATGGGTAGAACACTAACGGCTTAGAGTTGCCTCCCCTGACAGTCAGGCTAACCGTGAGAGGTTTTCTGTCTGTGTCACGCAAATGCGGGTTAGTTTCATCAAAAAGTACAATTTCTGCCAATACTTGATCCAGGAGTTGTGTACAAAATTACAAGTTAAACATTGATAGTCGTCAACTCAAAATTGGGTCGGTTGTTCAACGACGGTTATAAAATAAGAATAAAATGACTCATTATTTTCCTTGGGAGAAAGGGTTTGGGATTTATCAGAATTTATGTACATGTGAGTGCAGAATTTAAGTGCAGGATTTAGGTGGAAAGAAAATAAGAAATTTCTAATGATTGCTGGTACAAATGGTGTACCAAAATAAAGCATAATCAGATTCGTATCCAAAAGATCACTTTTATTAGCATTCAGGAATCAAAAACGATTTAAATTTGCTTTGCGTAACTATAAGCTTATTAAATTTGAATTAAAATAATTTATTTTACTTTAATTAAGATTTTTCCTTTCATTAATATTTCTCCTTTAAAATTGAATCCAATTCATTTACATAAATTTTCTTGAAAGAATCTTATTGCTTAATTGTACTCGGTGAAAAAATCAGAGAAAATACTATTCTAACGCAAAGTAGATACCGAGGGATTTAATCAAAAACTTCAGTTACCATAAAATGAACGACACTGTATTTAGAAACATAAACTTTCGCTCTGGGCGTTTATGTGAGAACCTTCCTAAATCGATTATCAAAAACTTTTTTTTTATTATTATCCTATGTATTTTTAGCATAGTTAAAAAGAAAATCATTTAAATACTTTCAGAATATCAGTTTCTTTTAGAATGCTTAAAAAAACAATTTTTTTCTTGTAATGTACATAAAAAAAATCATAATTTGGGAAAACTCTTGCCGATGAAGTTATCAGAAATATTTTGTCTAAAGATAGTTCGAGACATAAAATTTAAAAATTAATAATTTAAAAAATAGAAAAGAAAAATGTATAGCAAGAAAAGAGGAAGGAAGAAAAAAGAAGTTTTTACATAACAGTAAAATAGATCTCGTGTAAAGTTGGTTTTAATGCTGAAAGAAAGAAAGAAAAATAAATGAACATTAACGAAACGTATTTAACGTTTTGAATAAAAAATGTATTATAAAATAGCGACTTGGACGCGAAGAAATTTCTCTGAGCACCAAAACAACAATACATCACAATTGACTAAACTTAGTTTTTAATTTATCTTAAGACTTGTGAAATAAATGAAAGAATATCATAAAATGTCAAAGTCGAAATAAAATCTGAAAAGACAAAAATTAAATAATAAGAAAATTAAACTTATTTAGTTTTATTTCATACATTTAAATTTTCAATTACATTCGATTTTTGAGCGGATTATGATATTTATGCTCTATTTATTCTAAATACCTACAAGTATAAAATTAGCCCTATAGGAATCAACAGAATAAAAAAAATAATAAATTATTTAAAAATTACTTCTTTTTTTTTTTTTTTTTTTTTTTTTTTTTTTTTTTTTTTTACCTTAAGAGCATTTGAATTCGAAAGTTTGCTGCTGCCATCTATAGATGATATAGTAAACTATCTGCTGACCTCATATTTATCCCAATTTTTTTTTTTTTTTAACCTAAGATAAACAATATCAAAATATCATTTTTTTTCTGGTCTGTATTTATCTAAATTATAAAATATTCAGAAATATCAGGCTTGAATGCGTTTAGTAATGAGTCATAAATCTTTGTTCGTCCTAAGTCAAAGTGAATCTGAACAAGACGGCCGGCAAAACTTTTAAGGGGAGATAGTGCACATCATAAGGATTAAGAATAGCATTGGAAACCATGACTGGAAACATCATCGTACGAGGGGAGCTTCCCTATTGTGAGCTGTTTCTTCGTGCACCTTCCATAAAATGAAATGCTTATTAAAAGATTTTATTTAAAAAATTTATAGAAATATCAAAACAATAAAAAAATCTTTAGAATGTGTAATATAAACATCTATGTGTAATTTCAATGAGCATTATGTTTTTACAATTAAAGATATATAAGCTCAGAATGTGCCGTTACTCTTAATAAGCTTCATGATTTTTTTTTTTTTTTTTTTTTTTTTTTTTTTTACGTAAATGAGACGAAAGTTCGGCAAAACTTCCGGGCCCATGGGATTCGAAAACTTTCGAACAATAATCCTGTTTTTTGCACAAAAATCACGCTATTGCTATGGAAAAAAAATTATTATTATTTTTACATATTATCTTATTTTATAACCGTCGTTGAATAGCCGTCTAAAGTATTGGGAAAAATTTTGCTTTTGTGGGGGATATTTTGATGGTTTCCGTTTGTGTTACATGGTGTGGAAAACAACGGAAACCTCGGTTTAACCCCAAAGGGGCTCTAACCCATGATCCGTCTACCAATGAGGATATTTTACATCATTAGGATATTTACATCCGTCTACCAATGAGGATATTTTACATTTTAAGGTGCGTCTGCGCTGAAATTCTAATCATCTCACCTCCGCTAATGCATGTTGTAAATTTCATGTTATTTGCATGCTTCCTTCAGGGTGTTTCATTTACGGTGGCCAGCAGTGTAACTTTTGATCTAATGATCGGATTATCACGTTCTAAGACTCAATCTTAATGGTTCGAAGGGGTGACCTCAAATTATGATCAAGGAGTGACCACCTTTGCCTCTTAATAAAATTCTATTGATTAAATTTCATAATAAAAAGTTTAGAGCACTTTCATATCCAATATCAATAAAATATTTGATCATACTAGTGAGACAGAAAAATAAGAGGATAAAAAAAATATATATATCTACAGTATTTTCTTTTGGCCTTCACGACTTTTTGTTTTTCGTTGAAGAGAAAGAAAAAATATCATTGCACTTCATGAATATTCATGATTAAGATTCACGCACATTCACTTTTGTTTTCTTTTTTCATTTGCCAAATTTTTCTCCCACTTTCATGAGAAAGGAGCTTTTAAGAAAGAAGCAAAAAGCTTCTCTCTAAATTTAATATAAATCGCGCACATTCACTTTTGTTTTCACAATTTGAGCACTACGGAATTGTAGGGTCATCGGTCATTTCCAGATTGGACACTGTAGGGTCATCTCGATCAACACTATGGGTTTCAGAGAGGCATGTGACGAGCTCGAGCCAACGTCAGCATTCTCACAGCGATGAAGGTACGGGTAGTTAAAGATGGAGTGGTGAAAACAGACCTTCTTTCATTCGTTTTTCACCGCGGACTAGGCACTTCTTTCTTTCGTCCTTCGTCCCCCGGGATGAGGTTTTATCAACGTTGTAGTCAGCCGGAAAATTATAACAATGGTTTCCTCAGCAAGTAATCATCCTGGCGTCTTATAATAACAGAGCTTCATCCCTGTTATCAGTGGTGTATTTAGCTTTAAAAATGCAGTCGTAAGCCATGTTACACACAAAAAATCTTTATTAATGGTAGTAGGCTGGTATCGATAACAGTCCACATCCGCTCTCCACAAGGGAGAGGGTGGACAAGACTTCGGACAATTCTGGAACAAATTACCAGGATCACAACATGATGAAAAAGCCATGCGAAAAGCATTGCTCTCGCTTTTATACTAACACAGATTTGAGTAAACAGGCACAGTCGTTGACATTCTTGTATCCTTACGCATTAAGGAAAATCATTTCATGCTTCCTTATATGGAAGTGAAAGGGGGAGAGATTCTAAAAATAACTCAGTCGTATGTTATTAGCCTTGACTTCCCAAAATAGAATCTCTCTACGCTTATTCTTTAACAAAGACATTTTATGAAATCGAAAGAGATTTAATTATTTTATTAATACAAAAGTATTAATTTTTGTATTACATATATATATATATATATATATATATATCTGTGGTGCCGCTGTAAGCTGATCTAGCTGGAAATCCAATCAGAGCTGCAAGTTAGACCCCGTGCGAATTTCCCTAAGACACGAGAGCGCATTTAGAGAGACACGAGAGCGCGTTTTGGAACTAACCAAAAAAGAGACGCATATGAATTCCAAAGAGGAGTAGCAATGATTTTCTTTTAACATGACAAAGACGAACTCGTTTATTTTGTATTATTTATGTGTTTGTTTATCGTCCATCTTTATGTAAATTTAGCGTTCAATATATGTTTTGTTTAAAGTACGACCACTCATGCCGTCCCCTCATATATATATATATATATATATATATATATATATATATATATATATATATATATATATATATATATATATATATATATATATATATATATTAAAAAAACTGAATCTAAGAGTAACCCCTTCAGACTAACATACAGGCCCGCGCGCTTTGGTTCCTAAAAATCGTGAAACTGCGACAAAATCCGAACATTAAGAATGATCCTGTTTTATTAATATATTTAATGACTCTATATATTTAATGACTCTATATATATACAATGACTCTACTCTAATATATTTGGTCGAAAGCTCATTCTCTACATTGGTGACGTCGAAATTGCTTCTCAGTCTCATTTACACACATCGAATCCTGCACACACTCAACTGCTAAGAGCAACACAAGAGAGACCACACACACAACCCTGAACTTAATACAGCTCTCACGACAAATGCTCAAAACACTCGGATAGTACAGCTCTCACCTCAAGCGCTCAAAATCCAGTGAACTTAATACAGCTCTGCCGTTCTTTCGCAAATACTTTGAATAATGGCAGCCGTTCATAAAATTCAGGTTTGGGAATATTGGGGCGTAACTACCAATACAATTATTAAAATTCAATTCACTAGTATATAAGACATGTTAACTCGATTCAATCTTGAGGTACCTTTTGATAGGTCGAGATTGACATTGTTGATTTCTACTTTCCCCACAAATTAAAAAAAAAATTAATAAAAATTTTTAACGTTTTATTGCTAGTTTAAAATCTTTATAATTGAAAATTTTACTCTTCTTCTGCTGGGTAGGTAAATACTTTATTAACATCGCACTAAAGCTGCTCAATGGGGTATTGGCGACGGTCTGAGAAACATCCCTGAAGATGATCCCTTCACATGCCATCCATCAGAATTTTAATCCTTGCGGATGGGTTGGTAGCTTGACGACCTGCACGTAAAGTCGTGCCCTTTACGGTGGAACAGCTTAACGAAGATCTATACCGCGCACTCTCGGTCCCTACGCCGGCTGACCAGATATGACCGAGGGATGCCTTATATTGGTCTTCTACTGGGAACCGTGTCTTTACTCTAAGTCCACTGCATAACAATTTGTTCTTTTAGAAGCCATACAATTATACAAATTATAATCTTGTTGGATTTTTTTTTTTTTTTTTTTTGGCGAAAATAGTTTTTCTATAATAAGAATAAAAAAACAGCAGGAAATAAGAAAATATTTTTTTCGCATGTAATTATTACATCTTAATTCATATGTCCGACAGGCGTTACCTTAGTGTAGACATTCATTAAACTACATTAAAAATAATGCAATTTCGATACAACCCCTTAGAGATATTTTCCACAATTCAATTCAGCCTATTACTTTGTATGTCACAGAGTATCATTAAACAGGCTGAATAAAAATAAAGAGCTTGAATGGGGCAAATGTCACTTTCATTAACAGGATAATGAATTGAAAAGATAACATGAAGTGGACGATCTTTCCATTTCATAAAAGCTATCTGGGTTTTTAATAGCCTGATTTTCTAAAGGATCTGTCAGTTCATTAATTTTTGCTACATGAAGGGATATTTTAAATGTTTATTCGTGTCTTAAAAGGTTTTTCTTTCTTTCTTTTATTTCTTTATTTACTTTCTCTTAATTTATTCAATTTTTAAGATCCTTAATACTGAAACAAGATGTGAAACAATGTTTGGGTGTTAAATAACTTCTTATTAAGATTGTGGTTAATTAATTTAAAACTAATGTTTAACTGAATTTGATGCTTAAATTTTAACTAGTTTAGCTAACGTTTACCTTTAAATGTCATTTAATTTACATATCATGAAATTTTTAAGTTTTATTTCATTTAAATTATTTTTTATTAAAATCTTAACATTTGATAATTTATTTAACAAAAATATAATCATTGCTTTATTGATTTGTTATTAATACATAAACTCCTAATTTTAACTACAATTTAAATTTTCAATTTTAATTATTTACTTCACGGTTCAATTCTTAATTAAATTCTTAACCAATTTTTTAGTTAATGTATCATAAAAATTTTTCCAGTTAATAATATGCTACGGAAATTTGATCGTTGCTTATAATAATTCTTTTATTAAAAATTCCACATTTATTAAATTATTTATTGAAATTATAATTGCTTATAACTTCAGAACAATATTACATTTAATAATAAAATTAATATTTTGTAAGGAATTAGTTAAATAAAAAAATTTTATTACTTCTATTTAATGAACCAAAATAAACTTTAAAATCTACTGGCTTTTATAAGTATACTTATTGCTCTTAAAAGTATTTTAATAAAAGCTATAATTAAAAATTATATATAGTATAACTATAATTAAATACTGGCTCCTATTAGTGGAGTGGTTTGGTATAAATGTATAATAATTGCACACTTTGTGATAAAAACAATATTAAGATATTTAGGCACTTTATCTTAAATCTCTGAAAAAAGAGGCGAAGGCGTGGATTTAAAAAGAAGAATTGACTTAAATATTACAATCTGGACAAGTGAGATATTGTTTCCGATGCATTTATTACGAATAAAACTCATGGCGATAGGACAAATAGTTTAGAATTTATTTAGGTTTTATATAAAGTGCAATTTTGTAGTTAAACCTATTTACACATCTTATGTTGATATCTCAGCAAATAAGGACACTATTCCTTTTACTGTGCTCATTCGAATGAAACCAATTTGAAGTCGATAGTATTATTACTTTAAATGTTATTAAGGTTGTTTAGTATAAAAATGCGGTTTCGAACGTATAACGAATTAGACTTCCGACTGTGCTATCTAGACATGCGAAGTATTGTTTCTTGCATTTAATCTAATATTAATGTATTAAATAATAGTTTAGAAGTTATGAGAATTGAAAGAGTTTTCTGTATATAAAAAACTATTTTTGGCTTAAAACTATTTACGCGTCAAACATAGCATTGTTTTTTTCAATACATTTTTGACGCTGAAGAATAAAAATAAAATACAGTTTAATAGTTATGATGGTTTTGTAAGATGTGTAAAAAGTTGTTAGCTAAGTCTTTTTCTTCTGAATGTAAAGAAATCATTCGGCTGGAATAGTGTAGACATTATTAGAATTTAAGAATGTCTAATAGGATGTAAAAATGTATGGATTGATAATTATTGAATGATATATATATATATATATTGATTTAATTTTGAAAACTTGTGATATTTTTAAAACTTTTGATTCTGGTGAGAAAATTGTTCGAAATTTTTAACGTTTTCAAATACGACTTTTATCATTAGTTGCGTAATACGATTCACTACAAAATTATGAAAGAAAAAAATTGTTTCAACTTTTCGACCATGTGCAGTACAAAATAATTACTTTAAATACTCGTATTTTGCGTAGTTTTAAGGGAACTTTTTTCACATTTTGAGACAAATTTTTTGTATTTAATTTTAAATTTCCCCAAAATTTTTTTAGAAAACCTCTGATTATTTTGAGCTCCCCTTTAAAAAGTACAAAAACTGCATAGAAAATTGTTCGAAATTTTTAACACTTTCAAATACGACTTTTTTCATTAGTTGCGTAATACGATTCACTACAAAATCATGAAAGAAAAAAATTTTTTAAATTTTTCGACATAATAATCATTTTTGATCATAAAATTTGAAATAAACATTCCATAATCGAATGAATTGCAGGAGAAATTTTCAAATTTCTTAATATTCGTTTTCATGATACTTTATATATATATATATATATATATATATATATATGGTGACAATTCCTGTACACAAAGCGGCAAGGTGATATCAGTTCTCTGATCCATCAGCTAGAAGTCGCCTTTAGCCAGAAGTCCCGCCAGACTATGTAAGCTGTAAGTTGATCCCTGTGAGCACTACTTGGAAGGAATGGGGATTTCCCGGAGATCACGAAAATGACTGTTTGGAACGAAAGAAGAAAGACGCTGATGTACTCCAAAGAGGAGTTAGTTGTGATGAAGAAATTAAATTGTGAAAAAATTGATAGTGAAAAATTGATTAGTGAAAAATTGGATATTTCATTCTTGTGAAAATAAGTAACGGAATAACGTTATAATGGAACTTTCATAATTTTAATATCATCTCTGCAACTACAATTGGGGTACGTAGACTTTTATTCATTAATCAAAAATGATTCTTAACGATCTTAAGCAAATAAGCAAAGCATTGAAGAATTTTAAGAAAGACAAAATAAGACTTCTACATAAGTTTATTTTCGATGTAGAAGGTGATCGTTCAAGCAGAAAACGATTAAGAAATTTTAATGGTTTCGATTTTACTTTAGATAGCGAAGAATTTAAAAATAAATTAAAAAATATTGAAAAAGAATTTACTCTTAATCAACTAATAACTGTTTCCAATATTCTAAATGTTTCTTATGAAGGCAATAAAACAGAAATAACTAAATACATGTTGACCTTGTTAATGGATTTGAATCAATTGGCAGAGCTCGTTAACGACGCCAACGCGTCTAGCTCTGAGTCAGGCGAAGAAAGCCAAAACGAAACTGAAACTTACGAACTGAATAAAAAGAAGGAACATAATTTTTCAATGCTGTGCAATGATGAAAATAAAAACATTGATTCTTGTTTAAAAGATAAAAATAATTCCTGTAGAAATTTTGAATTTCAAAATGTTGCTATTAATTATTCTGATATCGAAAGTACTATTTCTAAGTATAATGCAGAATCGCATGAAAATATTGTTCATTGGATCGAACATTTCGAAAATATTTCAAAATTATTTAATTTGTCTGATTTACAAAAATTTATTTTTGCTAAAAGATCTCTTGGTGGTAACGCCTCTTTATTTGTCAGAACTGTACCGGAAATAAATTCATGGCGAAAATTAAAAGAAGCTTTGATTGATGAATTTTCTTTTGAAATTAATTCTGCTAATTTGCATGATCTTTTGAGTAGACGTAGAATGAAGGATTGTGAATCCGCTCAAGAATATTATTTAAAGATGAAAGAGATCTGTAATTTCGGAAAAATAGATGATGCTGCTTTTATGCATTATGTAATTATGGGGATTAACGATAAACATGAAAACAAAATTGTTTTGTACGGCTGCAAAAATTTGTCCGAATTTAAAGAGAAACTTAAAGTTTATGAAATAATAAAAAGTGATTCTGCAAAGAGTAAAAGTGCTTTCGATAAAATCAAAACAAAACATGATGATAATAAATATAATTCTTATGATAGAACAAAATCAAAATATGATGATAGGTATAATGTAAGAAAAGATGTTTCAAATAGGAATAAAAATAAATATGAAAATAATAATGATAAGATAAGGTATAATACTGATGTTGAAACTTTTAATAATAAATTGTGTTATAATTGTGGTTCAAGAAATCATATTTCAAAATATTGCATACATAAAGATAAGGGTTTAAAGTGTTTTAAATGTGAAGCGTTTGGACACAAAGCTTCGCAATGTCCAAAATCAAATGCAAAAACGGAAGTTGCTACTTTAAATGTTAGTGTAGAGCCAAAGTTGTTTAAAATGGTAATAGTTGATAACTTAACTGTCAAATCTTTGATTGATACAGGAAGTCAAGCCACTTTAATCAGAAAATCAGTTTTTAATAAATTAAACTCTAAAGAACTATTTCCGTCTAATTCTACTCTAAATGGATTTGGTAAATCAAAAGTGACTCCGTTAGGTTATTTTAAAGAAAGCATTAAAATTGATGATTTCAAATGTTTTGCTGAAATATGTGTTGTAGAAAATGATATGATGCCTTATGACGCTATTATAGGCCTTAATGTTTTAATGCAGGGAGAAACAATTATCAATGAAAAGGGTATCACAATTAAAAATAAAATTCAGTGTTTTGATGAAGTAAACTATTTGTCTATTTTACCAATCGATCTTACTATATCTGATGAGGTTGAAATTAACATAGATCCTTGTGTTCCTAATGTTTTAAAAAATAAGTTACAACAATTAGTTTTAGATTATACGCCAGATAAACTTAAGACAACTAATGTGGAAATGAACATTTTGGTTAAAAATCAGGAACCTATATTTCATCAGCCACGTAGATTGCCGTTTTCTGAAAAAAAGACTGTTGAAGCTCAAGTCGCTGAATGGTTAAAACAAGGAATAGTGGAGCCTAGTTCTTCCGAATATTGTAGTCCCGTTGTAATAGTTAAGAAAAAAGACGGATCTCCTCGTGTTTGCATAGATTATAGAAAACTAAATAAGGTAATTGTCAAAGATAGATTTCCCCTCCCATTAATTGAAGACATTTTAGATAGACTACAAGGCTCGAAAATTTTCAGTACGATTGATCTTAAGAACGGATTCCTACATGTCGATGTAAATAAAGATAGTAGAAAATACACTTCATTTGTGACACATGAAGGACAATATCAATTTCTTAAAGTTCCCTTTGGACTATGTAACTCTCCCGCTGTATTTCAAAGATTCATAAACACCATTTTCCGAACTTTGATTAATGAAGGTATAGTTTTACCATATTTAGATGACATAATTATTTTGTCTTCCTCCCTTGAAGAAGGTATTGAACGGCTTAATCTGGTATTGAATATTGCTAGTGAATATGGACTTGATATTAATTTTAAAAAGTCCCATTTCTTAAAGAAGCGCATTGAATTTTTAGGTCATGTGATAGAGGATGGAAAAATATTCCCATCTACCTTAAAAACCAAAGCAGTTCTTAACTTTCCGGAGCCAACAAATTTGAAAAAAATTCAAAGTTTTTTGGGATTAACCGGAAAATTCATTCCCAACTATGCTATAATAGCTAGACCACTGAGTGACCTGCTAAAAAAAGATCATAAGTTTAAGTTTAGCATTGAAGAAAAGAAAGCGTTTCATCAATTAAAATCTTTGTTAGCCCAAAATCCTGTTCTTTCAATATATAACCCTGAATACGAAACTGAATTACACACAGACGCCAGCTTAGAAGGATATGCTGCCATTTTAATGCAAAAATCCCCTGATGAAAAACATTTTCACCCCACTTACTATATGAGTAGGAAAACGACTGATGCTGAAAAAAAGTATTCCAGCTACGAACTTGAAGCTCTTGCTATCGTAGAAGCCCTTAAGAAATTTCGCATCTATTTGTTAGGCATTCCATTCAAAATAATTACTGACTGTGCTGCTTTTGAAAAGACTATGTCAAAACAAGATTTGTCGACTCGTGTAGCTCGTTGGGCACTTTTGCTGCAAGAATTCAACTACATAATTGAGCATCGTTCTGGAAAAAAGATGGCTCACGTAGACGCCCTTAGCCGATCTCCAATTAATGTATTTTGTGTTACAGTCGATAAAATTTTACCAAGACTCAGATCAGCCCAAGATAAGGATACTGGAATCAAGACTATAAAAGAACTACTTAAAATTTCGAATTATGAAGATTATTGCAATAGAAATGGAATTTTGTATAAATTTGTTAATGGCAAAGAATTGGTGGTTGTGCCAGAAAATATGCAAATCGAAATTATAAGAACAGCTCATGAGAAAGGACATTCAGGAATTAAATATACGGAAAAAGAAATCGAAGAATATTATTTCATACCCAAACTTAGACAGAAAATAGAAAACATCATAGCAAATTGTGTTCATTGCATACTGGTGAATCATAAAAGAGGAAAGAAAGAAAGACTATTACATCCATTGCATAAAGAAGATATGCCTTTGAAAACTTTTCATATTGATCATCTCGGACCTTTGGAGAGCACCCATAAAAATTATAAATATGTGTTAGCGATAATAGATGCTTTTACCAAGTTTGTATGGATTTATCCTACGAAAACTACAACGTCAGCTGAAACTTTAGCCAAATTAGAAATCCAAAAAACTGTATTTGGAAGTCCTTCCCTGATAATTTCAGATAGGGGTACAACATTTACCTCCAGTGAATTTGCTGATTATTGCTCGAAAGAAAATATTAAACATCATTTAATAACAACAGGTTTACCAAGAGCAAACGGACAAGTAGAGCGTATTAATCAGACCATCATATCAATTCTTTCAAAATTATCCATAGAAAATCCAGCTGAATACCACCAATTCTTTGCAAGCATACAAATAAAGTTCAACAAGCGATTAATTCAACTTATCAAAGAAGCATAGACACTACTCCATTCGAATTGCTTTTTGGGACAAAAATGAATAATAATGAACTGGGAAAGATAAAAGAAATGATTGAAATTGAATTTCAGGCTCATTTTGAAGCCCAAAGAGAGGAACTAAGAAAAGACGCAAAGCAGCAAATTTTTAAAATTCAAGAAGAAAATAAAAAGACTTACAATTTAAGAAGAAAGGAGCCAAAATCGTACGAAATTGGAAATTTGGTTGCCATCAAAAGAACCCAATTTGGACCTCATTTGAAGCTAAAACCCAAGTACCTTGGCCCCTACAAAATAACAAGAGTAAAAGGAGGAAATACTTATGATGTAGTAAAAGAAGGAAATCACGAAGGACCTAACTGCTCGACAACGTGTGCGGAGTATCTTAAATCATGGAACAGTTGTCAAGAACTTTAGTGCTTGCCAAGACAAAAAAAAAAAAAAAAAAAAAAAAAAGACTGTAATTTTTGAAGATGAAAAATAATTGCTAAAGAAGCGAATTTGATTTTTGAAGAAGACGAAAGAACTTAAAGACGTAAAAGAAGACGAAAGAATTTAAAGACGTAGAAGAAGTTCAAGACGAAAGACGTTGAAGAAAAAAGACGAAAGATGTTTAAAAAAAAAAAAAAAAGAAGACGAAGACGTTGAAGAAGAAACAAAAGACGTGTAAAGACGAAAGAGTGAACGTGCCTGAACTGATTCAATCTTACCTGAAAGATTTTTTCATGAAAGACGTTATTAACCTAAAGCATTTATATTTTCAGATATCAATTATAATTTTCAGTCTGCTCTGCTTTTTCTTTTTTTTCTTTTTAGAGTCGCTGGAGGGCCAGCCGAACTGCAGGACGGCCGATCTGTGGTGACAATTCCTGTACACAAAGCGGCAAGGTGATATCAGTTCTCTGATCCATCAGCTAGAAGTCGCCTTTAGCCAGAAGTCCCGCCAGACTATGTAAGTTGATCCCTGTGAGCACTACTTGGAAGGAATGGGGATTTCCCGGAGATCACGAAAATGACTGTTTGGAACGAACGAAGAAAGACGCTGATGTACTCCAAAGAGGAGTTAGTTGTGATTATGCCGAACTTTTTTGAACTTTTCCTCATTTATATTTATGTGTTATCTATGTGTTTATCGTCCGTCCTTATGTAGATTTAGTTTTAATATATGTTTATGTTTAAAGAACAGTGCCTCTTTTTATTTTCAAAGACGATCACTCATGCCGTCCCCACATATATATATATATATATATATATATATATATATATATATATATACATACATATAATCTTCTCTCCCCAGAATCAAAATTCATTATACCAAAGCTTATTATATCAAAATTCATTTTAAAACGATTAAAAATAATACGATCTTTTTGCAGAAAAAATTTAATGATAACATTAATGGTATTTCTTCCTTCATTCATTCGTCAATTTTAATGTTCGGCGTTTAAATTAAGTATTATTCATCAATGGATGAATGATCTTTCACGAAGGATGGATAATTCGCTTTGAAACAAAAATCAATTTTACTTTTAGAATTATTTAGTTATGTAAAAATTAGAAGAATGGTTCTTAACATTCTTAAATGCGAAGTTATGTAATATTTTTAAATGACTATAGAGGATTTGTTAAATCTATGCATATCGTTTTAATGTTTAAAAAAGAGAACATATTTACTGTTTGGACAACCTATACAATAATATTCATGCCTTTAAAAGAGCAAAGTGCAATTCAGTTTTTTTTTATTTTTGTCTTAATCCCCTAAAAACCAGTATAACCCCCCCCCCCTGAATCGCTTAACGATTGATGCATGTAACAAAAAATCCAAATCACATGCGATCTCCTAGACTCACTGAACACGTGTTCCAATATCACATGACTAGTGTGGTATGCAAAAGACGACGTATGTCGTAACTGTCAACCGTTATCAGTAAATGCTGATGACACTTGATTCGATGTCGCTGTAGTTTCTGCAAACCACCGGAATATCGATGTTTCTTTAAGATTGCTTCAATGGAATGCGTTTTTTACAAGTTTAATTGACTTTATGAAGAAAAAAAATTATCCTAGATCAATAAAAATCGCAAAGAGCAAGTGTTTTGATTTAAGCGATTTTTTTTTTGACAAGAAAATTTTGGCAAATTTCTGGGTGTTTTTTTATTTTATTATTCCAGTGGATTTATATTGTTCTTTAGAATAATGCATTAGCATTTTTCAGCGGTGGCAGCAGAAGCCTTACTCAAGAAGTTTATTTTAACTTAATTGTGAAAAGAAGTACAAGAAGAACAATGGGATACATGCAAGTCACGTGGTGCGGGTATCTCGATCTTGATGGGTTGTTGAAATGTGTCATTTGTTTACGTTAACAACTGTTCTTTCCATTCTATTTCGAGTAAGCCAAGTCCGTCTAGTATCAATTCTCTTAGGTGGCACATTCTATATTCTTTCGCAAAGATTCTTTCAAAAGGATTTAAATCATTTTACTATATTAACACAAAGACAGGCATGAAGCCACGTGGAAAATAAACAAACTAATTATGCAGAACAAAAATATATCAAGGTTACAATAAAATACAGAAACAAATAATAAATTTAAGTAAAAGACGTAGACGAGAACGAATGATATTTCAATGTGAGATGCCACTCTATATTCAATTAACTTCGTTAATTAACATTCTAACCTATGTGAAGAAACTTAACTCAACTTTAACACGACATTTTGCTTATAAACAATCAGTTGGAGCTGACAGGTCACATCTTTGAACTTCTTCTTTGAAATTATAATTAACATTTTGTAGTCATAACTTTTAACATAACCTTTGATAATATATATTGAAAAATGACTTTACGTCATCTTTTTAATATCTTGCTCCATTAATTTATTAAAATACGATATTTTCCTCTTTTAATGTGTGGAATACACTTGTTTTTGGCTAATATTTTTTGAAAATGTTTAACATTAATGCTATCATGTTCAGTAATTTTTTATAAAGTTGTTTTAATTTAAATTATAATCCAAAATTCAATTTTAAGCTAATTTTAATTTGCAATGCATTATAATTTAAATTAAAAAATTTATTGCATTTTCATTCATTAAAAAATCTATTTCATTTCTAGTAAAGTATGGCAAAAATACTTTTATATGAAATGGTAAGGAAAAAATTAAATTGAAGTATATCAAGCTTCTCAAATGCAAATGCTATTTTATTATTGAAATTTATCTTAGAAAAAAAAAAGGCAACCATTATATAATATAATAATAAAAATATAATTATATCGTTTTAACTCCAATGGTTGCCTACAGTAGAAGATATCAAATTAGTCTGAATGCTCCTTTTTCATTGAGACACTTTTTACATCACTACAGAATGTTGTGTTTGCGCAACGATGGGTGAAAAATAGTTCTCTATAGCGAAATTTATTTGCATTTGAGACGTTGTGTTTGTTCCACTTCTAAATATGCTTGCTTCATCATAATCTATCACACTTTTAGTTGTGTTTCATCATATTCTATCGCCCTTTAAATTTTGCCTCATTTTATTGTATCACCCTTCAAATTATGCTTCATTTTATTGTATCACCCTTTAAATTATGCTTCATTATTTTCTATCATCCTTTAAATTTTACTTAATCATGTTCTATCATCCTTTAAATTGTTTTCATCATATTCTATCACCCTTTAAATTTTGCTTCATTTTATTCTATCAGCCTTTAAACTTTGTTTCATCATATTCTACGATCATATAAATTATGCTTCATCATATTCTATCATCCTTTAGATTTTTTTTCTTCATCTTATTCTATCATCCTTTAAATTTTGCTTCATAATATTCTATCAACCTTTAGATTTTGCTCCATTATATTCTATTACCCTTTATATTTACTTCTCAATAAATAAGACACCGAGTATCTAAGAATTTTTATTTTTAGCAAGAAATTGGCGAAAAAAATAAATGGGGGGAAAATCAGCAGCAAGCTTGCATCATTTTAACTCCTATTAAATGTTATAAGACATAATTTTTTTTTATACAAAATAATTGTTGAAAATTCGGGTGAAAAGTTCATGTTCTCAGTGTTTTAAGGATACTAGAAAAAAGAATTCTCTTCAGTTGACAATCCATAGATACAATAGGCGAGGTTACCGCTTTTATCTCAAATCTGACAACACCGGTGCCACATCGTTTTTTGTCTTAAATTTGGCGATCAGTATCTTCGTGTGTGAAGGTGTTCTAGAAGAGGGCTTGAAATGGGTCCGCCCCTGTCCTGTCTTTCAGCCCCAGGTCGACAACCTCCCCGAATTTGAAACTGATATAGATAAAGCAAAAATCTGATCTGGCGTACAAGACTGTCATACTATGATGGAATTCGGGCGAGGATGAATTTTTCGTTCCTTTGTTCTACGAGATAGAACGGGCGAAACTGTGGCCTACTTATGTAATACTAGTTACCGGTATAATCTCTTTTAAGCTGTTATCTTAATATAAAACGTGATGAAATTAAGAGCTTTTGTTCTTAAAAATGTTTGCAATGAATTTCAATTTAGAATTCAATTGCCTGGGTCATTATAATTTATACAATGATAATTTTAATTACAAATTGTTGTTCAGGACGGTATAGAAAATAATAATAAAATGAAAAAAAATTCTTTTTTTTTTTGTGATATATTGCTTAGATATTATAAACCACATTAAAGTGAATCGCAACAAATTTGCTGGACACATTTGTCGAATAGGCTCTTCGCTTTTAAGATCTAGACTTTTTAATTTTAAACCAAAGACAGACCCGAACTAGTGTGGTTTGACTACGTTAATGATAATTTCAAAGCACTGAAAGAAAACAAAAATTTAAAATTCAGTGTTGCTGAAAATTTTTAACACTAGAAAGACGGAAAATGAGTATATACCTACATTGCCCAAAAGCAGTCAAAATGACTGGATTGTGAATGCGTAAATAAATTTGTTTAAAATTAATTTTTAACATTTTTTATATTATTTACAGTTATATAACAAGTTATTAGTAAATATTAACAATAAAAAAAATTTAATGTTGTACAAAAAGTCACAAAATTCTACGAAATTGTGTCGTTATATACATCATTGTTTTTCTAATTGAAATTAAAAGCAGTCAAAATGACTTCCTTATGCCTCTATCACACGAGAGAGAATAAGTGGAACTGCAAGCGTAACCTCCACTCTATCCGCAACTCTAAAGGCTCCAAAAACTGCTCGAAAAATGCCCGTGTGATACAGAAATCACGGTTGCACGAAATATCTGCAACTGTTCAGGCAATTTCATACATGAACCAATCAGATCGTTTGCTTTTTATGACGTTTCAATTTTATGTGATGACATATACAAATATAAATAAAAATGGCGGCGACGTTGGTGAAGAGAATGATCGGATTAAATTATTTATACAGTAAATGGAACAGTTTTTTAGCTTAATAATAACATTTCCTTTAAAATTAAAGCATTAAAAATACTTTCACACGATGAGATGATCATCTCAATGCAGTTGATGTACTACCATAACAGGAGCCTGCACATCATTTTAGTATCGGTGAGTACAGTACACTATTTTCTAGATAAAATTTCTTTCAAAATATTTATTTATTTTAAGCTAATAAAATTAAAACTTATTATAATCTGTTTCGATCAAAGTTTTAATTACTTTAAATAGAAATAATTTCTATTTCTATATATGTAAAGATTTATACTGGCGAAAAGCTTCACTTTGAAATATTCGCCAAGCAACTCGCCAAACTTTGTTACATTATTATAACATAAAATATAATAATGATTATATTTATTTATTTTTAAATTTTAATCTTTATTTCTGTTGATTGTAAAAGCATGTGTCCGATTATTTGAAATATTTTTATTATTATAATTATTTGTGAAATAATTATTTTATTCTTCTCTAAGAATTCTTTTGATTTTTGAAAATCTTATTTTAAAACAACTTAGAAAATATGCGAGGTAAATATTTACCTTGTCTCTCACAAAGTTACCCCATTTTTCAGTAATTATTGAAAAGTATTTAAAAAAAGGTAATATATTATATATAAGAGGTAATTATTGAAAATGCAAATTCCCAATCTCCTTGTCTGTTTCTACATTCATACCCTCTTTTTTTTTTTTTTTTTTTTTTTTTTTTGGTGTATGATGATTTGCATAATATTTTGTTTATAATTATTAATAGTTAACTAATGATACTTTACTTTTTATTTATACTTTACATTTATCTTTTGATACTTAACTTTTCTACAATGACAGTAAGTATGTAAGTGTACCTTACTAATTTTTCAATATACATACATTTTTAATAGTCTTCGTTTATAAATACAATTTATTTTTCTTAAAACAAATTTCAATCCAAACATAAAAACTACAAAACCAAATATACTTGCCATCTTTTATTAGTGTATAGAATAATCTTGGAACTATAATCAAAATATTTGTCAAACTTAAAATAAGTTTAAAAGGGATACCTAAGGACTTAAATGATTTCAAATTAATTTATTTAATCTCCCTTATTCTAATAATGTGTTTGTAAAATTTTATCATGAAAGTGATTTCTTTCTTTTATTTCAGATATTTCATGTAATCCTGTAAGATTTGTCTGGTGAAGAAGGAACGAGATGTAATGAAAGAAATTAAAAAGTAAGAAATGAAAATGAATAATGTTCTAAATATTTCACTTGATATTAAATGTTTTATTTTTTAAATTGATTCTTGTATTATTTAAAATGCAGAATAAAACACGTAAAAGGCTATAACAAAATAATATGATACATAAAAAGTATGCTCTTAATAAAATATTGTTTTTTTATTAGTTAATAATACATTTTAATTTATATATTGTATATTACAATAAATTTGTCTTAAAATAAATCCTATAATTTTTAATTAAATTATCTTATACCAATAATGAATGTTTTTAATTTTACAATAATAAATTGTAAGTATGACATTGAAAATCCTCTTATATCTAAAAAACAATTTTACTAAGAAATAGGAAAAAATAATTTTCATTAAAGTGATATTCCTGATATGCAATGTGTAGATGAATAAAATTGATGATCCCTTAATGCAATGTAAATTAATTTGATGACAGTAAAATTCTGAGACATTGTAGTATAGACAAGTCTGACATTATTTATTATGTATTTTTTAGACTAAATTAAAAAAATAGAATTGATTTGATGGATCTAATAGTTTTGATGTTATAAATATTTTTTGAATAAAAGGTAAGTCAAAAATTGTATATTTCATACACTAAACCCTCATTTCTTCTAAAGAATTATTTCAAAACACTATTTTTTTGAATTAAGCTTAAAAAATTAAATTTGAAGAAACGCCTTACTTGTTTAGATGGCAATGTCGATTGCATAAAGTGGTATAAGTCATAAAATTGTACTTTCTACACATGAAACTTGTATAAATTTTCGAATTGCTAAACTATTAAATCAGACAGCTTGGTTTTATGCTCATTCGATTTAGCGTATACATACATAGATAATGATACCAAACTTGCCTATCTAGCATGTTATATAGTAAATATGTATAAATAAACTATGCTTTTACAGGGTGTGGAGCCAAATCTTTCTACAAAAAATAAGCAACTTTTAAGAACATTTTAGGCACTCAAAAAATATTTTTAAGCACTATGTAAATTAACAAAATGCAAAATAATTTTCAAAGACTTTACATGATCATGATAAAATAACTAGAATTTGACAATGAACTCTTTTCTTGATTATATTAGCCATTAAAAAATGATCAAGAGCTTTTTCGGTTCGATTTCAGAGAGTGGACAATGAAGCCTGAAATTGAGAATATCTTGCAAAATGCAGCGGAGTTGCACATGAGAGAGTAAGAATCTCACCGAACCCAGCTCACCGAACCAGGCGCACATGCGGACTCGCAAGTATTTCACCAAACCTGTAAAATGATTGGCGCTTTCATACGCTATGAACTGACGGTACGCTGAAATTGATCGTGGTTGAATGAATTCTGAAAACGTGGAATAGAAAAATGCGAAAAGCACGTTTTTACATAATACGTGGAGAAAATCGACATTCCCTTTAATAAAAAATCAAAAATCCCTTTAATAAATTATCAAAAAAGGGAAACTTTTTCAAAACACCCATTAAGAAAAGCACCTTTAAGGGCTTTTTAAAAATGAAAATCGAAGATAAGCAGGTCGAAGCAGTGCAGGTCGTTGGGCTACCGAAGCGGAGGTGCCATCTCCTCTGCAGAGGATCAAAATTGTGATGGCATGTCTTCGGATCATCCTCAGGGATGTTTCCCAGGCCGTCGACAATAGCCCATTGTGCAGCTCTAGTGCGACGTAAATTAACTACAACAACGAAGATAAGCACCTTTTAAGAACTTTTTAAAAACGCTACGCACCATGTTTTATACATTAGTCACTTAAATCAAGGTAAAAAAAAATCGTCAAAATTCTAGATAGTATTTAAGCCCATCCCCCTTTCACCCCCTTATCCTTTTAGGGCCGCAGCATGAAATTCAATGATATCTTTATATCATCTCATATTATGAGGTAGAAATCATAATCCTTTTTATACTATGCTACTTCACTAATGGGGAAATAAAGTTTTCAGAATTTTTATTTGCTGCAGAAAAAAGACATATCACAAATGCAAATGTAGAAAATTAAATCAAAATCAATCAATATTCTACAACGTCTGTGATTTCTTTTTCCTCCCTTTACGAACATCGTTGAGAAACTATGATATAATAGAATTATATGATATAATTGAATTATATGATAAAATAAAATATGAGCCAAAAGTAAAGATAAATAACAAAATGTGGTAACCCAGTTAAGAGCAACCGTTCGTGCAATTAAGCAACCCTATCGGCAAATCCGATTGGAGGAATTGCCTTTAGAGTTGCAGATAGAGTTGAAGTTACACTTACGGTTGCACTTATTTTTCTCTCGTGTGATAGAGGCATTTTAGGCAATCTAGTGTTAATAATGTTTTATTGGAGAATTAAATGAACCAGTTTTTACGGAACTGTGCAAACTACGTGTTTTCATCTTCAAAAAATAAATAATTAAATGAATGAACCCAAACTCGATATGTTCCTGATCTAGTTCAGCCTTAGATTAGAAAAGGCACCGATCGCTATTTTTAATTGCAATTCAAACCTAAGTGTTGATGAACGCTAAATATGCCGCCTGTACCAAGTGGAAAGGTCATTGAAAAATCTGTAAAAGCTGAAACAGCTCTTATGAAAGGTGGATTGATTGCTCATAAAGTTGGAAAAACTCAAAAAGCTATTCGTATTAGTGATAGATGCAAAAAACGAAAAAGGAGGAAAGAAAGTTTCAGCAGTTACATCTACAAGGTTTTGAAACAGTTGCACCCAAACATCAGTATTTCCAGCAAGGCAATGCGTATCATGAATGACTTTATAAATGATATTTTTACAAATATTGCTGTCGAATCCTCACGCTTGGTTCATTACAATAAACGTTCGACCATTACAAGCCGAGTTCTCCAGACTGCTGTACGTTTGTTACTACCTGCTGTTTTGGCCTCACACGCTACTTCTGAAGGTACTAAAGCTCTCAAAATGTACACAAATTTTGCCTAAACTTTTAATAATATTATAGTCTTATCTCGTTTTTAAACAGTAAGTTGCTACAAACATAGTAGTTTTGAACTTTTCCTTGATTGAATTTCAAATTGTACGAATATTTGACCCTTTGAACTGCATTTGTTAGCCAAATTTACCAACAGAAATTTTCCTATTAGCTGTTCACTTTTAAAAATTGTTTTCAGTCCTAAATTCTTTTACTGCTATTTACTGATTTTTTATATTTATACTGTTTTGGATTAATACTTTAACGTTTCATCTTTTCGAAAATAAAGAATTTAAAAACTCATCTTCTATTAACTTGCTTCCAAAGTAATTAATTTTTGGGTACTGGTGTTAAACCCCGTGGATCATTTTCATCTAAACCAAAATTTCTAGGTTAAATCATTTATTCAATCAAGGTGTACTACCGATTCTTTGGCTCTAGTGTAGAATCAGAGGCTCCTTGCTTTGGCGACAAATTTCTTTCAGTTTTGATTAAATCTCATTTCTGGTTACTATGATATACATTGCGGTCTTTACTTTCAAGGACGTCACCTTCGGGTTA
Organism: Parasteatoda lunata; assembly: GCA_949128135.1. NCBI lineage: Eukaryota > Metazoa > Arthropoda > Arachnida > Araneae > Theridiidae > Parasteatoda > Parasteatoda lunata. The sequence continues at coordinate 4,867,288 of OX421979.1, read as the reverse complement.
CCGCATTTTTGTTTACCTTTATGTGATTGGTTCTTCGTTTATTTACATATATATTTATTTATTTGTAATTCGCCAAAAATTAGAGGGGCTCCCGATTGTAAACTACTAACAGTTTCTTTAATCGCATCCTTTAAAACGTTAATTTCAATTTAGAAAAAAGTTAACTCTTTGTTTTAATTCTCATTAAATATACTCTATATACAATATGAACCGTTTTGGTGTTAATTTGGCGGAATTCGCTCCAAATTTAGAATACAAGTATTCTGGTACACAGCCAATAAAAAAGAGACATATAGTTTTTATTACAGTTTAAAATAACTACATATTCTTACTTGTCTAATAAATATTTTACGAATAAATAGAATGTATTTATTAATATCTTTATATAATAAACGTAAAAAATGCTAACCTAAGTAAAATAAACATAAATAATAAAACTGCTATTTGTAAGCAGACTTTTGTGCTAGCGAAATAATTGTAAATAGCTGTTTATATGCGTGACATATAAACATCTAAAATAAATTGGTGAAGTTTGAGAGAAAATAGTGGGTTTTAATGGGCCAAGAAAACGACGCTTCATTCCAAAAGCGGTCCTATTTCTTTCTTTCTAGTTGTCATGGCAATGTTAGAGATTTCACACCTAACTTATTATTAAATAGGAAACATTTGTTTTTGAGTCAAAAATAGCATTTTGTTTTTAAAAAAATTATTAACTTCCATTCATTTTTTTATTATTGAAAAAAGCAACGTTGCCGTGTTAATTAAAAACAAAAGCAAAAAATACAATTAGAAAAAAAAAGGAATTCAGAGAAATTCGCCAGATTTTGTTTGAGAGAGTTTAAGAAAGTTTTTTTTTAGGAAAGAGTGTGTGTGACTAATCCCCAAACTGTCTAGCGGCAGCTAGACATTATCCATGAGTCCATACACTCTCCATGGCAAGTAAAGGGTCCGTCGCTAAAGTTTCCTTAGAAATGCGAAGACAAGCCAGAATGTGCTCCGGGGACGCACTTTCCACTCCACGCTTTGCACAAATCGGGAAAACCCTACTGCCATTGCAAAAGAAGCCACTCCTCAGGTGGCCGCTGGCAAATCTCGACAGCGCCGTCTGGTCGGCTCTATCGCAGGAAAGGCCAATGGAGCCCCCAGGACATCACCGCCAATACCAATCATGGGATGGAGGGACACTCCAAGACTTTAAGTCATTGTTTTTCCTGAAGGTTAGGAAAGAGTATTTAAATCAAATAAAAAATTTTAAAAATATATTCAAGTGAATGACAGGAATATGACAGCTTTTCTTTTTGATATTTAAATAAGTGTCTTAATTGAAAACACAGGTACTATTTCCAAACAATTATTAATACTAAGGATTAATGAAGATAATAGGTGTTATTGATACTATAGTAATAAGTAATAGGAACTGCAATAACAGGTACTTAATAAACTTATGTACAGGGCCCGACTTAGTCTAATTGGGGCCCGGGGCAAAGACCTCTTTGGGGGGACCCCTCTGCTTCACTTTTGCAGTAATGAAGAACCTAACTTTATGGAAGTATTTAAATTTTTCATCTCATTAAAAATAACAAGAAAAATGGCTAGAACCTAAAATAGTTTCCACCCCCCCCCCCTCCAATGGTCAGGCGAAATATCATTCTGTCCTTGTTATTGATTTTCTTACAATTCTATGTCCATCATGCCAAATGCATTTTTCTGATTGATAACTTTCTCATCTAACTGTGAAAAATTCATATCCTTGCTGACATTAGGGCAGAATTCTGCAAAAATTTCACAATTACGATGGCTCAATTAAGCCTATCAGAAGCCTGTATTTTTGTAAGAATATCGCATTTTGCGAAATGTAAAAATGCTGGCTTTTGATGGGCCAAATTTGTCCATCATAGTTGTGAAATTTAAGCTGAATTCCGCCCTAGAAAGCTATGGATTTACGAAATATAGTTTGTGTTCATACGATAGATTAATGAAGAAGCTAACATAAAACTGACGGATTTTACTTTGTACTGATATTTTGTTTAAGAAAAAGTTCATTAAAGAAGGAAATGTAATATAAACTCTTAGATGTGGCGGCCCTCTTAGATGTGGGGGCCCGGGGCGGCTGCCCCGTATGCCCTTGCCTTAGTCAGGATCTGCTTATGTAAGTACCTAATACAGGTAATGTTGTATAACGCTTTTACAACCCCTTGGAACGGGTCGTAAAAACGTAATACAACAATGTAAGTGTAGCTTAACATTTTTTTTAAAATCAATATCTCACGTTTAAAAAAAATTACAATCGAAATTTTGAAATAAAAATTATAAGGCATCCGGATTAAGTTGCTTATTTATCATCATCTGATAATAAAAAGAAGATTCTGAAAATTACACTTTAACGCGATGTTAGCAAAAACCACCTTTAATTCGTATTTTTAGAATGCTTGTAGAAAAGGAAGTGAAAAAGCACATCCATTTAGAGGTCACAAATTAAAACAGTCTATCGCTTTTCTGAATAAATGTCTGATTGTTTTTTGTAGTTTAAACTCTCAGGAACTTTTCAACCGATTTCGCACAAAATTTGTATTTTGCCATGTAAAATTACATTCTTTAAAGAGATACAGAAAATTGTGTACCTTACAATTCAACATTTTTGCAACCTTTATTAAATAAAAAAATAAAAAATAATAAATGATTGCTAAAAGTTATTTTTTGTATGGAATTATCTTTGGATAAACGAATTTTATAATCATGTACAAGAAATTTTCAATTCAAGTTCAGGAGATATAGCGAAACGAGCAAAAGGTAAATTTTATAATAAGGGGCTCACACTTTGGAGCGCTCTTCTGACCAAACTATCGAAATCCTATTTCCCAGATTGCTGCTACGGAATCCTATTTCCCAGATTGCGATTTATTTTGAAAGTCAGAAATCCGAATCCGTCGAAAAAAGGTATGTTTTTTCAAAAGAAAAAGTACGTTTTTGTGTCTGATTTCGTAACAAAATATTGTCTGCACTTATTCATTAGCCTTTTTGAGATCACCCCTTCGAGCCATTAAGATTGAATCCCAGAACATGGATCCGATCATTAAATCGAAAGTTATTTAGGGTAGTCCATTTTTTTTTTTTTTTTTTTTTATTTTGGAGCACTGTACATTTAATAATAGATAGGATAGACGGTTTTTGCAGAGTCATCTTGACATCGGGTAAACAGTCTAAGACAGGGATGGCGAACCAATGGCACGCGTGCCATTTATGGCACGCGACACAATATTTTGGGCACGCCACCGATCACAAAGTTCACTATGAAGCATATTAACAATTAAAATAAAATTCACAAAAACAAATAAAAGAAAAATAATTATTAACAAAAAATTAACAATTAATGCACAAAAAAAAAAACAATTAACTACTATAAAAAACAAGCTAACAATAAATGACTAGCAAAAAAATAAATATAATTAACAGTCCTGCTTAAACTAACATCTTACAAACTTATATAAGTTATTTGTCATCTAATCTACAACAACAGAAAGTCACACTGATGTTACTTTAAGTTGAATTACGCGTATAACTGAGACATTGCAAAATGTATTTTTTTTTCATAGTAAATAAAGAGTTGTGAGTTGATACTATTTTGCATTATTACTTTCCCAATAATCACGAAGTCAAAATTATTTGACGGCACATCTATGACTTCATTAAGCAATTTTTTAGAAAAAATGGCACGTTGGTGCATAAAGGTTCGCCACCCCTGGTCTAAGATTTTTATGGTTTTTTTTTTTTTCCGTGTTGCATAATTTAACAGCCTTACACGAAGGTTAGTTTGTCCCAATGATGGACCCAGGCATCTATCTTCTGGGTTGGGTTGAAAATGAAAAGTCTAAACTATTGAACATCTTTCACACGTCGAAATAAGACCTTAATTTTAAACCATATGTCTTTAAAACATTCACTCTCTTTCTCTATCTTTTAAAAACTATCAATTCATCTTTTTAAAAAAAATAATAACTAGACTTTAAAAAAGATAAGTAGTAGTAGTAGAGTGAGTAGTTTTAACAGAATGAAACGTTTTAAAAGATGACTGATTAAGCGAGATATGAAAATCATTACAATCAATGAATTAATCAAACTTTTACAAGTTTTTATGAACGTTAAAGTACATGACGAAATTTTATGAAATTAAATCACAAACTCTTTTCATTTTCATGAAAATGTGGTCAAATATTTTGCGCCGTTTTTGTAACTATCGTAAAGGACAATGGCTAAAACATAACAGTCATGAATCATTTTCACAAACTCACATCAGTTATGAAAATATTCTACAAAAACTGCTTTTTTTTCATTTGGTTACAATAATGTGTGAATGACACTTATTTGTAACTTCTTAAAACACCTCTCAGCAACCCCCGTCTCCTCTCTTCCAAACGATTATTAATTAAAAATAATTCATTTAAATTCATGTATACAACACAATACTGAAGACATCATACGAAGAAATGAATTAGAATTTGTAATTTTTTTTCCATCATCTTACACCAATGTTCTCTAAAACGATAATCTAACGTCATTATAACAGTTCAAATTGGAAAAGAATTTGATTTCTCTTTGATGATTTTTTTTTTTTTTTTTTAATTTTTAAAAATGTTGATCTAAATGTGAAGATTGTTATAAACGTGATCTAGCAACATCTCTTTTTCGTTTTTCCTTCTTTCTTTTTTTTAAATTTTCGACATCAACTCAAGCGCCAATGTATGAGGGGGGGGGGGGAAATATCGAGAGAGATGCATAAAATTTTTATAAGAATGGATAAATAGTCTTTATTTTTTATTTCATATTATAACCGTCGTTGAACAGCCGACCCAATTTTTTGGGTTTGCGACTGCTAATGTTCAACTCCGTAGCCTTGTCATTTTGTACCCTATCCAGAAGACAAGGACTCCTGGATCAAATAGTGGGTGAAATGTGCCGTCTTGGAAGACTTTTTGATGGAACCAAACCGCATTTGCCTTACACGGAAAGGAAAACCCCGGAAACCTCCCACGCATATCCTCATGGCAAGGACAGTCGAACCCATGATCCGTCTACCACTGAGGATATTTTACGTCAGCACTATGGCCGGAATTCGTATCGACTAGCCATTTGCTGGGATTCATACCCTGTTCACCCAATTGGATAGCGAACGTTCTGTCCCCTGAGCCACCCTAATTCAAATAATCATTCATTAAACCAAAACAACTAAGACAAATTCGTGAAAAAGAATTTAAAATTGAAATAACTTTCGTACAAATTGGAATTACGAAAAAAAATCGCATTCAATTCACAAATGAAAATTATCCCTTTCAGCACGTCAAACTTCAACTCTGTAGTTACATCCCTGCGGCCTGCAAAGCTGTCCGAATGTTGTTTTTTTCTTCACGTTTAAGAACTAATAATTCGCGAACTTATTATAGAATGTTAATTTTTCATTTCCTCGTACTCCCGGTACATTTTTCTACAAAACATACTTACGTAAATTCGAGTGTCTTAGTGGTATAGTTTTTGCGCTGCAAAGCAAAATATATCGTCAAGTTTTACACTCTATTTTCAAATATAGCGAAATCTTCACCAAATATTTACTTTTTTCTCTCTCATAAGGTTACCATTAAGAGTAACAAAAAAAAAGAAAAAGAAATGAACGATATGACATTGCGTAAGGTAAATCCTCTATCGATTTAACTACTACATTTTTATGTATCTATTCCATGATCTCTCGATCTGTATCAGCTATGGATAGACTTCAGTTTTCTACTACACCCCCACTTAACTCGATTTCGAATCTTTTCAGATCTAATCGTCATCGAGTCAAAAACGAAACAAGGGTCAAACGGAACCTGTCAAATCGAGAATTCTTCGAAAGTCGATTCCAGTCGCCAAACCGAAAAACTAGATTATTTGATGAATGTCTACCGTCAGACCTGTCATCAGAAGTTACGGTAGCCCTAGTGGTAGCAAATAAGTATCAACTGAGACAACGGGGATTATGGGAATATCTTTTTTTCCCTCACTTCGACATCCATTTTTATTTATTTATTTTGAATTTATTATTTTTTTTTTTTATCTTTTAATGAAGGGGAATCCGGACTTGAATTCGGAGAATGTATGGGTTTGGAAAGTCTAAAGAGATTAATAGAAAATTAACTTAGTGGAAAAGAATTTTTGTTCTTAGTCGCCGACAAAAAATAAAAGGCGAAAAAGGGAAAATGAACAATGTTCCATCGTTGTCATCAACCATAAGAATCTATCATTGCAATCTTTTTTTTCCCCCTTTCAACTTTTTAAACTGTCATCTTATGCTTAATGCGTGCATTGTATTATTTCTCGCTTAATGAATTTATAATAGACATCACTGCTTAATTAACGTGACTAAACACTCATTTTTTCTTCTTTTTTTTTTCCTTTTTTTTTTGTTATTTAAAATTAAGTTACATTTAAGAGTTAAGTTAATGGAACTTAGCCTGCCTTCCATTTACTCTTAAATGTAATTAAAGTTAAGATCGGTAAAATTCAAAACCTCCAGGATTTTGACAACTTTTAATGAAAACGCAATGGAAAGAAGAATAACTGTTTTTTTTTTTTTTTTTTTTTTTTTTTTTTTTGCGATACGTTAAACCTAAATAATTCACCTTCTAATTTCTTGAAAAATAAAAGCACTTGTAGTGTGAGACAAATTAGTTAGAATCATAAAAAAAATCATATTATTCAAATACTGTGGGGTTATTATTTCAAATATTTTTCTTTTAGTTATAAAAATATAAAATTATTATAACTAAAAGAAAATACTACCAAGCATAAAAGCATCATTTGACGCAGATTTGCCCCGTTTATATATTTCTTTTCTGACGCTCTCATTACAAGCAAAGTTATTTTTTAATTAAACGATCGAATAGTTACTAAAAATCTGTTAAATTATCAGAATTATATTTGTACTAAAATATAAATTCCGCTAAAATAGTTTTATTTTTTACATTCACATTTAAAAATTTATTAATAAAAAGCCACTTAAAGCGGCCAGCTGTCCGCCATGCTAAAGGTTTTCACAAATAAAGTTTTTTAAAACATAGCAGGAAATCTGAAGATTAGTGGACAATTAAAGTGTTCCTGTCCTGCAATTTTGTCTTCATTCTTCCAATCATCTTTGACGTTTCTCAGGTGTTTCTCGGACCCTAGTACTGCTAATTGAGACACGAACCTCTTCTAATCTTCTTTGACGTTCTTCGGGTGTTTCTCGGGCCCTAACACTGCTAGTTGAGACACGATCCTCTTCTAATCTACTTTGACGTTTCTCTGATACTTCTTGGGCTCTAGAATTGCTTGTCGAAATTCGGTCATGTTCCATCCTTCTTTGACGTTCCACAGACGTTTCTTGGGCCCTTCGTCTTCTTTGAGAATCTCTTAATATCTTTTTCTTTGACAAAATACAAAGTTTTTTGGAAGGCGGTTCTGCCATGTCAGTAATCGGGTTTTTAAGAAGTCAACGAATACTTTAGAACAACAATTACTATGAAAGCAAATCATGAAACTTCAATATTAAAATCTAAGTGCTTACCTGCAAACTGAAACTTTCTGAAAATAACTAATTACATTTAACAAAAACTGTTAAAATAAAGAGTAGAAAAACCAAAGAGATCCAAGGTAAGTGTGATCGTTCCTTCAAAAACAATTAAATTCCTATTTTATATATTATATAGCTACAACGCTTAAGAAAAAAAAACTAAAATGCTAAAAAAAAACTGTTAAAATAAAGAGTAGAAAAACCAAAGAGATCCAAGGTAAGTGTGATCGTTCCTTCAAAAACAATTAAATTCCTATTTTATATATTATATAGCTACAACGCTTAAGAAAAAAAAACTAAAATGCTAAATACAGGAAAAGAACACGAAGCCATCATCAAATATAAAGGAAGACTAGGCATCGTGCAAAACATGCTCCAAAAACCTGCTAAAAGAGGTGTTAAAGTGTGGATGCTTTGCACCTCTTCCCTAAATTTTGAAGTATACTGTGGGGGAAAATGATAAGATTCCTGGTAGCGGCAAAGGAATTGGTTATGATGTCATACAACACTTATCACATCTATTTTTACAGGTATTTCACTAGAGTACCGCTCTTAATAAATATGATGAGTAAAAATATTGTTTGGTACGGAAGTTGCAAGCTTCTGGAAGCTGGCGATTCATAAGTCTTTCAGTGTGTACAATATCCAAATCTTTTGTGTACAGCGTGGAAGGGCAAAAGAAATTTTCATGCTCTTAGGAAAGTCCAGGAAATTTTGGTTATACATTAGACACGGCTGTACACAACGCCTTTATACTCTACTCTCCTTCTTAGCTGCGAAATGAAAAACGCACAACATCGATGGACTTTAAAACTAATCGTATAGATGAATTGGCCCAAGGGATTAACAACAAAAATTGTAGTCCGTCTCCCCGATGTAACAGCGATCCCCACGAAAGGTCCAAACTTTCTACGCCAAGGAGATGCCGCAGTCGTGCGAAGCAGAAAAGCAAAACGACAGGAGATCATGACGTAAGATGCTCTTGGATATGCCAAGCTTGCAATGCTTGTCTTTGCTTAGACTGTTTTGTCCAATATCACGATGAACTAACAAATTAGTAAGTATAATTTTGTGTAGAAAATTACTTATGAAATTAATCTACTTACAATTTTTATTTAAATAACTTAAAACTATACTAAACTTTTTAGGAAAGAACTTAAAATGATCATAAATTCTAACTCATTTTCAAATTTCCCATTTTTTTAATCTAAATTTTCGATGCATTAATTAAAAAAAAAAAAAAAAAAACCCTATAGTTTAATTTTTTTTTCAAAATTTTTTTGTTGTGAATTTCTTATGTTTATTGGTGTTCGGTCTTAAGCGAAACGCCATCTGTTGTAATTGTTTCGAACTAGTAGGTTGCTCGTGAACTCTTGTTTGAGCCAGTCGTGGCTACCATTGCAATAGTGCAATGATTTTGGTTTGATTATTTACAATTGTTAAATAAAGTATTGTTTGTTAAACTTCTAGTATTCAATGAACCAGCGCATTGTGTACAATTGGGGTAAAAAAAAGAAAAAAAACACTTAATATTAATTGTTTATCGACTAATCTGTTTCCTTATACTGTAAGACTATTAAATTATTATTTTTTTTTTTACTACATTGACGTTTATGCAAGAATAAAGTAGCTGATATTTTGAAGTTGAAAGAATTGAGAATTAAGTTATTTTTATTGCTTTCTTTGGAAAGTTTTGACGTTGCATGTAGTAGATGATCAAATGAAAAATGCAATAAAAAGACACTATTTACTCTAAGGTTTTAATCGCATGTCATACTTAAAAAACTTCAGAAAAAATAGTTACAATTTGCGAGATTTTTAATAAAAAGAATAGAATTAATAAAATATCGAAATCTGCGACATTATTTTTGAAAAGGGAGAAATACGATAACAAAACTTGTTTCATTGCAGAAATGAATTTGAAGGTATTTTTAATAAAGGGTATTTTAAAAAAGCTTTTCATCTCTTGTCAACTTCGTAAGTTTTCCATAAGTTGGGATGTTTTTACTCTCTACTTGGAAATAGTTTCAGGATCCGATGTTGTTTGTTTTTTTTGCAATGTGGACTGTTAAATTTTTAAATAGAACTTTTTAATAAAATTTAAAAATAAATGTTTTTTTTCCCTTCAGATTGCTCAGATACGGATTGCCTATCTCGGACACAACAATGAAGGTTGGTGAAAACCAGCTTAATGAATTTCAGAAGTCTTGTGTAGGAGAAAAATTTATTTAGGCCTATGAATCCAAATTATTTGTCACTCTACAAAAATCATTAGGACAAATTCACTAACCCGTCTTATCGGAAAAGGATAGTGCGGAATGAAATTGCGAATGATATGAGAGAACAAGCATAGACAGTCACACTTGCAGTACGACAACAAAATGAAACCCTTAATGAAAAGTTACAGGTCTGTGAAAGACTATAACAAGATTTCAGGAAATGATCGTTGGACTTGCAAATATTATGAGGAGCTGGTAGAACTTTTTTCAGATTCTCCGGCTGCATGTTAACTACGATTACATCTACAGTATTCCCAAGAGATTTTGAACAAGCTGATTGGATACTTGGCATTGCCTTATGCTCCGTAGTTAGTTCACATAATGTGAATCAATCATAAATCAGATCCAGTATATTTCTCACACTAATTTTAAGACAAATGTTAGTTTTGTACAAAAAATAAAATAGCGTTATCGATGGTCTTTTAATAATAACACATTTATTTAAATCTAATTTGCTTTAAATTTATTATTGTATTTTTATTTATTTATCTAAAATATTCTTTTGTACGTTTCAGTATAATATTTTTTAAAATTAATGTTATGAATTTGAGGTAAATAACCATGTTTTGTTAAAGCATCAAATTAGTACAACAATAATTATTAAACATAAATTAAAGCTTTATTAGCTCGTTTTTATATAATAAATATAAGAATCGATAAATATTCAAATTGAATAGTATTATGAATCTCCTTATGCACTTGTAGAAATTAAAATCTCTTACTTTAATTTATTAAGTACTAGCCGCTTAATGCGGCCAGCTGTCCGCCAGAGTTTTCCTTGTCTTGCCACAAATGCAATATCGAGCTTGGGATGTTGAAGCACGATTTTCTTCTAGCCTTCATCGACTCTCCTGGGATGTTTCTCGGGTCCTTGCATTTCTGGTTGAGACACGATTATTTTCTAATCTTCTTCCGCATTCTTCAGATGTTTCTTGGGCCCTAGCACTGCTAGTAGAAACACGATCCTCTTCCAATCTTCCTTGACGTTTCTCAGGTGTTTCTCGGACCCTAGCACTGCTAATTGAGACACGAACCTATTCTAATCTTCTTTGACATTCCTCAGGTGTTTCTCGGGCCCTAACACTGCTAGTTGAGACACGATCCTCTTCTAATCTTCTTTGACGTTTCTCTGATACTTCTTGGGCTCTAGAATTGCTTGTCGAAATTCGGTCATGTTCCATCCTTCTTTGACGTTCCAAAGACGTTTCTTGGGCCCTTCTTCTTTGAGAATCTCTTAATATCTTTTTCGTTGACAAAATACAAAGTTTTTTGGAAGGCGGTTCTGCCATGTGAGTAATCGGGTTTTTAAGAAGTCAACGAATACTTTAGAACAACAATTACTATGAAAGCAAATCATGAAACTTCAATATTAAAATCTAAGTGCTTACTTGCAAACTGAAACTTTCTGAAAATAACTAATTACATTTAATAAAAACTGTTAAAATAAAGAGTAGAAAAACCAAAGAGATCCAAAGTAAGTGTGATCGTTCCTTCAAAAACAATTAAATTCCTATTTTATATATTATATAGCTACAACGCTTAAGAAAAAAAAAACTAAAATGCTAAATACATGAAAAGAACACGAAAACGAATTAATTTCTTATGGTATCAATTTCTATTTCTATATAATTTTTTATGGTATCAATTTCTATTTCTATATCGCTACAAAAATTATCGTCTTCGCTTAAGAAAAAAAAAATAGAGCGTGAAAAGAAGAAGAAAAACTTATTATATATAACAATTATGAACAGCGACAAATATATCAAAGCGAAGCGTTCTATTTACGTATCGAATATGTTGCCACATTTTTAATACAAAAGTTAAACTTTTCTCCACTTTGATAAATGTAAACTAATGCGAACCATACAATTAAATTATTAATTCCTTCGTATATTATTGGTTTAAGTTGTCGAAAATTAATATTTCAATTGTAAGGTTTGCATTAGCATACATTTATAAGAGTGGAGAAAAGTATATGCATTTTTTAATAGTTTTTTGAATATGGCTCTTTGAAGACGAAAAAGCATAGATTTTCTTACAAAATGACTGATAACTAAAAAACTAATCAAAATTTTTGAAAAAGAAAAAAAAATACTTCTTCATTATGTCAAAACACAATTATGTGCCGAGTTTCGTGACTGGGCGAGGCTTCTGGGGCGATATATTGTGATTACAGACAAACAGACACACACACAGCCGCGTTTATTATTATGTATAGATTTATTTTGTAAATTAAAAAAAATTCAATGATAAATGTTTTTCTTAGATCTAAATAACTGCAAATTTTTAAAATTATTGTTTGGAAGATTTTACTTTTAACTCAGAAAAAAAAAATGGTATTTCATGCTAAATATAAAAAATGCTAAATATAATACTTTTCACTTATTTTAACCTAAATTAAAATAAAATAATAAAAAAGGTACGAAAAATTGGTTTCATAAAACTTCTGCGTCAAAGGAATAAGTAAAGTATAAGAAACAATAAAATGTTATCACTTTAAAAATGAGTATCAACTACTAGAAATTTAGAAGTTACCATCTGTATAAAAAAATAAATAAAAGAAAGAAAGGACACGTTATTAAAAAATATACTCAATTAAATTTCAGCCATGTGTCCAATGACGTGATATATATTTGCCATGCCGAAATATGCATAACATATTTCCTAACATTTAAAAACCAACTAATTATTCTTTTTCAACAAATAAAAACCATTTATATAATCTGTAATTTCTTTATACCACAACCTTGAAATGAGTGCAGAATAAATTCTATTTTTAGAGATTCCCTCTACATCTTTTACACATTTAACATAGAATTTGAAACACATTAGCATAGAACTCGAAAACCGTTATAGGGTTACTGATGTTTTGGATTCATTGAAATTCGCTATTATTTCTCACTCTTTCTTTTACGCCAACTCATTTGAATGCAGAAAGCTAAGAAAAAGAGCCTTGGCATTAAATTTAATCAATTAATAGCCAAAACATGGATTCCTTAACTTTCCTTGGCGAAAACTAAGCTAACGTACATATGATACTAGCATTTATTTATTTTTTTATTATTATTATTATTTTTTTTTTTTTTTTTTTAAATTTCTTGGAGGGCAGAGATGTCCTGTTGGGCTTTGCTCTACTGCTCTACCTTCCGGATCATTTATTAGTTTATATAAACACAAAAAAATTTTCTTTTTACTTTAGTGCTTCATATGATTCCATATTTCTGAAATAAAATATTTTCATTATGTATCGAATTTAATTCTTCGTTAAAGCAGTTCCTATTGTTTAATATCTACATCACTCTTGCCTACATCATACTGGAATAATATATAGACAATTGGAATCAACATTCAACTTCTTCAACGATAGGTAAATTCAACAACTTCTTCAAAACAAAAATATTTATTGATAATATTCAGGGTACAGCTGTTTTCTTTTTATTTGAGATTAAGTAAGCATAGATATCCTGTAGAACCATGCTTGAAACTTGGAGCAAAACGAAACACAATTCGTCAGTCATCATTGCATAAAATAAATGCTCACTGAATGAATCTTTCTCTATGGGAAACAACTTGTAACTTGTCACAACACAGCGTAAAGTCAAAGAACGAGTACGAGTTCAGAATTTTCATCTTAAGTGACTTTAAATGTTTGAGCACTAGGATCATTTTCAGTCAATCCAATACGTAGCAGCTCTTTAATTTGACGTTCAACTCTTCCTTCCGATGGATGGTTGAACGAATGTAAACTTCATAAAACCGGAATAAATTTAGAAAACTTCCGGTGTATCACTCCGCCTATGTTATGCTTATGAAATGTTATGTGAACAGGCTTACTATTCTAGGAAGTTTTGTTATTGTGCTTGGTGTTTAAATGGACGCACACTACTTTACCATTCATAAGAATTTGCTGTAATTTATAAATTCTAACAGGTCGTGAGCCTGAGACAAATTTAACAAAATTAATATCACAGCATAAATAAAGTGTAAGGTTTGCCATGTTTGGAGTGTTACCCCTTATTTCACTATATTTTTTTTTCAAGCTTAGGCGTAAAACTCTGTCGGAAGTAGTAACCCGGAAGTCTTACGGCGAATTTTGACCTCCAGTGCCATCTACGCTTAGCTTTACACTGTCAACCATCCGTACTGACATACAAGATACTTTTTTATCACGATGCTGGCTTTTCTTTGATATCAAAAACTCGTGGAACATAAAGCTTAAGTTTTAGAACGCTTCTAAGAAATTTTCATAAAGTTCAATTCCTTAAATGTGTAGCTTAAGATGCCCCAAATCAATTTCTTGATTGAGATTCGATGAAGTTATCTTCATATTCATATCATGATTGTCTTCACTTCAAGATTGTTCTTTGATGTCTTGATTTATTCTATTTCATCAACATGGACACAGTGGATGCCGTTATCATCACCCAGATAGCAAAATAAGGTTTTATTTTCACTCAACAAAAACCTTTTAATGTAAACCTAAAAAGGTTTGTCATGTGATTTACGTGTAAACCTTCTAACCTTAAAACGAGATCTGTGACAATCTGCTCTATTCTACGCACATTACCTTAATCCAAAACCTTGGAAAACAACCATCTATACGAAACCTTAAATCAAGGTATCGTCTCCAAAAACGGTATACCAAAATCTCAACATAAAATCAATCAATGGCTGAAAAATTCGTACCTTATTTTTACTGACGACATTGTTTTTTTGTGGTTTTTCTTTTGTAACATAAATGCTGGTTAGATTCACTAATAATCTATAAGCTGTTCACCGCGAAAGTGAGTTTGTCCTAAAGATAGATCCGGATTTTATTTTATTTCATTTTTATTTATTTTTTTATTATTATTATTATATATTTTTTTTTTTGTAGGATCAAGAATACTAGACTAAGAAATAAAACATTAGTTGCCTGACTTTTATACGTAATTTCAAAACAACACACATACAAAAAATGTATGATTAACATTTCGAAGCAGTATATTCACCAGATGAGCGACTTAAAAACTGGAAATAATACTTACTTCATTTCTTAAAATTTTATTAGGTGCCAAATTAAATTAGTGTATTTATAATTTTATTTAAAGAAAAAAGCATCAAAACGTGAATTTCCGCACTAGTTATGTTAGCAAAATATTTTAAGAAAAATACGTTTAAAACATTAGTAATTTTCTCTCTCCTATCCCTAAATTAGATAAGTTGTTCAAAAGCCCCCGAAAACCCCAAGGCCCCCCCTTTTTTTTTTTTTTTTTTTTTTGTATTGCTTAGCGTTGGTCAAAATCTGCAAATCAACATAAAGGATTCGTCACCAATTTCCTGTAAATTGTTTCTTAATTCTTGTGCGAATTTTTCAGGACAATCCTTGTTTGCAAATAGAAATGTTTTCGAAATTAGTGGGGGGTTCATATTGTTATAATAGATCCCTTTTTAACCAATGATGGGTCAGATTTCATGCCTACTTTAACTTTTAAAAAAATTTATTACACTTTTCTTTTATCTCCCCTTCAATTACATTTTTCTGTGATCCTTTCAAAATATTTAGCAATTTTCCGCAGTTGCCTAAATTGTTATAATAATTTAAAGGTGATGTAAATTTTCAGCTTAAAAAACAATTCGGATTTTTAAAAATGTTTGGTTTTGTATGTGTAAAATATTTTTAAATGTTTTTCATTTGTTAACAAAATCAAAGATAAAACAGTTTTATTATTTAATTCATTTTAAAATATTAATACAATTTTTCATTGTTCTTACGAGTGAAATGAGTAAGCTTAAAATGTTAAATAAATCATCCTAAGGAACTGAAGTGGTAAGATAATACCTAATTAAAAACTTCGATAACTTCAAAAATATGTAAATAGAAAATAACAGTCGAAATGTTCCAAGCGCTCAAAAGTCAGTCTAAGAGCTGTAAGTGTTGAAGATGAGTGCTTATTTTTAAGCGCTTGTACCATGTCGACTACCATGTCCTATTTATATATTTTTAAAGCGAATAAAGTTTTCAATCAGGTAAGCTAGTAATGTTTCTCTGTTGTAATCCCCCTCCTCTTCAAAGAATCATAACTTTTTCTTTTTTTCAGTTTTTCTTTAATAATATATTTTCAACAACCAAGTAATGTTACTAAATTCCTATAATTTACTGTTTATTAATCAGCAATATTGGATAGTCAGATATAGTGAAAATGGCTCGTAAACACATTTTCTTCACGCGCTTGCAAAAGTTTCGTGATCTGCATTCAAATTAACCAGTAAAAATAACTCCTAAGCACACGAAATGACAGTTTAGAATTACGATTGGTAAGCATAAGCAGGAATTTTTTTTAGTAGCAACGAATATGACTCAGCTTGCTGAAAAAAGTATTAAAATACTTTAAGAGTTGGTTGTTTACATTTTTGTATTGCGGTCTGCGGTGCGGCAGCTTGGAAGTTAAATTTCTTGTACAAGTAACCTTTTTATTTAATATAAAAATTTATTTAATTGTAGCTGTTTTATTCACTCTGCATAGTTAATTTTCTTATTACATTATTTTATATTTGTCTATACGAGAGTTCAATTGTATTCATTTTTAATTCTTGAAAACAAAATAAATATTTCATCAAATTATTTCTGATATGATTAGAACATATTATCTTACTGTCATCTTTTAAGTTGTAAGAATTCGTAAATGAATCGGTGTCGAAAAAAGTAGTTATATATTTTATTATTATTAAAAGTTTCTATCAAGTATAACAGACTTATTTTTCGAAAACCTTTGTAAGGCGTGTTTCGAAATCATTAAAATTAATCTTTAAAAACATTTTTTACTTTCGACTCTGAAAGTTCTTTGTGTCAGCTGATCATTCTGTGTTGTTTGGATAACTTTTGGAGATATTTCCGTATCATGAACTGCCATGTCAAATACTATCTCCAAGGTGCAAAATAGATTCTAAACTTGTTAATTTTTGAAAAGAAAAAAAAAAAAAAAAAACATGTAGATGTTTTCCCGATGTTGCTACGAGTTAAGTTGGTTCCTTTTTGCTTTTCATTTTATTTTTTGTAATTTCTCCTGAGCCACTGCCCGGAAGTTGCCAAGTCTTTGCGATTATTCTGCCACAGATCACGATACAGAACGGGGGGATATTTCCGTATCCTGATAAGTTGCGCCAACTACAATCGCCAAGGTGCCAAATAGATTTTAAACTTGCAAATCTTTTTTTAAAAAATTTTAGATGTTTGCCCGGGGGTGGCTACGAGTTATAACTTTCGAGTTTTGTGATGTTTATTTTTTTTTTTTTAGTTCTCACTGCCCGGAAGTTTCCAACACTTGGGGATTATTCTGCTGCAGCTACGGAAATCTCCCCTGAAGAATTTTCTCAACTTTTTTTTCTTTTATTTTTCATAACAACATATATTAACATATATATATAAAAATCATAGCATATGTAACAATACAATACAAATGTATACAAATAATAACATATGTTAATCTTCGTAAATTTTCTTGCAATGCTTTGTTTCAATGCATTTTGTAATTTAATACATATAAATATTATGAGTTCAAACACCTTGCAGTTGAATTGTAGTTAACCCTACCCTTGGTTTTTTATTCATTTCTTTCATTCAGTTATTTCATTTTGCTCAGATTTTCTTGTAATGGTTTATTAATTCTCTAGTTTAAAATCTTATTCCTTTATTTTGTTCAGGTGAAGTCAGCTGCTATAAATTATAAAAAAGCTGCTTATAAATTTGTACATATCCTCTCATCAATCACAGCTACTTCTAAATTAGAAACAAGCATTTAGACAATGTATAATCACAATGTTATTCTAACAATCTTTATAAATTATGTCCTTTTTCTCGTAAAAGAAATTACAATTTATTGTAATTGGTTTTATTTTGAGGCATGATTCATTAGGACATCCCTATGTCAGATCCTACTATGCAGCTGCAATTCTCAAAATCTGACTGCAATAATTTTTCTTTTAAAAAAAAAAAAATGCCTATTAGACTGCCTAAAATTTACTGTGAATTTTGTTCTTTGAGTTTATGATATTCTTTATGACAGGATCCAGTAAAGAAATCTGTGGTAGCACTCTTTTTAGTCCATTTTTGTCAAAATACAAATTTGTAATTCTGATCATCATTTTTAAGCACTTCGTTTACAGTAATTTTTAAAATAAGCCAAAACAACAGTGACATTTGGTCTTTTGACATATTTATTCCAATAACTTAAAAGAAAGATTTGATTACCTAGATAATCTCTAAAACTTAAATAAAAATTATTGGCTAGTTCTTGATGTGAATCGCAGGAAGTTAACATATAAAACCTTTACTGCAAATATTTTCAGTGTTAAAGTTTGATAACCCTACAAATTGATGGAAATTTCGACAACTTTAGGATTATTTTAAATGAAAAAGCAGCAGTTTTAAACATTTTTTCTTTAGGACCACTTTTTAGCTCATATGGTAAACTTGATTATTTACAAAATTAAATGGTGTGAGAATTCATTAGCAAATTCTGCAACTGATTTGAAAACTAGTTTTAAAAATGTTAAACTGTAAAATATTATTATAGTAAATCCTTTGACATAAATTTAAACTTTTCAATTAATAAATAATTATTTTGCCTCCTAATTTTGCAGAATTCGTAGCCAACATGTTTCAATAATTTATAACATTAAATAAAAGGTCTTTTGCTGATTAAAACTAATGCTGAATAAAATGAAGCCCTTAGTTGTGTTTTTTTTTTTTTTTTTTTTTTAAATTTAATAAATATTAACTGTTGAGAAAGTTCACAGTTTTTCTACATCAAATTTTAGCAATGTCTCTTTTATATATCTTTTTATTCAGTAAAATTATTAAAATATTTCTGTATATAAGTCACTTGTAATAAATAAATTTATTTTCATGTTTTCAGTGTTGCAAAACTATGGCCTTGAAGATATAAACTATATCTCAGAATAGAGCTGATCGAAAGAGTAAAAAAATCCCCTTCAAAGAGTCTGTTGTTGGGAAACGGTATGATAAGATTTGTTTAAATAAATGTTGATATTTTACTTTGTAACAGTATAAATTGTATGCCGTGAATAAAATCTACAATTTGTATAATGCAATGAAAATTTCTGTTTCTAAAATTGTTAAAACTTACATAAATCCAAATAAAAAGAATTTCCTAAATAAGGAAGTGTAATGATAGAAAATTATAAAAATATCTCTTATTTTTCATTTGTTTCAGCTTTCTTTTTTGTGAATCAAGGTTTTATTTATTTATTATTATTTTTTTTTTTCATTTGATGTGAAGAACTTTAATTTAAATTTTTTCATTAAAGCAGTTTAAATATTCAACTGTATTAAACCTTTAGATGTGAGTTGGAAAAAAAAGGTAGAAGAAAATTCTCTTAATTTTTCAACAGATCATGCACATTATACGGAAAAAAAATTGGGGGGAGGGGAACTAAAGTAAAAGAGATTACTTTATTTTGATTATTAAACATTATCCTTGAAATTGACTTTTCACAAAAACAGATGTCTATATATGGTGCTTTGTTCTTCATTTGTATTTGTACTATATTTTCTATTTTAAGAATTGTTTCATTCCACAAAAGTTCTAAAAATTATCAAGCAATGTTTCTCTTTAGTGACCCCTTTATTTTCAATCTTTTTTAAAGGTGTTGTGCTGTTGAATAATATTATACCATTCAAAGTTTGTTGTGTACAAAAAAATTTCAAAGCACTCAAATCAAAAATTTAACCTAAAATCCAAAATAATGATGGAAGAGGCCACTTAAGAAACCCCTTTCGTTCTAAAATTACGTGTAGATAAGCTTTGAAGAGTTACAATGTGTGGCCCCTTGTCTATTTTATTATGAATTGCACAACTACTTGAGCTGCAGGACTAAAGTACGGCAAACAGATGAATTAAAAATTGTGGATTGTTTCACCAATAACTGACAAAATGTTGCTAACCAAAACATTTAATCGATTAAATCTCTTATTGTTTGTAATTCTGACCAAATAGTTGGATTTCTCTTAATTTCACATCAAACAATTGCTGACAAAGTATTCATTCTACAAATCACAAGCAAAACTTACTGAAGCACCTTTCAGTGTAAAATAAAATAAAAAATAAGAGGTGTACCCTAGTTGTGTATTGCTACTTTTATTTTTGTTAATGCCTCTGCTTAAATAAGCAAAGAACCTTTTTTTATTTGCAAGTGCGCTTGATAATTGGAAAGAATAAATAATGTAATTTATTTCAATGTCTCATTAACTTCAATATAATCTTCTTTTTTTTTCATATTTTGTAATTTGTTATGAATAATTTAGTAATATATTTTATTTTCAGATTCTAAATCAATTTATTTGATCACTGGCTTTAAATAATTTTATAATAGACTATTGCAACTAAATATGATCACTATATTGTGTATTACTCAAGTATGATCTTTCCAGATTTCTTGAATATATCTTAAAACGAAAATCAGAAAAGTAAACTAAAGTAAGTTTATTCAGATGTCCTCCTAAAAAGTTTAAGTTTTTTGCTCTTGTTGTACAAACCTATTATTAACCTTATATTAAACATTTGAAGTAGCTATCTCATTATTAATAATATATGCTGATATAGTTAAGTAGGGGCCAGTAAACAATTAATAAACTTACTTAAAATCTGTTACAAGCATATTTTATACTAGACTATTGCAACTAAATATGATCACTATATTGTGTATTGCTCAAGTATGATCTCGCTCTAGATTTCTTTAATATATTTTAAATAATATTTCCTGAAATATTTTTTTTTGTTTTTAGTAGAAATATTTTTAGTTGAGAAATATTTATTTTTTAGCTGTGTAATTTTTTTTCATTTCATTATTTTTTTTTTTTTTTTTTTTTAATCTGTGTCTTTAACTTATAATAAATAGCAAACCAATTATAAATATATTCTCACAAATTGAACAAAAGCACTTCATCAGACAATTAATTTCGTAGTACATTTAAATAGCATTGTTTTATTACTTGGATATTTAAATAAAATATTTTTAAAGATTTTGGGCTGTATTTAACAAATATTTCAATTACAATTAACATTTATCAAAATATTTTAAAATATATTCTTTTATATTTATTGTCTTACATTTAAATTCCATGTTTTGTCATGCTTGTAAAAAATAAAATATTTTTTAAAAAATTACTACTCAGCTAATAAAAATCAAGAGAATCTGATTTAAATCATATATATATATATATACAGTGAAACCTCCGTTAAGCCGACATTCTTGGGACCAAAAAAGTTGTCCGTTTAAGGGAAGGGTACCCTAATAACGAAATTTAACACCATAAATTGTTTTTAGAGTATTCTCAAAGATGTTGAAATAATTAAATAATATCTACAAGGATACTATAACTATCTACAAGAATATTTATTTAAACTATAAGAAAGATAAAAAAGAATATATAAAGAAGTTTGATATAAATACATAATTCTAGATGTAGCTAGATAAATAAATAAATATAATTTTCCTATTACCATAGGTACTCAAGTTAGACATGTGATACCGAATAGGAGCTTTCTGTCCTCAGTCCGTTTCAATTATTAGGTGTACATCCTCTTACACCTACTTATCATTTGATAGGGAACATGGTTAATACTTTCTTGAAAATAAACCTCCCATGATTCACAGAAAAAAAACAATGCATATGTATAAGTCATGAGGACCTACAGAGTTGATTATTCACAATTGATCAGTTATAAAATTTCTGGAAAAAAAATTTCATTTATATAAACACCTCAAAGATTATATACATTATAAAGATTATACTTCTAAACTCTTTTTTTTTTTTTTTAATCCCAGTTGTGTTAAATACAGTCTTCAAATTGATAAGAAAATTAAAGAAATTTTCAATGGGGAAGAAGCATTGAGAGCATTTAAGATGTCATTTATACTTGAGGGTTCTCATAACCTGTGTGGTCCAGATGAAAAGATCAAATGATGCTGATGTCCGAATTATTTCAGGAGTGGTTCCACTTTCTTTCCTTTCTTTATTAAGATAAGGCAAGGTGACAGGAGAAAGATTGATTTTTCAGTGGTGAAATAGCTTAACAATATTTGTAGTTATGGATAAGGCAAAAAATTTTATTTTCATTTACATTACATTTCATTACTTAAAAATGGTGAAAAGTTGCATTTTTTTAGCTTGCAATTTAAAGCAAAAATAGTTCTTTTTTCAAATTTAGAAAAAGTAGTGTCCGGTTTGTAGAGATAGAAACCAACGTTTCAGGACCCAAATGACTGTCCGCGTCCGGTTACGGGAGTGTCCGCTTTGCGGAGAACGTACATGATGGTTTTCTCATAGAAGATTCCCGGGGAATTAAAAATATGTCCGTATTGAGAGGCGTCCATTTTGCAGGAGTGTCCATAACAGGAGGTTTCACTGTATATATATATATATATGATTTAAATCAAACACATTAATTTTTTTTTAAAAATCAAATCATGATTTTTTTTAAAACCTTGTTGCTTTTTGAGTCTGTATGGCTTCTAAATTTTGATTATTAAACTCCAGTGTTTAAAAAGACTAAGAACAAAGAAAAATTATGTAAGCAAATTTAAAATTGAAATGAAATTTTTAAAAAAATTCCCAGTTTCAAATTTAATACATAAGTGCTGTTTATCAGAATTATAGCTTCCTCTTTTTGCCTCGGCTCGCAACAGTTAAACTTCTATAACCTTAATTCTAAAACTCAATTTTTCTGTGTCCAAATTCTATAATTCCGAATTATTGTAAATTGTAATAGTAAAATTCTTGTGAATTCTTTTAGAATTCTGTTCAATTTAAAATTTTCCTCCCGAAATATGTTAGTTTCATATTTTTCTTTTACTCAAAATTTAATCATTTTACTTAATTATTTTTTCATTTTTATTTCTTTCATTGGGACAAATAGATTTCAAATTTCACTAATTAGTCTATTTTTTTTTATCTATAGATAAATGTATAATATTAACCTATACAAATTTTAGTTAAATCTACCTATATAAATTAAAGTTAATGTTTTTAATGAGAAAAAGTAGTAAAAGTCAGATTTTTACTTCTTTCTTTAAAGTGGGCAGCATTTCATGGCATATTTTAAAGAACGAAACATTAATTTAAGAAGAAAAAAAATGTAGGAAATAATCCTCAATTCTTGATTTTTTATAGATAATTCTGAAAAGTAATGAAATGTTAAAAATCCTAACTTACATTCAAATTTTATTTTTGATTTAAAAAAAAAAAACGAAATTTTTCTTTTGTTAAAGGATTTAAAGTATTTGTTATTCTGTAGCCTCATCTTTAAAGTATATAATTTTTTCTGATAACTTCAAAAAAATCAAGAATAATATGCAAAAAAAAATGTTGTATTAAATGTTGTGTATATATATATGTGTGTGTATGTTTACTAAAAGATAGCTAGTTTTGTATTGTAATATGCCTTACATCTACATTCTTAGATGTTTTAATTTTTATTGTCTGTACAGCTCTGCAGTCTTTAACTTTCTTTAAAATTATTAATTTTAGATGGATTTTAAAGAAATTACAAAATGTAGGAAGAAAGATTAGAACTCTTTAATTTTTTATTTTGTTCTAATTAATTATATCTAACTAATCTTGTAAAATTAACTTTTATTTCCAATATTATTTAGTTATCTTATACTAATAGTTTTATATAATTTATTTCCATTTCCAAACATAACTTTTCGATCAGTCTTTTTTTAAAAAAAAAAATGCTATTCTCTTGTAGTTTTAGATTTTGTTGTAAAGTTTTTATAAAAAGTGTTTGCTATCATATAAATTTATATCATTTCTGCATTTTCTTTTCATTGTTTAAACTTACTCACCTTCATTTCTAGATGGAATTTTTGTTTAAAAATGTTTAAATAAGAAATATTGCGATATATTGTTGCATATTTACTTTCCTTAAAAAACTACTAATTGTGTTATTTGGTTTACATTTGACTTCTTATTCTTATAATATTCAAAGAGATTATTTGTGATCATGTAAAGAAAAAATAGATATCTGCATTTTTTATTTTCATCTTAAAAATGTACAATTTTTGTTTTTAGATGGATTTTAAAGAACTGGTTAACAAGGAAAGTTTTAAGGCGATTCTACTTCACCACTTGAAGGCCCAAACTAAGCAAAAACTTGGCAATGTGATATCAAACAAAATCAAAGTAAGCACATCTTCAATGAAGAACTCTCATTCTGAAAACATAGTGGATGACATTACAAAAGATATCTTGGAATCTGAAGACTTTCCCAATTTCTTATCCTCTTTCTTAAACCACGTAGATAATCTTCTTGAGGACAAAGACTCCTATGTTCCAAAAGACGAAAAACGAGACAATGTTTCTCAGTGTAGTTCAGCCTCAAGTCTGAATACATCGTCGATTGATTTTCTAAGTCCAGACCAGTTTCAAAGCACCATATATAGCTTGAAAACTGGAACAAATGCTGAGAAACTAGAAGCCCTGGAAACTTTGCATCGTTTACCAACCTTAGAGCATCTGACCAACAAATCCTTTTGGTCTGATGCAGAAATTGGTCTACATGACTCATTGTCAAGCAATGTAGTGTTTTTAAGAACAGCAGCCATGAAACTTTTCATGAAAATGTTAACGTCATCTGAATCCAAAATTGTCTTAGATAGCTATCTCAGCTTTATTAAGTACATGCATAGA
This sequence comes from Parasteatoda lunata, assembly GCA_949128135.1. NCBI lineage: Eukaryota > Metazoa > Arthropoda > Arachnida > Araneae > Theridiidae > Parasteatoda > Parasteatoda lunata. The sequence goes on along the minus strand of OX421979.1, from coordinate 4,842,735 downwards.
AACCTGCTTCCACATTTAAGTCAGCATCAGACTGGTGCCAGTTTTATCGATAATTTCAGATCCTCGGTTGAAGTGGTTGCCATTTTAAACAAGTTTCTTCAAACAATATCTGGCCACTGGCTACGTTACCCTCAATCTGTGATTGAAAACATTGGCGCTCAAAGCTTAAGCATATTCTCAGATTATAATGAGAAGAGAAATAATTTTCCTGTTTGGACATGTTTTGCCCTCTGTGACCCTGAAGCCAAATGGGTGAAGAATATCCTCTATGGTCATTTAAGTAGGACTGCTTTTTTGATCGCTCTTGAAAATGACCCTTCAATTTTGGAGTTTTGTGTTACATTTTGTTCCAATTTAATCTCGGAAAAATGTGTTCCCGATTTTGTTTGTTGTCAAAATTCTGTATTTATTGCTGAAATTACACATATTTTAAGTTTTCTTTCTTATCTTCTACAATACTGTGATGGGAGAAAAGTATTTGATTCTAAGTCATGTGGGGAAATTATTTCTTGTTGGTCAGAAGCATTGGAAATTATAATGAAAAGTACAAATGTTTTGTGTGAGGTGGCATGCATCAACTGTTGCTTGCCAGTTTTTGGCGTGATCTCATCAGCCTGGTGTGCTTTTTGGAATCAAGACATTAATTTAGTTAGTCATGCAAATTTATTAAAAATACTAGTTTCAACTTTTTCTGAAATGGAACGAAATGACTATAATCTTATCTGTTTTGCCATTCAGTGTCTTTCTTGCAGTTTTCTAGGTATTGTGGACACTTCAGTTTCGACTAAGCTCAATCTTAATTTTGAACATTTAGTTGTTAAATTATTAACCTATTGTGCTGATTTTTCTTCGAATTCTTCACCTGAATCAGCCAGCATTGGTTGGACAGATTTATATATTCAAAAATACCTTCTTGCTCTTGTAAAGAACTTTTTGTCTACCCCCTCTTCTTTATTTCTAAACAGTGAATTCACCAGAAACTTTTGCATTTGGTGGCAAAAGATTAATGAAAGCAATACATTAAAAATGCTATCTAAAAAGCCTTTTGAAAATGAGGTGAGCTATAACGACATTGTTGAAAGTATTGAGCGAAATTTCTTAGATGTAAATATTGCACTTCTTAACAAACCTTGTAGTATTGTTATCATTCAAGATTCCTCAAATTTTGAATCTACGTTAAATATTTTACTAGAGAAACTGTTAAAAGACATCAAAACTAAGAGATCTGTTTGTTCTTGTGATATAGCTACTCTGTCTACTGCTTTAAATAGCAATATTACAGTGGAAATCTTTTTAAACAGAACAGTAGTTTTCCGTTTGTCTTCAATTATATGGCAACTCATCGAAGTAAGCGATTGTGATAATTTCCATATGGTGAAATCTATATTAGAAATGCTGACGCCATCCATACTTTGTGATGTAGTTAATTTCGATTTACTTGGAATTAAAGATTTGGAAGACAACAAAGAAACTTTGCTCTTGCATAGTGTGTTACTATCACCAAAACTTACGGAGGAATATCTTGTTTCTGAAGAGTATGGTATCGTAGCTCTTAAAGTGCTTGCACTTTTAACAACCAGTGTACATGCTGTTTGTTGTTTAGAAGCAAAGTATTGTCTTTCTGAGTTTATACTTGAACAACAACGCCATCACATAACTGTGGAAGAAAATCCTGTAATTGATTTAGAATATATTTTAAGGAATTACATTTTGGTTAAAATGTATGCTTTCGGAGGATCGAGCGAACGAATTCTACCTGAGGAAGATTTTGTCGATTGTGAGGACTACCAATGGTGGCTCAAGGATTCTTTTCCTGTTCCTGATATATTTTATAAACCTTTAATTGTTCCAAATGAATTGAAGTTAGAGCCTGAAACCATTTCACTTGAATTAGGAATAGAGTTAAATGAAGAAATTCAGTTGCAGGAGACTTTTCTGAATTATTTAAAGATAAATGGTATGCCATCTAACGAGTTTTGTTTTCAAGTTTTTAATCTCAGCTCAAATATATTGAATATGGAAGTAGACAGTCCAAATTTAATTCCCTTAGAAAGTGATGAATATTTATTAAACGAAGAAGAACTTGTTGGGCTGTCCTTAATTAAGAGGTACGGATCACTACTGAATCGAATGACCCTTGAGGAAAACGGGAAATTGAAACAATTGTTGAAAGCCGCAAAGTGCTTGACAAAATCTAATAAAATAGACACATTTGTCTGCACTGTTTATCTAATGTGTTGTGAGGATATTAATTTAGCATGGTCATTCTTAAGAAACTTCTCTAAGACACCCAATTCTTTTTTTATATGGCCTGCCCTGTTTTCTACCATGCCAAAGACGATGTGCAGCAAAGCTCATTCTGTGATATTAGAAATGTGTGATATAGCCGTTAAAAAATCATTGCCACGTGTATTTTCTGCTTTTCAACTTTTTGGTGTTTTACCATCTGCCCTTTTTAGTTACTGGATAGTGCAATGCTTTTGGAATTATTTAGATTTTAGTGAAATTTCGAATTTGATCTTGTTGAATGTGCTGTACTCGGGAATGTTTTCTATTTATTTTTTCATATCTGTTTTGAAACATCTCCAAAGCTATATTTTATTAAATGCTCACGATTGCTCTTTGATGACGAACTTAAAAAAGAATTCAATTAGAAACTATAAAATGCAACATTACATTGACTATATTATGGAACTGTCTCTTACCTTTAGTTACATGGAACCTCTACTTAAGAATGTAAATTAAAGTGCTTTCATGTTTTACTTAATATTTTGAATTCCACTCTGTGCAGATCTATGTTATTCATAAATAATTTATTTTTTGTTGTTTTAAAGCTCATTATTTAATCCTCTGACAGTTTTGCACGTAAAAAGCTGTATTTTAACTCACAATCTTCTCTGCATATCAAAACCAGTTTTTTCATGTTATTAGATATTGAAATACTGTATTGCGGAAAGACATTCACCTAATTTTACCCATTTACAAAACCATAAATGGGTTGAATAAAATGATATTTATGAATTGCTTTATTTAAAAACCTCGAGTCTTTTATTTGTAAAATCAAAAGCTTTAAAGTAACTAATGAATTTTGTGGCCAATGACACAATGGTGATACTGTCATTATCAATGTGCACAGATTGGATTGTAAATAGGATTTTTTTTAAATGTTTTTATTAAAAAGTGTGAATTAAACAAAAATATAATTTTCTAGCTAAAAAAATAAAACACATCTAATAGTCATTTTCTTGTAAAATGACCATAGACTAGAATTTTTTAAAAATGTCATTAAAAATTCTAAAATTAATATTTGAGATGCTACATTTTTAGAAACAGAAAGTTTGATTTATTATTAATTACATCATAATCAACTGAAAGCTTTCATTTTATGCTTACAACATAATTATATGATTAATAATAATATCCAATATTCTTATATACTTTAAAAAAATGCTATTACCATTTTATAGATTTCAATAATTTAGAAACTCTTTAATTTGTAAAAAATGATTTTTTTTTAATGCAACAATTTAGGAATTCTTTTTTTTTTTTTTAAAAAAAAACTTTTTTAAAGTTTTAAAAACAAAACAAAAAAAACAGCTATATTTTTTAAAGTTGGTACTAAATCAAAATTCAAGAATTGGACCAAAATTTACCTAAGTCAAGTCCAGTTTCATAAATAAACATTTATGAAAAACTTAACTTTTTGCTTTGTAATTGGGTCAAATTTCACTTAGTGGAACAATTTCTACCTTGCTAAAGTAGTGATTATGTGTATATATATATATATTAGAAGTTCTGTAACGTTTTAGATCAATTAACTAATTTCTATCCTTAAAATAACCTATTTGTTGTACGAAAACTATTATAAATAAACTTAAATCATAAAATAGTGACAGTTATTATTTATTTTAATATATTGGAAAATTATTTTGATTTATTGTAGGAAAACTTTTTTGGATAACTGTGACTTTAGAGTTGTATTGAAAACATTGTAAAAACATTTTTTATTTAAGTTGCAACAACTTGAAGTATTCACAGTATATTAACTCATACCTTCACAATTAGATTGGACAACTAGATATTGGAGCTTATAATTTATTCACTAATTCTATTTAGGCTATTTTGATTGGTACCCTAACTTCGCTTTAGGATCCCTATCAGACCACCTCCAAAGAATTATATATACCCAATTTTAAATTAAAAATTTAAAACATTGACTGAAATTTTATAGACGTAAGCATTTTTCTTCAAAGGTATTACCTTTGAATTACCATATATTACCATATAATTCTTCATAAGTGAACATGGAGAAAGTAGAATCCTATGTCATTTTATAACCATAATTGAAAAGCCAACCCAATTATGGGTTTACGACTACTAATGTTCAACTTCATAGCCTTGTAATTTTGAACCAATCCAGAAGACAAGAAAACTCCTGGATCAGTACCCCCAGAGGTATTGATTTGTGATGGGAACATGGAGGACTTTGCGACTTCACAGATTTAACGTGCATTAGTCACCATTCACTTCACGGGAAGTCTTCTGTTGGCGAGGATCGAACCGACAGACTCTTGGATGTGGGCCCAGTACCCTACCAACCAGATTATCCCGGCCACAGAATCCTATGTTAGTCTAAAGATAACTCGTTGTTGTTGTCGGCCATTAAGGCACTAGGGGTGCGATTGTGCAGGACTCGAAAAAACTCAGAAATTTTAACCATCCCCGAGGACGGCTTGTCCAACAATGTACCCGTCCTCCTTTGAAACTAACCCGTCACTTCTAGATAAATAAAAATATAATTTTCTCTTATTTATTACAAACATTTATCATATAAATTGAACAATGAATTAGTAGTTACTAGGATTAAATTATACAGTAATAAAAGAAATACTAGGTTACTAATAGTAATCTAGCATTAATTTTATGAAATAATTTATTTCTTATATGAAATAATTTAAATGACAAAGGTCAAGTTATCTGGAATGTCAATTTATCCGAGGGTACTGCGTTTTTTAAATGAATCAAATATGACTTTTGCCAGTTCCACAATCAATCCAATGATTTACAGAGGTTTCTGCTCAGAAATCTGGAAGGGGTTTTCTATTTAGGTAGATGTTCATAATTGCGTTTAACGCTTCTTGTTAAGACCAGTACGTAATATGTTTTTTTTTTGTAAGTTCATTACTGAAAAGCTCCTTTCAACCGCTGCAGTAGTTCCAGACAGAGAAAACATCAATTCCACCAAGCGCAGTATGTTGCTGTATTTCTAGATTAGGGTCATTATAGAAGTGAACCAGATAGACTCTTGTAAGATAACAAAAATTGAAAATGTATCACGAACTTTAACGGGAAAATGGCCGTCCACGCGGACGTCGGATTCGAGAAATTCGTTGTCTGCGGGGAATTTTTGGCCGCTGAGGACGGGCGGTTTTTCGAGCCCTGCGATTGTGCATGTCTTCCTGTGGCGCCATCTATGGCCAAGAATTTGACTTCTGCCACTCCCATATATCACTCTCGTTTATAGGGCGGACCCGTTCATTTTCCACAGATTGCAAATTTGACCTGAAACAGAGAAGGAACCATCTCTAATTCAGTACTCTCAGAGGTATTATTTGTTATGGGAACATGAGGACTTTGTACTTGATAGATTTAATGTGCCGCAGTCACCATTTACTACACTGGGAGTCTTCGGCCATCTGGATTCAAACTCCTGTTCTCACAAATGGCTGTCCAGTGTCCTACCACCAACCAAAAGAACTCTTAATACTAAAAAGTACTTTTCAGGAGAAAAGAAATAAAATTCAACTTCTGTTACTTCTTTCAAATACAAATCACTACAAGTTACGTAAGATATAACTTGCAGTTTTAGTGCCATAAATTTAGCTGAAGTTATTTAATCAGCATTTCCTGTTAAAATTTGAAATTAAATTAATTGCAAGCAGATTGTTTATAAACATTTTATATCAATAATTCACATCAAACATTTACATTGAAAAAAGAAAATAGTGGCATATTTGTTGTCACACTGTTCATTTACAAATCTTTCAAAAGTAAGGTCCATAAAACTAACATTTTATTACTTAATACAAGATATTTACAAAAATTGTTTTTAACAAAAATTACTTTGATCAACAGATTTAAAAGTATTTTTTATAATATAATTAAATAGCTTCATATTACAAAATTTCAGTGAAATATAATGTAAATCTCTGACATTTGTCATACTAAAGTTTTAAACAAATTTTCTTTATTACTACAAGTTGTCCCAGAACTTAGTTTTAAGTGCTGGAGTGACCAAAAAAAAAAAGTCACCTTAACCCTAAAACATTAGGTCTTAACTGCCACTGATATCAAATCAGTAGTGTACCAGTATATTAAATAAAAATGAAAAATATTATATTAAGTCGAGAGCTATAGAATATTGATGATGCGTACTTAACAAAAAATTTATGTACGCATCGCTATGTCTGCAAATATTCAACCTTTTTCTTTCCCTTCAAATAATGATTCAAATTTCTTGTTTTGGATCTCTATACTCAGTTTTAAATTTTCTATACCATAGTTCTGAGACATTATTTGAATTCTAGTCATCTCTGTAGACCACAGTTATCAATAATTCAGTTTAAATTCTTTTTTTAGAAAATACAAAAAAAACTTGTTCTAAAGCCTGGTAAAACACAGCTACTATGTCTTTGAAGTATTGTGCGGCTTTCTGGAGAACTCCGCATATCTGTGTCATGCCGTGGCGGGTACTATGGTTACGAAGAAAAATGACCTATAAAGGTGTGGGGGAAATAGTCTTGTCATAATCTTCGAATAAGTCGGCGTGAGGAAAGCAGACCCTGAATTCTACCATTGCACCTTCATTAGAAATGTTCTCTCGCTTGTTATCATAGCAGCAGACAACCCCAGACTTTTAGTCTGGAGAAATTCTCCTCAAAACCGCACAGTGTGAATCTTTTTTATTATGATTCACTATTTAGATCAACAGAGATTCAATTTAATACAGCCTTAAGACTTGACTACAAGGCACAACTTATGATTCAGTGTTTCTGTAAAATTCTTGCTGACTACTACTTGAATTATCAGACTACTTGAAAATTGCCAATACATTAAGAATATTTCAGGATGTTTTGTAATGATAGCTTACTTATAGAATCCACATCAAAACGTGTCTTCTACATTAGGAATTGCAAATTAATATTTAAGATAGGAAAACCACTATTGAAGAGGGTAAGTGTTAGAAACCTAGTTGCAAACTTAAGGAGGATTCTAACAAGCACCTTTTAACTCCCTACTTGTTCTAGTAGAATAAAAAGGTTCTACCTTTCTTAATTCGATATCTCGAATACGCCATCTGGGGAGAAGACTGATTCCATGCCTTGTAATCCTCACCCCTTTGCTCTCCCCCTCTTCTCAGTTGTAAAGGAATGCACTACAATATATTCCCCTTTCTTGATATTTTTTGTATTTAATTGTTAAAAACATTTTTTTTTAAATTCCCACAACGCTTTCTTTTGAAAACTGTTCAATTCTGTTTTTATTTCCATATAATTTTTTAACTTAAAAGTTTTTAATCAATTTGAAAATCAAGAAAGAAACAAACGTACTTTCTTCTCCTATGGCTCTCCAGACGCAAATGGCGAGAGCATGCGAACTGTTGCCATAGGTAGGAAGTTTTGCTATACGCCACCTGTAGCCCATTTCGATCGCCAATAAGAATTTGTCTGATTTTGGTAGTTTTTAGTTATGTATTAAATATTAATTTCTGACCCCTAATGTTTTCCTTTTTGATGTGGATTTTAAAATTATAATTAAGGGTAGTGATTAGGAAACATCCTGTATATTATGTAAATAATAATTTGAAAGAAAGTAACATGATGCAGTAGATGCTAATATTTTGTAATAACAAAATGAAAATTGAAATGGTTGCATCATAAAAAAAGTATCTTTCAATATTACTTTAAATAACTTGCAATATAGCAAATATGTACTAAATGTTCAAAAAATTTATTTTAATATAATTTAAGTACTATAGCACAGCACAGCACTGTTGTCAACATGTCCACCACTTCATGTTCGAATTGTTATTATAACGCCTTAAATCATGTAAAATGATGATTTGGTCTTGAATGTGCAGTTCATGTTAAGTTTTTATTCTAAAAAGTCACTTCTTAAATAGCAGATTTTCTGTCTGTAAAGAAAGAAAAAAAAATTCAAACATCTCTTTAGGCTAACTTTTTACAATAAATATCATTAAAAACAACACTTAAAAATCACAAATAGTTGTTGCTCTTACTTATACTACTTACCAATTCCAGCAAGCAAATTTAAGGCAAAGGGTGCAGTTCTTGTTTTTTTAAGTGGTGCTATATATAGCCAAGAATACGACATCACGCACACGTCACAGCCCTTTTTACAGGAAGGACCCATTCATTCATCTATAGATCGTAATTTTGACCTGAATTAGAGAACGATCAATCTCCAATTCAGTACCCCAAGATGTATTAATTTATTATAGGAACTTTCTCGAACTTATTGTAGGTCACCCCGACTGATTTAACGTGAACCAATCACTATTTGATTCGCGGGGATTCTACGGCCGGCGGTATTCGAACTCATGAACACGAGCACATTGTCCTACCAACCGGGCAATCCTCGCCTAATCACAAATAGCAAAATCTTTTATTAAAACAATTTAAATTGGACCTTTATCAGTAGGATAAATCGATAAGGGATGGTAAAATAGAAGATGTAATTCGGCAGAGGTTAGGAGGTCACACTAAAAAGATAAATATGGAGTAATTATAAAATAACTTTGCTAACATATGATACTCTGGACAGCTTATTGTTTGAGTGAGGTAAATAAACTTTTGTAAATTGAAATGCACTCAAGAATTATGCCAGAAACAGTTGCGCAGCTCTCACGGTTACAGTTACAGAGACGAAAATTTGAACCAATACCTACTCTTTTTTATGATTGAATCGTGATCTTTACAGTGAAAAACTTAAAATGTAGTTGGAGCAACATATTTTGTACAAAAAGTGGCAACGCGAGACAGAGATAAAGAAAAGAATGATTTTACAAAAAACACAGTACAAACAGTCAAGAAAATATTTTTTTCGAATTTTAGAGTTCTCCGCATTAATTTGTTCTTGTAAATGTGCTGTCCCAACCAGTAGAACAGACTTAACGTAAGACCTATTCTTAGCTCACGTTACTGCACCGAACGTATGGATGATATTTTTTACACTAGGGAGCGCTATAGGCTCTTTACCGCCAATATTTCCGGGCTACTGTATCAGGCGTATTTTGAGATCATTTGGCGCATCGTGTTCACTATGTCGAGCGTGTTCTAAGTTCTAAAGGATAATTTGCTAAGTAAACGTAGTCCCTGTAACTGAATACTAACATATGTACTGTGCACTGCTTGCAACAAACATAAATTGTAATGCACAAGTCAAAAGAAGCCAAATCAGTACTGTGAAAAAAAGCGCATCACTTCTAAATATAGTAACCATGTTGCCTTTTTTAACAATAATAATGTTTTTCTGCCTTTCAAATTTTTTTTTTCTTTTTCATTATCATGCATACTATGTTTATCCAATAACAATTAATTCCGAACAGTATGATAATCACGTACAAACTTAATTCGACTGCAAAGGTCAAAAGTGAGTTGAAAACTAATCACAATTGAACATAATTTAGTTAGGGAAAAATTCTCTTTTCTTTTGGAATTGAGAGCAAATTTTAGTCTTCACATGGTGTGATCTTCTTAAATGTCGCCGTTACATGCTTTTTAAAAATTCTGAAAGTAATATTAAACTTACCATTTGCACTGTTAAGAGCGACAGTAAGCTCGTGTCTTTCAACGAGTTTGTCATCATCTCTCACAGATGGCCAATGCAATTCCACTCCTAAGTAATACAGCCATCCACCAACAATGGCCCCAAGATGAGGTCCAACTAATCCTACCCACCAATAATGACGATAACTAACAGAAGGAAAACAAAGATTTTAATTTGGGTGTCTACAATAGATTAAGTTATACAATTGGCATGTCTTGTAAGAAATAACGTTTTTGAAGTAGACTGAAATGGTGAATAAAATGTATTTTAGTGGTGATGTAGATTTTGAAATGAATGACTAAAGTAATGTTGACTAATTTTTTTCACTTTGGATCTGACAAAAATATAATTAATTTCTATTTTTAGTCAATTTAAAAAACATAGATTTTAAAATTTTTTATTTCATTATTTTCATAATTTTAGTTTTGTGTCTGTCAGTTTGTTTATGGCGGAAAGTGATCAAAGTATCGATTATAATAAATTCTGCTTTAGTGAACAGTTAACAAAAATTGTATTGTCGTCACGCACAGAGCTTCGGAAGAGATTCTCTAACTAGCCGGAAAAATGCTGAAAACTAAGATGCGAATGTCGATTTCACAATTAATATGAAAGCGAATTAATAAAAACGTATTAAGATAGTTAAAATTAACAGTACGGAAGGGTTTTAATTATTTTACTGGATTCGTACGAGTATAAGAGAGAATGACATTTTAGAAAATAAATGTTGTAGTTCAAATCATATTTTTCCTAACGATTGGCCGAAATGAGTAAATGAACATTTTCACATTCATAAAACCAATAACATAAACAACAACAACAAAAAATAATCTCAGCAATTACATCACAATTTTTATTAGTAGAGCCACGGTGGCTTAGGGGGTGAAGATCTTTTGCCTCCCAATGAGGTCACCCAGGTTCAAATCTCAGCGGTAGCTGATTGAAGTGAATTCTACTACCGACTAACACCGACCACAGTGCTGACGTAAAATATCCTCAGTGGTAGACGGATCGTTAGTTAGAGTGCCCTTGCCGCCAGGCTAACCATGGGAGGGTTTTTGTGGTTTTCCTCTCCATGTAGCGCCAATCCAGGTTAGTGACATCGAAAAGTCGTCCATGGAGGCTGGATTGTCCAAATGCTTGATCCAGAAGTTCCCTTACCTCATGTGTTGGGTTCACTAGTAAAAGCCCACGGAGTAGAGCAATAATAGTCGTAAACTCATAATTAGGTCGACTGTTCAACACCGGTTATAAATAAAATTTTATTTATGAATTCCCTTGTCTTTGGACTAACCGTGGGAGATTTTCCTCTCCACGATTGACCCAGAAGACCCATTGTCTTCTGGATTGGGTTCAAAATGACAAGGCTTCAGAGCATCACCTATATACTTACGTGAAAACTTCAGCTCCGTATCCAGCAACTGCTGTGAAACATCTGGTGGCGAAATCTCTCGCAGGATTCAGAGGTGCCATACAATTTGCCCCGAAACACATTGCAAGTGCAGATATCATGAATCCAAGCATCATGGGGTGCATCCATTTCGGCAAATTAAGATTCTTCTCATCGATGCAAGCCAATGCGGTGAACATCAGTAGTCCGGTACCTACTACCTGCAATAGGAATACTTTGTCAGCCTTACTTCATGATTAAGTTGTGTACCTGTTACTTTGAGTAACTGAAATGGGTGCTTGTTGACAATCGCTTTGATAAGTGTCCGAAATATATACTAGGTCTACTCCGAACACTGATGTTTCACCTTCCTCAGCAGATATTAAAATATAATAACATCAACGAATAAATTAATATTAAATCGAATATTTCGGACATTCGCCAAAGCGACTATGTGATTGTTGACATTCACCGGAGAAAATCGATTGATTTCGGTCATTCTCGGTTACTTACCCAGTATCTTTTAATTTAAATCTTAAACTAAGTATAGTATTACTATATCCACTTTTAAATAATTACTTAACAGCATGTTAAAAAAAATTGAGGCAAGGTAGAATTTCTGTAGTTTGTTTTGTACTATCAAGCTTTAGATAGTTAATTACGAATGAGAAATTCAGCGGACGCTACATAAAGAGAGAAACTCTTCATGGCAAATTCTCTTTCAGCTCCAGAAGTAATTAAAAGATTAATGGAAAGTGAATTCGGGTATAGTAAACTATTAAATTTCAAATGCTGAAGAAATATTTCCAAAATATCTCAATGCAAACAAATTTTGTCAAGATTGCGCAGTTGGGGAATAATAATCTACCATAATTTATTTTTTATTTTATTATTTTTTTATCTTATTCCCAATGGCACAAGTTATTTACTTTTCGATATTTTAAAGATTTAGCATTTGGAACCTCGTGGTTTACTCTAGGATGAGCATTAGGAACCTCGCGTTTTACTTTAGGATGAGCATTTAGAACCTCGTGGTTTATTTTAAGATGAGCATTTGGAACCTCATGGTCTACTCTAGGATGAGCATTTGGAACCTCATGGTTTACTCTAGGATGAGCATCTTGAACCTCATGGATTACTCTAGGATGAATACTTAGAACCTCATGGTTTACTCTACATGAATTCACTTTCCTGAAAGCTTTAAATTTTAAAATACCAAAGTAAGCTTTGCTACTGAAATAATCACTTCACGAACAACATATCCATTGATATATTAAAAAATAACATAATTTGAAGGGTGATTATTAAAAATACCTTCAAATTTCCTCGAGCAATCAAACTTGTTTTATTATTTTTTTTCCTCCATCTTCCTCAAGATTCAATAGCCTGTCTCGATTCAAAAACGTTTTTATTTTTCCTCTACTTAAGTATCAATTGTATACTTAATAGATTTCATTTTCGACAAGGATAGCAAAAATATAATATTTATAGAACACTCTCTCTATAGTTTAAAAATACACATCTAAGGTGAAATCTCCTTATTTTAATTTTAATCAATTTTCCTGTATTTTAATTCTAAATATTAACTTGGTTGTTTTATTATATTAGTTTAGTTTTAGGTGTGATGCTGCCAGAACTATGCTCTTGCTCCTAAAATTATCTCACAAATGCTATCAGACAAGGAGCCACGAAAAAATGAACATCTTCTTCAAACGTACCACTAAAAAGTGATTAATGAATGCATTTGGAAAAAAAAACGAGCTTTAAAAACGTTTAAAAGAAAAAAATTGAAATTGTTTCTTGATGAAAGTTGGTGGATATAAATCTGTACTTCTGAAAGAGCTCTTTTTAAACTCAAGTGACCGAACACCTCACATATTAATATATCAGGTGTTCGGTAACCCCCCGCTTTTGATATATATTTTCAGCATTCATGTCAAAAGTCAAGTCAACAAGTCATACACATTAAAGTTCCCAAATTAATATGTAAGCAATGATTAAAAACAAAATCTAATGAATCACTACTATGGAAGAGACGGGACTCAAAACATCAAAATCAGTTCGAATGCCTGCTGAAACTTAGAGACGAATCTAATAATCACTTAACAACTCCTTTTCCCTCGGGCCATCAAACAAGTTCTGATGATTTCAGTGTCGTCTTCCTCATTATTGATTCATTAGATTTTAACTGCGTGTTTTCCTCTTTTAGAAATTTATTTATAACATCCACTGTATATATTTTTCTCTTCGTTTCGGAAAAAGGATTCTTAAAATATAATAAAAAAATATAATATTAACACTTTGAATGTCAGTCATCGGTTAAATATAATATAAAACTAATTTACATTGTTTTGAGTAATTACTGAAAATTTATTTAAAATGTACTTAATTTTCATTTACTACAAATCAAATTTTAATTTTTTTCAATCTGTCATTTGTGCGCTTCGCATACCACAAAATGAGCACTCCTGAGGAGCGCCCGTGGCTTCACGGAGATTTCCTTCAAAATATAGTGAAACACGTGTTAAGGATGTTCATTTTAAAGACCAACCAATACAACTCTATTTCATGTGGTTGTTATGCAGGGAGAGAATATTATGTACTAAAAATTAGAAAATCTAGAGGTGTTCTTAAAAAGAAAAAAAAATGTGGAATAACCAGGGTGGCATTGTATGTTTATTGTGAAAGCTTTAAAATTTTTATTTACAAAACCTACTATGTTGCAAGTCATAGATGATCAAGATCGATCAGTGATAACTTGAAAGTAGGTTGCCGTACCGAGTTAGGAGGTTTAAACCATCTATTCCAGTGATTCTCAACCTTTTATTTGTCACGGCACACTTTTAACGATTTCAAAATTTTGCGGCACACAAAGAAAAAAATAAGTTTAAAAGTTGTTTACTTACCTATAATACACTGTGTAAAATAGTTCCTGATATTAATTTGGAATGCAAAATAAAATAATATAATATGTTAACAAAAACAACGTTTATAAAGGGATTAATTACAAATGAATAATAAGAATATTTTTGATGACACATTTGAGCTTGATGTTTTTTGATAATTTCTTTTATATTGGGTCGTAAAAATGACAATGCCACTCTCAAATCGCCTTCTACATTTTACAGTTTTTTTTTTTTTTTTTTTTTTTTTTTTTTTTCTCGTTTTTCTGTTGGTTAATATTGAAAATCCGAATTCACACAAATAATATGTAGAAAATTGTAATTATATTTTTAAAGCTTTTTTAGCTATCATGGGATAATCGCATCTAAGGTTAATCAAAAATGAATTAATTGATTCTTCCGAATATTTTAAAATTAAATCTAGATTGTTAGAAAGCGAAATTAGTTCTTCCTCTTCATTCAAAGTTAATACGAAAGTATTCGTTATCACAAATGGATTACGAACCCAATCAAATTTTTTTATATCTAAATTTGGGAAATAATGAATAATTCTCTTCTCTAATGTTGTCAAATGGTCAATAACAATTTTATGAATAGTTTTATTAAAATCTTTTGGGACGGACTCAAACTTTTTCAAATATCCTTCCTGAGCTTTATTCTTACATAAAATTATTTGTTTTTGGAATCCCACCAGTTTATCTGTTGAGTTTAATATATTTTCTTTCTTCCCTTGCATACTTGAATTAATGTTATTAAAAATAACACAAATGTCTGATAAGTAAACTAGTTTAGCACACCATATTTTATCTTCCAAAAAATGAACAAAATCATAATTTTTATTTTGTTCAAAAAACATTTTCATTTCGTCTTTTAATTCCAGCACACGAGATAAAACTTTTCCTCTGGACAACCACCATACTTCCGTATGTAGTAACAAGGGTTCGAACTTAGCTTCCATAGCTTGGTATAAATTACTAAATAAGCGACTTTTTAATGGTCTTGATTTTATATAATTGACCATTTTAACACATTGTTCCAGAACTATTTTCAATTCTGATGGCAAATATTTTGTAACAAGTGCTTCTCGATGCAAAAACAATGCGTAACCCCATTCAGTTCTTTAACATGTGCTACAAATTCTTTTAGATGTCCAGTCATAGCTGGAGCACCATCTGTGCAAATGCCAATACATGAATTCCACGAAACTTTAATTTCTTCTAAATATGAACTAATTACATCAAAAATATGTTTGCCAGTTGTAAAATTAGGTAACTCACGACAACCTAAAAATTGATTAATTATATCACTTTCGTGAATAAACCGAACGAATGCAATTGGTTGAGCTTTTCCCGTAATATCTGTGGTCAAAAACGAGACACAGAGAAATATGTAACGAAGCGGTGAAAGTGAAAAATCTTCGTTACAATATTCGCTTAAGTACTCTTCTTTAATTTAAACTTTACTCGTAATAAAAAAAAACACTATAATTTTTGCTATATACATTTCTAAAATTTGGCGGCACACTTTAAGAATTCGGCGGCACACAAAAGTGCCGCGGCACAGTGGTTGAGAATCACTGATCTATTCTATGGATGGTGTTTTCTACACTAGGGAGCGCTGCCAGCTTTTGACAACCTGTTGACAGGGTTACTGTTTTAAGTGAGTTTTTAAGTCATTTGGCTTCATTGTGTTTTCAGACTTTCTTGAGAAATATTTTTTGTATACATGTATTTGTCACCTGACTTATTATTTGTGTTTAAAAGAAGAATCGTTATTTAAAGACCTGTCATTTCAAGGCGAAAAGAAACGGTATGTGAAAAATGAATCCTTATAAAACATTTCTTACCTCGTTAACACTATACCAACTTCGAAATTTAAACCTAAATGATAATTTTGTAAAATGAACTTAATCTCGCTGTTCTAACAATGTGCTAACACTAACTTACGATGGTGCACGGCTTGCAACAAGAACAAACAAGTAAGAAAAGGGGAAATCAGAACTGCTAAAAAAAGCGAGTTCTTTCTAAATCTACCTTTTTTTTTAATAATACATCTCTAAATAACTAGAACAAATTTTCTCTTCCCCAGAATGACTTATTATCATTAGTTTCTTATGAAGTACAACAGATTTGAGATCAGAAATTATGTAATTTATATCTTTTATTATAAAAAAATTATCTGTTTGAAAATATCGACTCGCAGAATAAGTTGTAGTAAGCAGCTGGAATTAGAGCTGATCAAGAGCTCGAGATTGTTGTTGTTTACATTGATATCGAAAACACCATCCATTGAACAACGCGAGTTTCTGGTTCTGAAATATCTTAAATCTCAAGTTAGATTACAGTCCCCTCTCCCGGCATTCGTATTCTTTTCAAGAACTTCCTAATGAGTCTAGGATTGGCAGTTTTTATGACTCATTTCCAAAATTTCTTTAAAAGACATTTACAGCCTTCACAATGAGCATACAGTTTGTTTCTTCTATCGAGTCCGATATTTTTAATTTTGAAATCAGTCATTAAGTCCACTGGCAAATAAGGAATAAAGCTAATTAGATCAACTAAATATTAGAAAGAAAAAAAAGAATGAACTAACTTGATCAAGCAAGCAGGTGAGAAGAGAGACTTGAGGTTTTGGATAGGTGGCCCAGATGAGTGCAGTGGCTGTTGGGCCTGTCACAGTACGATTTGGATCAAAGTGGTCCAGCATATCTAAATTAAGAAAAAATCATACTTCATTAATGATAGTTTTTTTTTTATATAGAAAAGGCTTGCATAGTGTACTGTATTTCTCTGGAATCTAATTTAAAGAGATTATCCACAACCGGGCCTGATTTATCGAGAGGCTTGGACATAGGGACCCTACATATGTGAGCACCTCAAAATGTTTAAACATTTTCTTGTGTGTGTTTTTTCATATGAATCGTCTATTAGAATTATGAGTTAACAGAAATTGAAATAAATGTAAGCACAAATTTACTACTAATGTATCATAATTTACATAATTAATTTTTATATTAAATGT
Organism: Parasteatoda lunata; assembly: GCA_949128135.1. Taxonomy (NCBI): domain Eukaryota; kingdom Metazoa; phylum Arthropoda; class Arachnida; order Araneae; family Theridiidae; genus Parasteatoda; species Parasteatoda lunata. Next base: position 4,825,575 of record OX421979.1, on the reverse strand, counting down.
ATTATTAATATTAAATGCATCATAATTTACACAATTAATTAATTTTTACTACTTAAGTAGGGTTATCATGTATCATAATTGATAGAATTATGATAATTAATATTTAATGCATCATAATTACTATTTATAATTAATGTATCGTAATTACAAACTACTATTAATTATAAATTATGTTGAAAAAAGTTTGAATGTATTTTCTAATGAACAACCTGTAAGTTTAAGGACCCCAACATTTCTGTGCTTAGGACCTCCAGATTAATAAATTAGGTTCTGGTCCACAAAAGACCCCTAACTCTGTTATCTAAGACAATGGTTCCCATTCTTTTAAATTTCGCGGGCTACCAATTTTGTGAAACAATAAAAAAAATATTGAGGTCTTTAACGATTAATTCTATTAACAATTGATTTATGATTTATTCTACCCGAGTTTTTTGTTTTTGAATATATTTCAAGAGCAAAATAAAAAATAAACTTTATTTGTAAAAAATAATAATAATAATAATCGGTATACAATTTTTTTAAATATAATTTATCTGCTAATTATTATTTTTCTGTCAACATCAATGAAAACACTGAGTTTATATCGATGGCATATTTGCAGGAGAACTAATCCCTTTTTGAGGATGAACTAAATAATTCATCACCAACCTCAAATGCATTGAAAAATTAATTTAAAATTAGGTTTTCAGGCAATGTAACACATATTTGAAAAAGTTTAAATTCTATTAAAAAAAATACACGTATATATAACAGTTTTTTTAATAATAATAATAAAAAAAACATTAACTAGAAATTAGAGAAAAAATTGGTTAAATTATTTCATAAAAGCATAAATTGTTTTATTTTAATTTGACAAAAATGCAACAAAATTCTAAGATGTTAGAATGAAAATTGTTACTCAGTAATTACAATTTAGTTATTTATTTTTTTAACTATGTTCTAAATTTTTTGTTCATTAAATACACGACAATTTAACGATTAAAGACATAATTGCCCTTATGAAATATTTTTAAATATTTCTAACTGTCAATAAATGGAAATAACAAGTTTTATGCCTTTGTTTTCCCTGAATTTGGTTTACTCTTTATTTTATTTTGTTGATAAGATGTTTTTTTGTCTAAAGATGTTTTTTTAAATGAAGATTTTTTAAAAAAAAATCGGAACAGATAGGTTGTGAAATTAATCTCAGAAATTCCATTTATTTCTATAGAATGACTTTTCAATAAAAGTTTACGCTCTGTTATTTCTTTTTATTTTATATGCATATATGAAAATATGCTTATGTCGATTTTTATAGATTGAAATTTTTTAATTAAATAAATAAGATTCGTCACATAAAACTGGTTTCCATTTTCAACCAAACCTATTATTTTCTTTCTTAAAAAAATTTAAATAAAAATTATTAAAAAAAACAATAGTATGGTTATTTTATTATTGTAACTGATGCATATAAAAATTGATGTTAACTAATTCTATCACTAGATAGCAGCACCATAAAAAATGGTTCTTTCTTATATTATATTTTGGAAATCTTGATTTAATTTCTTAAAGTTTCATCGAGACCTAAATATAATCAATCGTACGTTACGAAAATATTGTATTTTTACTTTAATGAAACTTCCACAAAAAGTAAATTGGAATACTTTATAATTTAGTTTTTTCGTTAAAATTAAAAGAAGTTTCCTTCTGAGCTGTGTAGTGGTGCTGCTGCCATCTACTAACAAATAAAGTGATATGAATTTCTGTCCGTAAAGTGATAGTGATATGAATTGAATTCCGCATCCGTACATATATATAAATATTATCTGGAAATATTATTTAAAAAAAGGTTTAATTTGAAGTTATTTTAATCAATATTTTTTTTCTGTTGAATTTTTTTACCGTCACCGTTGGAAATTCAAAATTTTATAAAATGCCAAGTATTGTATGTACAGTCCGCAAAAAAAAAAATAATAATAAGATATTACCCTGAATAACTTTCGTTCTAATGATCGGATTTTCACGAACTAAGTGTCAATCTAAATGGTTCCTGGGGGTGACCTCAAATATGCTAATTAATTAGTGCTATCTATTAATTAAGTTACGAAATCAGACACAAAAACGTACTTTCTCTGAATAAACATATATTTTTTTTTACATATTTGGAATCCAGAAACTTGAATTGGGCGGGGGGGGGGGAGACAAAATTTTTGAAAAAATTGGGTGGTTAATAGGGTTGCAATAAAGGTTTATATATTTGGCGATAGTTCAGAAAACCGCCAAAAAAAGTCGCCAGCGCGAATGAATATTTTAAGATAACCCAATGACTAATTCAAAAGAAGAATGCTTAATTTTACCAGGTTGGTAAGCAACCAAGCTCTGACTGTAATAAAAAAATTTAAATAATGTTCTGTGATTGCTGGGATAGGTTAAATTAATAGTTAATAGAAAATATCTCGAAGTTTCTAGGCAATAGACAATTTTTAAGCTGATTTCTGTCCAAAAAGCAAATTTTTTTTATATTTTAATCTCCTTTGAAAAGAAAATTTGAATCGATTTATAAATTATTTATGATTTTCTAAGTTTTTAGAATTTAAATACATGGACTTTTTATCTGATATTATTTAGATTGTGTTGTTTTTGCTATATTTATTCGTGGATGTCATACTAAAAACAAATTAACATAACTTATAATGGCTATATACAAAATTTAAGGGATAATCATTTTTACAGCTTTAATCGAGTCTTCTAGGCACGAAGTTTGAAGAAAATAAAATGCTTGAAAAATAAAATGTATATTGTATAGCAATTCTAATGCACATTCACAAGTTTTTCTATAATTTACGATATTTCTTTTTTTTCATAACTCAAGGAATTGCTGAATGTTTAGGGGTATTTTAAAAACATTGAAATACGAGGGGTGATCAAATTAAAAGGTACGAAATGACGTAAAAAAAATAACAGTTAAATGTTTGCATATTCCGCCATGGGAGAACGTAGCGAGACATCTCGGGATGCGATTGGAATCTCTGACTGGGATCAGAGCATGCGCGGGCGCCCGCATACGCAGGAGAGAGCAGAGGCTCTCATCAAAAGCGGCGTCCAAATGATGCGGCAGTCCGTAAGTCCGTATGAGGACAGGATGGCGTTCGCGTTGCAAAATTCGACGATTGAGGAGCAGCGAGGTGTTATCCGATTTCTGACAGCGGAAGGTGAGAAACCGGCTGCTATTCATCACCGGATGGGGACAGTTTATAGGGAGAAATGCGTCTCTGACAAGTCTGTCAGAAAATGGAGTGCCCGTTTTCGTGCAGGTCGTGAGAGTGTCACACACATGGAACTGGCCAAGTTTAAGTGGGAGACGTTGGACCATCCGCAGTACAGTCCGAACATGTCGCCCTGCGATTTGCATATGTTTGGTCCACTGAAGAAACACCTGAAAGGGAAGCGCTTTAACTCGGACGACGTACTCAAGGACGCTGTGAAGGACTGGGTCTCGTCACGGCCACAGGAATTCTGGGAATAAGGAATCCTGCGGCTTGTTCATCAGTGGGATCGTTGTGCCCAGGCCTATGGTGTATTTTTTGAATAAAGTCTACATTTGTACCCACCGTGCAGTTTCGTACCTTTTCATTTGATCACTCCTTGTATGTTATGTTTAAGAATAAGATATTGAAATAATCTGTTGCATATTGTATGATTCATTATTTAAAAAATAGCTTCATTCTGCTTGATATTTAGATTACAAGGTTTCCTTTGGATAAAGATGATTAGCAAATAGCATCCTCATGCTTCGATACATTCAGAAATTTACGTTCGCAAATTCACCATAAAATATCGCACAGCATATTCTTCAATTACGATAAGCTACATTTACCACCAAATACTGCTACTATGATTATTTTTCTTTCCTTATATATATCTGATATGATACTCTCTTTTTAAACAAAGCTTGTAAGGTCCTTAAGATACTGAAATGGGGGCACGAAAACTTAAAAGATAAAATATTTAATTTCATTAACTCAAAATATCTGGTCTCAAAACTTTTAAAGTTAAATATGACTTTTACAATATTGATGCTCTTACGTTTTTAAGGACCACCTAAATCCTGTTAAAATATGAAAATGCATATGTTTACTTTAACGAGTGTAAAATCCTTATCAAAATAATGATCAAGACCCAAATGTAAAACAGTATAATTGATGATAAAAACTCAACTGGTTTCAAAAAATATGAAGAGGGAAGTAAAAGTCGACATGTTTCGAGCTTTCAAATATAATCGCCCATTCTCAAAACTTGTCAAGCTTGAATAACTTGTGACTTTTATTATTGGACGCCCAAAACATGTCTATTTTTATTATCATCTATTTATTTTTTTTTTTTAAATCAATGAAGTTTTTATATTTTCGATTCAGTTTCTTGGGATTATTTATTTAGTTACACAACATATTAAATTATTTCACTCGATATTAAAATAAGTTTTACATAAGTTATAGGCACAGGTTCTTAGATTAAAAAAATAATTATTTTACTACTTTTAAAAAAAATCAATGCAGTACAATTTTCTTTTTTGTTGCAAGCCTGAACATTTTAATTTAAGGACATAAAAACATGCCGTTTACAAGTGAAATTTAAAAAGTGGAATGTGAAAATAGAATGTCACCTAGCATCAGGAATCGAAATTAAATAGTTACAAGGACAACTATTTCAAACAAGTTAGTGTTTTCGTTCTACTCGAAGTTGTTTGAGAAGATATTTTTTATATATCGATTCCAAAGTTTATTCTACATATATTTTAGGGAATACTTTCGGAGTATTTTGATCGAGTTTATTTTTACACCCTTATTTGCTTAAAATTATTAAATAATTTGCTTAAAATAAATTATTCAAGCTACATGATTTAATGCATTTATAGTATAATAGTAAACGGGGCTTCCATCACATATCCTTGATCATTATATAAATGGAATGAGCTTAGATAAATAATAAAAGTTCTTTCCTCGTTTTAATTTTCAAGAAAATATGTTTCGATCAAACAGATTTCATTCTGGAAATAGCGAAATTATTGAGTAGATCCCTTGGAGCAATATCATTCTTATTCTCTTTTGACGAAATATAGGAAAAATTGGTTTTCACAGTTTCTGTAAAAAGTATGTTAGCGTTCTTGCCACGTTTTTTTATTTATTTTATTTAATTTTTTTTAAATCAAAATAAGTTTGGAAATTGCGAATTTTTTATTGAATTTTTTTTTTTTTTTTTTTTTTTAATCAGATGATTCTAAAATTCGCGCTGCCTCGGAATCTTCTTACAAATTTCAATTTTTAGTATTTCCTGCTTCACAAAATAAGGCATTTTTCCTGATATCAAATTATACTACAATAATATCTTGAGAATCGTGCTAAAGTAAAAAATTAAACAAAATAGTATATTATCCGGAAAAAAATGTACATGGAATCATAAAGAAAGAGTAAAAGATATAATGAAATGATTAGTGAAACACACGTGATAAGATAATTAAAAATTTAATTTCACAACTAAGATGTTAGGATAACATTTAAGATACTGAGATATTTTAAGACGCTAAAAAATTTTGGCTACGTATTCGGCTGCTTTTTATGTTCGGTATCTTTATACTCTTTGTAGTGACTTATAAAACATCAACACTATTTTAGATAATCTATGTTGAAGTCATAAGAAACAAAAACAAAAAAAAAGACAATCAATGATATATATTCTTTTTACGAAAAAAATAGTATGCTTAGTAAATAATCGACTGTTTTGCATTAAATAATTTCAAACAGCGGAATGTTTTTGATTTCTTAACAAGGTTTTATTCTTAGCTAGCAGACAATAATTCTTTTTAAAAAAACTTGACTATAATTTAAAAAGGAACTTTACTTTAAAGAAAACCTAAATTAAAGTACTAAAAAAATTTATTAATATATTAATGAAGAAATAATAAACGTAGTAGGGTAAAGAATAAGATTGTTAAAATTTAATTAAATAGTTGGTAAAATAGTTCTGCGAAACACTTCCGGACAGGTGATTAAAAAATTACTTTTAAGACTGTACATAAGATGTTGAGAAATTTGCGATGATGTGAGATATGCTTAAATATGTTTACTACGTATTTTTATTAATATTTATAAAAAATATATTCAAGAAACTGATAAATATTTTATTCCAAATCTATTCATACGTATTTATATTATTGTAATTGTATCAGTTATTGAGGAAAAAAAAATAATCACATTAAATAAGCACAATCTGGTGCATAATCATATTCTATCAGAAGCATGCTTTTATAAAACTCAACACTCGTTGAATAAAATGTTTTTTATTCAATAAAATGTTTTATTCAAATTTCTTTACTAAATTTCAAATAGAATTTTAGAGGACTAAAAAAGAAACATCGTATTTTCTAGTTTTAAAAAAATAAAAATAAAAAGATTAGCAAACGATTAATAGCGAAAAAAATATGAATGAAATTTTACGCTACGCGCGCTAAGTCAAGTTCTTCGTAAGTTTATCACATTTTAATATTAATTGCCCCCTTTAATTATTTTTTCATTGTCGCCAAATTATTTTTTTAAAATAATTAATTTTAATTTTTCTCATCTTCTAATATATAAAAACAGTTGAAACTTTAGATTTCTCAATTGAAAAATATGTAGATTATTATGGTATAAAAAAAAATCCATACCTTATAATTCAAAATTTTTTCAACCTCACTTTAATTAAATAATAAAAAATAATAAATAATTATTAAAAATTATTTTTTATGAAATTATCTTTGGGTAAATGAGTTTTATGAGTGGGTGCAATTTTTTTTTTTTAATTGCTTCATTAGTTTTTAAAATATGAGTCAAAAAGCAAAAAACGAAATTAACATTAAGGGGTCCAAATTTTGAATCGCTCTCCTGACCAAACTATTGGGACCACATTTCCCAGATTGCGGCTACCCCATATTTTGAAGATAAGGAATCCAAATATGTAAAAAAATATATATATGTTTATTTAGAGAAAGTACGTTTTTGTGTCTGATTTCATAACTTAATTAATAGTTAGCACTAATTAATTAGCATATTTGAGGTCACCCCCACGAACCATTAAGATTGACACTTAGTTCGTGAAAATCCGATCATTAGAACGAAAGTTATTCAGGGTGATATCTTTTTTTGCGGACTGTACCTAATTGTAGGCACTGATATCGTAATGTCGAAAATTAATTGGCATAACATGAAGTGATTAAATATTTCACAATTAGGTATTACGACCTAAAGGTAGAACCATACAATGCTAAATAACAAATTGGCAACGCATGAAGCGTGATTATTTCACTCTTACTGTAATAATTGAAGTAGGATTAATTCCTACTTTTAATTAGTATTGTTGTTATTTTTTAGGTATTAGTGAAAAGGAAATCTTAACAATTTCCCGGTGTTCCCTACACTGATGTTTTATGGTAAAGGAACTTTTTCCAGTATATTCTAGCCCAGTATTCCCGACACTGATGTAATAAATGGTAAAATTCCATTGTTGGGTATATCCTGCTCTGGTTCTGTATTAAAAGGTAACGGGCCACTGTTCGGTATTTCCTACACTGATGCAAGGATAGAGGACCATTGTTCCGGTATTTTTACATGAATCTATTAAGAAATAAAAGGTCATTGTCTGGCATTTCCTACATGGATGTATTTCCAAATCGAATATTTTAAATGATGACCCAATAAACTGCTTCAAAAAAAATTTTCATAAAAAATTGAATAAAAGACTGAGTAGCATTACTTTGGTCGTCAACTACGTATTTTTTTAAGAAGAAAGCGAAGATTCCTCTGTTGTCCCCTCATTTGTCAAATAATACTTTGTTATTGAAAGATTGTCGCTCATGGGCTGCAATAGTGCACAACTCAAAAAACACGCGTTTTGGACTAAGAACAGGTGTTGTTAATAATATTTCTCTATATTAATAATAATTTCTAAAACTCAATAGATGGCGCTCTGCGCAGCAATGTAAAATCAGTAATTGTAATCAGTTTCCTCCTTGCCACTGTACCATTACCATCATCCTTACTTGTTATTAAATATATTATGTTAAAAGGCGTTTGTTATGATTGAAACCCCGAGATCATGAGATCAAATCATAGTATTTAACATTGGCGCACCAACCTGGAGCTAAGAATTTGATTAAAGGTGAGTGCATTTGATTTAAATAATGGATTCCTACGATGATTTGAAGAATAAAAGAAAAACAATTCGCTCTTTAACAACTCGATTAATAACAAAAATTGAAAATTTAATGATGATAATGTTGAAACTAAAGAAAAGATCGAAGAATTAATAGATTGTAAGGAACAATTAATTGATAAGAACAAAAGTTTAAAAGCAATAAATAATCGAATTGAACCACTAATTAAAAGTGAGGAAATAGAAACTGAAATTACTGGAATTGAAGAATATTCGGAAAAAATAATAAAGTGGCAATCTCGAATCGCAAGATTTTTAAAAGAAAACATTAAAGCAGGGCTGCCATTGGCGACTAAAAAGGCGACTAAAGCGACTATTTTAAAGCAATAGCAACTATGGCGACTATTTTTGTAAAAATATGAGTAAAAACGACTATTTTTAAATCAGTTGCGTAAAATCGGCGACTTTTTTAAGCTAATTGGCGACTAAAACGAAAAATAGCTTCATGAGTCCCCCCATCCTCCCACTTTTTTTGCGCGCTTTCGTTTTACCCATACTTCATTCTTCCTCACTGTTTGATGTCATAAGCAAAACAGAAATGTTTAACCAATCAGACAAATGGAATCGAAATTCGGTCTACGTGAATGCTCCTCCTACTACAGAAAGAAAATGTAATATCTCATAGGATCTCATCAACCTCAACCAGAGTTCTCATCGTATACTTCAGCATTTTTAAAGTTTGTAAGTATAAACTCTATTTTATTCATTTTATATTTAATGTTTACTTTTTTTAATTTGATATATAATTAAAACGGTATAGTTTAGAATTAAGTATATTTTTCTAAGTATGATTTTTATTTACGCGTTTTTTTCTTTTTTTAATTCAAACAAAGTAGCAAAATTAAAAAAAAAAATTGTCTTTAGTTACACAAGATGTGTAGTTAATAGCTAGAGCTATTTGTAATGGAAAAAGGATGCGTGGTTATATTCGTTTTGTCGAATTCATCTTATGTGTTTGCTTTACAAATTCATGTTTAAACTGGAGTGGAGAAGAAAAATAGCACAACCTGATTCGCGCTTTTTTCCTTCTGATTCCGATTGTTTCAGCAAAATGTTGAAATCCTAGTTAAACTCTAGATTAATATTAATAATCTTGAGCCAGAATCACTGCAATATGGTCACAAAACGTTAGAGTTTTTGCAGAAAGATTTTTTCTTTATGAAGTAGGAATTTTTTTTTTTTGCAGAACTGTTCTTAACTGAAAATTTTTTCCCCTTTTCTCATCAGAATTATATTCCAAAGAAGCCTTATTCCCGATCGGAAAGAAATGCCCCTGATTTTTGTCTTCTCATTTGAGAATAAAGACTAACGGAGTAAAATATTTTAGTTATTTGTTTTCTTTTTTCCAGAAAAAATTTTGAAAGATTTATTTTCTAGTCATCCAGAATTATTTGCAAAGGATGTCTTTCTCGCACTTATGAGGGGAAATAAATGCTCGCGATTTTTGTATTTTCATTTCTTAGTAATGAAAAATAAAGAATTAAGGAGAAAAAAAGTTGGTTTTCTGCAAAATTTTGCAAAAATGTTTGAGACATTTTTTATTCTTCAGAACAAAAAAAAAAAAAAAAAAAAAAAAAGAAGAAGAAACGAAAATAGCATGAACTGAACATAAATATTTATGAAAGAAAAATATTATTAAAACAAAAAAAGCACAACAGAAGATCAGAGTTAAAAGATTCAAGATTAAAAAAAATAAACTGAAGAAGATAATCAAATTCACAACTCTTTTTTTTTTTTTTCTTTGACTGCTGACTCCTTAACTAGGATCGTCTTTCTTTTATCCACATGTAAAATTCTCACTCATTTTTTTTTCTCACTTCACTGACCATCAGTTTTAAGTTAGAAATTCTTCTTGAACATCGTTATTTCAATAAGATTCAAGGTCATCCGAAACTTATCAGCAAGAATTCATTTAAAAAAAAGAGGAGTGAAGAGACATATTTCCTGGGGAAAATGAGGGGAGGGAGAAGTGTCTATTTTACAGCTGACGTCAACACTGGCCCCACCCTGATTTATGTTTCTCCACTCCACTCTCACCCCTTCACTCTACAGCTATTCATAGGCAAAAACGAAAGCTCCCTCTCTTATGAATAGTGATTTATTTATTCTAAGAAAGGATGGGGTTGGGAAAGTTCTAGGTGCGTTGACTTTTGTTTGGAGTATCATTAAGCATGAAAAAATAACAGGTGGTAAAAAATGATGATGAAATTTCATTGTGAGATATTAGGGGCTTCTGTGGAGCAAAATTTTTTAAGGGAAAAAAGTAATACTATATTGTCTGCCCCATTCGATACGCATTCCTACTAAGATTTCAAGCTTTAAATCAATAAAGCCGCGGCATATCTCCGTGAAATTACGGTACTTTAAATTAGTAACTTGTACATCTGTTATTAGAAGTACCTTGCAGAAAGTCAGAAGAAATCCTGCCTCAGGATTAATAATAATTGTATCGTTAATTAATATTAATTTCAAAATTGGATAACTGACTGAACATTAAATAAAATTGATGTATTTTTAAATTTTATAAAATAATTGTTTTTAATATCGGAATATTTTATTTATAAAATGCGAAATTCGGACAAACTTTTTGGTAAATTTTTTCTACTCAATTTTTTATAATTATATTGTTAAAGCCTTGATGAAAAGAGTAGAAAGTAAAGTATCTGTCTTACTTAGAGAAATTTTGATCTTATGAACAATTTTATTTTTAATTGCTGTTTAAATTTATATTTGTTATGGATTTAAATATTCACCTTGAAAATTTATTAAGTTACTTTAAAGTAGGTTTTTTATTTATTTTTCAACGCTCCTATTTTTTTTAAAGACTTCCTATTTTATAATTCCCTTTTATAACTAATTTATGTGTTTTTTATTCTTATAATGAAATAATTTTCATAAATTATTCAAAATTAATTTTTTTTCTTTAGTTTTACTTATAAAATGCCCCAAAATAATAAAACGACTGGTGCCCGCGTAAACATAAAAACGGTCCTGTGTAAATGATTTTAGTTCATCAAAAAATTTTTTTTTACTGGTTTAAACTTTTAACAGACTGACTGTTGGGGTTAATTTACTTAAACTGGCATAGTTTTCAAAATGTAAAGCTATTTGAAACCGAAGTTTACTTATATATTCCATTCTTTACAGGTAGCTGTCATCATGGCTAAACAATACTCCGTTAAATCTGAGTGGTTCAAGAAAAGAGATAATTTGAAACACATAATATCCTCTTGGTGCAGAAAAAAGACTGAAACAGAATTGTTCTGCTTCATTTGTAGCAAAAACATCTTGTGTGGAAAAAAAGGTTTTTCTGCACTGACTCAGCATACAAATACTGAAATGCACATTAAAAATGCTTCAGTAAAGCTTTGTGTACAACAATTGGTATTGCAGCCCAAAGAGTCCGGAAATTCCATTTGCACCTCAGTAGTACCTCATAAATCAGTACCATCTACAACAGGATCTGGCTTGTCATCTTCAGGATTAAGCACAACATCTTTATCAACGCATATCACTACTTTATCAGCTGGCACCCCATCGTTATCAACACCTAGCACTCCACCAAATAGCTTGAAACAATTAAGTTTATTCAGCAGACGAGAGTCCTCTGCGAGAGCAGAAATCATATGGGCGCTGAAGTCAGTGCAAAGTAATTTTTCTCCATTTGCTTGTGATGATTTGAAAGAAATTTTCTCTGCCATGTTTCCGGATGCTGTGCCTGAACAATTTTGTTTAGGTAAAACTAAACTAAGTTACCTAATAACAGAAGCTCTCGGCCCTTACTTCCATGACAATTTAATTGCTGATGTGAAGACATCACCATATTCGTTACTGTATGATGAAACTACCAATAATTCAAATCACAAAGAGTTACAGTTTGCTTTGAGGTTTTGGTCGGAAGACTATCAAGAAATTGTATGTCGTCATCTAAAAACTGTTTTTATTGGACATGCCACAGCCAATGATATTAAAAAACAAATAGAGAATGCTTTACGTGAATCTGGACTTTCACTGAATAAGTTACTGATGTTGGGATCTGACGGTCCAAATGTAAATGCAAAAGTTTGGAAAATGATGAACCAAAATTTAATCGAAGAAAGAAATAAAGGACTTATCGATATTGGTACGTGCAATTTGCACGTAATACATAATGCGTTTTTGAAAGGTATTGAGGAATTTGGGGAAGTTGGTAAAGAATTAATTGTTGATATTTATAGTTTTTTTAAAAAGTATCCAGCACGATGGGAGGATTTTTCTTCAATCCAACAAAAATTGTGCTTAGAAAAGAATCGCTTTATTAAACACTCTTCAACAAGGTGGCTTACCCTTGGACCTGCAGCAGAAAGGCTACTTTCTCAATGGCTAGCCGTTGAAGAATACTTCTTCAAATTTATTCCTTTAAAGAACCAGTCACTAATGAAGTGTCCAAAATATAAGCACATATCTGAATCTCTAAAATATGTTGACATTAAGGTTGAACTTGTGTTTTTAACTGAAAGTGCTGTCTTATTTGAACCGTTTTTGAAGACTTTTCAGAAATCAGAACCATTAATTCACATTTTATATAGTGAAATTAGTGAACTATTAAAAAAAATTGCTGGTCGCATTTGTAAAACAAATGAAATTGATATTCATAAAGTTATTTCAGATAACCAGCTATTACCCATCAAAGATATATACTGTAGCAAACAAATTAAAGATCTTAGCATGCGTTTTAAAGATAATGAAAAAATGAATTTCAGACATAATATGCAGAAACACTATCGTGCTGCTTTCAATTATTTAATCAAGAAAACTTGTATGGATTCTGGAAAATTTTTATTTTATTTTAAATGTTTTCAACCAGAAGAAATTGCCCAACCAAAAAGCCTGAATTACGCTTGTCAAATCGCAAAGTCTCTTACCTTTCTTGGTATTGACGATCTACAAATCAGAGATGAATGGCTAATTTTGCAGTCTCAACTATTATCTGCCAATCTTGGGACAAATAAACTACGAATAGATCATTTTTGGAGAGATATTATCTTTGCAAAAGATTCAACAGGAAAAGTTAAATACCCTACTTTAAGACTTTTTGTTAAAGCTTGTCTGTCTTTGTCTCACGGCAATAGCGATGTAGAGAGATGTTTTTCTATATCTTCCAGGGTACTTACTCAAGAGAAAGCATCAATGTCTGAGAAAATGTTAAATGCTAGGCTTAATATAAAAGATGGTATACAAAAATTTAAAAATGTTTCAGAAGTACCAATCACAAAAAAACTTTTAAGCTTAACCTATAGTGCTGGTAATTCATATTTTGCATATTTAGAAGAACAGAAAAAGGCTAAAGAAAGAGAGCTGAAGGAAGCTGCAGAAAAAGAAGAAGAAAAGAAAAAATCTGAAACATTGAAAGAAGAAGTTGAGAGGAAGAAAGAAGGGATTAACAGTCTTGAAAAAAAGGCTCAAGTTTTAATGGTGAAACATCAAGAGATACAATCGTCAGCAGACTCTTTACTAAAAGAAGGAAATGAGCGTTTAAAAGAAGCCGTTAAAAAAAATGATAGTGTTCAAATAAGGATTGCTCAAGGATTATTGGAAGCTGCTGAAAAATTACGAGTAACTGAGAGAGAACATGAAACTGAATCGGTTAAAATTAATAAACTTGTTCACAAAAGGAAAACAAATTTAATTGATTTCTATACTAAAAGCCCCAAGAAAATGTTTAAAAAATAATAATTTTTACATTTAATACTACCTTGTGTGTTTTTTCCCACTTCATTTTCATTCATAAAATGCTTCGTTTTAATTTATTTGCATTCATATTATAATTTTCCTCTCATATTATTATTTAAAACTATTTAAGAATGCAAATTTTGTATGTTATATGCTAATTTTTTATCTTATAGTAAGGCTAATTAATGCATAAAAGTATCATTTTTTTTTATAATGCCTAAAATTTTTAGTCCCTAGTTTTTTTTAATTACAACTATTGTTTCTTAGATGATATCTGAAGCTTTATGCCTAATAAAGAATAAAATTCAAAATAAATTTTTTTAAAACGTTTCGAAGTTTTTATAGCAGTTTCTTCAGCAGTGCTCTGTTTATATCCACAAGTAAATGTACATTTTTTATAAAATGTGAAAATTTAACTGCATATTATCTGGATTTTATACTATTACAGCACAAATAAGTAAAATTATGTTAGAGGATGATACAATTTTGGCGACTATTATATATATCTTGCAGACTATTTAGGAGACTATTTTTCATATATAATGCAACTAAAGCAACTATTTTTTTTGTTTTTATCCAATGGCAGCCCTGTTAAAGAAAGTAGAGGAGGAGAAGAATCATTTAACAGTACACAATACGAAAAATCTAAATTTATTCCAGAAAGTAATGCAGTTAAACTTCCAAAACTAAGCATAAATAAATTTTACGGTGAAACAACATTATGGCTTGAATTTTGGAATCAATTTCAAATCGCGATTCATGAAAACGAAAGTTTAACTGAGATACAAAAATTTACTTATTTAAAGAGTTTACTTGGTGGCATTGCATTAAATGCTATTAAAGGGTTTGCTTTGACAAAAGAAAATTATAACAAAAGTATAGAATTGTTAAAAGAAAGATTTGGGCGCGAAGATTTAGTGATTAATAGTCATATGAATCGTCTATTAAATCTTGATCCCGTAAAAAATTCTAGTGATATTAGAGCATTGCGAAATTTATATGATAATTTAGAAGTAAACATTAGATCTTTAGAAAGCTTAAATGTAGTCTCTGGGACATATGGACACTTATTATGCCCTATATTGTTAAAACTAATACCAGAAGATTTAACTTTAGAATACAACCGTAAACGAAAATCAAAATCAGAATTTAATGTTTCAGAATTAATTCACTTTATTAGGGAAGAAATTCAAGTGCGCGAATCATCTACATTATTCCATGATAATGTCAAGAAAAATAAAAACTATAACAATTATAATTCTAGGGAAGTAATAACTAACAAAAAACAGTTCAGATCGAATATTCCCACAGCTTCAGCATTGGCTACTAATGTAAAATTTAATTGCGTATTTTGTAAATCAGAACATGATTCATTTATTTGTGAAAAAAATGTCGGTTTCTGAAAAAAGAGATAGATTAATGCGCGAAGGTCGTTTCTTTAAATGTTTCCGTAAAGCACATTTAAGTTCACAATGTAGGAGTAAAATTAGCCCTTGTAAAAAATGTAATAGTAAATCTCATCACGAAATAATTTGTTTTGGAATTCCGAAAATTCAAAACGAAAGTTCGCAAGAAACCGAAGAGAAAAATACAGTCGTAGTCAGCGTTTCTCATGTCGAAGAGGGACGGAAAGGGGAATTTCAATCAGTGTTTTTACAAACATGTGTTGCGAATTTGCATTCGGCAGACAAAACACAGGAGATAAATATTTTATTTGATTCCGCTTCGATGAGGTCATTCATTACTAGAGAATTAGCTCAAAAGCTTAATCTCCCGATAATTAGAAAGGAAAATTTATTAGTTTATACTTTTGGAAGCCGTGAACCGCAAGAAAAAACATTTGATATCATAAAGAGGAGTATAAGCAATAAAAAATATCCTACTCGAAGGTCAGAATTCGAATTATTGGTTTCAAGTACCATAACACGTGCATCTTTCCCACCGCATAATAATGAAATAAAGTTGCTTCTTGAGGATTTTGCGCTTACTGATTTATGCCTTTCGAAAGGAATAAATTCAATTGATATATTAATTGGGGCAGATTATTATTGGAAACTCCACACTGGGTACATAAAAGAGTTGACTAAAGATTTGTTTTATGTCGAAACATTACTCGGAGGAAGTATAACTGGGATTACTCATTCAGATTTAAAAAATGACTCTATCATTGAAAATTTATGTTATTGTAAGGAAAATTTTAATTTTAAGGAATTAACTAGTGAAAATAATTCTTGTGATGATATAAATTTACAGTTACGGAAATTTTGGGATATTGAGAGCTTAGGCATTAATGATAAAATTCAGAATACACCTTTAGAACAAAAAACTTTAAAACAATTCGAACAAAATATAAAATTTCAGGATGGCAGATACGCAGTTAAATTGCCATTTAAAGATGAAATAAACATTTCTGACAATTTTAATTTATCTAAAAGGAGATTAATTAGTTTAACATCGCGCTTTAATAAAAATCCTTCTTTGCATGATAATTATGCTAGTGTTTTTAAAGAACAATTATCGGAAGGAATAATAGAACCTGTTAATGATAAAGCGATAGTTCCAAATATGGTATATTACTTACCTCATCATCCAGTAATTAGAAATGATAAACAAACTACAAGGTTACGGATAGTTTTTGATGCTTCGGCTAAAGAAAAAAATTGTTACTCTCTAAATGATAACTTATTATCGGGTCCCAATCTAAACCCTAATCTTTTAATTTTACTATTAAAATTTCGAGAGTTTAAGATAGGAATAATTGCTGATTGTGAAAAGGCTTTCCTACAATTATTAATTGATGAACACGATAGGGACTATCTCAGATTTCTTTGGTCAGAGCAATTCCCTCCCAAGAAAATTGAGGTTTTTCGAAATAGAACCGTAACTTTCGGAGTAAAATCATCAACATTTTTACTGGCTGGAACAATAAAGTATCATATCAAAAATTATAAAGAATCTCATCCTTTGGCGTGTAAGGTTTTAAATGAAAATTTATATGTGGACGATCTTATTACTGGTACAAATACGATTGAAGATGGACTACTATTATCCCGGGACACTAAATTAATATTAAAGGATGCATCAATAAATCTTAGGAAGTGGAAGAGTAATTCTAAGGAATTATGCCAAAAATGGCAAGACGCCAAATTTGAAAAACATCCTAGTGAAGAAACAGTACCTTTAAAGGTTTTAGGATTAATTTGGAATACTTTAAAGGATGAATTTAATTTAGATTTAAGTTCATTAATTGATTCTTTGGAAAATGTGAAAAATACTAAGAGAAGCGTATTACGCATATCATCAAAATTATTTGATCCAATGGGATATATAACAGCATTCACAATTAGAATTAAAATTCTTCTTCAAGAAATATGGGAACAAGGCTTAGAATGGGATGAGGAATTTGGAGATATTTTAAAACTTAAATGGGAAAAATGGTATAAGGAAGTAAATGTATTAAAGGAACTTTCACTGCCAAGATATTATTTCCATGAAGAAGATAGCTGTTCCGAAGTAGGGAAACATAAAATAATTATATTTTGTGACGCAAGTGAGAAGGCGTATAGAGCGATTGCTTACATTCGATATGAAAGAAATCAAACTTTTTACGTAAGCTTCGTTACTTCAAAGGCACGCGTTGCACCATTGAAAAAGTTGAGTCTACCAAGATTAGAACTGATGGCCACTCTTATAGGTTCCAGATTATTGGATACTTTAAGGAAGGTGTTTCAAATAAATAACAACTATATTCTATATTCGGACTCAACCATAGCCCTTAGTTGGATTCGAGGAAATGCAAATCAGTGGAAGACATTTATTTCAAACAGAGTAAGTGAGATCCAAACTTTAACAGATCCTACTAATTGGAAGTACATAAAAGGAAATGATAATCCAGCTGATATCATATCAAGAGGATGCAGGGCTAATGATTTGCTCTCAAGTAAAATTATTTGGTACGGACCAAGATGGTTGACATTAAGCGAAGAAAATTGGCCGAAAAATGAAGAAACGTTCAGAAGAGCAGATGTAGATGAAGAAAAGAGATCAAAATTTATTGCAGTTAATTATGCAAGTGAAAATAATGTTCACGATTCAATTTTCGATATCCACAAGTTTAGTTCTATTAAGAAGGTTTTCCGAATTACAGCTTGGATAAGAAGATTTATAACAAATTCGAGACTGAAGAAAGAAGATAGAATCAAAAATGTTTTGACTGCCGAAGAATTAGAAGAAGCTGAAAACATTTGGTTGAGACACGTACAAGCAAAGAACTACGGTAAGGATATGGATTACTTAAAGGAAAGACAAAATTTACCGAAGTGCTTAAAAATCAGAGACTTAAATCCGTTCATTTCTACAAAAGGTATTCTACTTGTCGGTGGAAGACTACAGCACTCCAATTTGAACTATTATGAAAAACATCCAATACTAATACCATCAAAAACTAAATTTACAGAACTGATAGTAAAAGAAGCACACGAAAAGACCCTACACTCTGGTATTTCAGACACACTAACACAGGTACGAGAGAAATTCTGGATTCCGAAAGGTAGGCAATTTATTAAGTCAATAATTGGAAGATGCGTCTTATGTAAAAGATTCAATGTTCGATCAGGAAGTGAAATTATGGCTCCTCTTCCAAAAGACAGAATAGAACAATCGCCTCCATTTTCAGTTACAGGCCTGGATTTTGCTGGACCCTTATTTGTGAAAGACTCTGACAGTAAGTTGTACATCATGCTATGTACCTGTGCAGTTACACGAGCGATACACCTGGAAATAGTTTCCAATTTAACAACTGAAGCATTTTTACTTGCTTTTCGTCGCTTCATATCCAGAAGAGGACTTTGTTCTGTTATTTATTCAGACAATGCTCAGACGTTCAAACGAGCAGAGTTTGAATTGAAAAAAATGTGGACTATTTTGAGCAGTTCTGAAGTAAGTGAGTTTTATTCCTCAAAGGGAATAAGGTGGAAATTCATCGTTGAAAGAGCACCCTGATGGGGTGGATTCTACGAGCGAATGATTCGTTCAATGAAAATCATTCTTAGGAAATTACTGAGGAAAACATCTTTGAGTAGTGAAGAACTAGATACAGTTCTATGTGAAATAGAGGCTGTGATCAACTCGAGACCTATTACTTATGTGACTACAGACTCACCAGATACTTTTCCTCTAACACCATCCCACATGTTACTTGGAAGACGATTAATAAGTTTACCGTCAGTCAAATTATCCGGTATTGACTGCATGATTGACAAAAAATTGTTAGTTAAAAAATTTAAATATCGAGAAAGACTTATAAATCAATTTTGGGAGAAATGG
Source organism: Parasteatoda lunata (assembly GCA_949128135.1). Lineage (NCBI taxonomy): Eukaryota > Metazoa > Arthropoda > Arachnida > Araneae > Theridiidae > Parasteatoda > Parasteatoda lunata. Next base: position 4,806,312 of record OX421979.1, on the reverse strand, counting down.
AAAAAGGACTATCTTTTAAATTTAAGAGCTGTCAATTATGTTAATTTGGATAAAGGTAATCAAAATTTTAAAGTCAATGACATTGTTTTGATTCATGATGACAAGCTTCCAAGGAGCATGTGGAAACTTGGAAAGATTGTGGAAACATTTCAAGGACGTGATAACAAAATAAGAACATGTGCTTTGAAAACAGATACGTCAATAATAAAACGTCCTATAAATTTATTATATAATTTAGAAGTGAACAATTAAATTAATTTGAACATTCTATTTGAACTTTAAATTCACATATATCATTATTTGAACATTTTATTTCACAATATTGCTTAAGATAAACATTTAATTTACGAATTAAGTTTATTTTAAGATACTATTTGAACTTTTTTGATTTAAAGAAAATATGCATACATATATATATATATTATTTTGTGTTTAAATGCATGTTTGCATGCAAATGGAAATTTTTGCATGTGAAATAATTTGTGTTGTGAAATTTGCTTGATTATTCATGATATGGTAATTTAAATTTTAATTGATATTTATTTAAATTTCAATAATTTCATTTATAAGGCAATAATTTGTTAAAGGTTTTAACTAATGCTGATGAAACATATTATTTTATGAGTTCGATTAATATATTGAATTATAATCTTTATATAATTAAAAATGGCTCATATTGTAAAAAGGTAAGATTATATTATTTTTTAAAATATTGGTATCTTACATTTGAGACAAATAACTTTGATTAATATTTGAAATGATTAATTTGTTATGAACTAAGAGTTCATCGGGGGAAAGTGTTAATAATATTTCTCTATATTAATAATAATTTCTAAAACTCAATAGATGGCGCTCTGCGCAGCAATGTAAAATCAGTAGTTGTAATCAGTTTCCTCCTTGCCACTGTACCATTACCATCATCCTTACTTGTTATTAAATATATTATGTTAAAAGGAGTTTGTTATGATTGAAACCCCGAGATCATGAGATCAAATCATAGTATTTAACAGGTGTAAATATGAAAATACAGCAGCAATATTTTCAGCAGCAATACTAGCACAACTCATATAATTCAACTAGAAGGTAATCTGCGTTTAAGTAAACTAAAGCATTTCCTATGCATTTTCCTTAGCAATGAAAACTTTAAACCCACTTATCTCAAAACTTGATTTTTTTTTTTTTTTTTTTTTTTTTTTAAGTGTTGCCTGAAACAAAGTAAATAACAATTCTCATATTTCATACTTTTAGTCATTGTATACAATACCGTCATTTTGTAAATTGCCTGTAACATACACATGAAGTAATAAATAATAATAGAACATCGATGGCTTAGTGGTTAAGGCTGTCATTGTGAAGGGCTGGTGTTCGATCCCCAGTGGTGGCTTCAAGCTAAACCAGCTTCAGATCGATGAGTACCAGCTTTTTTGGGAAGTAAAAGCGGCTCTGTGTGCAGTGCTAACCACATTGCCGCAATTATGCCGTAGGTCACGAAATTGTGGAGCCTTATCCTCCATGACCTTCCTGGCCCACAGCGAGCTGCTGCGGGAATGCTTTTTTAGTACATAATGATAGCATTATTTGTGATTACAAGTTTTTAACGGGATTTGGGTGTTCGCAGCGCCCATCTTGGACGACATTCTGATGGTGGCAAAATAAATAAGCAGCTAACGCGAAAACGAGGAAACAATCATTTTAAAGAAAAAAGAATGATCCCCCGTACATCCAGGACCCCTCTTCCAGAAAAAGGCAAAATCTGAAGGAAGATAAATCTTTTTCTTTACGTTTTTGTAACTATACAGTTATACAATTAACATTTACTGATAAATAATATTTTATATAAATATTAGATTTTTGAAAAAGAAAAAAATATTTTTTTTACTTATGGATAATTATTTCATCAAAAAAAACTTTTTTAACTACTTCAACAAATATATTTTTCCAATGCCCACCTGTGTTAACATTTGTCAATTCAGGCATCTGCAGGGCGGATTTGTTGGCCTCTCTTTCAGGGGCAACCTATTATGTGGGCCAATGTTGCTCCCTCAGTTAGGACAGATAGTACATAGAAGGAAAGAACATCCATGCCTTGCCCGGGATTCGAACCCAGAACCTTTCTGATGCAAGGACATTCAACAAAGATATAGAATTATAATAATTATTGCCTAGTTTAAATTTTTCTAACCACATTGACAGAGGAAAAATAAAAGTGCTGAATGTGAGTACAGGGGAACTTCCAGGAAAGACCACCTCTATTTGCGATTATTCACTGATTTTTTTTCCATATACTTTGCGTTGAAGAAAACATTTAGGAGAGACCATCAAAATGCGACCGGACAAACCGCCACACCAAATGCGGAAAAGGTGAGAAAAAATTAAATAAATAGATTCAAATGAGTTCAAAATATTTGTGAGTGGCTCCCATTTAGAGAACTGTTTTTGACGATCTCCTAAAGAGATCGAAAATCTCATGTTGCGGCCAGAGTGCACTCAAGGCGATGCTATCAATGCTTTACTTTTAGAGTTGAAAGCTAAATTAGAAAACAAAAAGTTTTTTAGAAAAAAAAAATAAGCATTTCAAACATACAAACCTCTTCTTTTATAGCTAACTAATTTACATGATATAAAATTAAATGCAAACTTAAAAAACATAATTGTTTATTTATTTAAAATATATTTATCATTCATAATTGGTAAATTTGTTTTTTCAAATAATTATCGGGATCATTTTTATAGACGGTAAATTTTATTCATATATCGATCCGTCTTTTCATGACGCCAACAAAAGTGACATTTCTGCACCAAGAAAAGGACACAGACTAAAATTGTAATCGTTTGCGGAAAATCATGTGCCTTCTATAACAATTTGAAGTCCATGGAGGTCACCCCTAAGAAAAACCCACCTCCATGAGTGGTCCCTCCCGAGATGTTTCACAGTATAATAAATAAAAACTAAATTGAAAGTATGCATGTTCGTAACAAAACTAATTCCAACTATGTATTCTGATGTTTGCCAACAGTCTAAATTAGGAAAACCAGATTTAACTGTTTCACTTGCCTAAGCTTAAATAATAAAAGTCAAAATATATTCTTAACTAAACAGCTCTACAAAGAAACACTTTTCATTCAATATGGGCTTCTGTTTAAAAGCAGACGTTTTTTGCTAAAAATTGTAATGAATTCTTACCTTTGTATGTTGCGAAAAGGACTGCTGAAGCGGCAAAAGCTCCTAAATGCTGTGCAAGAAGGTAGTGACCTACTTTTCTCCATGGAAATTTCCCTAGTGTTGCAAACGCCACCGTTACTGCTGGGTTTATGTGTCCACCTAATGCACAGAAAAAAAACATTTGAAATATTATTTACAATAAAAATAATGAGGATTCAAAGATTTATTTTTGATTCCTTTTATTATTATTATTAGTGTTGATGTACAGGGCGCCAAAAAAAAAAATGGACCACCCTGAATAGCTTTTGATAACCCTGAATAATTTTTTCGCATCTTCACGTTCTAGGACTTAATCTTATGGGTTTGAGGAGGTGACCTCAAATCCTCAAATATGCTAATTAATTAGTGAAGACGATATTTTAAGTTACAAAATCAGACACAAAAACGTACTTCTTCTAAATAAACATACATTTTTTTTTCTTTCTTTTTTTGATTAATTTTAAAAAATTTATTTTTTGATATTTATTAAAAATTATCAAAAAATTATTTTTTGATAATTTTCAGCTACAATTTTTTCTGTTGATAGTTATCTATTTAATTTTATGACATTCAATATTAAAGTACAAAATATATTTCGAAAATTTCGACATTGTGACCATAAATTAGAACTATTAGAACTAAGTTAGAACATATAATTAATATATGTTCTAATATATTATTATATACTAATTTTTCATTCCCTTCGAATTCTTCATTCCCCTCTAAATTTGCATTCCACTCTTTTTATTAATTTTCCATTTTCTTTATTTGTTTTTGCCATCGCTTCAGACAATTTTAGCGTTCGTTGACTCTTCAAATGCCTTTCAGCCTTTTTCTTCGTCATTTAGTGTCTTTTTCAAGAGTGTTTATTTTGGACAAAGTGTAACGTCTAAACACTTTCATTTTTTCTTTCACCGAACTCGCAATTTATTTGAGGAAGTGTTTGATTCTCGCCCAAAGTTGAGAACTACCCTCTTTTAAATTTCTGGAGAAAATTTTTATTTTTTTTTTGTTGAGACTAGTTCACTAACCGCTAAACTTTTCGACATCCGGAAGCGAAACAAAAACAAATTATGAGCGACTCGATCGAAAGGTGTACCTTTCCATTCCACGCACAATCCCTATGAAAGTGCATATTATTAGGAAATCAATGTAGGGAATACCGAATAACTTTTTTAAAAAAATAATAGAAAGTAAGAAAATGTCAGTGGATGGAATACAGGGCAATGTGATTTATAAACTTTTTTTCCTCATTCATCAAAAAAATAGTTGTTAAAAATCAGTGGATAGGGTTCATTGTAACCGGATGAACGAATTAATAATAAGGCAAGAATGCGTGACCAGGGTTCAAATCCCAGCGATGGTCGGTCGGTACGAAATCCACACCCGGCTCGCACCTACCACAAAGCTAACGTAAAATAACCTCAGCGGTAGACGGATCATTCGTTAGAATCCCCTTGCCGTCGGGCTAATCGTGGGAGGTTTTTGTGGTTTTCCTCTCCATGTAAAGCAAATGCGGGTTAGTCACATCAAAAAGTCTTCTTCGAAAGCAAATTTCCCCCACTACTTGATCCAGGAGTTCCCTTGTCTCCTAGATGGAGTTCAAAATGACAAGGCTACGGAGTTAAACATGAGTAGTCGTAAACCTAAATAATTGGATCGGCTGTTTAAATAAAATGTTTACACTTGCTGAGTATTCTTTGAATTGATTTGTTTTTAGGTTCATTTCTCTGCATATTCCTTCCTTTTATTCTCAAAACTGTTTTTGTTAAGATTCATTGCCTTAGACAGTATTTATTACACTGATGTGTTTTAATATTAAAGGTCCCGGTAAACACTTGCCCGGTACTCCGTAGTACACTTATATTTCGTAAGGTAAACGGGCTATTGCACGTCACACTGACATCTAACTTTCCTGTGTGTTAGAGCCAACTCCAAGTAACAAAAAGCCATCCAAATGAGGGAGGCAATTTGGAAGCAAAGAATGCACCGCTTAATGTTGTCGCTCATTTATAAATTCATAAAACCTTTTAAAAGGACTATTTTTTTTAAAGCAAAAATATTAAAAGTACTCACTGCATACATGTTCAATTCATTTTCAAAGTTTCTTTCACTGTGTTACTGCTATAGTGTCACTTACTGGTGCAATTCGTCCGGTGATTTCTCATTCACGAATATTCATTAATGCAAAGGAAATCCCAAAAAGTATGGCCTCCTACCGATTTTAGAAACACCAAATTCCATTTATTTTGTATAATTTATGCATCATTTTAAAGATCGAAACTTTGTCTATCTTTCAATATTAATATCCAGATCAGTTGATTTTTTCGAGGCTTTTCTAGTTTAGATACCCATGTGATTCCAGCTTCCCCCCAATCTCCTCTTTACTCTCGTCCAAAATCTGAATCACCTTCCAACCAAATTAGCAAGCAGATGGTGGTCTCTCTCTGTAGTAAGCTCTGACTAGAGAATGTGAGTATCTTCTAAGGCTACATATATTTTAAATGACATTTTTACTCCATTTTTTGTCGAAATGTACAGAAAAAGTTTAAAAACGTTCTATATGACAGGGGGTAACGTAAACGTTGCGACAAACTTCCAGAGAAGTGAGGCTACATCATAAATATTAAAATGGCATAGGAACTGATGCCCACGATATGTCGTTATACACAACCAGGGGCGCTTCTCTATTATGACCTAAAGAGAAGCACACCCAAGGAATAGTTCATAACAGGGAAGCGTCACCAGCCGCATTTGATGATATTTCTGGCCATGGGCTCCTATGTCATTTTAATACTGATCATGTGCCATCACTCCCCTAGAAGTTTGCCGCAATATTTATTCGACTCCCTGCCATATGTAACGTTTTTAAGCTTGTATATTTCGGCGAAAAAATAGACTAAAATGTCAATTTAAAAATCTCAAAAACTAACTTTTGCTCGGAGAAAGAAAGAAAAAAAAACGATTGCAGATTTGAAATCAGAACAACGAAAATTCTGTTAAAAAATCTTATGTAACAGAAAACAAACAAAAAAAACAAAAAATTTATCCTCAATGATGACACACTTTACTGTTTTCTTTAGTCACAAAAATATGCTATAAAAGACGAAAAAAGAATTATTTTTACCTGTTACGTTACCACATGTTGCCACACCCAACATAACAGCCACTCCCCAAGCCCACACGACAGCAAACACATCGTCCACTCGACGACCCTCTAGAATAGTTTGAGCAAAAGCCGCATCCCCAAAGATCTGAAAGATTAAGAAAGATATATTTTTATTTCTCCGATTTATCGGATAAACCGTACACATTCATTGAATTAGCAGGATCAATATTTTTAGAACAAACATCATTTAATCAAAACTTGCCTATTTGGAAGAGAAAAAAATTAAGAACTATTACGGCTGTTTTATATGTTTTTATTTCATAACTGCCGAACCAAATTTTGGGTTTATGATTATTAATGTTCACCTCCGTAACTCTGTAATTTTGAATCCAATTAGAAGGCAAGAGAACTCCTGAATCAAGAATCGAGTTAATAAGTTAAGACACCGAATTAAACAAGTTTATCTTAAAATGTAGCGTAAAAAGATAAAATCATTAGATTTTTAGCCACAGTAGTTAAAACAGAAAGTAAATCATTCATGATGTTTTTGCACCATTACTTTAATAAAAGAATGAATTCATATTAGAACAAACAAGATTTGAAATACATAAAAAAAAAAAAAAATTATTATTTACCAAGATTTTTTTCCCACTTATTAAAAAATTATATCAATGAAGCATAAAGAATGACGAAATCAATGAAAGCTGAAAAACGTAGGATGAAAATGGAAGAAAAATAATCTAACACTTATGAATAATTGTTACAAAATCACACTAAATATAAAAATAACATTTTATTGGTTTGAAGGTGTTATTTTATGTAAATGAGTTTTCGAATAACAGCCTCCTCATAATTTTGAAACGTTGTAGAATTAACAAAATTTAAATAGGTTCAATTTATTATTCTTCCTCTTACACTAATTGGATGAGAATTTCCCTTTACAGACGACTCTATCATATTTGACTTCAAACAATAAGTTTCAGGACATAAAATCTTCCCTTCATTTAAATTTATAGAAAATAATTGTTTTGGCTCATTCCTTTTACGGAGAAATGAGCAAGAATTATAGTTCCGGCGGAAATATTTTGTAGATAAATTTTTTAAAAAAAATAATTAGATTTAATATTAAATTCGATGCTGGGAATTTATGTCATTCTATTCTAACACCGGTATATTTATACATAGAATTTGAAGGCTAAAACAAATAACGTTATGGACAAAAGGTCAAAAGAATAAATGGGCAAAGATTAAGAGAAAATAATAGCTAATTAAATAATTCGTAAAAATAATGTCTTGATTAAATCAATTGATTTAAATAAGATAAAACAAACACTTTAAAAACTATTTTTTTCAAATAGATTAAAAGGGAGAAAATGATTTAATTTCTTTCATACCAAAAACAAAAAAAGTAAGGCTCATCACATTTGGAAGACAGATTTTAAGCGGTGATAAAAAAAAAATGTTAAAAATAAATAGCTGCCAACTTTTAAAATTTTGATGAAAGATATTTTTTTTCTGCTTTTAAATAACCCCAATGAAATACATTTAAGGAAAAGAATGTCTGCTGATATAGTTATGCAAAGTTAACGCTTCTTACTTTTTTCGTTCCAAGTTTAACAAATAAAACTATTTCCTATTTTTTAATCCACTTGAAAAATATATCTTTTAAAATGTTTGTTTTGCTTTATAATTTTCTTGGTTTGGCGTTTGCAAGTGTTTTTTATATCGCAATAGTGTAGAAATTTTGGTGGGTGATAAAATTGGGTGATACTCAAAACTTGAATTGACAGAAAACAAATAAACATTAAGATCACGGCACCAGTTTAAAATTCGAATTCTCTAGATAATCTGGAACAAAATTTAATTTCGATTGACTATAAATTTTATTGGGCGATAAAATGGCGATATAAGTTCGGCTTATAGCAATCAGGAAATGTTTACATTTTTACTGTTACCCAAAATAGAACTCCAATTAATGTGAGCATTCTAGCTAGTCGAAAAGTGGTCAAACATTCGATTGACGATTAAGTCCGATTTGCCGTAATATAGCGAAACTTTCAATGAAATCATAGTTCCAGTTGAACTTTCAATGTTTCAGCTTGTCTGAATTCGATTGACAATAATTTTTTTCGATAAATTCTGTTTCCATCGATGAGAAAACGTTTAAAATTTATTTTATCAGGCGTGGGGTTTCAGTAGAAATTTGAGTGCTTTAGCTAGTCAGAAAGTGGTCGCAATTTCAATATTTCATCTTCACAGACACAAAAACGATTTAATAAATATAAATAGAAAATATTATAAAAAATTACTTATAAATAAAATTGTTAAGTGAAATAAATCATTACTGATAAGTATGTAATCTTCTAGTCTTCTACATACTACAAAAAGTATATTTCAAACTGAAATTCGATATCTTAGGTATATTTTTATAAATTTCATGAAAACTACACTTATAACCATTTAGAGTAAGCATATTTTGAGAAAAACGCGCTTGAAGTTTAAATGAAGCATATAATGTATTACGGCTTCGTTTCTTTCAAATAATGCAATAATAAATTGAACACAAACTTTTCTTTTTTTTCTTCTATAATACAAAGCAAATTTGCTGAATCATTCATAAAATGTTAAATCGAATCATGCATCAAATAACGATTTTAGATAATTGATTACTTATAATCCTTTATGTTCCTCTTAAAAGGATTGAAAAAAAGCAGCTTGTCATGCAACAAAGGAATCAGATAGAATGAAGGATAAAAACCGGGGTAGAGGGTAGAATGGCAGTATCCTACTAAAATAATATAAATATTAAAATATACAAACATAATTTTAAAATTTAATCTGCAATTATTTTTTTGCGTTACATTCAGCCTCTCAAATATATCTCTTCTGCAAAGCTGGCGCAAATCTTCTATTTTAAAATAGAGAAACGCATAAAACACCGATATTTATTTTTAAACCAGTGATCATTTTTAAGCTTTTGAGAACACCAAGCTGCTTGGAAATTGGGGGTGGGCCTAAAGTTTAAGCGATAGCTGCAAAGAATTCCATTTCACTTCCTTGTTCTCTTTTTTGCGTTTTTTTTTTTTTTTTTTTTTTTTTTTTTACTGGTGGCAGTCACTTGCATACAAGGGTGAAGAAACTTGTTGATTATGGAGACATAGTTTTTCTATTCTTTAAGACACTTATATTTAGCTTACTGCTCCCTCAGTAAACTCGTAAAAAAAAAAAAAAAAAAAAAAAAAAAAACTCGGTTAAAAGAGATAAAAGAAGACTCTATAAATCTGGGTATTCTTTGAATAGAAACTAAAAGTCGTTTTCGTTTTATATGTTATGTCAAAATGAGTTGTTTAAATAGTAAGTTGAAATTGCCAATTTACGATAAAAAGAGACACAGCATCAAAAAAACGATACATCTGTGATTTTCAACCGAAGTAACCAAATTCATACTTTTCAATCAAAAATCGTTAATTGCTTAAATAGTAAAATGAAATAGCCAATTTCTAAGAGAAGAGACACAGCATCAAAAAACAATAAATGTGACACTTTCAGCTGAAGTAACCAAATCAATACTTTTCAATCGAAATAACCAAATCCATAACTTTGATTCGTTAATTGTTAGAATATGTAAGTTGAAGTAACCAATTTATGTTAAAGGGGAATTAAAAGGATAAGTTTGTACTTTTAAATATGTGTATGTTAATTTGTCTATGTTAAAAAATGGTAGAAATTTCAATTGGATGTAGAATTTACTTCGATAATTTTAGATAGCATTCCCACAATAGCCCGCGGAGGGTAAAGGATGTCATGGAGGTTAGAGCTCCATGATTTCTCCAAAATTTCGTGACCAACGGTCTGATTATAATAATCTTATCAATATTGCGTACAAGCCGCCTTTACTTCGCAATCTGGTACCCATCTAACTGAAGCTCACTGGTAGGCATTAAGTTGCAACTGGAGATCGAAATCACAATCTTTCTCAAAGACCAAAGAATTCATTATAACGGCTTCAGTTGAAATGTAAGCTTTGTAGCTCATGGTGAAAATGCCCAAACGATAAATACCTTGTGACGAAAATATGGTGACATAAATTCTGCTTTTAGCATTCAGGGAACGTCACCAGACTTTATTGAAATTGGAGCCCTGTAGTTCGTCGAAAAATGTTCGGAATTCTTATTGAAGATATCGTGAAAGTAAAATCAACTTGCAGAAGTTTGGGGACGTTTCGAACTTTCATTGTCATCAGGTGTGAAACTCCATTAGAAATTTGAGCGCTGCAGCTAATCGAACAAAGGGGTTGTTACGTCAAGCGTTCAGGCATCATAATTTTTGATCTAGTTGCACTTTTTGATCTAGCTGCTCTTGTATGATCTAGTTGCCCTTTTGATTTATTTTGATAAGTTAACTTTCTAAAATTTTTATGACTGGCAACAGCATTTTTTATTCTTTAAGTTGTTTATTTTGTTTCTTTTATAATTCGTTCTTTTCTTTGAAAAATGTTTCTTTTAACTTGTAATGTTGTTTAACAGAATTCTTTGCCGGCTGTTTCCCTGTATATACGAAGAAAATAAATTAAATATTTTTAAATTGTTGTGAAAAGAATTTTTAGTTGTACAAAGTACTTCAGGGGCCTAAATTTCGATATTCCACTCTCACGAACGCAAAAGTTTCACCTCATTTTAAAATAATTCAGTTCTTAAAATCACCCCTGGTGTGGCAGAATCACTTAAAATAAATTTTTTTAAGAGGAAAAAAAATTTCTTAGAAAACAGGTTTCTTAGAAAAGATGTAAACCAAAAGGAAGAAAATATTTAAAAAATTTTCAGGAACCTATTTGGAACCTTCTGGAAAGGAAAAAAGCTTGTAAATCGGTTTACATAACTTGTTTGATAAAAGGGAAGAAAAGAACAATGCGCTAAAATGGATTACCCTGAATAACCTCTGATCTAATGATCAGATCTTCACGTTCTAGGACTCAATCGTAATGATGTGAGGGGTTGACACCAAATATTCTAATTAATTGGTGCAGACGATATTTTAAGTTACGAAATCAAACACAAAAACGCACTTTCTCTAAATAAATAAACAGTTTTTTTTTTTTTTTTTTTTTTTTGTTGACAGATTCGGATTTTTGATCTCCAAAAGATAGGTTTCCCATAATTTGTCCAGGATAACGATCCAAAATTTGGACCTCATAATGTTAATTTTATTTTTTGCGTATTTCGGCATATCTCGTGAACTTTTTAAACGAATTTTTTTTTTTTTTTTTTTTAGAAGAACCATTTTTTCTTGCATTTAATTATAAAATTCGTTTATCCAAAGATGATTCCATGCAAAAAATAAATTTTAGTTTAATATTTTTTATTATTTAATTTAAAAATGGTCTAAAAAATTTTGAATTGTATGGTATACAATTTTTACGATTATTATTAAATAAAATAATAAAAAATATATATATATAAACTAAAATGTATTTTTTGCATTACTTATGGGTAAACAAATTTTACAACTGTATATAAAAAAAGTTCTTCGAAGAAAAAAAAATACTCTGAGAATAGCTTAAAAAGTTCTCGAAATATGGCGAAATAGGCAAAAAATAAAATTAACATAAATTTTGGATCCTTCTCCTGACCAAACTATTAGGACCCTATTTCTCAGATTGCTGCTACCCCCCTACATTTTCGGGGCCAAAAATCCGTCGAATAAAAGGTATGTTTATTCAGAAAAAGTATGTTTTTATGTCTGATTTCGTAACTTAAAATATCGTCTGCACTTATTAGCGTATTTTTGGTCACTCGCTCGAACCATTAAATTTGAGTCCTAGAACGCGAAGATCCGATCTTTAGATCAAAAGTTATTCAAGATGGTCTTTTTTTTGCGCACTGTACGTCCTGTAAAATTTTTGATTTATAAACATTTCATTAAATTTATAAACATTACGATTTGATTTATGTATATTTCAATGCTACCCGTTAATTGAATCTGAGGCAAATGAACCGTAGAAATTTCCTTTTTATACACAGTTACGAATTTCGATGTTTGGTAATACAGCAGTGTCTTTAACCCCATAAACTAGTAAAATTTATGAAAACAAAGAAAAGGGAAGGAAAAAAACAAAGCATGGTAAAAACCAAAGTGAAAGGTTAAATAATGAAAAAAAGCATAGTAATAAAGCAAATAAAAAAAGTAGTCTACCAGAGTTAAAAAACAAAACAATTGAATCAATGAGCAAAGTATTTTTTAGCAATTTTCTGTGATTCCGTTAATGTTTCATTGCCTCCTGCGTTATGAAGCACATTAAAAATCAAATATAGTTTTAAATTATAAGATTACCAGCGTTAATTAATAAGTATAGTAAAAATATAAAACAGTTTGTTTGTATGAATTGATCGGTTGTAACCTTTAATTATCACTCAGTTTATTTTAACTTTTTGTTGTCAATGTGAAGAAAAAAAATTCATATGTTTTGTGACACTATAAGTCTTTAAATTATATGGGTGAGCATTTCCAATACATGTGTTTACAAGTGATTTTCTTCTACTTCTCATTATGCATCGATTTGATTTCTAAATTAAGAGTTTAGGAAGATTGTTTTTATTATTTTTAGATTAATGCAATTCTACGCTACATTTTAAGATAAAGTTATATAAATTGGAATCTGATCTTATGAACTGTTTTACAATCATTATTTCTTGGAGCAAATTACTTAATAATACTATTATGAATTACGGTTAAAAAAATTGGTTCAATGATTTAGGACGTAACTTTCAGTTTCATACACAAAGTGATGGATGCAAAAATTTTATTTAAAATATACATCCGTTCGTTTGGCAAGCAATATAAAATTACAGCTGTGAACTCATCAAATTTGTTATAACACTATAATTTTAGTTTTAAATGTTATTTCAAAAAAATGATTACTTAAAAAATTATTTATATTCACTTATAGATCTTAACAGTATCATAAGGGAAATATTTGAACGTGGGAAGTGGAGTTTTTAGAATTTCAACTGTCTTATGCCAAGAAACAAAATTATTGCGAAACAATCATAGGAGTTGGTGAGCGTTAGCGAACAGGAGGCCAACAAAAAAATATGATAATTCCGAATAAAATAATCTGTTTCAAAATTGTTTAATTGACTGGAGCCGATAATAAACGGCTAATTAAATATTTTAGAATGAAAACTAATTTTAAATGGTACATTTCAGGAAACAGTAACTTTCTTTTTTTAAGCATCTGAAATATCTACATTGACTTAACTTTTTGTCTACTATGTTTCGAAATATTTATAGTTTTAATTATATAATAATATGCAATCAAAAAACGAAATACCTTTTTAATCGGGAAAGGAAATTGGACTTCGTCTTAATAACACCACTTATTTTTCTCAAAAGGATATTAAGTTGATAGTAATTATATAATTATGTATAATAAAATACATAATGAATCATTAATGAGTTTGTATTACTTGATGAAACTTATAGAAAAATAATTTCAAACTTTCAAAGCAACATAATCAAGTATAAAATTAAATTGACATTATTAACATTAAACCTAACTATAATGTTTTAATTGCAAACCAACGCTTTAACTCAAAAATATTTTTTTCACTTTTTATAAAAAATTACTGTTTAAATAAAACTTTATTTTGATCAATTAAGATATAATATTTAACAGCTCTGAATAATTTCAAGAAAAAAAATGAGTTATTTTATTACGTAATATAATCAGTATTGTTAAATTATGTTTATATTAAATAATAAAATTACTTTAATAAATGCAAAAGTAATTATATTGTATCCCAAAGTGGTTCCTAATTTTTTTCTGATATGGAATCCTAAATAATCAAAGTTCTTCCGAAGGACATTTTAAAGTAAAGAAAGATAATTACTTAAAGTAATTAAAGACAATTGTGTACGTGATAGAAAGACTATTTATTTTGACTTTCAGACTTTTCAATATTTAATAAGATGAATGAAATGTTTTCATCGTTTTATCTTTAATAATCATTAATTAGGTTTTATATTCGACAATCGAACTCGCAGTATTGAGTGAATGAATATATATATATATATATATATATATATATATATATATATATATATATATATATATATATATATATATATATATATATATATATGTAATACAAAAATTATTAATATTTTTGTATTAATAAAAAAATTAAATCTCTTTCGATTTCATAAAATGTCTTTGTTAAAGAATAAGCGTAGAGAGATTCTATTTTGGGAAGTCAAGGCTAATAACATACGATTGAGTTATTTTTAGAATCTCTCCCCCTTTCACTTCCATATAAGGAAGCATGAAATGATTTTCCTTAATGCGTAAGGATACAAGTATTTCAAAGACTGTGCCTTTTTACTCCAAAATGTGTTAGTATAAAAGCGAGAGCAATGCTTTTCGCATGTCCTTTTTGCCTTTCCATCATGTTGTGATCCTGATAAGTTGTTACAGAATTGACAGACGTCTTGTCCACCCTCTCCCTTGTGGAGAGCGGATGTGGACTGTTATCCATACCAACCTACTGTTAATAAACCATTTTAGAACGTATGATGGCTTACGACTGCATTATTTAAGCTATCTATAACACTAATAAAAGGGATTTTAGCCCTTTTATTACATATATATATATATATATATATATATATATATATATATATATATATATATATTTATATATATATATATGTAATACAAAAAATATAATACTTTTGTATTAATAAAAGAATTAAATCTCTTTCGTTTTAATAAAATATCTTTGTTAAAGAATAAGCGTAGAGAGATTCTATTTTGGGAAGTCAAGGCTAATAACATACGACTGAGTTATTTTTAGAATCTCTCCCCCTTTCACTTCCATATAAGGAAGCATGAAATGATTTTCCTTAATGCGTAAGGATACAAGTATGCCAACGATTGTGCCTGTTTACTCAAATCTGTGTTAGTATAAAAGCGAGAGCAATGCTTTTCGCATGGCTTTTTCATCATGTTCTGAACCTGAATAAGTTGTTCCGGAATTGTCCGAAGTCTTGTCCACCCTCTCCCTTGTGGAGAGCGGATGTGGACTGTTATCGATACCAGCCTACTACCATTAATAAAGATATTTTGTGTGTAAAAAAAAAAAAAAAAAAAAAAAAAAAATACTTAAATGGACGTCCAAAACAAAATGAAAATGTAAAAAAAAGAGATATTATTGAATGTTGATACCGGGTCAACATTGAATATAATACCAAAAGACTTGGTCAAAACTAAATATTCCTATTAAAAATGTGAAAAATTAAATGTTACCCAAACAAAAGGACATTTCACACTTAACAAATTGTGTGAGTTTCCCCTTATTACGATAGGCGAAATTGTTAACTCAGCTAAGTTTTTTATACTTGATACTGAGTTAATGTATGCTTTAGTAGGGTTGCAAACTTGCAAAGATTTTTGTTTGTTTATTAATTGTGTCGGGCCAGTTGTTACTCAAGTTGGTAAGAGACTGATCATCTCTGCTAAATCTAACAATGACAACTTATCCTTGCACATTAGACAACAGAATTCTCATCATGTTAAGGTCAAAAATTGTGAAAAAAAATGAAAGTTTAAGATGTTTCAACAAAAGTAAACATTTTGAAAAAAAAAAATAGAAGTTTAAGATGTTTCAACAAAAGTAAACATTTTGAAAAAAGTTTAAGATGTTTCAGTAAAAGTAAACATTTTGAAAAAAAAAATGTGAGGGGTAACAAAAATAAAAAGAACAGGAAAATAGGAAAAAGAAAGAATGACCAAGAAGTTAATAACAAAAAGTACAGGAAAAAGAAAGAGAGGCCAAACATTTCAAATGATTCGAAAATAGAACTAGGTAATGGGTGCATACATTATCAGGTTAACATCGACGAAAAAATAGGAAATAAAAAGAAAAGTTTAAGTAAACAAAATTTTGAAATAGTGCATGTATCAAATCTTAGGAAATATAACAAAACACATATGTAGAAATTAAATCATGAATAGTGTCCAAAACAAAAGAAAATTTTTTACTTCTTCAAGGGAAGAAGTGATATTTGGATAAAAATTATGTATATTTTTGTGTGAAAAATTTTTGAAAATTTTAGTAGATTAGTTATAAAAATATGTTTCATTTTTCGTTCTGTTTAGTTGCCTAAACAGATAAAGTGTATTATCATGTTTTTATTGTTATCATTGTATATAGTTGTTTTTTTTTACAGATAATTGAAAAAATGTTATTTGTAGTAGTGAAAAGGAACAGTCGTACCAACATAAATTTTAAAAGTTCAGAGAATTCTAAATTTTATTATGATTTCTTTTTGGCTTGCCAAAAATCTTTTTTGGGGGGGATGTAATACAAAAAGTATAATACTTTTGTATTAATAAAAGAATTAAATCTCTTTCGTTTTAATAAAATGTCTTTGTTAAAGAATAAGCGTAGAGAGATTCTATTTTGGGAAGTCAAGGCTAATAACATACGACTGAGTTATTTTTAGAATCTCTCCCCCTTTCACTTCCATTTAAGGAAGCATGAAATGATTTTCCTTAATGCGTAAGGATACAAGAATGCCAACGACTGTGCCTGTTTACTCAAATCTGTGTTAGTATAAAAGCGAGAGCAATGCTTTTCGCATGGCTTTTCATCATGTTGTGATCCTGGTAATTTGTTCCAGAATTGTCCGAAGTCTTGTCCACCCTCTCCCTTGTGGAGAGCGGATGTGGACTGTTATCGATACCAGCCTACTACCATTAATAAAGATGTTTTGTGTGTAACATGGCTTACGACTGCATTATTAAAGCTAAATACACCACAGATAACAGAGATGAAGCTCTGTTATTATATATATATATATATATATATATATATATATATATATATATATATATATATATATATAATGCATTATTGATTGGATCAAAATATAATTAAAACTGTTTAAAAAAGGCTTTACTTTCGGAAACCTAGGGTGCCACGGAACACTATTTGGAAATATGTTACCGTTAAAGCTCAAATGTAGTTAATATGCACATTACCTATAAAATCTGTAGATTAATTTGGGTGTATTCCGTTAAAATGCAGTTAAAACGTTTTCCGCAATTCACCTAAGTAATGTAATCATTAACTGATTCCGTATTGCTTAAAGTTAATAAATTTGTTCCTCTCATTCTATCAACTAATTTATTGATTGACTTGATTCTTTAAATACCAAAAATAAATAGCGTTATTTTAATATTTTTTAATTGTTACAACATTTTAAACCGTTTGATTATTTGTATGAAATGATCGAAAATTGATTCTATCCATTAATGTGCTGATGTTGGTAACTTGATTTTTTAGATAGTGAAAAATAAACAACTATATTCATTTAATCATATAGAAACGTTGCTATTGTTCTTATTATCACTTTAACGAGTACCCATTAGCAGTTTATCCAATTTGCAGATTACAAAGGAAATTTGAGAATTGTAATAATTTTTTAGTACTTTAACGAAACTTCCACATTAACCTGAACATTAGAACAGAATTAATTTATTTTTTTTACTTAAGTGGTTATGAATATATTGCATTTATTATAGATTCATAATCTTTGAAGGAAAAGTAAACTATTATAACTGAATACAACATTGGAGCCAATTTTTTTGCGTCGGAGAAATTTTATTTACAAACTAGGGCCCCTCGCAGCTCACCAACCCCGAAGCAATAATTGTTGTTTTTTGGCAGAAAACAGTTTTTTTACTAAAATTAAAATTATTCACTTAACATCTATGTACTAAAAGGAATTCTGTTTGGTTACCCTTGTGCCTCCACTTCTCACGTTCAAATATTATTATCTAATAGAATTATAAATATTTAAATTTATTGGTGAACGAAAGTAATTTTTCGAAGTAATCATTTTTTTAAAAATAACATTTATATTGTTCAAAAAAATTTTATGAGTTCGCAACCATAATTTAACATTTTCGCTTATCAAACGGATGGATATATTAAATACTATTTTTGCTTGCATCTCATTGCGCAATAAGCTGATAGTTAAGTTCCAAATCACTGAACAGATGTCTTTTAATTACTGTAATTTATAACAGTATATTAATATTATTTGCACAAAATAAATAATTGTGAAACGGTTAATAAGAATAAACCACCTTTCTAACTAACTTTATCTTAAAATGAAGCGCAGAATTACATTATCATAACAATAAAAACAAACAATTCTCTAAGTTTTAAACTCTTGAATTAAAAACGTAGCAGTACAGAACTTTAAATTAGGAATAAAAAATATTGATAGAAAAACAATTCTATTAATTTTATGCTCAGGACAACGTAAACAATATGGAAATGAATGAGGATCCTACCACGTGATTTTCCGGTTAATTAAAATGCACGGATAACAAAGGAAAACTGCGACGCCTTATTAGATTTTTATAAATAGTAAAAAATCTGACGAAGAATCATGAAAAACTTCTAAATTTTTCTCAATTACAATTGGGATCTAACCTATGTTCCATTTACCTGTGCTAATACTTTATATCTGCGCAATGGCTTTGGGAAAAACAAGAGCGAATCAACCTGTCATAACCCAGATTTGAACTTGGTTCATCCGTGCCACCATCGAGCACATGCTATTTATGGTTATGATGATCCAACTGAAAACATCGAAATATTTAATAACTATAATTGAATAGCATAATGCTATATAATGATAAACCACGTTTTAGCATCGTTCAACTGAACATTTTTGGCTAAAAGTGACTACTTCCACAAAGTAATTGGAAACTTCTGAGTTTTCAAGGGGACAATTCAAAAGCATGTTAAATATCTAAATAGACACACTACTAAACGGACAGGTAGAGATAAAATGACTTTATTTCTTTTAAGTTCTTTATTTAAATTATTATGAGAACTGATTTAAAAGTGACCAAAATGTGCCTGATAGTTTTGGAAAATCTTGAAAAACTTAAAACACTTTATGAAATTATACTATGGTTATTAGAATATCACAGATTCTTCATTGATCTTTATAGTTAGTTTGATATAAAATATTTTAAGTTGAATAAAATGTTTTAGGACATAAAGAACAGAATTTATTGTTTTGTTACGTTAACGAGGAAATTTTAAAATGTTATTTATCTGTACCATAAAAAATTAAATCTACATTTAGATTATTTTGAGACAAAATATTAAAATTAGCTTTAAATTTAAAATTTTGTAAAACTAAAAATAACTTAAAAAGCAAAAAGTCGTTCCGTTTATTCCTTACTTTTTTCAGTTTAAAACTATATAAAACGATAACAGATATAAAAGAATTCCTGAAATACTGAGTTAAAAAAAAATTATTTGTTTCAAAATTTGCGCTCTTTTCTCCGACTTATAAGTATTATTATAATTTTCAATTGAATATAAAATGTTTTAAGTTGAATGTAATATTTAAGGGCATAAAATTAAAGTTTTTACATTTTTTTGTTACATTTAAGAGAACATTTTAAAATGTTATTTACTATGTATCATAAAAGATATTTCTATGCTTAAACTTTTTGCAGCACAATTTTAAAATTAGCTTTTAATTTAAAACTCTACAAAACTAATTACAATTTTTAACGCAAAAAGTCAGTTTGGTTTTCCCAGTTTCTTCAGTGAAAAACTACAAACAACAATTTCTGAAATGCTGAGTTTAAAAATAATCGTTTACTCCAAAATTTGATTTCTTTTTCCCTACATAAAAGTATAAATTTAAAATTAAGCCGCTTTTCAGTTAAAAAATAATTTACAATAATTTGAAAGCTATGTAAATTCCAAAAAGTAATTTTTCATATATATTCTTTATAAAATCTAAAGGTTGCGTTTTTTTTTTTTTTTTTTTTTTTCCTTTAACAATGAAGGGTGAAGACTTACGCCACTTTTTACACGTAAGGCTCCTCAAACCCAAAACTTATTTGATTTACATATCTCTTTTAACTGTAGCCGTAATTGGTCTGAGGAAACCATTTGTGCAGACGATTATGTTAAAAATATTCGCGCAGCGCTGAAAAGCTTTCGTCTGCTTTTACCTATTACGTAAGAATAAACATCAACCAGAATAAACTTTTTTCTTAGAAGAAAATAAATAAATAAAATTGAGAATAAGGAAGGCGAGAAAGAATTAGACAAAACACAACTGAAGACAGGGCGCGACGACCTTGCTCGATATCGTGTCCTTTCCTTGCCTTAATGTCGTAGGTCTTCTGAAGGTTAGAGAGAGATGAAATTTTGAGAAAAGATTCTCAACCATCTTGTTGTCTTGATTGGCACCGGCAAAGACGAGAAGAGATGCTAGAGAGGTAAATAAAGAGGCGTTCACGTGATGTCATACGTATGTGGTTGCACCTGTTGAGATGCGGCCAAGTAAAAGACAGTGATGAGTTAGTGTCTTACACTAAATGTTAGATGACTGCGTTTTGTAACACTCCCACTTCAATTCTAAAGAGTTTTGCTTGTGAAAACACATATTCATCATAAGAATTTTAAAAACTATAATTCTTATTTCAATCGCTGTATATTAACAAGAATAAAAAATTAACTCATTTTTTTAAAAATAAAAAAAAAATCCTTATCCGCAGAACTCTTAGCAGTATCAAATCGTCTCCAAGCAACTTAAAATGCTTGAAATGCTTAAATTGCTTGATCATTTTTAATCAAGCTTTTTCTTAGTATTTCTCCAGATGGATAATTTTGTAGTTTTTACTGGATGTCAGCTCAATAAACAGCCTACATAGAAATAATGGTATTTAACAAACGCACTTAGCTTAATGATTTGAAAATATTGCGTTTCATTATATATTGAAGCAATTACTTCAACTTTCTCTTGAGATCATAGTCACAAAGAAACTTAGTCCTGCTGAATAAGTACAGAGATAGTAAGCAGAAAGATACAACACAGTGCATAAAAGCATTCTTTTGATAGGGGGTCAGAGTTAAAATCTCATACTATGAAAGCTGAAAGTGTTTTGTTCAACGTGCAACACATATCGGAGTTATTTTCTCCAACAACGTTCCATTTGTGCCGATCACTGGTCTAGAGGTTGCTGTACTGGACTATGCGGCGAGTGGTTGTCGGTTCGAATCACACCGTATGCTTGGATGTCACTTTCTTTCTTTCTCTGTCCTTTCTTCTGTGTGAATATAAGAGGCAATGGGTTTGTGGTTGTATGACGTGGGCGACGCTATTCCACCACCGTGACTTAGCAACTGGTGAAAATTGGGTAACGATAAGAGAGTAGCAATACTGACCAAAAGGAAGGCCCACCATGAAAGGAAAAAAAAAATGCTTTAAATGAATATCCCTTGTTTGAAATTGAAAAGTTACTGTTTTGAAGAGGTGAATGTGGCAGCTGAAACTCTCAATTATGTGGGAAACTTTTTACTTAGGAGTTAGAATGATAAGTCTGTGGTTAGTCAGAGCCTTTTTAAGGGACTTATAGTCCTGCTATTATAGCAAAAAAGGAGATTTCTTCGAACAAGATTAATACCCAATATTTTTCTACACAGAAAACTTTGTTACGTCATCGCAAACAGTGACTGAAAACTCTCTTTCTAGAGGGAATGATTTCATTGATACGGTCATCAAGTGACATCGTGTTTACACTGAATCGATTTAGAAGTCATAACACTAAAAAGTGCAGTTTCATACATATTTATGCATTTGACATAGCTATATCAAGTTATAGTTTTTTTTCACGCGGACTCGAATAAGACTATTTACGAGGAATTATGATGGATAGTTCAGAAGTTCAAGAACTTTTCGATATAAAAAGTACTCTTTTTTGACAGGTACTTTTGTTCACACTTAACGTTCTATGGTACTATCTATGGTCTGAATACGGAAGGTACAATTTTTGATGTATTTTTTCACACTCAATAGAATGAAGCCAATTTAGTCTATAAACGTTTCATGCCTAAAAAGTACGATTTTATACTTGCTCTTACAACTTACATTTATAGACAGAGGCATTGTTTCCTATGTATTTTTTCTCTCTTCATCGATTGAGATCAAACACACATCAAAAGGGCGAATATATCGAAAGTTAAAATATATATATATTTCTTTTGTAATATTTTTTGAATTGCAATTATTATGAAGAAAATATTTGTAGCTTAAGCATTTATCGTATAACTCGACATTTATTTCACTCGATTCAGTATAAAACTTGGAATCGGAAAATATACCTTATGCGTTCAGATAGCCCCTAGATAACAAAGTAAAAAGTGTACATATGTCAGAGCAAAAATAGTACTTATTTAACTATTCGTTCTATTTTCTCGCGTATAGTTTCATTCGATTCAGAGTTAAGAGAGAAACATACAACCCTTAAGGTCTCACTTACTCAGACAGATAGAATGGATACAAGTTGGTACTTTTTGTACATAAACCCCTTATAAACTATAAATAACCTAATAAAGTATTCGTTCGATCGTCTTGTGATGATCCGAATTTGATTCAGCGCAAAAAAAATAAATGGTTACTCACTTTTGCCTGTCTCGAGGAAATTCTTTTCAAAACACCCTTATTTCTCTCAAAAAGCGTAACAGAAGGAGAGTCTGCAGGTATCATTTACGATGACGTAACCATGCGTTTTATGAAGAAAAAATTTGGGATATTAATTTTTCCAAAGAAAAAGTATAGTTTTACTTGACTATCATTCTTGAATGGGGGATAAAAAATTGAACATTTAAGACATGAAACACTAATGCCATAAATACAATCGATTTACACTCTAACGATCTATAAATTATTTTAAATGGAATCAAGTGATTAAGAAGTCATTCATCACAAGATTTTCATGTAAATAGTAACGTCATAAATTTTCCTTTACATTTTCGGTGTGCTAAAAGTAGAGATTTTAACCGACAAGCTTCTAAAAATACTGTCTTGTTTTTGTAGTGATACACGTAGGAAGCAGTGAATAAAGGGTGTGACCTTAGACAACATTGTAATGATTTTATCTTTAACTAAATGGGTTTTTAATTTGGGTGTCTTACAGACTTAAAAGAAAATATATTCGTTGCTTTTACAAACTGACACTAAACTAATCAAACTTTAGACATCGAAATGGAATAAAAACATTCATTGTTTATCTAGTTGTTATTATTGGAATGTTTTTGAGAAGAATTGTGTTTCTGAGGAAAAGCATCTCAATCATCAGGCAGATCAGGGCCACTATTTTCTCTGGGGCCTCAAATATCAGTAAAAAATCACTACTCATCACAAATCACAACATAATCACTATTTTTTCCATCTGAATTTTTTAAGTCTTAAATAATATTTAACAAAATCTTTTACAATTGCTGAGAATGTTTCTCCAAATAAAAAAATTTTACTAAAATATTAAATGGAAAGAAGACTTAGGAGAAGTATTTAAACCATTGTGTTTCCCCTCTTTTTTTTATTCCACAAAACTGAGCTGAAATTTCTCACCTACGTCTTAGTTATGCATTGACTAACATGGAGAAAACCGGTTTTTGACGTAGAAAAGCCGGAGAAGGCGGGAACCGTCGCTCTGAGGGTTAAAATATTAGTTGAAGCTTTTTTGTTATATAACAAAAAAGCTTCAACTAATC
Source organism: Parasteatoda lunata (assembly GCA_949128135.1). Taxonomy (NCBI): domain Eukaryota; kingdom Metazoa; phylum Arthropoda; class Arachnida; order Araneae; family Theridiidae; genus Parasteatoda; species Parasteatoda lunata. The sequence continues at coordinate 4,782,401 of OX421979.1, read as the reverse complement.
TTTTTTATGATACTCCTTTTCTGTAAAATCTTTTTCTTAATTTATTATTCTAAGCAAAACGCTCTTTCTCACACTTTAAAATTCATATCCTGTCGTTTAATCTATTTTTGGCTTTAAGTATGCATTAATCAGCATTTTAACGTTTATCCCTCTAACTAACTCGTGGGAAAGGTTTCTTCTCCGACCAATTATAATTATTAAGACTTCCATTTTCCTTTAAAAACGAAACATTTTTACGGATATTTACTTTACAAGATTTTCTCGAACTTTTATTGAGGAGCACAGCTAGTTTGTGTCTCTTGAATGCTAGCTTTTCATGATATATATGATTATATATATATATATATATATATATATATATATATATATATATATATATATATAATATATATATATATAATATATATATATATAATATATATATAATATATAACAGTTTTGACTAAGAACCTTGAGTCTTTTCTTTGAATCTCCCAATAAAGAATTTGGAATCGTAAAAGAATTTAGCTTTTAATGTTTCTAGAGCACAAGATGTCTCTTAAGTAATAATGCAGTAAACATCCTGAACAAATCGATATTCCATTATCAGCTGACAATAAACATCATTTAATAATTTGACATTCATTTAAACTCGACACCCCCCCCCCTATCTAACAAAGACCGTGACATAAAAAGGAAAACAAAATACAGGTACCAGTGTCAACTCAATTAGGAAATGCATACCGGCATTTATAGCCCTTCCTTCTTTTAATACATTTTACATGAGTCGTCTCTTTCACAAAATATTCCTACTTCCGGTGTGTCCTTGGATATTTTGACCTGTCCTAGATAAAGATTGTCCTTTATTATGACCACGTCCACTCAATATTTTATTTAATCTCATATCGCGCCCCGTTTAAAGCTGCGGATACAACGTCTAACGTTTCTCATAATTAAACATAATATCAGGAAGGATCACGTTGATAATTCGTCTTGTTAAATGACCCTCATTACAGAATGTATTGCTGAGCGTAATCACCAATATGAATTTTTTACATCTTAATCCTTTGACTAAGAATTTTAAAAAATTATTTTTTTTTGTCCCGTTTATTATTCAAAAGGACAAAATAGGTCACAAATAAGACAAATTTAGTATTTGGGATTTTTCTGACAAGCGGTTATCAATTTAGAGGCTGGGACATATATGTTCCGCCCATACTTAATGGTGGGATGCATATATCCTACCTGTAGTGATCGACTTACTACAAGCACATCATTCTGGAAAAATGTATTATATGGACTTTTTTTTTTACATGGTATGATACAAGGTGAAGCAATCTTTGCATAACCCGACATAACATATTACGACATTACATAACCCTACATATTTGTTCTTTTTTCTTTGTTCATTTGAGAAAATATGAATAAAATATGAATGGACATAATAATCCCAATGAAGAATACGAGTGGGATATATCTGTCCCAATGACGAATACTAGTGGGATATATCTGTCCCAATGACGAATACTAGTGGGATATATCTGTCCCAGCGCAAAATCACAATGCTATTTCATGCAAGAAACTCTTTCGCGCCATCTAGGGCATATTTGACGCATGAAACACGTATACTTGGTTCGACTCTACGACTGGGACATATTACAATGAGTTTCTAAGTGCTTTTCACCCCATTAGTAATTTGTAAACATTTGTTGGGACAAATGAGTCCCGTTAGTAGCCAAAGGGTTAAACTCAGTTTCACAATACAGTCGCCAGATGCAATCCAACAAGTTCGCATTTTTAATACCTTGAATTCAGTCGTACAATATAACTAAACCGAATTAGCATTTTTTTTATGCATTGAATTTAGTGACACGACATGGACGCGATGCATCAAAATAGCGTTTAAAAAAAAAAGACCCGGGAACATGAATCTACTCTAGAAAAAAAAAAAAAAAATGCAACTTAAGGTTGCAACCCACCCGCATCCTTTGATACATTCACTCTGTCTCAAAACATAGACTCATTTTTTAAATCAAGTTTTATTCTTTTTGTATAAAATACAAAATAATTCATTCGTTATCTTGCTATATTTCACACGTTAACACCTTCAGTTCTTTTTTCCTTTTTCTTTTAGCGACGAGTCTAAAATAAATCGTTTTCAAGTAAGAATTTTTATTGCAACTCAAAATTCAAAATTTTATTTTTAAGTATAAACTTCTAACTTAGCACAAAAACGAGATTATAAAATTTAGAATGGGTGCGTCTGTTTGTTCATATGTTTATCTGAACCTAGAGTTCTATGGACCTCCGATCACTACTTCAAACCAAGTATTCCGGTTGTAAAATTTTAACTTGCAGTGATAATCATCTAAGCAACTAAACGAGTTTTCTTTTAATGTATCGTTTTACAAAAACAAGTCACCAAAATTAACATCGAACATACAGGGCCCGGAAAAAGTATTTCTAATTATTAGCCAGTAAATTAGCCATATATCTAAAGTATTCGCCAATTTCGAAAGTCTTCGCCAAACGCAAATCTTAACCATTTTTTATGATTCATTTTTTTTTTCTCATAGAAAACTATTTTATGGTAGTTTGCTTCACACTTATATTATTTGAACCCAATTCTGATGGGTTATTCTGCGCATCCATCGAAAATGACTGCAATCGAATAAGAAAATACTGATTTGTTTTGAAAAAATCTTTTTGACAGAAAATTCAAGATCGAGTTATATATATATATATATTTCTCTCCAGTGGAAAAAATCATTCGCTAATAATTTCGCCAAAACTCTAATTCATTCACCACATTTACGATTTTGTTGCATTCGGTGAGATGGCGAATCTTAGCACTGGGCCCATGTCCAAGAGGTCATGGGTTCGATCCCGCCGTTCGAAGACTCCCCGTGTAGTAAATGGTGACTGATGCGCGTTAAATCTGTCTGGTCACAAAGTCCTCCGTGTTCCCATCACAAATCAATACCTCTGGGGGTACTAATCCAGGAGTTTCCTTGTCTTCTGGGTGGGTTCAAAATGACAAGGCTACGAAGTTGAACATGAGTAGTCGTAACCCCAAAATTGGGTCGGCTGTTCAACGACTGTTATTAAAAAAAAATATTTCAATGAATCCTTTAACAATAAATCAATTTATCGTTGCATTCGAAGCGATGTTCAAAAAGACAACTTTGACGAATATCATAATTGTTTGGCGTAGAATTTCAACGACAAACATTTTGAAAAGCGAAAAGAAAAACTAGCATGACCTATTTGCTGAACTTTAGCAGCTTTCGTGTTGACGAAATGGAATGCTTTATACGAGGGTTGCTATTTATATTTCTGACCTTGGCAACAGTAAGAGTTGCTAGGCGACCGCAGACGATTTTAATCGAAAGTTTTATATTTTTAAACATAAATTCAGCAGACGATTTACCATTATAGCTTCATTTGTGTTGTTGACAGTAAATTGAAAAGTTCTTCTCTTTCAAAAAATGGAATTGAATCGTGAACATTTTCGTGCCATTATTTTTCATAACTTTCGACGTGGATTGTCAAGACAAGAAGGCTTCGATGAACTTAATTCTTTATTCAGCGATAAAGCGCCATCCTACAGCCCTGTAAAAAATTGGTATAACGAATTTAATCGTGGTCGATGTTCGATCCAGGACGATCCAGGTAGATGTTCGATCCAGGACCAAAATCCGTTGTTGTGCCAGAAAAGATCGATGCTGTGCGTGAACAGATAAAGCAAGATCGTCATATGACATCCGTGAGATAGAGGCGTCTTTGGACATTAGTATGACTAGCATCAATAAAATATTGCATGAACATTTAAGCGTAAAAAATTTTTTTTTCGCTTTGGATTCCGCATAATCTGACGAACGCTCAAAAAAAGGCTCGTGTCGATTGGTGCAAGAAAATGTTGGAAAAATACGTTCAAGGTACATCAAAGGCTGTGTATAACATCTACACAGGTGACGAATCATGGATCTATGCATATGAGCCGGAAACAAAACAGCAATCAACTGTATGGGTCTTCTAAGACAAGGCAAACCCAACAAAAGTTGTTCGAGGAAGAAGCACATCGAAACAAATGATTGCCTGTTTCTTCGGCATTAACGGTCATGTGGAAACAGTGGCGTTAGAGCAACGCAGGACGGTCAATTCTGAATGGTACACGACCATTTGTTTGCCAGAAGTCATCGGAGAAATTCGAAAAAAGCAGAAGAAAGGCGAATCATTCTTCATCATGCAATGCGAGCTCTCACACATCGACTCAAACAAAGGCATTTCTGACGGAGCGAAAGATCGAACTGATGGGTCATCCGCCGTACAGCCCTGATTTGGCACCCAATGACTTCTTCTTATTCCCACACATCAAAAATAAATTACGTGGACAACGATTTTCGACCCCCGAAGAAGCGGTTGATGCATTCAAAACGCATGTTTTGGAGTTACCTCAATCGGACTGGAAAAAGTGCTTTGAAAATTGGTTCAAACGCATGCAAAAGTGTATTGATCATCATGGAGAATATTTTGAAAAACAATAAAACCAATTTCGATCCTACATATTTGTTTTTTCATTATTAGGTCAGAAATATAAATAGCAACCCTCGTAATAATCAAATGAACTCTTCCTATTTATAGAAATGGTATTTATTGTGAGAGAAGGCGCTCCGTCAGCCGGAACACTATTAGACATTTAAATATTTGTTTGTTCAGCCCTTTCACAAAACGATTTGTGAAACACATCGGAACAAAGAGAATTTACAGAATGCATCGACTCAATTTTTAAAAGTTGTTGTAAGATTATACAGATTGTTGAAACATTTTTAATTACCTTAAGAATGCGGTTTAAAAAAATGGATGATCTTTTAAAATATGCTTTTAAAGCCAGAGATAAATCAGATATTTTATCTTCACATATAATTAAGATAAGAAGTTTAAAAAAACTGGATTGGATCACAAATACCCTTTTGAGAAAAATAAAAGGTTAAAATATGCATTGATGAAAATGGAAATAGCTTAACATACGCGTGTAAGGAAATGGAATAGTTTAATAGGGTGTTTAAAAAAATGGATGATCTTTTAAAATATGCTTTTAAAGCCAGAGATAAATCAGATATTTTATCCTCACATATAATTAAGATAAGAAGTTTAAAAAAACTGGATTGGATCACAAATACCCTTTTGAGAAAAATAAAAGGTTAAAATATGCATTGATGAAAATGGAAATAGCTTAACATACGCGTGTAAGGAAATGGAATAGTTTAATAGGGTGTTTAAAAAAATGGATTTAGCTCAGAATGTACATTTTAAAAAAATAGGCATAGTTTTAAATTAGTGCTTGAAAAAGGGACTTAGCTGATAATATGCGCTTAAGGAAATAGAATAGCTTAACATGTGTTTGGGAGAAGAAAAAACGATCTCAACTTAGAATGAGTATTTTATTTTATAACCGTCGTTGAACAGCCGATCCAATTTAGGGTTTATAGGACCTCACCTCATTGGAAGGCGAATCACCCTATTACACACTTGCCGTAACAGTGGACTTCTCGTTATATCGACACAGTCGTTATATCGAACTTTCACAGTACATATATTTGACTCTGAATTGAAAACACAGTGCTTTTTAGAAACTTAAGTAGTCGGTAACAGAAAAAAACAATGTATACTCTGCATAAATAAAAATACTAAGTGTATTACCACATTTTTGACATACGTGTATTTCATATACTACGTATTCATATTTCATACGTGTATTCATAATTCATATACCACTTTTTGTGACAGAGCATGAACAGGTTAACATAAAGGGGTCCAAAATTCTAAATGTCCGAAATAGTTCGAAGCTGTGAAGGGTGATAAACACCTTCTAACTATAAATTATGGTTGAAGAAAAGCCGGAATAGCCTGGTTAGTAGGGCACTGGGCTCGTGTCTAAAAGTTCGTGGGTTCGATCCCAGCCTGCCGAAGTCTCCCCGTGTAGTCAAATGGTGACTGATGCACGTTAAATCTGTCGAGTCGCAAAGTTCTCCAAGTTCCAACAAGAAGCTCGCTATAACGACAATTCTATCTGCTATTACAAATTTTCGTTATAACGGACTTTTACTGTATTTCTATTTCGATTGAAATATCTTGATTTCTGCAAAATAATTCCTAATAATAAAACAAGTTCGTTACAGTTATTTTCTTATTTGAAAAAATGAACCGTCCTATTAAAAAGATAACAGAGAATTTCGCCTTTTGAGTATTTCGCCATATTCCTGGAACTATTTAACTTAATAAAAAATAGATATCAAAATTTGCCGCCTTTTACATTGCAAAAAAAAAAAAATGTAAATTCAATAGAGAGATTCGAACCATAAACATACTTTTCGTATTACAAAAGAATAAACAATAACAAAAAGCTAATAAACAACTTTTGCTATTCTCATTATTTATTGCGCATTGCATTGTATCTCACAATCATTGTTATGCGAGACATAAAATGCAAAAATGCGTGAAATGTAACACTAAATAATAAAAATGTATCGTTTTAAGGTTCCACGTGAGCCCACAAATCTTAAAACATATTCCTTCATCATATCGTTTGGTAGTTTTATTGTTTTGATGGGTACTTAACATCGTTTTATTGAGTTGATGGGTGTTTTTCATAGTTTTATTGATTTGATGGAGTTATTCGTAAAAGGAATAACCATATATAAACGGAATCCATGGCTGGGGAAAATCGCGTACATTTTTATAATTGTGTGATATCTCTTATTTCAAGCTAGTTATGATTTTATTACTTTAAAATTTTTGAAACTCAATTACTTGTCTGAAAAAAATGCAAATTGAATATTTTACTTCAATCCATTTTTAGAATACCTTAAAAGTATAGGGTAATCGGTCTTTTTTAATTTATTACATTTTTATATTTAATCATTTACGTTTTGTGATTTCTAGCTAGTGCATATGTTGTATCTGGTGATTTTATTGTATCAAGTGCGTTGAATAACAGCCCTATATAATTTATAATCGTCATTGAACAGCCAACCCAGTTTAATTTGGGCTTACGACTACTCATGTTCAACTTCGCTGAATTGTCATTTTGAACCTAATCCAGAAGACAAGTGAACTCCTGGATCAAGTATTGAGAGAAACTTTCCTTTGTGGAGGACTTTTTGATGCAACTAACCCGCATTTGCGTTACATGGCGAGGAAAACCACGGAAACCTCCCACGCATAGCCTGATAGCAAGGGGATTCTAACCCATGAACCACTGAGGATATTTTACGTCAGCACTGCGGTCGATGCAAGCCCGATGCGGAATTCGTGTCAGCCATCACTGGGACCTGGTTCACCTCATTGGAAGGTAAGTACTCTATCCCCTAAGCCATTACGGCTCAACAGTTCTATATAAGATATCCAGTAATTAACCTCATAGATTTGGTGTTTTGAATCCAATCCAGAAAATAAGAAAAACTCTTGGATCAAACTCGCCTTACTTTTTGATGGAACTAACCTATATTTGTGTTACAGGAGAAGAAATACTTTTTCTATATATTCCGTCTACATGAACTCTGTGATTGGTGCAAGATGGTAGCAGGGCATAAACCTACCAGATTTGACTCTATTTCCTGAATACGCGGTACCCTTGGTGGGGTCTCGGGGTAAAGTCACAGTGGATAACATTATTAATTACGAAACTCGGTAATAAAATTTGTATCCAATTAGTTTTTCATTTGCTATTTAATATTGATTTGATAATTATTCTCAATTCTATTTATTTTTGTCCTTTTTCATTTTTATATTCATTTTAATATGTATTCATTCATATGAATTATTATATAATTCATAATAATATAATTCACAATAATTTAGTATTATTATTACTATTACTAATTGTATTATTATTACATATGTATATATATTCATTCATATTTATATTCATTCTTAATTCATTTTTATATTCATTTTTAAACAAGAATTGCATTTTAGTTTATGCATACAATAAAATCAAATTATGAACTAGATCAGATGCCACATTAGACTTTCAAATTCAACTGTCTGACGTCAAATATGATTTTAAGACAAGTATTGTTTAAACTGTAGGAAGAAAAAATTTCATGAGTCATTCATTCGTTGAATATTTTTAAAATAATTAATAAAGTTTTAATTTACTAAACATTTTCAAAATAAATTTTTGTTTTAAGTTGAATAATATTTTTCACATTTGTTGATGAAATCAGAGTCTCGGAGTTCCGCTAAAAGAAGGTCCATCATTTAGGTTTGCGTAACCGAAAAAAATTGGAAACACCGCTGCTCTGGACTATTCCGGCTCTATTCCACATTAATGATGCATCAGGTGATAACAAAATTCCGTCACAATCTAAATTGTAAAAAAAAAAGTTCATGTGGAGTATCTGTTGATATTAGAGAGGAATATCAACGGATCTGCATTACAAACTTCGGTGGAGAAACTGAGTCTAAACTGTACCATTGGCTATCGAAATGGGCAACACGTGGCGTAACTCCCTACCTACGTGGCTTTCACTATTTACCAGTCACTACACCATTACAGTATAGAGAGTCATAGGAGAAAAATGTACGTTAGTTTCTTTCTTGATTTTCAAATAGATTAAAAACGTTTAAGTCATAAACTGAAAACTTTGAACATATTTCTAAAAGAGAGCGTCATTTTAAAAAACATTTTTGACAATGCAAAAAAATTAAGAAAGAGGGAAATATTCAACTGAGCAGATGGATCCGGTCCTCTCCCCAGATAGCGTATTCGAGCGTTGCGATCGCGAATTGAGTCCGCAACTCTTCGTACAGAACGCTAAGCAAAGCGTCCGGCCAAACGAAATAGCACATTTTTTAACCAAATGTCGCTCAACAGTCACGTGATGTTAATATATAAGAATCCTTCGAATTCAGTTTAGATGCTCATGTATCTCGAACAAGTCACTCAGCGGATCAATTTTAAGGAAATTAAAAATTTACAAAATAAAAAACGAACCACCCCGAATAACTTCACGTACTAGGGCTCAATCTTAATGGTTCGAAGGGGTTGACCTCAAATATGCTCATTAATTAGTGCAGACGGTATTTTAAGTTACGAAATCAAACACGAAAACGTACTTTCTCTGAATAAACATGCCTTTTTTCCAATGGATTCGGATTTTTTATCCCCGAAATGTAGGGGGTTTCCGCTATCCTCATAGTTTGGTCAGGAGAGCGGTTTAAAGTTTGGAATCCTTAATGGTTAATTTTATTTTTTGCTTTTGTTTCGCCCTATCTAGTGTATTTTTTAAGCAAATGGAAATTTTTTTGCTCACAATTATAAAATTCATTTATCTAAAAATAATTTCTTGAAAAAAATTACTTTTATTAAATATTTATAATTTTTTATTCATTAATAGTAGTAAAAAAATTTTATTTGTAAAGGTAAACAATTTTTTTTACATCATTTTAAAGAATGCAATTTTACATGGCAAAAATTCAAAATTCAAGCGAAATCAGTCAAGTAAAATTTTAAATATTTCTCTGGAACGATTCGATTGATTTCACTGAAATTTCGTATTTGACCGTGTAAAATTGCTTTATTTAAAAATATGTAAAAAAAAAGGTTAGCACTAATCAATTAACGTATTTTAAAGCCCCCATTGAACCATTAAGAATAAACGTGAAGATCTGATCATTCGAAGAAAAGTTATTCATCTGTTTACTTGGACATTTTAATAATGGACATAGAAACTTTCTGTTGCAGAGCAATAAATAAGGAAGGAATCATAGATAATTTTCGAACATATAATAAGCGAAGTTACTGTTTTTCTTTCTTCTAGGAAACGCATCCGGCGATTGGTCAAAACTAATTGATAAAAATATATTACTGACCCGGAAATAGAATGTCGAATTCTTGTGAACCAACACATAAATAGTCTAAGTCAAGACTTCAACGTTCTTATTCTATTTAATTCACATTACGATAAAAAAATAATAGAATACCTTTCAATCTAATAATCTGATTTGTATTTATTAAACTGCTCTGTATAGAATAAGCAGATTTATAATTGCAATTTTGGCTCAAAATGAAAATATTTTTCTGTGACTAGTTTTCAGTTGGCATGTGTCCAGGGTCCAAATTTTATAAGGCAATAAAATATATAAGATATTAAAATTAAATAAGATAATCAAGAATAAATAAGATAATCAAGAATAAATAAGATATTAATATTTTATGTTTTATAGCCGTCGTTGAACATCAGACCCGATTTTGGGTTTACGACTACTTGTGTTCAACTCCGCAGCCTGGTCATTTTGAACCCAACCCAGAAGACAAGGAAACTCCTGGATCAGTACCCCTAGAAGTATGATTCGCTATGGGAACACGGAGGACTTTGTGACTAGACACATTTTAACGTGCATCAGTCACCATTTACTGCACAAGGAGTCTTCGGCTTGCAGATCGAACTCGCGACTTTTTCTGCATAGGTTTAGTGTCCTTCCAACCAGGCAGTCCCAGCCTTCAATCATAATTTTTTTTTATAACCGTCGTTGAACAGCCGACCCAATTCCATGGTTATTACGACTACTAATGCTCAATTCTGTCGCCTTGTAATTTTGAACCCAATCCAGAAGACAAGGGAACTCCTGGATCGAGTATTGGGAGAAATTTGCCTTCGTTGAGGACTTTTTGATGGAGCTAACCCGCATTTGCGTTACATGGATATGAAAACCACGAAAACCTCCCACTGTTAGCCTGACGGCCAGGGGATTCTAACCCATGATCCATCTACCACAGAGGATATTTTATGTCAGCACCGCGGTCGGTGCAAGCCAGGTGCAGAATTCGTATCAACCAGCTATCGTTGGGATTCGAACCAGGTTCACATCATTGGAAGGCTCTATCTCCTGATTCACCACGACTCAGATATTAATATTTGATGGAATTTACTAATTTTAAAAAAATATACACATCTGAAGAATATTACTGTGTATTTATTTATTTTTGAATTTGAAATGGGCGTTTTTTTGGTTTGTGAAAATGTGAATGTTTAACCAGAGCTTGCAATGTGTATTCTGTGTATAAATTATTCTGTAAAGCTTGGAACAATATATAATCAGTCACATTTTCGAGCCTTTCCAAAAAAAAAAAAAAAAAAAAAAAAGACGTTTTCCGTGAAAACTTCAATAATTCTAAGAAAACAATAGGAATTTTTGCATAATTACTAACAGAAATTTAACCAGAGCTTGCAATGTGTATTCTGTGTATAAATTATTCTGTAAAGCTTGGAACAATATATAATCAGTCACATTTTCGAACCTTTCAAAAAAAAAAAAAAAAAAAAAAGACGTTTTCTGTGAAAACTTCAATAATTCTAAGAGAACAATAGGAATTTTTGCATAATTTCTAACAGAAATTTCGGAAATTTTCTTGAAACAATATTAGGGAACAATTTGATAAAGAATGTAAGAATCACTACGATGCCCAAGATAATCACTAAATGCTCAATTTAAACACGTTTTATTAAACCTTACATTATGAGGAAAAATAAATTTTTAAAATATATATATATATACAGCACTTAGTTGCATTTGATAAAAAAGTCTATAGAGTACAGATTAGCTTAAGGAACTCAGTCACGTGACAGGAGATCTCCATAAGACTCCCCAGCTAAAATGATGTCATTTCCACCTTATCAGTGACCTAGAAATTAGGCTAATGAGTCAAGAAAAAAGAAGCAGGCATTTTATTTAATACTCAAAAGGAAAAGAAAAGAAAACGATACTTTCATATTAATTATGAAAACACTTATGCCACTAATGTTGTCCTACGTCATTATTAAGCATTAAGCCTAATGAAAAACGATTATCCTTTATTTTATACTGAATTGAAGAGAAGAGAAACAGAAGCGGTTGTAGAAAGATGTTATCGAATAATAAAAATAGAATTTCGTAAGTCGTGTGTGCTCTCCAAAAGGGGGGTGTGTATTTTTAGGAGCCGCAATTATGACATCGACTAAAAAGAAGAACTGTCTGATCTAGCAGGTTTCTAGAAGAAGAATTTGAACTTTAAAAATAATAATGCAAAAACTACAAAACATTTAAAATTAGAAGCAGTTTCTTTTCTAACCGTCACAGTCCCTTTTTTACTAGAGTTGCACTTTTTTAAATAATATTTTGTGCATAAATATTAAATGGTTAAAATCTGGAAAATAACCAAAGAAATTTGAATAGAGGGGATGCAAATATTAGGGCAAACCAAATCTAAAAATCTATAAAATGGGTGGAGAAAAGTAAGAGAGCAAAATATAGAAAGAAAGAAAGACAAGTTAGAAAGGAAAGAAAAAAAAAAGAAAAACTTACATATAGTTAAAAAAGTTGGGTCAATATAAAAAAAATTTCATGGTTTTAAAATGTCCAGGATAGTACTTTTACTTTTAAAAAAAAACACCAAGATTTCCTTATAAGCCTTTATGTTATAAGCTTTCCTTGTTTCTGTGAATTATGCATCCATCTTGTGTAAATTTAAGAAACTTTAAAGTACCTATCTGGAAGTAACACTAAAGAGTAGCTTTATGTAAACCAGACACCTTATAAGAAAGCGGTGCTTACAACTATATTGTCAGAAGCCCTTCAGCTGAATTTACTTAGCAAGTTGTTGAAAGCGAATAGATCCATTTGTAAATATATTAACAAATAAATAATTTTTTTCTTGAAAATTCAATTTTTTTTTTTTTAAATCTTGCTTTACATCATCAACTAACGCTTGATACATCTTATACAAATAGAGGTTTAACTGAATTTTAGGTGCTTCAAATGGGTACTTGCACTTCAAGAAAAAGATCTCCCATACCCACACATGTAACCTATGACGTCAGCGCGAGCGTGCTAAGCATTATTAGCAAAACGGCGAGTTGAAGTTGAGCTAAGTTTCTCTGCATAAATTAGAATGTTAATTAAAGATAAGTAAATTAAATACAGAGCCGTATCAGTAAATTAAATACAGAGCCGTAGAAAAATTTGAAGCTTGATTCAAGTTACATTTTTGACAGTTTTATGGCAGATAAATCGAATGGATGATTGAAAATCAGATTCATGATGGATGATTAAAAATGATAAATCATTTCATGATTGAAAATCGGAAGAAATACACTCTAAAAACATCCTTCAAAAGATATCATTTTTGATGCACAACATGTATATTGGCGTACATTGATCATAAAATTTATCCTTTTTGATGTCATAATTAAAAAGTTTTATAAAAAAATTTTTTTTTTTAAAAATAACGCTTTTAAGCTACATATACTGAGCAAAAAATCACATTTTCCACCATTATTTAAACTTTAGTCTTCGTAGGATATATCTGCAAGATAAAATTTAATGTTTAGCGCTGAATTTCCAATCTCAAAAATACTTTCAAAGATGAAAAACTCTGATTTAAACGATTGCACAACTCTTTTTGTAAACTTGTTAGTTACTTTAAAATGTTTTAATGCATCGAAAAAAGTTTCAATATGGATATTTGGAAATTCTCTTTCTAATAAAATAAATAAATTTTTTTAGGCAAATACATGAATAACGAATAGCAATTTTTTTAATAACTTTTTGAGAGTCAATCCAGTCTGTAAGTGAATCGCATTCCAGGACACAATTTCGATACTATTTTGTGAGAGTTAATAATTATATTTCCCAGCCAACGTCAACATTGTCAGTAAATAGTTATGTAATAAGGCTCCAACTTCTATATATTTCTTATGTTCAAATAACAAATCACTTAGAAGAAAAACAGCTGGACTAAGATCAACGTAAATAAAAAAAATTCCACCATACAACGCATTCAAATAGAAATTATATCTGATGCAAGGGAGAAAAAAGAGGAAACAAGGAGAAAAAAGGGGGAAAAATGAGAAAATCACAGAGAGTAAAAAATAAATAATCATTTTGGTGTTCTGCGGAAAGCTAGGTTTACGTCATAGGGGTTCCGTGAGTTTTTTTTACCCAGTTAAGATTTTTTGAAGCCTGTAGTAAGTCCAATCAACAATCCATTATTTATTTGATATTAAGGTTCATGAAATTGCAATACAGTTAAAGATAATACATTAAAAAAATACATTTTTTTTCCTCTATAAAATTACATTTACAAATTATTATTTCAGTATTTCTCATCAAACTTTGAAATTCAAAAGAATTTCCTTTTCAAAAATTATAATTCAGTTCAATTTACACTTAAACTATAAAAGACTTATACAGCAAAAAACGTTGCCTCTGCAGTTTTGCGAATGAAACACAAAACCTCATTTTAAGACTTATTGATGAAAAAATGTCATTCACATAAATGTTCCTGAATTTTTTGAGCATATTTACACTTGTTAATGAACGTTTTTTTTTTCTTTAAATTCAGGGTTCCGCCAAAAGAAGTTCGAAAAAAATGGCTGAAAACAATTGGAAGCCGCTGTGCTATTTGCAGACAATATTTTAAGTTAGGAAATCAGACAAAAAAAAAACTTACTTTCTCTGAATGGACAAACGACGAATTTGAACTTCTGACCTTCAAAATGTGAGGGTAGTGGCAAATTCAAAAATAGGGTCCTAATAGAGTGGTCGAAAGTTTGGCCCTCTTGTTAATGTTAATTTCACTTTTCGCGTATTTATGTTCTTAAGCGAATTGAAAAGTTTTTATACGTCATTATTCAATGGGTCTACCTGAAAATTGAGTTTAAAATTATTTATAATTTTTTTTTATCTTGATGATAACCAAAAATTCTTTAATGGTTAGGCATAAAATTTTTGCACCATTTAAATATTAATTTTAGAGAGCAAAATACAAAATTTGAATGAAATCGGTCGAAACGTTTCTGAAGAATAAAATTTCAAAAACGCCTTATTTTGAAACATCCATTTTTAAATACGTATTTTTGATTTTTATTGTAAGACATGGAATTCACGCTACATTGAAAGAATAACTTTTAAAATATCGTTGACGTTATGTTTAAATAGTATCATCGAAACTTAACGATATATCCAGTTCAGTCTTAATAACCTGACCAGCGTTCTCTCTAATCTAAAACACTGGTAGCAAAATTTCTAAATTAACATTCGTAAACTCACCTCTTAAACTTTCCAATTATTTTTAAAATTTATTTCTGTTAGAGAATTTCTGCGAAGAAGATTCTGTTTTAAAAATATTAAATTGGAAAGGTAAAGAAGTAATTTACGAATGATCATTTAGAAATGTTGCTACCAGTTTCTCGATGACACTGGTTTGCTTAGTTTTATTGCCGAGTGTTCGAAATGAGACCAGAGCCTGTAAAATCTCAATGCGTAGGCATACTATTAATGAGTTTTGTAAACAACTTCGAGTTTATTAGATTATTTTTGTTTGTGAGAGCGTGTGGTTAATGTTTTAATTTCATTCAAAAATTTTGCTTCAGACAAACAGCTATCCGATTACAATCGTTGATTCAAATCCTTGTTGTTAAGATAAATATTCTCACTTTTCAATTTCGTTTTTGTCGATAGTGAATCCTACGTTTAGATTGAAACTCGATGTTCAGCAGACAATATCTGTTTTCTTTCACTAAATAAATGAAACTGAATCCACAGAATCAACGCTTCTTTTATTACAGTCCTAGTAAGTCAACAAGAAAGCCGAAGCACTTCACGAACTTCTTTATTACAACGTGATACTTAAAATGGCTCATTGTGTTTAAGTGCATGAAACAATATTTTTTACGAGTAATAAAAAAAATAGTGAAATGTAGACTTCTTAAAGCTGTGAAAAAAACTAAAAATAACTTTTTAGTAAATGACTTCATTTTTATGTACTTATTGAGTAAGATAGGTTAATAATTAAGTATTTCATAAAAATAGTAAATTTTTGTAACTAGGGGGAATTTTTTTGTTTTATGCTAAAATCTTAATTTTTAAGGAAATTCAGGGAAAACCGAATTTGTGGAAATCTTCAAAAGCGGGAAGGTTTTTAATAACTCGGAATTTCGACCACTATCAAAAGAGCTGAAACACTCCTTATTTACTTGTGTTTCATGACAATTGTTTTTTTGACGGAAAAATTGTTTTGCGAGTAAAATATATTGACGATGCCCCTCAGAATTAATCGTTCAATGAATTTTACAAAACAGTTGGAGTGCCTAAATTCAAATAGGTAGATCTGTACTGCATATTAAGTTTCAATAGCTTTTGACCGCTAAAGGAAAAAAATTACATCGAAGTTTTATCGATGAATCGACTTAATCATCGATCGAAATTTCGACTACTTTCTGACTAGCTATAGAGCTTACCTGGATCTCTGCATTTGATTGCCTGTGTAAATTATTGTTTACTAAATAGCGCAATCAATATTTATTACTATTTTATCGATTTCAATCATTCTTTGACGTAAATTAATAAATTAAAAGAAAACAAAACAAAATAGATACTAAATAAAAGACATAAAAGCTAATTTTCTTCAATTAACTAAAAAAAGAAAATTAAATTTTTGACTAACTAAGAAAAAAAAAGATGTGCGTATCACCTTCAAAACGGGGGGCACTTTTAGTCGTAATAATAACAAAATTGAACCTCACTACGTTTTTGTCTTAAACCTTTATTTTATCCTTTGTTTGATTCAAAAATTGCAGTTTTTGACCTATTTTTTATTTCATTTAATTATGAAAAAAATCATATTTTTTATAAAAGAAACATTTTACCTATAGCATGTTTTCGATGCTAAATTCGAATCCAAAGAAAAAGCTTATTTATATAAAAAAAAAAAAAAAAAAAAATTAAAGAAAATTTTTTTAAAAAAACATTTGTAAACGCGCGTTACTTAAATATGTGTCGATTGTTAATTAATAATCATATAACATTAATTAACATATGAAGTTGCTGTTTAAGCTCAAAAACTTTAATTTAGTTGAACAAAGTGAATATTTTGTTAAAAACAAATTTTAAAATTTATAACCTCTGACAAATTAATAATAGATTTGTTTTCTTTTAGAGAATATTATCTTCTTACTTAAAAGCAAATAAATAAAAACAACTCGAAAAACTAATTGTTTTCCCGTTGACTGAAATACTTTAAGCTCAACCCTCCACAAAATTAAGACCCCTTATAGCACCACCCACCAAGTACAAATGTCTGCCCACATTTAGAGAAGGTTTATGTACTTTGGCCCCTTTCCCTCTCTCAGAATATGGAAAACAGAATGTGAATTATCGATCGAAAGTTTTCCCTCCTTTTAAGGTTGGCGACCTTTCATTCAAGAAATTGGACGCCAGATTTCTCAAACAATTGTTGCGTTTAGTGTAGCAGAATTAACTTTATCTATGATTAAGCTACTTAACAAATCATTAAGAAATTCAAATACCATAAATTATTAATTTAGTAAATTTCTTACAATAGTTATATTCATGAAAAGAAGTTTAAGAAATTTTTAAATAAAAATTTCTTTTGTGTTTGTCTTTTGTGTTTGTTGTGTTCTTTTTGTATTTAAAAATGTGGTCTTCATGTGGTAAAAAATGATATTTGACTAATTTTTAAGCATTGTGAATTTAAAATTATTTTAATTTTCATTTGCACACATGTTAGTATTTTACATAATATTCCATAATCTATACTATCATAATTTTTATAACACACATGTTTATCTTCTTCTAAAATAAATATGTGATTAGATCAAAATGAATCTTCATATACATTTAAATAACTCAAAATTAATGTTTCAATGATAACACTCAATTTTAATTTTTAAATGATGTCACTCAAAATTAATATTTCAGTCATGACACTCAAAAAATAGTTTCAATGGCGACACTCAAATTTATTTTAATTTTATTTTTTAACCTTTGTTGTGAACAGCCGACCCAATTTTGAGTTGACGACTACTAATGTTCAACTCCGTAACCTTGTCATTTTGAACCCAATCCAGAAAACAAGGAAGCTCCTGGATCAGTGCTCCTAGAGGTATGATTTGTAATGGGAACATGGAGGATTCGGTCACCATTAACTACACGGAGAGTCTTCGACCGGCGGGGATCGAACCCACTACCTCTTGGACATGGGTCCTACCAACCAGGCCATCCCGGCCCCACTCAGATTTACTGAAAATTTTGATTAAAAAATTAATTGAATTAAATCAATGATTTTTTGGAAAATTAAATCAATTTATTTCAACCATGCTTTAAATCATGCCCACCCTGCAAGAAATTTAAAAATCATTTGCGGTAAGTTGAAAATTTAAACAAATAACTTATAATTAACTCTTTTTATTTTAACTCCAAGAAAACATAATAAAAGTATTAAACAACAACAAAAAATTACTGACAGCATTTTTTTCCTTATTTTCAGTAAGATGTTGAAACTATCTTTCAAATTTTGAAGTGAGCGGGAAATTAACTTCAGAAATAGTTGAAAAACTATTACTCTACAAATATTTCAATCAAAATACTGTAATATTTATTTATTATTTTTAAAACCTGGAAAAGTACCAATTATCTATTCCGTACAAAAAAGAAAATTATTTATATTTTTATCTAAATAAGTATCTATTTAGAAATAGAATTTCTCTTTTGTGCCAATGAATTCCCCTTATGCATGAAATTCAATGAATGATAAAATAATTTATTCGACAATCAGTTTTGAATATTTTATCAGGTTAATAAACTTCGATATCGACGTTCACGTTCGTTCGATGAAAAAGAAAAAAAAAAACATGAACTTATCGTTTTATGATCATTATATCGTATGATTTGCGTTTTTGATCCTAAAAATCAAATTTTCAATTATCAATTTTATTAAGAACATTAAAAACTCCAGTTTGTCTTTGTTATTTAACAAGCTATTCAATCTATATTAAACGCTAAAAGTTTTTGCCCCCCAGTTCACTTCGCCCCCCCCCCCCCCCCCAAGATATTATTTTATTGTTTACAATAAACAGATTCTTGAGTTTGAATTTAAAAATAATCAATTAAAAACATCCCTAAATTTTTTTTTTTTTTTTTTTTTTTTTTTTTATATAATTTTAAGGCAAATATACACAAATAGCTATGCAAAAAAACTAGTAAAAACAATTTTGTATTGCATTAACACAGATTTCGTTTAATGAATTTAGTTTCCTATTTTATGGATATAAAATTCTAATCTTATCATTTTACTCAGGTTACTATTGCAAATACGAGAAGAATTTTTTTAAACTCATAATTAGTTTTTTTGGTTACTATAAAAACTCGTCAAATATTTTTCGTAGAGAGATTATTTAGTGCAACGATTTAATTTCTAATGATTTTCAAGTTTTGTATTCATTATTTTAATCACCTGACTGGACACCGATTTAGATAAAGCTTAATATAAAAGTAAATGTAACTTAATTTAAAACGTTCAATAAATAATATACCATTTCATATATGTTTTATCATAAAGTGTTGCGCAATGAGGTAATATACGGGTTTACTTAATAATAATGAACCATTACTTTTAATTTTAAACATTTTTTGATTAATAATCATATTCAAAAACGCAATAATAGCTCAGAATTATCTTTAAGAAGGATTATAAATAAATATTACAGATAAATATAGTTTAATAAAAGATAAATAAAAATTTTAAAGGTAAAAATACTTTAATTTTTTTTTTAAAAAATGCTTTATAACTTTTATTAATTTCATGCTGATGATAAACAAAGACATCTGGATCATCTTTGTTAATTAAAAAAACTATAGAATGAGATTTTTCAAGACAATAAGAATGCACCGACAGCAATGTTTCATTTACGTTCTATAAAAGTTTAGGCATCACAGAAATGGTAATTTTAAAAGAAATGTATTATTAGAAATTTAAACAAATATTTGTATTGATTTTTAATGAATCAACATTTAATTAATTAATCAAGTAATAATTCCAATATAAAATTCAAGAATAAATTAATTAAAAATCTAACTATTTCTTTAAGTGTTTGAAAATATTACTAAATTGTACTTAAATTTTTTATTACTTCTAAAATTGTTTTTTTTTTTTTTTTTTTAACTTTCTCTTTGTTTCAAACTTTTTTATTTATTAATTTCTTATTTTTTACCGGTAGCTTATAAAGTAGCTTGCTCCTCCTTACTTTTGCTTATGTTTTTCAAAAATAACGAAAAAAAGTAGATTCTTGGTATTTTTAAAAGAAATGTATTATTAAAAATCTAAACAAATATTTGTAACTGTTATTATATATGTTGATTTTTAATGAATCAATATTTAATTAATTAATCAAGTAATAAATTAATTAAAATCTAAGCATCGCTTTAAGTATTTGAAAATACTACTAAATTGTATTTAAATCTTTTACTACTTTTAAAATTGTTTTTTGTTTTGTTTTTTTTAAACTTATTTTCTGTTTTCAAACTTTATTATTTATTAATTTCTTATTTTTTACCAGTAGCTTATAAAGTAGTGTTCCTCCTTGATGTCGCTTATGTTTTTTAAAATAACGGGGGGGGGGAAGTATTCATAAACTTCTATGAGGAATTACAATTTTCCTTCTCTTATCTTCAATTCAATATCAAATCTATCTTGAGTAGAATCGCCAATTGAACTCCATTGGGAAATGGAACTTTTAATTCTTGGAGACATGTTCAACTTGTTGTCAGACGAACTCAAAATAATGAAAAATGATTGAAAATAGCCTACTGAACTAGATTCAGCTTCTTTTTTTTTTTTTTACCTGCATAATTTGAGGACACAGAGAGGTATTTGAGGAAGGAATATGGTAATGACCTTGAATGATTTTTAAGGCTGTTTGATGCACATTCAGTATTGTATTTATATCTGTTACTTTGTACATTTGAGGTAAATTATTTGCATATTAATGCGGTTCTATTACATAAGCGAAAAAAGCACTTTTTGATTATTGTACACGTCTGGTATCAAACACTAAGATGTTTGTCCTTAGTCTAACGTTCATATCAAAGTAAATTTTAAATGAGAAGAATACAATGAGGTGTTTGTTGAAAACTTTTATTTCTTTTTCAAAATTTATTAGAATACGCTTCCTTACTTAACGCAAACTTACAAAATATTAATGAGTTAATGGTAAATTACAATGTGCTTATGTGATAATAATGTTATAAATACTTATTATTACATATGTCTACTACAATGGTATTCAATAATATTCTACATGAAAAAAAAATTAAATTAAAAATTAGTTTTATTTCGAAAATGAGGCATTTTAAAAATCGTTTGCTCTAAATATTACGCCTTTTTGTTTTCTCTTTAATCATAGAATACACACATACACTATAGTCATTAGACGATACATGGACCGATATTAGTCATTTGTAGATCATTTATTATTACCGTGGTCTTAATTTTTTTCACGTTATTATATTTGTTTAAT
Organism: Parasteatoda lunata; assembly: GCA_949128135.1. NCBI lineage: Eukaryota > Metazoa > Arthropoda > Arachnida > Araneae > Theridiidae > Parasteatoda > Parasteatoda lunata. Next base: position 4,761,060 of record OX421979.1, on the reverse strand, counting down.
AAACTAAAAAGAATTACAACATTTTTTAGAAAAATAATTTATGGAACAAGAATTTTAACGCATTTCTAGCAGAAACAATTAAACGTTTTCCTTTACATTATATGAAATTTACCTCAAGCAAATTTAGATATTTATTTATTTTATTATAATCGTATGTTATAACATAGACATAATATATTTCGAATAATATTTTGAACTAAAATGTTTCATTTTTAAGAGAGTATTTTTTTTTAACCGTCGTTGAACAGCCGACCCAATTTAGGATTTACGGCTACTAATGTTCAACTCCGTAGCCTTGTAATTTGGAACCCAATCCAGAAAACAAGGGAACTCCTGGATCAAGTATTGGGAGAAATGTGCCTCGGTGGAGGACTTTTTGATGCAACAAACCCGCATGTGCGTTACATGGAAAAGAAAAACGCGAAATCTTTCCACGGTTAGCCTGACTACAAGGGGACTGTAACTCATCTACCGAAGATTACTGTAATCGAATAATAAATACTGATTTCTTTAGAATAAATCGTACTGACGTAATTTTGAGGACCGAATTAAATACATATTTTTCTTTCCTGTGGAGAAAATCATTCGCCAAAGCATTATTTTATTCGCCAAATCTAGAATTTTATCGCATTTGGCGTGGTGGCGAATGCTTAGCAAGGGCTCTGGGTGCAATTTTAGACTCTTTAATGGCCATTCTGCTAGGAGCAGCAATTTATCTGATTGATTCACGATTACATTCTTGTATTCGAAAGCTATTCAACATCGATAAAGTTTCAACCATAATATATGGCTGCTAAACTTTGACCGAGATTTAGTTTAATATTCAACAATTCTATTTTAAAATTAGGTATCAATATATGTTTTTACTGAAAAGATAAAGGGTTTTCTAAATTAGACTTATAGTTTTTAAAAATTTATAAGAAAACCTGAACCAGAAACAGGAAGGAATGATTATGTCCTGTTTCATAAATTTGCTTCAAAAGGAGTTTTTCATCTTTACATGTTTTCCTGTAATAAATTTATAATACCCGTCTGTCTAATTTCGTTTACCTTATGAATCGATGATCATCTGTATTAAAGATCTTATTATTCTACAATTTCATTGAATCACGGGTCGTATTCTACTCTAAGGGATCCGTAGAATACAGTGAGGGGAAATCCGCTGATTCATTGTATAAAAACACCCACTAAAATCATCCATTTCCAAAAATCGATAAATGATCATGATGGATGGTAGTTGACCATCTATAAACATCGATTCATCTTTTTCACGGCAATTTATATAATACTGATATCTATAGTCGAAAAAAAAATTTTTTTTTCGAGTTGACAAATAGTTATCATCTTTAAACAAAGATAGCAACATAAATATAATGGAAAAATCCGATCAAAAAACCTCTTAATCCTAATATGCACAATTGTATTCATTTTTATATTAGTTCCTTTTTTTTAAATAAATTTTTGAAAAATGTTAAACGTTGCCAAGCAATTTCGCTAAAAACTCGAAGCCAAACTTTATTGGCTCATAAAATTGACAAAATTTCGAAATGCATTGTTTGCCACAGAATAAACAAGAGCAAACCAACAAAACGAAGGAAGAAACGATACTCTGGGTTGGACATCAAAAAAAAAAAAAGGTAATAAACTTTATTAAAAATAATATCTTATTTTATTTTTTTCATATTTAGGTGAAATCAATGGTTTTTTAAAAAAATAAAATAGATATTTTTGATAGTATGTTTTAATGAAAGATCACAAGATTTATCTAGCTCTAGATTGCCACTAGCTCTAATGATTTTTAATTTGTTTAAATACTTTATATGGTTTTCAATACATTTACTTAGTAACAAACTCAGTTTTTCTTTCAGATATACAAACACAAAAATCTTTTCTTTTCTTTTCAAATTGCACACGCATCAAAATTTCCAGATTTTGTATTAAATAAAATAAATATTTGGAAATAAAGTTTTTTTTTATTTGTCCAGTAGCTTAAAAAATTAAATTACAGGTGACTATATTTAAGTGCAAATTACAAATGTCACAGATAAAAATGACCAACTTTAATCATAGCTGCAGATAATTATTACTATTTTGAAAATAGTCAAAAATAGCAATTGTAAGCAATCATAAAATCCATGATTACAGACAATCATGGATTGCGTTTAATTTTTGATTACGTGCATTATGTCATTGATTACAACAATGATCGTCAGCGTGACTTAAAATGCTAACATTTCCATACAAAGAAAAATATTTGTTTCGATATAAAATTGTGTTTTTGTGAATTGAATCAGTTGCGTCAGTTACCGGAGGCGGATAGGATCGTAGTTCACTCAATTCACATTTTTTTTTTTTTTTTTTTAAATTGAGTTCAGTTACACGGTCGCAAACTACCCAGGAAATGCAATTATAACAATTTAGTACGAAAAGTTACGGCAATTTTATGTTGTATATTTTATTTTATAACCGAACAGCTGCCCAGTTTTTGATTTACGACTACTAATGTTCAACTCCTCCCAATCCAGAAGACAAGGAAACTCCTGGGTATTAGGAGGCCTTCGTTGAACACTTTTTGATGAAACTAACTCACAATTGCATTACATGGAGAGAAAAACCACGGAAACATTCCACTCTTAGCCTGACGGCAAGGGGACTCTAGCCCATAATCCGTCTACCGCTGAGGATATTTTACGTCAGCACTGTGGTGGGTGCAAGCCGGGTGCGGAACTCGTATCGACTGCTGGGATTCGAACCCATTGGAAGGCTCTATCCCCCCCTGAGCCACCACGGCTCTATGTTATATATTGAATGAAATAGAAACAAAATAAAATTTCATTAAATACACAATTTAATCATCTTTAATAAAAAGTAATGAATGAATTGCAGTTTTAACTTACGATTGCTTCATTAGTTTCAATCAAGGTTGTATGAAAACTTTCCCTAAACAGGGGACATTTTAGATGACTGTAAGTACAAAACTTATTCTAACGTCTTTTAAAAAAAAATAAAAAAATTTTCAATGGAAAATAAAAACCAGCTTTCTGTTTCCCGAAATTTAAAAAGTCGGTTTTTCACGAAAATTCACTCATCTGACTTTTAGCACGATTTTTCTCCAAGCTTCTCTATTGTTAAATCTAAACTTTGTTGCAAATAGTTAGAATTAATTTTTTTTTCCTTAAAACCGCAATGCCATCTTTTGTCATAGCCCATTTCAAAAAACAAAAGACTATTTAAAGAAGATAACGACACTATTTCCAAATGATGTATTGAGATTCAAAAGAAACAAAACCCCGGTAATAGACTGGTTAAAAAATTACAATTTGAATTCTTAGAAAACAATTGGCGTAAGATTATAAAAAAAAAACTGAAGAAGATTTGTCTGGCAATAATAAAAAGACCTTGAAACGCGGTTGGATACTTAAATTTAAAACCTTGAAAAAATAGTCCTTATATTGCATAATAGTCGGAATGAATACTGATTTTGTTGTGATCGCACCTGGAAAAAGAAATAAAATGCTCAAGGTTTGAATGATAGTGTTGAAATTAATGACAACACGCGAATGAGTATCAAAACTAAACATCTAGTAGAGCAGTGTTTCCCAAACTTATGACTTTTGTGTACCCTTTCTAAAATTTTCGTAACGCTGTGTACCCCTAATAAAAAAAATTAATGTTTTTTTTAAAAAAAATATATGTTTATTTAGAATGGAGAATAAAGTTAAAAATTACAACTGGCTGTTGACACCATAGAGTTGATAAAACACCAGTATTTCAACTCTATGGTTGACACCACTAAGTATTAACTGTTAACTCTGCAAAAAATAGTCAATAGAAAAATACGTAATCGTAAATTTTCATGGTAGTTTTTTTTTTTTTAAATAAAATTTTTTGAAATTTTCCTTTGTAGCAAGATATTTCGCATAAGAACGCTTACCCCTTCTAAACTGTTCCCGTACCCCTGGGGGTACGAGTACCACACTTTGGGAAACACTGTAGTAGAGCATAATGCAAGATTTTTCTTGTTAGGTCGTATTATGTTTAGAAAAGATTTTTATATATTTTTTTAATAATGATAAATATTCCTTTTTATCTCTTCGTTTCATCTCTACATCAATTTCATGAGTGTGAAGATACGCAATCGAAGTTTCAACCGCTTTCTGACTATCTAGACTCTTTTTTTTTTTTTTTTTTTTTTTTTTTTTTTTTTCCGACTACGAAACGCTACATTATCCATCATTTTTCGGCTGAACCTCAATTTTATAAATAAAGTTTTAGGTAATTTGGAATGTTATAAGAAACTAAATTTAAAATGTTTAATTAGAGGAATGAAGATTTATCATTAATAATCTTAAATAAGGTTTTATATTCAACAGTTTCAGCCCTGCTTCTAGTCTAGTTATGAATTTGTTTTTGGTTACCGTGAATGACAGAAATCAAGAGAATGTCGACTTTCACCGGTTGTCGAATGTCCGAAATAATTGTTATACCCGATTTGATATTCCTTTATTCGATATTATTATATTTTATATATTTATTTATTCGATATTGTTATATTTATTCGATATTTTAATATCTGCTGAGGATAGATTAGGAGAAAGATCGGGCAAATGTATGCCGGGAAGGGCCACTAAACTAGTATATATTTCGGACCATCAAAGCGACTATCAACATTCACCATCCATTTCGGGTATTCTCACATGTATACATAAACTGAAATTGATTAAAATAAACTTCGAAATAACTCTGCTTAAAAGAACTAACATTGATAAAGGTTAATATGAAAACATATTTGTTTAAGTATTTAGTTATTTTCTTTTGAAAAGCGCGATAGGAAATACAAATGGAATATTTTATAAATGCTTATTTTTTTCATAATTTACTCAATTTACTGTTATTAGAAATATTATATTTTCCTTTAAAAAATGTCATTTCTATTTCATTGGCATTGTACTTGAAATAATTTTACAAAGGATACCGTAAGACTAAATAAATTATGAATTTTAGGTTGGTTCTAAATATAATCAGAAGTTTCAAAACTCATCACTGATTATATAAAAAGTGCAAAGAACCCCTTTAGCTCTTACACCTGCAGACAAAAAAAAACCTTTTAAACAAAACCGTTAAATTCTAAAATTTATCAAGAGCTATTTTATCCAGTTTAATAAAGTACTTCCATCCTTTTTTCAAAAAAAAATATTGAGCATCTTCAGAATTATAAGCTTCTTTGATTATTAGAAATTATTAATATTCGAAGAATATTAGAAGCTTTTGATTATAGAAAGATATTCTATAATCAAAAAAATTTATTAAAAGAAAATCATCCCCAAAAATCATTAACCGCGTATTTTTATTGTTTTAAACTTTTATAATAAAACCGTTACGTTTTAAAATTTATCATGAGTTATTTCTTCAATTGTAATAAAACAATACTTTTATTTCCCGCCTTTTTCTTAAATATTTAGATAATAATTTAGATAAATGATATTCTATAGCCAAAAGGCTTTTTTTTTTTTTTTTTTTTTTTTGGAAAAACACCCGCAAAATCATTAGCCGCATAATTTCATTGTCTTAAAACTTCATGAAAAAACCATTAAATTCTAAAATTTATAACGAACTATATCTTCCTGTTTTATACGAAACTTTTATTTCACACCTTTGCTAAGAAATTACAATGTCAAATGGTACTCCATTATAGAAAGTTTTAAAAGAAAACGGAAATTTATAAGTTCGAATTTGACTCAAATTCCAAGATGGCGATTGAAGAAGGAAATCGTTCTCTAAAATTTTATCTGTTTCAAAAAATGCACGATATAGAAATTTCTCCTCTTTTATATTTTGTTCTTAGTGTTATATAAGAGAAAGCTCTCGCTTCCTTTTTTATTTTGTACCTTGTAATTATATAATCCACTAATTGCTTCTTCCGCTTTTCCTAGCTTATTTTTACACAAGAGTGCATTTAGAATAAAGGATATTAGGCAGGTGTTGCGTTTATTTCCAAATGCAACGTTACCTTAAACGTGGTGTTTTTAAAGATCATTGACCCGTTCCGCTAAACAACAAAATATGTTTAACTTTCTCTTTTGAAAAGATATTTTGCCCTGAACTTTAAACTTTTATCAACAACAAAACTCAATTCCCTTTTCTTCGTTGCAAAAACCATAGATATAACCCTGGTTGCAAATGAGAAGTAAAAGAGGCAAATATTAATGAACAGTGCGCCAAAGAAAAAAGAAAAAAAACGAACCGCCCTGAATAATTTTTGATATAATGATCGTATTTTCCCGTTCTAAGACTCCATCTTCATGGTTCAAGGAGGTGGCCTCAAATATGCTAATTAATAAGCGCAGACGATATTTAAGTTACGAAATCAGACACAAAAACGCACTTTCTCTGAATAAACATACCTTTTTTTTTTTTTTTTTTTTTTTTTTTTTTTTTTTTTTTGATGGATTTAGATCCCTAAACTCCCAAAATGTAGAGAATCTGGGAAATAGGGTCCCAATAGTTTGGTTTGGTAAGCTATCTAAAGTTTGTACCCGTTAATGTTAGTTTCATTTTTTCCGTATTTCACCATCTCCGTATCTCAAGAATTTTTTTTAAGCGAAATAAAAATATTTTACACTTAACTATGAAATTCGTTTAGCCAAAGATAATTCCTCGCAAAAAAATAACTTTTAGTAAATATTTATTATTTTTTATTATTTTATTTAATAATGGTTGAAAAAAATTTGAATTTTAAGGTATAAAATTTTTGCATTATTTTAAAGAATGTAATTTTACATGGCCAAAATACAAAATTTGAGTGAAATCGGTGGAATAGTTACTTAAAATTCAAATTTTATACATACGACTTTTTTAAAATTCGATTTCTAAGGAACTATACAACCGATTTTGCTCGAATTTTGTATTTTTCAAATATTGTTCAGATAGTTTAAAATGATGTAAAAAATTTTTATACCTTATAATTAAAAAAAAAAATTCGACTATTGCTAAATAAAATAATAAAAAATAGTAAATATTTACTAAAAGTTTATTTTTTTGCTTGAATTTATCTTTGGATAAACAAATTTTATAATTGTGTGCTAGGATTTTTGAATTTGCTTAAAAAGTTTTCGAGGTATGGCGAAAAACGCAAAATATAAAACTAAACATTAGGGGGTCCAAACTTTGGATAGCTCTTCTGACCAAACTATGGGGACCGTATTTCCCAGTTGGCAGCTACCCCCTACAGTTTAGTGGTCAAAAAGCTGAATCCATCCAAAAAAAAGTTGTGTTTATTCAGAGAAGATACATTTTTGTATCTTATTTCGTAACTTAAAATATCGTTTGCACCAATTAGTGAGCAATATTGAGCTCACCCCCTTAAACCATTAAGATGGAGTCCTAGAACGTGAAGATCCGATCATTAGAGCAAAAGTTATTCAGGGTAGTCCGTTTTTTGTTTTACGCACTACTCTATTATATTGCAAAATTAGGAAATTTTACTACTGGCCATTGGGCAGCTGTAACATTTTTAAATGTAGCCACTTTTTAAAAAATTGAAATGATTAAAAAAAATTTTGTTAAGCATTTCTCAAAATAATATCTTAAACCTTACGAGGTGCCTTACAAGGTTGAAATAATCTGAATCTATAATCTTGAAATAATATCGTTAATGACGGTTAAAACGCAAAAAAAAAAAATTCTAGTCATTTTTATAAAGTAGCATAATGCAAATCACAAAATTAATAGGATGGATTTAGTTTGGCTTTCTTAAAAAAGTGTTGTTTATCTAAAAGAGGAAATTCTATTAAAATTGTAAGACTTTAGAAATTCTAATAGAATTTTAATTTAAATTAAAAAATTAAAAAAAAAAAAAGTTTTTATAAAAATATTATTACAAGTCAAGAATACATTGCGAAACCTTCAGTGACCCAAACTTTAAATATTAGCATAAAAGGCGATTTTATCTTAGAAATATGTGTTATTTAAGAAACAAGCGTAAAACTAAAGTAATTTTTAGAATATTATAAAATATTATATTCAATATTTATTATAAAATAATAATAATAAAATGCGGTGCATTTTTGTCTAAAAAAAGTAGCGGTCGGAGGAGACAATCGCTACTTCTTATACTTGTGGAGCTTTAATTTTGCCCTCTGTAATCTTGGTCTTATAGACTTAATGTGGTAAAGTAAAATAGGGGGGGGGAGAGATATAGCTCAGAGGACCTCTAAATTACACTAACCCGTATTCCTTTAAATAAGATGAACAGCCTAACGAAAATACGTTAAGTAAAAGTGCCAATTTCTTTTTCACGAATTTGACAATGCATCCATTTTTATATTTTCACATTTTTGCGCTATCTGTTGTAAATATTGATGATTGAATATTGATGAAAAGACTCTCTCTAAATATGCTTTTATTAATAATTTTTTTATATTATTATCGTTACTAAAATTCTTTGAAGAAATTAATGCAATACATACTGAGAAAATCATTTTGGCCAGACGGGCAAGCCATGTAAAATTAGCGTGGCATTCAACGTGTTAATAATAATTTGGATATTTTTTAAACAGTAATACAATTTTTAAATAATTTTTTTAATATAAATTTTTTAAAAATTTAATACTAAAAATAGTTAATAATTTTATATTATTATTTGATCATTTTTGTATTTCGCAGCTTCTATGATCCGTGAAGTTTGCCCCTGAATAAATGAAAACACGAGCATTAGATCAAAAGTAATTCGCTGCTCCAATTTTTCATTTTATTTAAAGGAAAAAAAATTTAAAAATTTAAAAACTCTTTAAATTACCAGGGATACTTTAAAAATAATCAGTAAATAATTCTGAAATGAAATCAAAAGACAACAATAAAACATTCGTAGTTGTTGAGTAAGTGGAAATAAAATAAATACAGTCAATAAATCTCAATTTCAACACTTCATTTTATGATATTTAGTTCATACTTTTCACATCGTACAAATCGAAATATACTTAAAAGATCGTTTATTTCCGAAACCGCAAAAGTGATGATGCAACACTCAAGCAACAAAAATCAATATTTTTTCTATACAAGAGGAAATTATTGCAGAATGTTAACGATTATTATCCGATTTACCCAAGATAATTATTACACCGTCAATTTTCTTTAATGTTGTTAATGAGAAAATATAATTTACCAGTAAAAAAAATTTAATTATTCGTTATGTTCTAATAAAATTCTCGTAAAACGTCAACGATAATTATCCAATATTTCTTTTCCAGAAATTTTAAACTGTAGCTTAGAGAAAATGTGAATTTATCTATTAAAACACTTAATTGTTCTTCAATCAAATCATCTCAGAATTTCTACGATTAATCATCCATTTCTCCAAAGATAAAAAAGAATTAAAAGTATTAAAATATTTAGTTAAAAAATTTTAATAAAAATATTTAGTTAAAAATTATTAAATATTTTAATATGTGTCACTTATTGCAGTAATTGCAGATAATAAATTAGGGGGGAAATTAACAAACAATTGAAGCACAACAATTCAATTCAAAACGGAAAAAAAATTTAAGAAATAAATTTAGAATCACACTTATTTATTAGTTTCATAAATCAACTTGTCGACTTATTATTTTTTAGTAAAAAAAATCAAAATGCAAGAACTCCGAATGATTTAAAACTGATGTAATTCATCAACAAGTTGTATAATAGTTTAATGCTGAAAATTTCGACAAATAATATTATTATTATTAAACTATTTATTTTATTTTTATTAACTTTTTAAATTTTCGATTATTTACAAGTATAATATATTTATTTCTTCCTATTTAGAAGTGGAAACGTGTGTGTTTATGTAAGGTAAAATAATAAATATATTTTTAAATATATTTTGTTAAAATAAACATTAAAAATATTTCAAGAATTCATAAAACACTCTAATAATATACATGATTTATTACATAAATTCTACCCGACTTATAAAGGAAAAAACGAGTAAACAATAATCATAACAGTTGCAGAAAATACAAAAATTTACTTACGATCAAAATAAACGTTCCTAAAAATTCTCCTAAAAATTCGCGCACTACAGTATTTTTAATTTTTAATTTTCTTAGGAATGCGTAAGGTACATCAGCCATGTTTTTATTTTGAATCAAAGAATTATTGAAAACTACTTCTTTTTCTAAACTAGCTCAGATGGTAAAGATGATGCTACCGGCTTTCCTCTCCAACTGTTAATTCGGATCGAAAGCGTGTGCAGTTTAGAATGCGAATGAGGAGAATAAACCTGGTGAACAACAAGGATCAGGATGCTGAGGATGCTTGCTTTATTTGGCGACTTAGCCCAAGTTTTGGGTAAAACAGATGACACGTTTTCCCGAATATTTGAATAGAACTGAAAATTAAATATTGTTGGGAAGAAAACATTACTACGAAAAAAGTAACTTGATTTTTATGGCATAAATCAGCAGTTCCCAAAAAGTGTTCCATGAAATCTTGGGGTTAATACATATGCTAATCGTAACAAAATATATGGTTACCTAGATTTGAGAAATAATCATCTGCTCTTGAAGAAAAAATTTCACCTAAGAAATAGACATTGTGCGGCTCAATAAGAAGAAATAAATGAGAAGGTGATTAGATTACGTTGATTAGACGTATTCAAATAAGGACCGGTTTTTATCCCACTTTATAATTTATTACTGAATTTTTAAAAACTTCAATGAAAAATGTCCAGCTATATATGTGGCAGTATGCGATCTCTCTCTCCCTCTATCTCCCCCTCTCATATATATATATATATATATATATATATATATATATATATATATATATATATATATATATATATATATATATATATATATATGGCGAATCTCAGGAATCATTAACCTATATGTCTTCAAACTTTTCTTATAAATATATAACATAATAAGCGAAAATTAATTCTAATAAAATTACAGGAATATGCATTGCTAACTTTAAGATACGTACAGTTTTGATCGCGAGTCACTTGCTTTTTGGCTTTCATTTCTTACTTCAATCCTACATTTGACAACTTTTCATGAGTGTCGCTTAGAGTGTTTAACATAATTTTTTTTTCAATATGTATTTTGTTTCAAAAAAAACTGAAAATCACTAAAAACATAATTTAGTAGCTCAGCTGTACTATCATATTTTCTTGAATTATATTTTTCGTGAATATTGACGTTTGCAAACACTTAAAATTTGTCGCCAAATTTTGGCACGTCAAAGCAATTCTGCGATTTATAAGTTAAACTTATGATACAAGTTTGTTCTACTTTAAATAAGCTTTTGGAATATTACTAACATAAAACTCGCAGAATTGGATAATTGGATGGTATACCTTTTTTTTTCAATTTTCGATGGTTACGGTTTGACGTGCGGTTTGAAGTTTGAAGACATATAGGTTAATGATTATATATATATATATATATATATATATATATATATATATATATATATATATATATATATATATATATATATATATATATATATATATATATATATATATATATATATTAACGTTACATTTTTTTATTCCATTCTGTACTTTTTTTGCACAACTTCTTAATTTCAAGTTTCTAAGTCATAGTTTTTGGGCAGCAATACAAACTGTAACTAGAAGTTTAACACCAAAAACAGCTGCGGTTGCATCGCAGCTGTTGGAGCTGAAGATTTTTCGGTGGAGAACGGGTGGAGCTTATGATTTTTCGGTGGAGATCGGGTGGTGCTTATGATTTTTCGGTGGAGCTTCGGTGGAGCTTAAGATTTTTCGAAATCGAGAGAGATAGTTCGGTCTTTTTTATGAAATTATTCAAGCAATGAAAGTTAATGAAAAACAATTCAGTCAATGAAAAATTTGTATTATTTCCACACAAAAAAAAAATTCTTATAAAAATGTACAAAATAAGTTATGAAAAAGAAAACCATTTATAAAATAAATAAAAAATAAATTTAAAAAAACATGCAATAATATTTCCCATTAAACTTTTCTATTCCAAGATAATGAAAAATTCAACCGTAAAGAAAGGCTTTTTTTATAACTATTCCCAACATTTATGGTAGTTGATTAAAAATAACGTTCGTAATTAATTTTAATTTCAACAAAAATCATTCTTTAGCATACTTTATTCTATTTTAACTTATGGATACACGAAAAATACATTGACTACATGCCGCTCTAGACATGCGAATTCGATTGTCTTGTATAAAATCTAATTTTAAGACTGTTATTGATAAAACGATGAAAAATATTTTAAACTTTCAAAATAATGTATAGTGTTTGTTTGGTTAGATTTCTGATGAACTTTATGGATTCTGAGTTCCGTCAAAAGAAGATTCATCATTTAGGGTTGCGTAGCCTGAAAAAATTGGAGAATCCACTGGCCTTCACAACTAATGAAATGAAAAATAAAAAATGACCCTGAATAACTTTTGATCTTATGACCGATCTTATTAATATCTTATGATCTTTATGAATGATTCGAGGAGAAAACTTAAAAATTACTACTTAACCTTTTGACGCAAATGGGACACGGGTGTCCCTTTTATATATATTTTTTCTGATGCTCTAATAACAATTTTTTAATTGTAAAGAAAACAGTATAATAGTTGGTTATCGGAATTATGATCATAACTCAGATCTAAATGACAACATTTTAAAAGTTATTGTAAGAAAGGGAAGAAGATGTTACATTTGACATTAAAAAAAAAAAATACACTGGTGTTTCATGCTGTATTTCATAGCCATAAATAATTAAAATGACCCTGAATAACTTTTGATCTTATGACCGATCTTATTAATATCTTATGATCTTTATGAATGATTCGAGGAGAAAACTTAAAAATTACTACTTAACCTTTTAACGCAAATGGGACACGGGTGTCCCTTTTATATATATTTTTTCTGATGCTCTAATAACAATTTTTTAATTGTAAAGAAAACAGTATAATAGTTGGTTATCGGAATTATGATCATAACTCAGATCTAAATGACAACATTTTAAAAGTTATTGTAAGAAAGGGAAGAAGATGTTACATTTGACATTAAAAAAAAAAATACACTGGTGTTTCATGCTGTATTTCATAGCCATAAATAATTAAAATGACCCTGAATAACTTTTGATCTTATGACCGATCTTATTAATATCTTATGATCTTTATGAATGATTCGAGGAGAAAACTTAAAAATTACTACTTAACCTTTTGACGCAAATGGGACACGGGTGTCCCTTTTATATATATTTTTTCTGATGCTCTAATAACAATTTTTTAATTGTAAAGAAAACAGTATAATAGTTGGTTATCGGAATTATGATCATAACTCAGATCTAAATGACAACATTTTAAAAGTTATTGTAAGAAAGGGAAGAAGATGTTACATTTGACATTAAAAAAAAAAATACACTGGTGTTTCATGCTGTATTTCATAGCCATAAATAATTAAAATGACCCTGAATAACTTTTGATCTTATGACCGATCTTATTAATATCTTATGATCTTTATGAATGATTCGAGGAGAAAACTTAAAAATTACTACTTAACCTTTTGACGCAAATGGGACACGGGTGTCCCTTTTATATATATTTTTTCTGATGCTCTAATAACAATTTTTTAATTGTAAAGAAAACAGTATAATAGTTGGTTATCGGAATTATGATCATAACTCAGATCTAAATGACAACATTTTAAAAGTTATTGTAAGAAAGGGAAGAAGATGTTACATTTGACATTAAAAAAAAAAATACACTGGTGTTTCATGCTGTATTTCATAGCCATAAATAATTAAAATGACCCTGAATAACTTTTGATCTTATGACCGATCTTATTAATATCTTATGATCTTTATGAATGATTCGAGGAGAAAACTTAAAAATTACTACTTAACCTTTTGACGCAAATGGGACACGGGTGTCCCTTTTATATATATTTTTTCTGATGCTCTAATAACAATTTTTTAATTGTAAAGAAAACAGTATAATAGTTGGTTATCGGAATTATGATCATAACTCAGATCTAAATGACAACATTTTAAAAGTTATTGTAAGAAAGGGAAGAAGATGTTACATTTGACATTAAAAAAAAAAATACACTGGTGTTTCATGCTGTATTTCATAGCCATAAATAATTAAAATGACCCTGAATAACTTTTGATCTTATGACCGATCTTATTAATATCTTATGATCTTTATGAATGATTCGAGGAGAAAACTTAAAAATTACTACTTAACCTTTTGACGCAAATGGGACACGGGTGTCCCTTTTATATATATTTTTTCTGATGCTCTAATAACAATTTTTTAATTGTAAAGAAAACAGTATAATAGTTGGTTATCGGAATTATGATCATAACTCAGATCTAAATGACAACATTTTAAAAGTTATTGTAAGAAAGGGAAGAAGATGTTACATTTGACATTAAAAAAAAAAATACACTGGTGTTTCATGCTGTATTTCATAGCCATAAATAATTAAAATGACCCTGAATAACTTTTGATCTTATGACCGATCTTATTAATATCTTATGATCTTTATGAATGATTCGAGGAGAAAACTTAAAAATTACTACTTAACCTTTTGACGCAAATGGGACACGGGTGTCCCTTTTATATATATTTTTTCTGATGCTCTAATAACAATTTTTTAATTGTAAAGAAAACAGTATAATAGTTGGTTATCGGAATTATGATCATAACTCAGATCTAAATGACAACATTTTAAAAGTTATTGTAAGAAAGGGAAGAAGATGTTACATTTGACATTAAAAAAAAAAATACACTGGTGTTTCATGCTGTATTTCATAGCCATAAATAATTAAAATGACCCTGAATAACTTTTGATCTTATGACCGATCTTATTAATATCTTATGATCTTTATGAATGATTCGAGGAGAAAACTTAAAAATTACTACTTAACCTTTTGACGCAAATGGGACACGGGTGTCCCTTTTATATATATTTTTTCTGATGCTCTAATAACAATTTTTTAATTGTAAAGAAAACAGTATAATAGTTGGTTATCGGAATTATGATCATAACTCAGATCTAAATGACAACATTTTAAAAGTTATTGTAAGAAAGGGAAGAAGATGTTACATTTGACATTAAAAAAAAAAATACACTGGTGTTTCATGCTGTATTTCATAGCCATAAATAATTAAAATGACCCTGAATAACTTTTGATCTTATGACCGATCTTATTAATATCTTATGATCTTTATGAATGATTCGAGGAGAAAACTTAAAAATTACTACTTAACCTTTTGACGCAAATGGGACACGGGTGTCCCTTTTATATATATTTTTTCTGATGCTCTAATAACAATTTTTTAATTGTAAAGAAAACAGTATAATAGTTGGTTATCGGAATTATGATCATAACTCAGATCTAAATGACAACATTTTAAAAGTTATTGTAAGAAAGGGAAGAAGATGTTACATTTGACATTAAAAAAAAAAATACACTGGTGTTTCATGCTGTATTTCATAGCCATAAATAATTAAAATGCTAAATATAGTATTTTTCATTTATTTTGACTTAAATTAATACAAAATAATGCAAAAGTATGAAAAATACGTTTAAAAAATCTGCGTCAAAGGGTTTTATAAGTATGAACGTAGTTCATCAGAATAGAAATGAACTGTATTCAGCACCATGATGCTCCAACTCAGTCGAAATGTACTGTCTATCAAATTATTTTTTCTCGTACATATTCCTTTCGAGAGGGCTGAAAGACACTTATTTTCACAGTATCGGTATTAAAACTGCTTGGTGCAGTTAATATAACGATATAATACTTTACCTGTATTGGGTCTTACATAACAATTCAATCATGTTCGAAATGCATTTGTGATGCCATATTTCCTAACTTTCAAAATTTCTTTCATTTCTTAAATGTAATTTTTTTTAATAATTCTTAATATAATTTTAATTAAATTAAGTCAATCATTTAATTTTTATCACATTTTATAAAATATTTTATTCACCGGACAATCAATGTGACGGCTAACTTTTCAATTTGAAACAAATGTAGAAACTCATTTATGTTACGGAGTGTCGATGATAAGCAGTCTAGGGTTGCATTTAAAGCTTTTATTGTGAAAAAAAAAAACACTTAAAAGACAATAAAAAAATAATTAGAGCTGAAACATCTTTTGGAGCTGTCTCCCCGTTGCCGTCCCGTGAGTGAGTGCAGATGGCGCTGCATGGCGTATGCAACACTCATCCATTCTGACGGGTCGGTCCCCGACCAAGCTGAAATTCTAAAAAACAAAATGTTTAAGTTCAAATGTTCTTTTAATTGCAGAAGCTTCTGAAAGAGAAAAATACAAAAAGTCAATAGTTCTTGAATGAAAAAACAAAAAAAAATAAAAAGCCACAGTTTTAGTTGAAGAAAAAAAAAAAGCTTCTATGCAATGTCCACAGTTTATGTAATAAAAATGTTTTTAAGAATTGCCCATGGTTTCATCATATCAGCTGATGAGGATGTGATATTTGGGCCTTCATGTCTTCCAATCTTCTTAACATCATATCTGTCATGGGGTCGAACGTTCACAATTTCGTAAGGACCGAAAAATTTTGGTCGAAGTTTTGCACCTATACCAAATTGGGTTTTCTTAACGGCAATCTTGTCACCGTTGATGTATTTCCTTGCTTCTTTACGTCTTCGGTTGTAATGCTGTTTACTTTGCTCTTGCAACTTTAAAATGTTTGCTTTCTCATTTGTTGCTTATTTTGTAATGACAACTGGAAATTTTCTTCTTCGAGGATGGCTTTAATTTTGATGTCATTTTTATTTTTCATTTTGATGCCTGTTTATAACTCGAATGGCGTATATTTAGTAGCGATTGAAACAATGCTGTTAATTACTCGTTGTACAGATGACACATGTTTGTACCATTTATTTGGATCTTCGAGTGAGAGTCTTGTCAATATTGATATCAATGTTCCATGAAATTTTTCAACTTGTCCATTTCCACGAGTGTACACCTGTTGCGATTGAAAGGAATTCGAGTCTTCCTCTTCGCAATATTTTTGAAATTCTGTTGAAGTGAATGCTGATGCTTTATCAGAAATTATCCTTCTTAGGTTTCCAAATGTTGTTTGTTGGAGTTTTAGTTTTTCTAGAGCATGATGGGCTGAAGTGGATTTTACAGGATAGATCCAAAGAAATTTTGAGAATGCATCAACGACAGTAAAAATATATTTGTAGTTTTTAGGGTTGAGGTCCTAAAAAGTCAATATGGTAGGTGTCAAGTGGTACGTCTCCTTTTGGAATCGGATGTAGAAATCCTTCTTTTTTTGCCAAATTTTTTGGATGAAAGTATGCACTGTATACAATTAGATATAACATTTTCTACTGTCTTTCGAATGTTTGGAAAATAAAATTGTTGTTTTAGCAAATTTTCTGCTTTATTTATGCCAAAATGTCCTTTAGAATTTTCAAGTTGTACGATTTATTTTTGCATGTCAAGTGGAACTACTAAAAGTTCTTGGTCGTTGACTGTTTTGTACAGCACGTTGTTTCTTAATGTATAATCAGGTGCAGAAGAATTATTAATTAGTTGCTTTATACTTGCTGTAAACTCATCATTGATTTGTGCTTCTCTGATTTTCTGTGTTGTTTCGTTATATTGTATGACCATCACTGGATAACGGCTAAGACCATCTACATGTTGCATTCGTTTACCTGGCCGATGCAGTATTTCTTAATCAAAATCTTCTAAGAAGAGTGTCCACCGTGCTATTTTGGGTGGTAGATCTTTTTTTGTCATTATCTTTTGGAGCGCCTGGCAATCTGTATATATTTGGAATTTTGTATGCCTATGAGATAGTGTCGAAATTTTTTTAATGCTGTAACTATCGCTAAAACTTCGAATTCGTAGTTGGAATATTTCTCTTCTTCGGGAGAAGTTTTACGACTCATGTATTGTATGGGATGGGAATTGTTATCAGAGTCCTCTTGAAGGAGTATAGCACCAAATCCTTTAGCACTAGTATCACAGTTGAATTGTAATGGAGTACTTTGCTGATAAAGATGTAAAATAGGTTCAGATGATAAAATTTTTTTCAGAGAATTAAAAGTTTGTTTTTGTGCAGGGCCAAAAATAAATTTAACTTTGTCTCGTAAAAGGTCGCTTAAAGGTCTTGCAATTAGTGCATAGTCTTTAATATATTTTCTAAAATATCCGGTTAGTCCTAAAAATGATTGAACATGTTGAATTGTTTTGGGTTCTGGAAAGTTCATGACGGCGGTTGTTTTAGTTGAAGTGCGAATGGTGCTTTGCTCAATAATATGGCCAAGAAAAGTTATCCAATGCTGTAGAAAATTGCACTTTTTGAAATTAAATTCATAGCATATGGTTCAAGTAATGAGAGTGATATTGGTGTGTCGTACGATGGGAGTTGGCTTACTCGAGGGCATACTTCAAACATTGGTATTGGTTGTGTAATTGACATGCTCACAGGCTTTGTAATAGACTATGAGGTACTGTCAAAGAGATGTGAAGAATGTCAACAAATGAAGTGTGCGCTTGGTGATGATAGCGATGAATTCAATGTGTGGTATGAAGGTCATCGAGACAGTTGCAGCATTGCACATGTTGGATCGTCTGGTTCGATGGAAGTCAATGCTGTGGGAAAGGTCTGAAAATATTGGTTTTCGTACTACCACTGATGGTGATTCAAAGACCTACCTAGAATTAAAAGATAAAAAAAGGTTTATGGTGATGAGTGCATGATAAGAATGTATTAACCACGTCAATAAAAGGCTAGGAACAGCAGTCTGTGTGGAAACTTGGAGAATAAAATGTTAGGTGGAAAGAAGAGACCATAAAGAAACTGACGAGGTACTATGCGAATGCAATTCGTAAAAATAAAGGCAATGTTGAAGGAATGAAAACTGCAATATTTTCCACCCTGTATCATGCAATATCAACAGACCAGAAGCATAAAAAGTGTCCTACTGGTACAGACTCGTGGTGCTTCTACCAGTCAGTATTGTCTCGAGGCAAAACGCCAGGAGCTCATAAAGATTGGATAAAGACACCAATAGATGAGAAACATTTACCAAAAATCTTACCTGTTTACCAACGCTTAGCCTCAAACGAGTTGTTGAGCAGATGTGTCAGAGGCCAAACTCAAAATTCTAGCAAGAAGCATTACATTCTGCAATTTGGAATAAGTGTTCTAAGGAAAATACTGCTTCAAGAAATCGTGTGTTGATTGCTGTGTCAAGTGCTGTTTCCGAATATAACGTTGGAACATTAAAATCTCTAGAAGCTTTGCAGAATGTGAATGGTCTCACTACAAGTTCCTCATCCAAGCAAATTGCTAGATACAAGGATTATAGACGAACATATTTCCGTAACAAAATTAACTCTATGAGGTTCAAAGCAGCTCTGCAAAAAATTAGACTTGCTAAATTGCGACGCCTTAAAACTGAAAAAAAATTAGAAGGTGTTGTGTACAAACCTGGTTATTTCATGTAATTAACAATAATGTCTATTATATTAATTGTTATTATATTATAATCTACTAAATTTTGAAGGTTTAACATTTAGGTAATTGAAAATTTATATAATTATGCTAGCTATTTCTTTATTCCTATTGCTATGTTTGTCTAAACCAATGTTACGTGTATTTTAGCCGATACAGGTTACATATAAATTTTAATTGTGAAAAAATATATAATAATTAATATTCAAGTAAATTAGTGTTTTTGGACCAGCAATAAGTTTGTTTATAATATATTAAGAAAGTAGAACTGTACAAGCATTTTTAGTTTTGGTTTTACGGTTTTCTTTACTTTAAATGTCATTTTCTCAGACTTTCTTTTTTTTTGATGCCACTGTTTTCGATTCCCTAAGGCTTTTTTCCCTTTAAAGAAAAAAGACTTGAAATTTTTTGTAGAAACTTTTATGTATATATAGACCAAAAGTTAGTATGGATTTCAGTGTGAGATGTATAAATTTTTTTTTATAAAAATTTGAAGTTGGAGTTTTTAGAATTTTCCGGTTTTTCACGTGTTTAGTAACGATAAAAATAATTAAAATTCAACTAAGTATCAGAGCTTCAAATCCATACTAACTCTTGTTCCTAATAATCTAAGATATTTATATTACTTAAAATAACTGAAAAATTTTAAAAATTAAAAAAGTTATAAAAGTTTAAAAATCTTGAATTTTTTAAAAAAAATTAAATTTTTTAAATTGTGGTTTGTCGATTACCCTTTTCTTTTTGAAAATCAGTTTAATAATATAATACAAATGAAAATTTATTATTACTTTTAATATTACAGCCCTTAAAAAAAAATTTTAAAAAAGGGTACCGAGTAGCCTTAAGAGGCAAATGTATGCAAAGTGAGATAAGTTTTAAAAACGACAAAATTTACCTCTTAGCACGCGCGCGACTTTATTCGCGATCGCAACGAACTATAGGGGGCGTTGTTGTATGTGCCGAATCCCTGCGATTTCCATATGAACAGTCATTCAGTTACACTGGAGACGTCTTTAATGTAACATTGTAACGTTCCATCTTTATTGTGGCAGATTAAATTTAAAAAAGAAAAATGTTTGTTTTCTTTCTTATGCAAACGAAAACAAAATGGTATCTCTATTTTTTTTAGACAAGGAACATCCAGAACACATCGGAAAAATATTTGTAAATAAAGAGAAAAAAATAGGTATATTCTTATAAGAGTTCAAACCTAATGCCTGAGAAATAGTTTTACTAAATTTAATGGTATAACATGAAAGGCTCATTTAAATTTTAACGTAAAATAAAGAACGCTTACGAAACAAAAAAAGAACCATTCTTTTTTTTGTCGCCATTTTTTAGTGTTACGAAAATGCGTCTTTGGGACTTGCCAAAAACAAAAC
Organism: Parasteatoda lunata; assembly: GCA_949128135.1. Classification (NCBI taxonomy): domain Eukaryota; kingdom Metazoa; phylum Arthropoda; class Arachnida; order Araneae; family Theridiidae; genus Parasteatoda; species Parasteatoda lunata. The sequence goes on along the minus strand of OX421979.1, from coordinate 4,740,179 downwards.
AAGATGCAATTTTATTTTTTTAGAAGCGAAGTATTTTATGGAGTGAAATATAACGAAAATGTACCAATGTTCATAACATGAAACTTTATCTTAGTAAACGTCCGTTTTGGAAATGTTATTTCATTTTGAATCTTATTTATTAGAGTTCATAATGGCTATAGAAAACAGGCGAGAGAAAAGTTTGCTTTAAATCTATGCTAATCTCTATATCGGCCCATTTTCCACCGAAATCCGATTGACTACTTTGATTTTAAACAAAGTGTTTCATTTTAAGATTTTTTCCAAAAAGTTTAAGTGTAGATTGGCGGCACTTAAAAATCTGCCAAATCTGTAGCTGTGGTTAATACGTAAGTACCGAATTTTTCTTCCATACTTTTCTGAATAATATTACTTCAAATATTAGAATATGCAAGGAGTATACATAAACACATAATTTAATACCATTTAATTTTTCAAAAAAGGTGTTTTGACAACAATTTTATCAAAAAATTATAAACTAAAAAACGTAAAATAAAGAATTCTTAGGATAAAAACGATTTTAAAAATTCCTCATTTTTCAATAAAAACTTTCGTATTGTTTCTTTTTTTTAATTCTTATAGTATTTAATCAGACGTAAAAAAAAAAACATTCTGTAGAGAACTATCATAAATTAAGAAAAAACATTATTTACAAGCAAATTTTTTATTATAAAAATCATAACACTTACCTGATTTATAAGTCCGGAGAATTCCAAAATGATATGTTCATTGTTTGAAAACTTTATTCTCAAATAATATACGCATAGTTTATCCCTTCATTACTTTTAGGTAACATACCACACATCAAAATTTTATAATTGTAAGATCTCGATATGAATTTTAATATGTAGCTTAAAAACAGAATAGCTGAATTCTAGTTGAAATTCTTTCAAAACTAAAAAACACTTACCAAGAAAACGATAAAAAATTTATTTATAATCAGCACAAAAGATACTTTTTCAAGTAATTCGGATTATTCTTTATTGCTGTTTTCTGAATTATGTAGATACAGATATATATACTATTCTATGAAGAAGAAGAATATTCTATAACTATTACAGTTCTGTATGGAATTCATTGGAACACATTTATTCATTGGAATGTCGAAAGCAATGTTGACTTCATTATAACTTGTAATGAATTGAAGACAGAAAAATTATTTTACCGCAATACACACATCTGTAACAGCAAGTGATCATGAAATCATTTTATGTTGTTGGTAATAGAAAGGTAAAAATTATTGAGAAGTTGTTCTTCAAATGCTTGGCATGTTCTGCTTCAATGTTTGGCATGTTCCGGTTAGTTTTTTCCAAGTTCTTCTACCTTTTCCTTAGGGAAATTTTGCTTCTAAGAAAATGGCGTCCGTCATTGCCAAAGGTTATGAGGGAACTAATGGTTACAGGCTCTCGCTAGAGGGCGTATCGACCGTTGCGATCGCGAATTGTCAGAATCCACTGGTGTATTCACAGGGACAACAAACAAATATATGCGAAAATAGTTTTTTTTTTTTTTCCTTTGTGGGATGATCCATAAATGCATGCAAATATCACCGACGGCGATTCTCTCTTATCATCGGCAGATGGCAGCACAATAATAGTCATTTATAACTTCTGAATAATATGAATGTGTTGATTTATACTTATCTGAATTGAGAAGTTTATTTTATACAATTTCATTTAAAATTTTTTAAAAAAAAAGTGTAAAATAAAAGTATTAAATATTTGTGTGAAATAAAAGTATTTTTAATTGAATTTCAGTTACATTTCTATGGTTGCTTGCGGCTTTATGTTATCCATAATAATAAAATATCTAAATTCATAATAATAAAGGTCGGATCCTTTTGCTCATCAATACAAGTCAGTTAGGAAAATGAAACTAAACATATTTTTTATTTGACCAGTAAAAGAGGGATTCAAATTTAATTACTCAATGCCATCTTCTTTTTTTCTTCTTTTAATAGAAATTTTTTTTAAGAAATAGCAACGAAAAATGAAAACAAACACTACAAATCTGCCACCGGGATGCAAGTTATTATCCAATAGGAAAATGCCTGTAACTGCCGGTCAAGTAACCCGCAGTTAAGAAACCGACGGTCAAAAAATAATGGTGGAATCGCTTTTGAACTCTCGGTCAAAGTTTCCAAACCGGGGGTTTTGGAAACAAGCGACTAGGGACAGGACGATTCCATAATACAAACGGACTTAAAAAATTTAGAAAGAGAAAGAAAGGGGAAAATGAGCTCGATATCGGGAAAACGTTGCTGGTGAGAGCGTTAGCTTAGCAACATATCACCTTATTTTAGCGCCAACATTGGAAGCCAAATTTTGGCAGGGTTTTCTAAAACAAACATTTAACTAGGGTCATCAAAAAAGAAAGAATTGTTTATTAGGCTTTACAGAGAAGACACTTAGAATGGATTTCTTTTTATCTTTAAAGAACGTTTTGATGCAGAGAGGTACTATTGACAATTATCGGTCGGGGTTCCAGCAATTCTGTACATGTTGGAGAAGCGTGAGGGGGGGAGAGTTCGTGAAAAGAATTCCGTGCATAAACCGGGCAGTGGCACTTGACCTTAAAAAAACATCAGTGTAGGGTATACCGGGCAGTGGCACTGAACCTTAAAATAACATCAGTGTAGGGTATACCGGGCAGTGGCACTTGACCTTAAAAAAACATCAGTGTAGGGTATACCGGGCAGTGGCACTTGACCTTAAAAAAACATCAGTGTAGGGTATACCGGGCAAATGTATGCCGGGCAGTGGCACTGAACCTTAAAAAAACATCAGTGTAGGGTATACCGGGCAGTGGCACTTAAATAGACCTAGTATATATTTTGGACATTTACCAAAGGTCTAGTCAACTAGACCTAGTATAAGTGCCACTGCCCGGTATACATTTGCCCGGTATATTCTACACTGATGGTTTTTTAAGGTTTAGTGCCACTGCCCGGTATATATTTCCCCGGTATACCCTACACTGATGTTTTTTTAAGGTCAAGTGCCATTGCCCGGTATACCCTACACTGATGTTTTTTTTAAGGTCAAGTGCCACTGCCCGGCATATATTTGCCCGTACTCCCTACACTGATGTTTTTTTGAGGTTCAGTGCTACTGCCCGGTATACCCTACACTGATGTTTTTAAGGTCAAGTGCCATTGCCCGGTATACCCTACAAGGATGTTTTTAAAGGTTTAGTGCCACTGCCCGGTATACATTTGCCCGGTATACCCTACACTGATGTTTTTTTAAGGTCAAGTGCCACTGCCCGGTATACATTTGCCCGATACTCCAAACACTGATGTTTCTTCTAATCTATCGTCAGTAAGTATTAAAATATCGAATAAATTTAATTATATCCACGAATAAATTAATATCAAATCGGATGTAATAAATATCTCGGACATTCACCAAAGCGACAATGTGATTGTCAACATTCACCGGTGAAAGTCAACAACCACCGATTTCGGTCATTCACAGTAACATGCACATCATTTACATAATAACCTCATCAGGACGTTTATTTCATACTTTGCCTAAATAGCATTTGTCATTCTATAGAATGCCTAGGCATTATATACAATGCTTAGGGAAAGTATGTAATAATTCTCACATTTCATACTTTTCCTAAAAACATCCGGCATTCCATACAATGCCTAGGCATTCTATAAAATGCCGGCTTTCATACTTTGCCGCTAATATATATATATATATGTATATATATTGATATAACTAACTTTAAAGTAAAAAAATATTAAAACAACAAAAGCAAAACGGATAACAAAAACATAACGAAAAAATTCAAAAAATATGATATTTTTTATATGAGTTCGAAAATGACAGCAAACGTCGCAAAAAATAAACATAAACAAATGCGAACGGTGACGGCAAACCTTAGAAATTTAGCCAATACGAAAAAATCCCCAATATTCTCAGTGTAATTTCCCTTTTTCCCTATTTTTACTCTTCCGACGAAACTCTAAGTTTTTAACAATATGGAATCGTCCTTCCCCTAGTACAGGGATGGCGAACCAATGGCACGCGTGCCATTGATGGCACGTGACAGAATATTTTGGGCACGCCACCGATCACAAAGTTCACTATGAGACAGACATATTAACAATTAAATTAAAATTGACAAAACACGAACAAAGAAAATGAATAATTATTAACAAAAAAATTAACAATTAATGCAAAAAAATAACAATTAATAACCATAAAAAAACAGGCCAACAATAAGTAACTAGCAAAAAAATTAACAATTATTAACTAATAAAAAAACAAATGAACAATTAAGTGAAAGTAAGCGAAATAAAAACTGTACAAGAGATAATATGACTCTTAAGCAAAGGCAAGGAGACTCGAAAGAGCTGGTGACCAAAGCAAAAACATAGCCAACGCGCCAATTCCTCGACCTCAAAAACTAATTCATTGCCAAACTAAAACACCTCCTTCTTCTTTGTACATTTGTTTTCCTGAGAAGGTATTTATAAGTTAAATACATTTAAACATGATAAAACTTCTAATACATGTTTGAGGATAAACTTTTCTTATTATACAAAACATTTATTTATATTTGTACGCACATTTAAACTGTAATTAATTCCAAAATAGTGAAGAACTACTATTCAAAGCAGTAGTATTACATTTCCCACCTTTCCCTGTAGTGCCAATTTGAGGTGAAACGAAGTATAGTCACGCATTGTTTGCTTACGCATAGCATAATAGTCAATTTCGTTGACACAACTGTATTTTAAAGTTTATTTGTGTTACATTTACGATTTTTAACTGTTATTTAATATGACTAGTTCAGTAAAAAAAAAAAAAGAGCAACAACGAAAGAGCGAATCAGAGAATTTCACGCTTGGTGGACTGAGAAATATGGCATGATTAGTAAAGGCGACAAAGCTGTGTGTGTTTTATGTTCTGGAACAGTGGTATGTTGAACATCGTCTGTGAAACGGCATTTTGAGACAAATCACGAATTCATTAATTAAAAAAGCGAAGTTGAGCAAAAGGACAAGTGCAATGAAAAACAGAAATAAATAGTGGACGCGTATGATTAAATATGTTGGAAAAATTCGAGTGCGGCAAGTTATATGGCTGTAAATGTCGGCTTAGTAAACCTTTTTATGAGGGAGAGTTTTCGAAGGAAGCCAGTTTAGCTTGTGCGCCCTCACGTTTTGATAAAAAAAGGTAGGACAATTCAGTGCATCAAAGATACTCCTCTATCTAGAAAGACAATAATGGAGTGAATCTTAAAACTTGCCGGAAATGTAACAGATCAACAAAAAATTGATTGAAAAAACTCCGCTCCTTTTATATCGTTATATCTTGACGAAAACATTGACATTACTAAATCTGCACGTTTAGCTCGATATTGCGTGGGCAACATCATTAAAGAAGAATTAATTAAGATAACATCGTTGCTAACAATTACAAAGGGCACAGATATTTGTACGACTGTTAAAAATGGGCTTATTGAGAAAGAAGTTTATTTGAAAAAAATTTCTTCAGTAACAACTGATGGTGCTTCAAGTATGGTGGGCAAAAAAAATGGTTTCATAAGTTAATTTCAAACAGACGTAGGACATTCGATTCTTGAATTCACCAACAAGCCTTGCTGTGGTTTAACATCTCTTGATAATATAAAGAAGGTAGTTACAAAAATAGTCAACCTCATTTCGTCGCAGGCCGTTAATAAGCGAAAGTTTGATGCTTTGTTGGAGTCAACTTGGTGTATAATATTGTTCACTGGTTGAGTCGCGGGAAAGATTATTCAAAGATTGCTTGGAATAAATCAGACTGTTTCTGAAAAATGAGGGAAGAATGCCCACAATGTGGCTTTCAAAATTGATGTGTTTTACATATGCCAACGTTTCAATGAATTGAACGTGAAGCTTCAAAGCACAAATAAAACAATTTTCGTGATAGATCTCATTCGCGCTTTTGACGCTAAACTGCATGTTTTCAGGAACGATATTATTACAAGAAACTACAAGTATTTTGCAAATTTAAAAAGAAATATCAATGATTTAGATATACTTGAAAAACCAGGAGAAGAAACAGTCACTGAAGAATTCATTTTTGTAATTGATTCTACAGTCAATGAATTTTCAGCGAGATTTTCACAGTTAAAAGAATTATTGGAAATACTCAAGTTTATTATGTACCCTGATGTAACTTCATTTGATAAACTGAACTTGTCCCAAATCGATTGATTGGAAATTGAAGAATTTGAAATGCAGCTAATTGATTTCCAGTTCAGTTCAATATGGATTAAAAAATTTATTGAAATAAGAAAGAGTTGAAATTAATTGAAAAAAAAAGATTGACAAGCGATGCAACTAAAAACGCCAATAACAAAATTTTGGAAACATGGAATTCGTTACCAGACACATTTAACTGTTTGAAGAAGCTGACTCGTGCTATTTAAACCATATTTTCATCTATCTATGAATTGCGAGTTATTATTTCCAGAGATGAATAACATTAAAAACTCGCTTAGAAACCGTTTGTCAGATGACTCCAGTTCAGCATGCATTCTGCTTAAACTATCCCCTTACAATCATAATATCGGTTATTTATCTTCTAATCTGCAACAGCAGAAGTCGCACTGATTTAACTTTAAGACATTGCAAAATGTTTTTTTTTTTCGTAGTAAATGAAGAGTTTTGAGTTGATTATTATTATGTGCCTAATAATTTTTTGACGGCACGTCTATAACCTCATTAAAAAAAAATTTAGAAAAAATGGCACGTTGATACATAAAGGTTCGCCACCCCTGCCCTAGTAGCTTGTGTTTCGGAACTGGGAGATACGCGTTAGGTCAGAGTCAACGGTGAATACGGGGGTAATAAATAAAATAAAAATAAGCTCAGTGGTCGGAAGTAGCACGCTCAAGTAGCGAAACAACAGTAGTTACTACTCTTTTTTCCGTAGTTTGTAGTGTAGTGCGCTACTTTTTAAAAGAAGGTAGAGTAGTGCGATACGAAATACAATAATACAATTGTTTGTGGCGATTCCTGGAAGATACTTTTAACGTTAGTCAAATAAAGAAACAAATTTCAAACGCAAAAAAATAAAAAAAAATAAAAATTCGAATCTGATGGGTGCAAGTCCTTCGCGTCCCTGTCAACGTACGCAATGAGAATACCTCTGTGGCCAAGCGTTCATAAGATCTACGTCTGATGCTCAGAAAAATAGTTACGAAATCGACTGAATTGTTCCTGAGAAATTGAAATTTAAATATCTGACTTTTTTTAAAATTCGATTTCACATGAACTATAAAAAACGTTTTTGTGTCTGATTTCGAAACTTAAAAAATCGTTTGCATTAATTAATTAGCATATTTGCGGTCATGCCCTCAAACCATTAAGATTGAGTCCCAGAACGTGAAGATCAGATCATTAGATCAAAACTTATTCAGGGTGATCCGTTTTTTTTTGTTTTTCGCACTATAATTTATTTCCTGAAGGATATAAAAAAGCATTGATCACTTAAATCACAAATATTTTATTGTTTTCTATCATTTCTTAAATCACTGTCGAGAAAAGCATAGAGTTTGAAAGTTTAAAGAACAAATTAGTAGTAAAAAGTGCTTTAGAATAAAAAACTATTTCATGTAAACATGAATTAAAACTTCTTAATATCCCTTCATATTCAACAACGGCAATGATTTTTTATTCAAAATCATTTTGAATATGGGTGAAAATTAAGTTCTCGAGTTAAGTTAGTCTTCTAAAAGTAGCGAAGTGGTAACTAAATTTCGAAGGGAGATTGTAGTCGAATAAAGAGTAGCTGTAGTTAACGACAATTGTAATAAAGTAGTTGTAGTGAACTACAAAGAGTTTTTCCGAGTACTAAAATAAGCCATTTGATAAATAAATCTAAAAAAAAAATATGAATTCGCATCTGATATGAAGATTTAATTTTTCTCTATCCCAAACAAATGCTTTAGTTATCGGCAAAGCTCATAGAAAACTGAATATAAATAAAATATTCTGGGAATCGTGCTTTAAAATGACAAAATATATATTTTTTTTTTAGTTATAGTTTTTTTTTAATTAAAAGAAAAAAATAAAAACGTAATGATAAATATAAAATTTGTTGAATTTATTCAAAGTTCATTTAAATGCTGACTTTAAAAAATGAGCAATAATAAAGTAGATACAGACATAGTAAGCGTGGCTTTATGCATATTTTTTTCCAGTCAATAAATAAAATTTATTTATTAAGACAAATGCCCAGAAGATTGGCTATGACGCCATTAGTTCTTCAATAAATAAAATGAAACCAGCCTCTATTCACCATATTCCCGACCGTCTTTTGTAAAGGTTGTTTCAACTTTGGGTAGACCATTCAGGTAGAAAAATTTCTGCTAGTGTAAACAACCGAGTATGCCGAGTACATACAAATAAACGTGCAAAAAAAGAAATAATCAAGTCAATGCTATGACGTCAGAAGAGGGGCACAAGACTTCCCTTAGGGTTTGTTTGTTTTTCTAGGATAGATAGTGAATAAACAGATGAAGTAAAAATTATTATCTTAAAAATCACTTTTAATAATTCGCTGTTTGAACTGATACGTTGGGGATTCTTAAGAAACATGACAATTCGGACCAAAAAATGTCTTCAAATTTAAAGTCTTCAAAACAATTTAAATTTTTTTTATATATTTATTTAGTTACATTTATTCATATCTTGCAGACAGCAGTGTAGTTAATTGACATTGTTCAAGAAAAAAATAAAATAGAAATTCACCACATTTTGAATGCCAGGAAAATTACATATTAGCTTAGAAGTTTGAAAAACATTCATTTTAAGCAATTAGTAAGTAACAAAACCTAAGCCTTCATGTTAGAAGGACCATGAATAACTTAAATTAATTCTTTTATCTACTGTAGAAAGAATCAAAAAAAGTTTTGTTGCTGATATGTACAGAATAAAATTGTGTAAAATAATCAATCATTTAATAAATAAATAACTTTGATTACATTCAATCTTATTACAATCATGCATAAACTTGGTATTAGGTTAATATTTGCTTTCCCTCTTTGCAGTATAAGCAGTTAAAAAAAATTTCTGGTAACACTTCAATGTCCTGGCATTTATAAGCCAGGATAATGACAAATTCGCCATTTTATAGCATATAACTTTACTTTAATTTAATATTTTGGCCTAAGACGTTTATATTCTGCAGAAAACAACAGGATTTTTTGAAATAACTCAGATAAATCTATGTAGTTTATGTTATTAATGATTTCAAGAAGCCAGGAAAATGACAACACAAAAACCTACTCACCTTGAAAAAAATTTTGAAATAGATTTTGAACCAAAAAGTTGGTTCTTTATTCATGCAACAAGACATGTTCAGATAGGAGGGTATCTAATCAATCTATTAACATAAGCAATTCTAGATTGGCAAGTGGACACACGAATAGTCTCTCGTACTTTGAAGGAAGAAAGTCTTATGCAGTCTGCTCCAACTGTGAAGCTCAGCAGGCCTCTGCCGAACATATCCTTGACTGCTTGGGTCTTTCCAAGGAGAACCTATACGCTACTCCACTTCTTGTCATCGACTTTTTGAGGGTCAACAACCTATTGGTTCTTGTCTCACTCCGTCAGACAATTAGAGGATAAGGAACAACAACAATTAACATAAGATATTGATTGCTGGCTCCTTGGCTCACTTATTCTTCGGCCAAGGCTGGCTCTATCTATTTTGGTTATAAACCACTAAATAAAAGTAGCCAGGAAAATGACAGATTTTCTTGTGATAAACAAATTATTGACACAAAAAATTATTTTAAACGAAGTTTTTGTAAATAATACCCTCTGCGTGTATTCTAGAAATGCTTACACCGGTTCAGATAAAAAAAAAATTAGCTATAGAAAAATTTATGGGAAGTTTTGAAGTTAGTTATTATTGGAAACATTGTTTGTGACATGCCAGAAACATTAAATTTTAAAGTTCAATTTAATTTTTTAAATATACAAAATAGTCGATGCTAGTACTAGGTAATTTTAAAATGCTAACAGCAATGCTATTTATAAAAAAAATTTAAAAAAAAAGTTCTTTTATTAGTTTAGTATTAGATCTTGGTGCAAGTGACTGTAAATTGTCATATTTCGTGAGAATCATCTTTTTTTTTCTCGTAGCATCGTACGAATTTGAAAGAGCCTTCCACACATTTAATGGACATTTTCTATAGGCGCTTCTTTTATAATCACACGCAAGAGAGACTCCCTGGGGGCTTATTACCAACGATACAGAATTAATTTTGTTAAAAAGTGATTCCTGTGGGCTTCATCTGATTGCAAAATTCGCAATTCACAATTTTGCGTAACACGAAGAAACCAAAATTTCAATTCTCTCTCTCCTACCGGTAAATCTTCAAACTAATCTTAAAGTGACTCCATCTACTATATTAAAATAACCAAATATGTGTCCAACAGGAAAAATGTAAGATTACTTACTAATGTTTTAGTTTAAGTTTTATGACATATTATTATAAGGTAAGAAATACCTACTAGAAATCATTCATTTCCAGAATAAAGTTTAAAAAAATTGAAATTATGGCTAGTTAACTCGCTGTGTTGCGCGAAGAAAGATCAGTTTGACTATGTTTTGACTTAAAAGCGTAAATAGGATTCCTAAAAAAAGTCAAACAAAATTATTTTCGAATGAATGAAATGAAGTTAAATGCATTGTTAAACATTCAATGCATGTAAGTTCATTAGCTGAAAAATAGGTTTATTAACTTTGACTGAACAATTACTCTTCTTTTAAATCGAAAAGTCATATCTTATAGATTAAAAAAATTTTCAGAAAAAATAGTAACATTGTAATGTCTGAATATACACTGTCTAATGAATCGTCTGCAATCAAACCAACTGTTAATAGAAAATAATTTTCATTTATCTAGTAGTGAAAATTGTGTTATATACAGCAGAGTTTATCTAATATACAGTTTTAAAACAAATTTTTAGTAAAATTTAAACAATTTATTGTTTCACAGGATATTTTCCACTCTGTTACTGATGTTATTGTATTAAATTATTTCCTTCCAGTTGGAAAAATTGGGTATCGTGGCTACGTGGATGGTCTATTTTTAGATAAAGTATAGCCATTTTAAAAATGAGATGCCTGCAAGTGGAGTATGTTGATTCTGATAGGTTGTTGAAACGCGGCATTTATTTACGTTAGCAACTGTTCTTTTCACTCCATTTCAAGTAAGTAAAGTCAGCCAAGTATCAATTTCTGTAAGTGACACATTCTATATTCTTTCATAAAGATTCTTTCGCAAAGATTAGTTCTTTCCTGTATTCAATTAACTTCTCGCTAATTAACAAACTTATGTGGAGAAACTTAGCTCAATTTTAACACACCATTTTGCTTATAAGCGATCAGCATCATAGGTCACGTTGTGGGTATCTGTGATCTTCTTCTTCTTCAAATGCAAGTAGCCAATTGCAGGGACGGATTAAGCGTATGCGGGGCCCTAGGCCATTCAAATTTTTGGGGCCCTTAGATTAAATTTTTTTCTCCTATATTTTCTATTTATCCAAATATAAAAGTATTTATATATCTTTTCATTTAAGAAAGCATATTTAAAATTAAAATAAATAATATCCTGGACCTCTTAAACAGTGACAATTTCAATATATAAAATTTGATTGAAAGCGACCAGTTGTATGAGTTTTTTCTAGAGTATATAAAACAATAAACAAACACTTACCTTTCAGTAAAAAATTTTGTAATTATTTATTGATCAAATAGAATTACGGACACTAAATAATTATAAAACACTAAAAAAAATATGAGAAACTTCAGTTGAGGCGCTAAATAACTTCTTTTTCAGTTAAAACGTCTCAATAATATCAACAACATTTAATTCTTTACTTCTTGTTTAAATAAGTCTCAGCTCTCTATAGTACTGCTTTCAATTTTTTCGAGCGCAAATCAAAAGGACAAATTTGAACTTAAAAAACATTGATAAATATTATAATACATAAACTATAATAATACTTATAAATAATAACTAAAATAGGTAATAAATAAATTTGTAAATAATTATGTAATAATTATGAAAAAAAAAAAAATTGTATTTTATTAATATATATTTGAAATTGTTTTTTTTTAACAAAATCATTGTTTTTCTTAATTTTTTTAAATTTATTTTCAAAAGAAATTTTTTAAGAGGGCCCCTAATCATTGGGGGCCCCAGGCCATGGCCCAGTCTGGCCCAATGGGTAATCCGGCACTGCCCAATTGTCATTATATTTGCTGCATTCTGAAAAAAAAAATGAAACTTTTCAAAGGTGCAAATTTCTTATAGACTTTCCCCTCTGCTACTAGCATAATTGTTTTAAGTTTGTTGTTTCAATGTTTATTTTATTTTTATTTTATTTTTTTGATAAAAGCAAATTAAACTTTTCAGTTTTATAGAAACATTTCTTCTTTTTTTAAAATTGAACCTGTCTAAGTAAATTTACTTGCAATTTCTGTTTTCTCCTCTGCTTTTCTGCCACTCTGTTACCATATTTATATCAATTTAATTTATTGACTTTTATTTATCGATTTAAAATTTGGTACTTCATTAATTAAATATTAAGTTTACTAAAAGTAATATAGATGGTTGACTGTTTAAAGTTAATGACAAATGGCGTGGAGGGTTAAAATTCGTCGTAAGATTTTTATCTAACAACTTACGATTGATTTGTATGCCTCAACTTGAAAAAACGCTCCAAATAATATTATTATATATACTAATAGTGTTCGCAATATAACGCGTTTTTTTTTTTTTTTTTTTTTTTCAATTTAAATTTTAATGAAGCAAATTACAAATGAATTCAGAAGACGTAAGCATGCCATGATGCAACCCAAAAAATATCATACTGTGATATTTTACACAAATATAGCCAAGTAAGGGATAACACTCAAAACATGGCAAACTTTACACTTTATATATATTTTGATATTAATTTTCTTAAATTTGTTTTAGGCTCACAACCAGTTATAATTTGTAAATAACAGGAAACTCTTATGAATGGTAAAATTACGCGTAAATTTAATCACGAATTACAATAATAAAACTTACTAGAATATTAAGCCTGTTCACACATCGCCTCGTAAGCGGAAGCTGAGAAATACACCGGAAGTTTTCTAAATTTCTTCCGATCTTAGGAAGCTTTTTCATTGTTTACATTCAATCAACCATCCATGGGTAGGTGCCAATATTTGTATGATTAAAATTCAGTTATTTGCTACGGAGGAGCATTTAAAATTTCATTCTACTAATAACTTTATTTCTCTGCATAAATTAGCAAAATGATTTTAGGGAATATTTTTAATTCGAATATCTCTGAGAAAATGTTTTCAAAATACCTCTTCATTTCGAAAATGATCCTTATACTATATTTCTTAACATATTTGTCGTGTGTTTCCAAAATATACGACACCCACCTTTTAATGTTAATCTAGTTTTAAATGTACAACGTGGTGCAATTATTTAAAAAAACTATCTTAAATACATAAATTTTCTATCTTTATGTAAGAGATCTACACTTCAAGTATAATGAATAAAAAAAATTAAAAAAAGTTTTTTTTAAAAAAAATGAGAAAGAGATAGAGAAAAAAAAAGAGAGGAAAAAGAATACGAAAAAAAAAAGTATCGCAAAAAAGTTTCAATAAGTATTTCGAGGCACTTATGTGAAATTCCAAAAAATATATCTCACATTTTTTTTTTTTTTTACATTAAACTTATTTCAAATAAATCACACGCAACAAAATAAATGTAAAATATTTTAAAAGTTTCTCATCCGGATGATAATAATATATTTTATCAGAAATTAGTCTATTTCAGAATAAATCCGATTATCTATAAATACTTCTAGTCATTTATAAGAATTTCTGAAAAATATAATACCGTATTTTAACAAGAAACAAATTTTAATGAATGCAGTGGAAAAATTATAAAAAATATACGTGAAGTACTTATTCTTATTATATGTGTGATGTGAAATTTGAATGTTTTGAAAAAAATAGTTTGGGAAAAGTCTATAAATATTTGATGACTTGTATTGATATTTTCGAAAAATGCGATGCACGTATTAAAACACTTCTTATTCAATTACGCACTGTAAACATTCATAAAAGTGCCACTCCTTACATGACGCCTTTATTTTATTATATTTTATATTATAATTATGACCAAAAAAAATGAACAAGAATTTGTAAATTTTAAACGCTTATGTTACCCTTATGTTGGAAATTTTTTAAAAATATTTGTGACAATTAAATGAAAAATACAAAGAAAAAAAAACGAAAAATATAAAGAAATAGCGAAAAATATAAAGAAAAGGAAAATATTGTACACAACTGATAACTACAGAAGAGGGAACTGCGAAGTGTCAAGACATGGAACCGTTCTTCTTCACAGATGGCATATTTGAACGCGATCGCAACGCTGAAGGTGCTAGAGCTTCACAATGGGCTATTGGCGAGGGTCTGGGAAACATCCCTGAGGATGATCCGAAGACATGCCATCACAATTTTGATCCTCTGCCGAGGGGATGGCACCCCCGCTTCGGTAGCTAGACGACATGCACGTGAAGTCGAGCACTTTACGGTAGAACAATTTAACGAGAACCCATACCGCACACCCTCGGTTCCTACGCAGACTGATCCAATTAGTCACCCAACCGCACACTGACCGCAGCCAGTGATGCTTGACTTCGGTGATCTGCTGAGAACCGTGTCTTACCGATCAGTCCTCTGCGGGACACGTTAATAGTGAAAACATGCGATTTGTTGCCATCGGTAAAGAGTTCTGTTTTCGCCATCTGCAGCCCATTTCGATCGCTAATTAGGAGAAGCTGACTGGCAAGTTTTTCACGGCTATATATTTTGCACCCATCCGGTTCTCCTTCGCATATGGAAAAATATCACAGAGAGTGGGAATGCTCCTTAAAGATCCAATCTCACTGCATACAAAAATTTCACAGATGCTCGTTTAGATATGAAAACAAGATCTTGATTTTTGAATTTTCAAGGTAAATTATAATTCACTTATAAAGTTCACATTTACTTCTCTGAACTTGCATATACTTTATTTTATTCAGTGAGAACGGTCCCTTAATTAGAACTAATCATGTTAATGCTTAGCTGATTAATCTGAAACTACATTAAACTTTGACCAATTATTTCAAGAGTCCTGTTAGTTTTATAGATCATTTAATTTGCCTGAGTGATCCACTTGAAAAATTACAGCAAATTTCTTTTTTTTTTTTTTTTTAAGCCACTTAAAATACCTCAAATACGATTTAATCCAACCTTACTATTCAGCTAATTTTTTAATTCAAGAGAGTTAGGTTAAAGCACTTCGTTCAGTTTCATTAATAATCATTTTTGGAATGAAGAATGGATATCAGTCAATCATATCTTCATCAAGTTTGTGATTCGTACTTATTGTTTATTTAATATCCTCTTCTTCTAATTGTGTTGTAATATTTTCTTAGGTATGGATACTTCAGAGATGCAGCAATATAAATATTCTATTAAATATGCTTATAAGGCTCATGACAGTGACGTACGCGTAGTTAAAGCCGCAGCTTTTTCCGATAGTGGTATTATTACCGGTTCCCGTGATTCATTAGTTAAAGTTTGGACTTCAGATGGGGAGAATTCTTTCAAGAAAGAGTGCACCTTAGTTGGAGCTACAAACTTTATTGCTAGCTTATGTATACTTCCTTCTAGTTCTGATTATCCTGATGGTTTGATATTAGCTGGAAGTAATGATTCGAAAATATATGGATTTACTTTTAATTCCAGTGAGCCTGTATTACGATTGTTTGGGCATTCAAGTACAGTTTGTTCATTGTCAGCGGGGAATTTTGGATTTTTTGTCAGTGGTTCATGGGACAAAACAGCTCGCTTATGGACTGGTCAACAGTGTACTAATATATTAGAAGGTCATGACCAAGCAGTTTGGGCTACCGAAGTTTTGCCTTGTCAAAATATTGTATTGACGGGATCAGCTGATCGTACTATTCGTATATGGCATTCAGGTACTTGTCAAAAAGTTCTCTATGGCCATGAAGATTGTGTTCGTGGACTTGCTATTATGTCAAACATGAATTTTCTTTCATGTAGCAATGACGGCTCCATACGGATGTGGAATTTAAATGGAGAGTGCTTAAATATTTACAATGGCTCTTCTAACTATATCTACAGTATTACTATTTTCAATAATGGAGTTGATTTTGCAACATGTGGTGAAGATCAAATTTTAAAAATATGGGAAAAGGGACACTGTGTCCAAGCTATTGCAATTACATCAAAAACTTTGTGGTCCGTGACCTGCTTAACAAATGGAGATTTAGCTGTCGGTTGCAGTGATGGAAGTGTTTATATTATAGGTAAAACACCTCTAGATTATACAGAGTTTACCTACGTCGAAGAAAAACGATCCGACTCGCCTCTTCCGACCGTCGACGGCAAGCCAGGTGACGAAATTCCGGCCGAATTGTTCAATAAAGATCCTCCGTTGGATAATGGCGGGGATTGCAACAATGACAATATAGAATTTTTAATTGAGGTTAAAGGTCAGTTTTTCAAAGTTATTTATCGCAAAGGAGAGGACCCTTGGGATGTAGCGCAGAAATTTGTGGCTGAGCATTCCTTGGCCATAAGTCATACCAGTGAAATAGCCGATTACATATTCAAACTGACCGCTTCAGAACTAAATACTGTTCAAAATGATTACTTCCCAGTGAAGGAGTATTTTCTGTATACAAATATAAATGCAAATGGGTTAAAAGCAAAGTTACTTGAATTCAGTTCTGTTGTTCCTAAGGAACAGTTTGTTCAGTCGTCAGACATTGAAAATCTTGCCTTATTGACCAAATTGCCTGATGATGTTTCCAAAGAACAATTGCAGTCTTTAGATGTCGTCTTGACTTGGAGTGATGAATATCTTTTTCCAGCTTTGGATTTGCTTCGTCTTGCCGTCAGATGCAAGGTCATTCGTTTGAAGGTCGTCAGCGGTCAGACGTTCATCAATCATCTACTGCAAATAATACGAAGCACAAATAAATCTGTTAATAAACTGCTGGTTATCAAAATATTCTGCAATTTGTTTGATTCTGAAGAAGGAGAAGAAGTGCTGATGAATTTTCAAGATAAAATCTGCACGACTGTTAAAGAAGTGCTATTGTCTAATGACAAGAATATTCAGAAAGCTTGTGCATCGCTGTTAATGAACTATGCAATTGCAGGGTATAATGGAAGGCCTCTTAATATAGACCAGTATTGTAGAGATGTCAGTGAAGTTTTGTACATATTAGTCGACTCAGAAGCCTTGTATCGAGCCTTGGTCGGTATCGGAACTCTGTCTGTATCGAATAAGATTGCCTTATCTTCTTTTAAGACTTTAAATGTTCAGCAGTTCCTGTTGAAATGTAAAGAAGATGTCGATCTACCAGCAAATGTGACGAATGCTGCAAAACTTTTAATAGATGTTTTAAAATCTTAAACTGATTGATGTGATAAAAATTTTGAATAATGCTTACGTTGTAAAGTTTATGAATATACTTATGGGTTTAATTATAAAAACTTCTTTCACCATTGAACAAAGTAATTTTTGCATTTATTCTTGTCTCACAAAATATTGTATGCAATTTTTTTTTTTTTTTTTTTATGTAGGTAAAAATAAATGAACTGAAGGTATGTTATAAAATAAATTGTGATAATATTTTTCTCGATAAGGAACTGACGGTAAATTTGACTTCGGAACAGTTTATTGAGAAATTATTTCTCCATTAAGTACTTTAACAAATTACTTAACTCAGTTAGTCTTTACCCTTCCTTTCACGAATTTCCCTTCTATTACTGTTTCTCTCCTCTTGATTTTAAAAAAGAAAGTTTTCCTTATTACTCATTTTTTCAAAACCATTCCAAGTTTATTTTACTTTTGTTCATTAGCCCTTTAACAAAAATAATTCTAAACATAATCATTAGTATATACAGGAAATAATTGCATGCGTTAACTTTTTCTTATAATATTCCAATCAAGAATCCATTGTACTATGTCATCAAGTTTTATACAGCCCATGAAATATTAGTTTTAAGGATTGTATAATTCCTTGTCATATTTTGAATCTTAAAATAAACTTTTTCTTGAGTATGTTACATTTTTATTTTCTTATAAAAAATATATTTTATGTGAGATTTTACTTTTATCACTACAAAATTGTATTATGTTAGAATTAGGGGCCTTTTCTTTTTTATTAGAAATTAAATTCTTGTTTCATTCTGCATTTACTTGACCACTTTCTTAAAATCCCAATAATCTAATGATTTCAAGTTTTATTCATATATATTGCATACTCTATTTTTTTTAAGTCTTGTAATTTATTTTTCCAAATTTTTATCACATTTTTTTATTGATATTTTTGCTACAAATACTATTTCTTAAGACAACTGAATGACATCCAAATTTCTTTTAAAATGCTAAGCTTTCATCATAGATGGCCTACCTACCTCCCTTTACTCCTTTAATTTTTTAGAACTTCCAAATTTTTTTAAGTTTTTTTATTATTTATATATATATATTTGATATGTATGTTGATAAAATAATTATCAGTAGCTCCCCAGGCCACCAAAAGATATGAGGGAATGGTTTGTTTTGATTTTCGGTTTCTCGTTTTTGTCACAAGATAGCATATTTTATCTTAACTGTAACATTACACATTCTCTGTATTGTAAATTTTCATACAAGTTTAATTTATTAACTTTTATTTTTAAAAAGATCCAATAGAGACACCTAAATAGACTAGCAAAAATCTGTGCAGTTTTATCATACGTTTGAATTACCTGTCCTTTGGACTAGTTATTAAATTTCCTTTATTTTCAAACCTTGCAAAACTAATAAAATGATGCATGTTATGTCCTCAAACTTAATCTATTTTTAAAAAATGTCTGTTCCCTGTCCTCCGAAAAGCCTACAGTTCCCATCGTGTCGTACGTTTGAATAATACCCAGTCCCTGATGTCCTATAACAGGGGTCTGTCCAGGCCAAATTCACTACCGTTTAGCAGTTCCTTCAAAAATTCAACTTCAGGAAGAACAGTAGTTTCACAAAAAACTTTTTCTTAAAATTTTATTTTTGGGTCCCGTAAGAAACGATAAATCCAAAATTTTATCATATTTTTGTGTTGATTTCTTAATTTAATTTTTCACAAATTATGTCTAAATTTTCACAAAATAGGTACCTCTTTAAAAAACCCAGACAGACCCCTGTATAATAAAGACCTATGATGATAGTTAAGTTACCTTCTAATGAATGAAAATATATCCTTAATAAGTAAATGTTTGGTTGTTTATGAAACAAAAGCTTTCAGAGTGGTGCACACGTCCATATCCATTATAGTATGTTAATTTTTCTTTATGGCTTTAATTCTTTCTTGTACATTTTTCAATAAAAGTTATTAATTTAATTCTGTTTTTCTTTTGTTTCTTGTACATGAAAGATCTTTATGCATTTTTTTTATTTGATATTTTTCTGTATGATGAACCTATATATAAGTTCCTTAAATGTATGAAACAGGAAGAATTATACCTCTCATATCTTGTCACACGAGGTAAGCTGTTTTCTCTACACTTAAACTTACACTACACTTTTCTTGTAGTTAGTATGTGAATTAATCAATTTCAAGTATTATAAACTTATGAATTATTTTGTTTTTAATATGAAGTCCATTTTTATTATTCGAACTCCAATATAAAGTCCATCAAAATATTTTAAGGTTTCAGACACGAGTTCCTTTCTCGTATCCATCATTTTCTGTTCTTTTTTTTATCATTTTACTTTCTTTTTTTTTTCCACCTTTTTATTTATCATTTTATCTCTTTCTTTTTTTCACTTTTTTCTTTATCTTTTATCAAATTTTTGTTATGTTTCATAGATTTTCCGATTTAATCCCACTTTTTTTTAAAAGTCTATTAAAACTTTGTAAAATCAACTTTAAATCCATTGGTTGATTGAGGATGGTAACTTTGATTTTTCTTCCTGGCTAATTAGGAGTCATTCAATTTTTGTGTTTTATGGTCTGTCAATTAAGTTAAGGTTTGTGTCAACTTTTTTGTTATTTATACACCTTTATAAGGTAATAATTATAAAATTCAGACATTCCATGATGAATTGAACATTTTTTAAACCAGCTCATCTATTAGTAATAAATTAATCTTCTTTTTAAAATTTTATAATGCTTGCTGCAAATTATTAGATATATTGTATTAGATTTGATATTTTTACCCCATGGAGCAGACGAAAATCTAAGTAAATTTAACAAAATTTTATCTTGATTCACTTTTCAGCTCCCTCTTTTTATTTTATTTTTTTCTTAATTTAACGTCTTTTTTAGTGTAGATCCCAGTTTTAGTTTTACATTTTAACCTATTTAAAAAAATAATATAAAAATTATATTTGCTTGATAATTTTATATAAGAATCATGCTGTGTTGTATTTATGATTATAAGTATTTAAAAGTGATAGATAATACAATTTTACTTAAATTATCATTAATTATTTTTTAATTCAAAAGTTAGTATATGAATTTAAGAAAATTAATATATCTATTATATTTATTATAACATTTAATTTATTGATTTTTTTTTACTTACGCCTCAGATATATGTATATTTTTGAAATTTTTTTTTTTTTTTTTTAACATACACATCAACCCTTGGTGAAATCATTCATTTATTTATTTTCAAATGTACCAAAATATGTGATGTGACATTGTAAAGTTAAATTATAAGACTATAATAAGATCTTTACATGAGATATTTCTTCATTTTTTTCAAAAATGTTTCTAAAGATCTTTATCTTGTCAGCTCTTCATTTATGGTTTTTGTTATTCATTTCAGATTTTTGCCCTGAAATGTGTAAAACCAATTACTTATAAATGACTTCAGAAAGAACACTTTTGTAAGTTGTATTCTGTCTCTAATACATAGATTGACATGCATTATATTACTACTATTTCCTAGCTATGAATAAATTTGTCGCAATTTGAATAATTAAATATACTTGTAATGATTAATGTTCCCATTGAGAACAGTTCTGTACCATTTTACGAATGGATGTGATACATTTTTTACTGAAATGCCTTCACAAAAAAATATTTAATTATACCTCACTACTGTTTCAATTTATGTTTCTTTAGTAATAATTATGCATTCAATTCAAAGTTGACTCTGAATATACTAACATGTTGTTGTAAGTTTTAGCGTCATTTCATGAATGATGTTCAGTAGCCTCCGCTTAATGTGATTAAAATGGAGCACAATGACATCATTAGCTGATTGATAATGATAAACAAATCACAAGATCAAATAAATTTACCAATTCGAGTGACTCATACAGAGTTTTAAAATAAAATGAAAAAAAAAATATCTTATTTATCTTATTATAAATGGGGTGTGAAATTTCAGTTCTAAAGGTACTAGCCAGACTAAAATTTTGCTCTTCACTATTTTTAGGAAAAATATGAGTAAATTTCAAAAGTTAACAAATGCAGGGTTTTGTAGTTTTTCCTCTTAAATTTATTCTCCTGAATTTTAGCTTTTTTGTTCTGATATTCCTGATTATGTAGTGTCAAAGACATTTTGGTGACCCCCAAAAAAAATTTAGAATTTTATTTATATATTATTTGCAAAATAATATGTATTTAAAAAGGGTTTCACTGACTCCAATATAATCCAAATATTATTATAAACCATTAAAATAAGTAAAATATCAGAAATAGACCTATACTTTTATCCCTTCCTGTGTGTATACCAGTACTTTTAGGCACAAAAATATCATTTGTTAGGGGTTCATGTTTCAGGTGAAATATATTAGGGTAGGGTTCATATGCGGAAATTCTGAGTAAATTGTTCAAGCAAATTTTGAGTCATCAAAGGCTTAAAGAAGTTGCATGCAGATATTTTTCACGTAAACGCTATTCAGATAAATTTGAAAAGGATAAAATTTGGGATAAATATTTTGATTTTAGGCAGCATTTTAAAAGATGAAACCTACTTTGCTGACTCTTAAATGTTCAGTCACCAATGGAGAGTATAAATTTTTTGTCCTATATGTATGTGCTGTATATTTTCTTTGAAATATAAAAATTTCAATATAATGAAATATTAACTCCCTTGGACCACTATGAAATAATAATCACTGGTCCGTGGGACCACCAACACATTTACAGTAGATATATTCAATAGTGTAATTGTACACATGATATTCAATTGTTGAACAACAGCAAAGTCATTAAGTTGGAATGGTATGATAAATGTCAGGGTGTAGTGGAATAGTTCAGTGTAGCACTTCTGCGACATGTCTTAATTTTTTTTCATTTTTGAGGTTTATTATAGAATTATTTATTTAACTTTAATATACAAAATGTGATTTTAAGAAAAGAAGGCATCATCTTCCAAAAAAAAAAAAAGAATTATTATACATTGTAGAAAGAAAAAATTGCCCACATAAGTGAACTCTTATATTTTGCAATTAATCTTCTTCTAAAAAATATAATGCAATTAATTTTCCTCTAAAAAATATATTCAATTAATCTTCTTCTTAGACGCTAAAGCCGATTACTGGCCGAGGCCGTC
Organism: Parasteatoda lunata; assembly: GCA_949128135.1. Taxonomy (NCBI): domain Eukaryota; kingdom Metazoa; phylum Arthropoda; class Arachnida; order Araneae; family Theridiidae; genus Parasteatoda; species Parasteatoda lunata. The sequence goes on along the minus strand of OX421979.1, from coordinate 4,717,497 downwards.
TCAGTCAGTTTACCCGATCTAGATCTGTTCAATGCAATATTTCACCATCCAAGTCCTTTAACCACTTCTCTACTCTATCTAATCATCTTGTTCTTTCACTTCTAGTGTTTAGAAAGTGAATTTTTATCGCTATATCGAAATACATGTCCCAAACCACCTTATTTGAGAGCCTTTTTGATCATGTTAGGTTCTTTGTATTTGGATTGTAATTCATGGTTATTGCAATTAATATTGATTTTTCTAAATTCAATGTGGGTAATAGCTGCAATTTTGATTCAAAATAAACTAATAAATGGGATGTTATTATGAAGCATGAAAATGGTTTTAAGTGATGTACAAATATGCAGTTAAACTTCTAATGGACCAGCACATAATGATGCATACTGATTTGTTTATAATTTCTAATGCTGGTCATTAAATATTTGCACTGTAGGCAGGAGTAATAATAAATTTTTTGTAATAATTATTTAACCGTCAGATCATCTTTTGTAGTATTTATTTAACCATGTGATCTGCACTATAGAGATATCCAACTTATGAGACTGAATGTCTCGCAGCGGTTCTTCAACTATTTATGTCTTCTGGCTGCTAATGGCAACAATGCAATTTCCTCTCTCTGTCTTGTTCCTATTGGCAATCAAATAATGTTGGTAAGTCAATGTGAGATATCGTCAAGTGATGTTGGATTGCACATCTCTATGATAGCTAAAATAAATTGCATTAATGTATTTGTGAAAAAATTTTCATGTGGCATATACAAGGATGCTGGAATGCAAAATATAGGAGTACTGTACATTATATATCACTACTTGATTCTTGCCTCTGTTATCCAGCATCCCTGGAAATATACCTTGTAATTAATTTTCTGTATCACCTGTAAATAACTTTATCTATGAATAATGGGGATAGGTTATAACAGTCATATGTTACAGCTGTTACAAAATGCAGACTTCCACTATCAAACTTTTTTGCTGAATGGTTTCTTGTGTTTGATATCTCTTAATCCTTTATTGACATTTCATTGGTTGAATTACTTATGCTTTTGTACAGAATTAGAAGCTGAAACACAACTGTTCAAACATTAGTAAAAGACAGCTTGTACTAAAATGTTTAAAGTTTTAACAAATCTATTAAAGAAAATAAAAAATAGGAATGTATGGTATGCTGCTTTCTGTTAATGAAATTAGTTTTTTTTCTCCTCAGGTTTCAAATAAGTAAAAAAGTTCGTCAACTGATGGTGATTCTATCGGAATTTTTTTTTTTTTTTTTTTTTTTTTTTTTCAAAATTGCTTCAAATTGCAAGCAAAGTGGCACAGTCTGACGACAAAATCAACTAGTGCTTGTGCAGTTGTTTTTGTTAGAATAGTCTGGTATGCTTCAGAAAACATTCTTTTCCAGTTTTTTCATCACAAACTTACTTTTAAAACTTCATGACAAAAATATTGAGTTTCCTTAGAGCAAGGCTGTAAACCTTACTTTTCAGTCTGTTTTTCGTAAATAGGTTTTCCTAACCATCGATTATTTGTTGAATGTCAAGCAAAATCAAAACACGGTAGGAAATAGTTTAGTATTTTGTAACAAATAATTAGAAGTACTAAGCGTATGATTCTGTAACAGTTACTGGGAGAAATATATGTAATGGAAAATGTTATATCTAGTGAATAATTAAGAATATAACTATAACTAATGTTCTTATTAAGAACAGTTCTGTACCATTTGAAAATGGAAATGCCTAACTTTTCACAAAACATGAAAAGCATCTATGTATCAAATTTTATCACTTTAGGTTTAGTCATAACTGGATGATTCTCCAAAAACTTGACATTTTCAAATCGCAAATTCTTAAAAACTAAAAGTGCTCTAAAAATGATTGTGCTTATTCTTTATAAGGCATTTAACAAGAAAAAAAATAAAAAGAACTCATTTTAACAATCTTCTGGCTCAGAAAATGCTAAGAGAGTGACATTTTTACATACAAGGAATGTGACTAAAAGGCAGCTGCAGAAAGCTCTATTAGAATGATCGCGTTATTACTCATTATAATATATATTCGATTTTAAAAAATATTTTCATACGTACAGGAGAAGGACAAAAAAAAAAAAAAATGATACATCAGTTTAGAACTTCAAAGCTATGACAAGAACATAGATGAATTAGACCTTCAATCATCCAAACAGAGTGGTGGGAATAAATGGTGTTCAAGACTAGAAATTCTCGATCCCCTCCCCCCTAAAATAATAGAAACATTTTCTGAGTCAGAAGAATGACATAAAATCCTTAGTAAGTGAAATAACTAAATTGAATCAAAAAATTACTATTTTACATCTTCAAATATATAAACTTTACAAATGCACCTTTAATTTTCGAACTGTTGTAAAAATTTTAAATATGTTTAATATAAAGTTTAGGTCAGTCCAAGAGTGTGACTTTTAAGTAATTTAAAAATTTTAGGAAATTGTAAACGTATTAACTTTTTTATATGCATGAGAAATGTTTTTTTTTAAAATAAAAATTTTCTATCTCAAGTCAGTCTTAGGATATTATGTTTGGCTATGATATTGTTAGACTTTTGGAGAATCACCCAATATAAGTACTTTTCTAAAAACAATGATATGGTAACATCTTCTTATAAGAGCTCTCTATTTGGCTATATTCTTTTTGTTTTGAAAACATTCATAAAAATTTTATTTCTTAATGTTGTGTTCCGAAATTTACCCATTTCATATTTACTTGCTACCTTCAATTAAATTTCCATATCCTTGTTATAAAAAATTATATTTATACATGATCTCAATTGTATATATCTTTTGTTCTTTTCATTTATTCGAGCAAAAAAAAATTTTCATAATTTTTCTCAAAATTGGTCATTTTTATTATGTAACTTTATATTTTTGAAAATAAAGCTACTATTTTTAGTTCATATTATATATATTTATTTTTAATGTTTCATGAATTATTTTGAATTGTAAATGTTGCATTAAATTGGAATGTTATTTTTATAACACTTGATGATTTCTAAAATGTTTTGGATATTGGAAAAATTTCAATAAAAATTTAAATAGTATATCATTAAATGCTCTATCTTGTCATTACTGTGAGAATGTATTTTTATTTTTCCTGTATACGTTGAATTACTTGCTAAATAGTAGTTCTTCGTACGATATATATCTATACATACACATTAATAATCAATGGATCAGTATTAATTCTATAGTATTGATTGCGTATACGCAATCATGCTCAAAACTAAAATGCAAATTCCGAAACAATTAAAAAAAATTTCTACTTTAAAAAATATTATTAATGGAGTTTTCCGGCCTCACATTTTTCTATAGTTTTTTTTCCTCACATAGTTTTTTCTATTTTTGAATTACTTCAAAAATTTTAATTCATTTTTCAGACTGCAACAATAAGAGCTGAAAACATTTGAGGATGAAATTTTTTCTTTCATTAATCGATGATTGAAGATTTTGAGTTTATTAATTTATTACATATGTTATTACTATGGAATAGCTTCTTATGATTCAAATCACTTTTCGCATGGATCAACTCCTGATTTAAAATTTGAGGATTTCTAGGTGATGGGGTTTAAATCCCATCTTGGATGCGCCACTGTGTGTAGATGAAATATCTCTTGAAATTTTTTTTTATTTATCTCACTACTTTTCTAGGGGGAAAAAATCAATGCTAATATTTCGATCAATACGATGGTTTAACACAGGGGTCGCCAAACTTTTTTGATCATAGACCCCTATATAATTTTTTGAAATCTCTATCGACCCCTATAAAAGTAATTTTCTGTTAATTAAAATAAAACTCTATTAGTACTGTGTTTGTACATTTATTTTATGATTTTAAACATTTATTAAAGTAATAAAACATATAATTAATTATTAAAGTTAATTAGTACATTTAATTAATTATTAAAGTAATAGTATTTTCAAAAATTCTGTAATTTTCGTAAAAAAATGCTAAGTGTGCTATATTTTATCGCTAGCTGTACTTATCCATATTATTAATGCTTACCTTCTTTTTTACATGTATTGATAATTAAAATTGATATCTAAACTAAACGAATGTTTTTATCGAAACAATAACTAATTATCCAAAACTGTAAAAGTTTTAATAATGACACTGCAGATATTTAACACTGTTCACAGTTTGCAAAGATAGCTGAAACTGCTTATGATATTTGCGTTTGTAACGTCAATGCTCGTCACACGTGACATTTGGACAAGAGCACATATGCATGGGTCAACCATCCATTCAATAAACATCTATTTATTTTCTACAGTAGATGGCTGGGTGGCGCAGTTGGTTTGTCGTCGGCCTTCTGAGTCCAAGTCTGCGGGTTTGATCCTCGGCCCAGACACCGGATTTTCGGGATGCAGAAAATCCTCAGCGGCCATGTCGTATGATTATGCGGCATGTAAAAGATCCCAGGAGTGCCTTATTGGCTCTTGGCATTTCCGGCAAAATTAAATTCCTAGTGCACTTTAGCATCCAAAATAGAGTCTCGGTGCTGCCATCTAGTGTGGCAGAAACTAGACGTCCAAATTAGCATGGCCAACGGTATCCCCCCCCCCCATTGTGTTGGTCCTGAAAGAGTGGATACCACTTCTGGAGAACGCACTAGGTCTGCTCATCGGGAAGACTGATTGTGCCGCTCATTGGAAATAAATTTTCTACAGTAGTAATGAAACATATGTTTCTAAAAGAGCAGTCTCATTGCATGTTGTTTACGCTTTTCCCACTGCAGTTTAAGGAAGGTTGAAAATATTTTCCCGAGAAAAACTTGATTTTCACGATCAGCTGCTTGAAGGGAATAGAACTTTGTTAAGCGACATCTATAAAAAATTTTAATCTCGAAACAACTACTCAGTCGCTGATATTATCTTTGATCTATATTTCTTTTCTACAAAATGTTTAATGGCAACGAATTTTATGTTTTGAGATTTGAAAGCTGCATGTTGTGTTTCAAAATTTTTCTACAGATACGAAAATAGTGGTTTTTACTGCAAGTTAGTGTAAATAAATTTTAGTACCATTTTATCGTCTCAATTGTTTATTTGTTTAATATATTTCTTGAACTTAATTGGGACTTCACTCCTCTTTAAATTATTTTTTCTGCCAGATTTAATGAAAATCTAGTTGACATCTTGATTACATTCAAGTCAGTGGTTTTTAAAGTTTATTTCTTTTAAGCCTCGTGAAAGATAAATCTCTATTCCAGAATAATTTTTTGAACCCGCTTTCTTTATAAGGATTGTTTAGCCAGTATTAACTTACACGAAAGTACAAGATATTATAACAATGGATGCGCTTGTTTACTTTTTTTAAAACGAATTTTAATTCATTTTTCTGTTTTATCATTCTATTTAGCAAAATATTTTCGAGAATTTCTTTACATATGACTTACTGTGGGAGCAATGTTGACCCACCTAATAGGGTAGCCCTGAAAGAGTGAATCTGACTTACTGATACCCGAATGTCAATCAGGCGGGCATTGGAGAAAAAAATTTCTATTGTTTAGTAAGTTTGGGATGATTTCCGTATCGTGATCTAAGCCAAAATTGGCGCCAAAATTTGGCGAGATCCCTACGAGTGCCTGCGGGGAGTTTTTTGAGGGGGCCTCATCCCTGTAGACAAATTTGTTTTTCTATGTGCTTCCCGCATCACCTGGGTTCAATCGCGCCTTGGCGAATCTTGTTGGCGTCACAGATCACGATACGGAAATATCCCCGTAAGTTTCTATTGTTTGTTAATTTCTAGTGCAGACACATTTATATTACTTCTGTACTATGTTGGGAAGTAGAGAGTTTCATGATCATGGTTTAAACCTCAAAGAAAAAAAAAATAGTTGGAATGAGTGTTTTTCAAAAGTATTACACGTGCAACAATAATATCCTCCGTATTGTAGTAAAAAAAAATATTCCGTATCGGTACCTGCGCAGAAACCAAATTTTTGCTGCTTCTTGGAATCGTTCATGAGTAAATTAAAGGAGAATATCACAGCAGAACACAAACCTTATTCATCTTTGTATTTTTTTTAAATTTTTGCAAATTTAAAATCTATTTAATAACTTGATTGCATATGGTTTAGATTTAGAAACTAGTTGCATGTACTAAGTCTTAAAATTTTTTTAAAAAATGTGTTTATACTATACCATCTGAAACTTTTCACTTTAGTAGTTATACTCAATTATTGATTCGCTGTCTTTTACATGCAATTTTAAAAATTATTATAATTAACATTTCCGGGATAGTTCCGTATCGTGATCTTCTGCACAAACTACAATTGCCAAGATGCCAAATAGATTTTGAACTTGAAACTTTTTTTAAAAATGAAATATATAGATGTGTGCCCGGGAGTGGCTACGAGTTATACGGATTAGTCTGCCACAGATCAGGATATGGAAATCTCCCCAACAATTCAGTATCATAAAATTTTAATTATGAGTTAAGGGATCATCCACTAAAATTACTTTTGTACATAAGTGACACTTTTCAATTGTGTTTTTATTTCAAGATTATTGAAGCCCTACTTGAAGATTATTTAGCAAATTTTAATTATATATTGGTATAAGAGAATGTTATCTTATTAAAATTAATGTGAGCGGTTCTGTATTGATGAAATTATAATGTTAAAACTTTATGTTCTAAACAAAGTAATTCTAAAGTAAAAAATACCATATTTAATTATACTTTAGGTAACGAAACAGCAGACTTCTTGGCCAAAAAAGCCGCCAAGATTCTGCAAATAGTATCACTTAAGCCAGTTCCTTTCTACGCCACATAAAGGCTAATAAAAACATCTCTCCGAGCAACATTTGAGGCAAAACTCCAAGAAGCAAATAAAGATAAGGACTGGCTGGAAGGAATTGAAGATATTCCGTCATGGCCAAGAGAAAAATCTGTGGCCCTTTTTCGCCTTGCCACTGGCCATGACTGTTTATCGAAACACCTGTATAAAATCAAAGTCTTTTCAAGCCCCTTTTGTCCATTATGTAACCTACAAGAAGAAATGGACGTTAACCATCTGAGACGTTGCCCTGCACTTCCTCCTGGGCCCTTGTGGGAACGTTATTGGCGGGCGAGACACATTATCAGAGACCTATAGACTTTCTTTTTGTAGCTGTTGTTTCCATTTTTTGTTCTTTCTTTGTTTCTCAGCTACAGATTTGTCTTTCATGTCTGCCATTGGAAGAAAAAAAAATTATCCTACTTTTTCCTAAAAATTTACTTTCATTACACTTAAGTAGAGCTACTTTTCTTTAGTTTACCATTTGCTTCTGTAAAAGTTGTCTGGAGTATTTATATTAATCCAAAAAATATTCTGAATAATTTTTTTTTTTAAAAAGAAAACAAATTTTCTGAAAAATTAAAATAAAAATATTAATAAAGAGCACTGAAACCCTTCGCTAATTGAATTGTTGTAAGTCTCGCTAACGAGTAAAATTATTTCTTCTTCATGCTCACACATTCTGCATCTCAAGTACAGATAATTATTTTTCAAATCTTGATAAATGTCTCTTTCGTTCGAATTAACACATTACATAATGTTATTTCATTCAAAGTTATGTAAAGCTTCAATAATTTTATATTTTGTAAAACAAAATGTTTAGTGTTTTTGTAAAAAATTTTGATTTTAAAGAAAGAAAAAATTATGATCGAGAAGTAATCAAGGAGGGTTAGTGTTTGACATTACCTAGCAATGATATCTAAATAACTTTAATTTAAACTATTTTATGCATTTTTGGCAAGATGATTTGGTGCTTTTTTTGGTTAGTTTAAAAAATATATGTGATAATTATTCTTTATGAATTTTAATAAATAAAGAATGCTAAGTAAGTATTTTAATTAATTTTTATTTACTTAATTTTAGGTTTTTAACTAAAATGGTGCAAAAGAAAATTGCTAAAAAAGTAAAGGCTACACCTAATCCTTCACTTAAAGTTACAAAGAAACAAGAAAAGAAACCACTAAGTAATGGTTATAGTAAAACTCAACTTAATGCAGAAAATGTTGACTCTTCAGATTCATCAAAGCAAATAGAACCTGTTCCACCAAAAAAATCTCTAGAAAACAGTGGGCAAGATAAAACAGAAGAAACAGCTTCAGATAAAGGAAAATCCAGTAAAAGAGTAGTAGCTAGTTCTCCAAAAACTTCTTCAACCGACAATCCTAAAGAAAAAGACTCTGAGGATAATTCGAAGGAAGTTGAAGAATCTGAAGAAATGGCTTCATCAAATAAAGGAAAATCTCGTAAGAGAAAGCAAGAAAAAGCGATTCCGGGGTCTTCCAAAGGAACTCCTGAAAAAGTTGCCAAAACTGAAGAAGTAGCTTCATCTAGTAAAGAAAAATCTCATAAAAGAAAGCAAACTGTAGAAGCTATTGCTAAAACAAAAAGCAAAGTAAAGAAACAAGATGGTAAGTAAGAAAAAATAAATTTTGGTTCATAATGAGTCACATTAGGTAACAAGACTCTCACAGTTTATTTATTTATGCTTTATTAAAATTTTTACCTTATAAGAGGTCTGTCTAGGTTTTTCTAAGAGGAGCGGTACCTATTTCATGAAAAGTTGGACAAAATTTGTGAAAAATTATATTAAAAAATCAACACAAAAATATGGATTTATCGTTCTTAATGGATACAAAAATAAAATTTTAAGAAAAAGTATTTTGTGAAACAACCGTTTTTCCTAAATTTGAATTTGTGAAGGTACCGCTAAACTGTAGTAAATTCGGCCTGGACAGACCCCTGATTATAAATTTAATAAGTGCCTAGCATAGATAAAATTTATAAGAATAATGAATTTTTTTTTTTTTTTCATTTTCTCAATCATATTTTTGCTCAATTTATCCTTGCTTATGAAACTAAGGTTGGTAAGTTTCTGCAGTGGTGGTTACAACCACTGGTAGAAACCCTTTTCTGCCACATTTGTGGCAGAAATTCAGAAAATGACATAAAATTAAGTACTGAGATTGACAAACAATGATAATTCATGGAAAAAACAAATGTTAAACAATTTATTTACTAAATTATCACCATTTAAAGTCAAATATTACATAGTTTGCACTCTGCAGTAATTTATAACATAAGGTAAGTTTTGATGCTGTTTCTAAACCTAAACAATTTCTCAACTTTCTATGCACCAACGAGAAATTTTAGAAGATTCTCTTAAGTCCAGCAGAACTAGCAGGCATTGCCATCAAGGAACAAGCAAGATTTGTGAAACTTTCATCTATTGCATATTTTTTAAAACTGGACCACCATATAGCAGCTGGGGTAGTTGTCAAAAAGTGACTGGAAAAAATAAGTTTCAGGAAATGGGGCCGATTTGTTTTGCAAAGCTATGACATAAAGTACAATACTGGGTTAATATTGGCGATTAAAATTCTGGCACTTTCTTCTTGAGCACATGATAATTTCAATCCTGAATACTTTGGATGCAGCATATAAGCTAACAAATGATAATCAGTAACTGCCTGTTTAAATCTGTATGTCACTTCTTATTCATAAACAGCCATAAGATTCTCTTTACTTCATTCATTTTTCAGTTTACTTAAACAAAATGTCATTAAGCAATTACTTGAACTAATATGGCCGTTTTTTAGTTACTGCAAGTTTTTACCAGTTATAACCAGTTTCTGCCACTGGCCTGGCAAAAACCAGTTTCTGCCGGCAAAAAGCCAACCCTGTATGAAACATTACCAAAACTTATACTTAAAAAGCAATTTAGAAAACAACCACTGCATTTTGGAGTTTTACCTTAATGTGAAATTAAAATAAATTATTACACCATATATCAATTCATTTAAGTCAAGAAATTTTTTCCTCTCTAATTGTTTGAGAATTGAATTTGACTAATTCTCTAGTTTTTTCAATCAACTCTTAATTTATACAAAAAAAAGAATTATTTCTTTTTTAAAGAATACTTGGGTAGTAAGCAATACTTTTTGAAACTCCACCATAACCAAATCTCAAAAATCTGAAATTTTAAACACTAGTAAATCAAAGAAAAAGTAAAATAGTCGTATACGTTACATGTTTGGTGCAACTTTCAAAAATGTCTCTGACATGTTGCCGCTTGCTTCCAAACTGTTGTCAACACCGAATAATGTTTTTAAGATTGTCACCAAAAAATTACATAGCCATAAACATATAAGATCGCAACCTGAAAGTGGCAAATACATTCCAGGCAGCTTTGACACTTAATCTTAAACATCTGTGCAAAATGTCAATGTATGATTTTTTTATTATTTTTAAATCCACCAAACCACTATTTGTTACATCCTTAATATACGTGCAACGAATCCGATAAGCTTTACCGCCACCTTTCTACTTATCAAGGTTGAATAATACTTTTTAAAATCTATTAATTTTGTTTTTTGAGAATCAAAATATCCGTTTTTTAAAAAAAAAATTGTAATTATTTTAATTTAATTCTTAATAAATGAAACTACCATTTTTTCTGCAAAAATTTGAAAGAATTTTTTTCTTTTCAAGTTGTTTTGGAAGTTCCTTCATTAAGTTCCGTCTCCGGCAAAGTATTTGTTGTGGGTGAAAATGGTGCTGGACAGCTCGGGCTGAGTGATGATGTTAATTACACAGAAAAACCTTCTCAATTAGATTCTTTAAAATACTCCATTGTTGACATTGCAGCCGGGGGTATGCATTCTGTTTGCCTGACAGAAAATGGAGAAGTAAGTATTGATGTTATTTTGACTTTCCTATTAATTTTATATTTGTGTTTATGATATGGTACTTTAACCCCTTCTTGACCGGCCAAGGAAGAAAGAAGCCTTTTTCCAGACCTCAAAACTTGGTTTTTATTTGTATGTATACAAGGTGAAATACGAGAGTACGCTAATGAGATCACACGTCCGTGCCATCTTAAGCTGCTACTGTCCAAAAGGCTCTTTTTATATATGATATTATGGTTCATGAAGAGAGGATCACTTATATGTGTTCGGTAACATACACTAGCTCAAAAACAGGATATTCTTGCTACCTGTAAACTTGACCAAATTGTTTCTTTGGAAGTGGGTTCTTTTAGCTCATTTTCCATCTCCATGTAAAAATAATTTTATATTACTTTTTACCATATGTAAGATTCTTATGTCTTTTAATTTTTTTCAATGAATCTTTGGGAAAGTTAAGGACAGTTTTGTGCTTTTTTAGATTTGTTTAAACATTATAAAATTTACATTATAAACTTAATGTGTCCGATCACATAATCCAGTTTAAAGGGAAAAAATTCTTGCTACCTTTAAACTGAATTGTTTCTTTGGGAGTGGGTTCACTTTTAGTTCATTTTCTAGAAAATTGATCAGGATTTTTTAAGGTAAAAATAAAGAATCATTTGGATTTCAAGAATTACAATGTGTTAAGTTTTTATATGATTTAACAACGAATGAAATATTCCTTAAACTTATAAAAAATTTAGTTTTTTTTTTTAAATCAAAAGTAAGGTACAGTAGATCATATATACATAAACAAAGCATTTGAATTATATTTGCTAAAATAAAAAGGAACAACTTTTTTCAACAAAGCTTAATTCTAGCAAAATTTTATAAAAATAGTTCTATTGTGTATAAGATTCTTATCTTTTAATTTATTTCCTTCCATCTTTTAGGAAGTAAAACAGTTTTGTACTTTTTTGGATTTGTTTTAACGTTACATTTATTATTTCATTAAAAGCTTTATTGTTGTTGCTCAGACTTTGTTTTCTCTTTATTGGAAAAATTAGAATCTATCACAAGGAAATGATAATTTTATAGCAAATTTGTATGATGTTTATTTCAACTTGGTTATTTGAACTTCTTACAGTTTATTTCTTTACTTTTAGGTGTTGACCTTTGGTTGTAATGATGAAGGAGCACTAGGTCGAAGGACTTCTTCTGACGAAGAAGAGTACATGCCTACAAAAGTAGAAATACTAGAAAAAATAGTGCAAGTTTCTGCTGGAGATTCCCATACAGCTGCATTGGCAGAATCCGGCCAAGTCTATCTGTGGGGAAATTTTAGAGTATGTTCACTTACAAAGTGAATAAGACATTTATAATACACATGAGTTAAAAAGAATTATTTAAAGAAATTTGAAATTAATTACCTCAAATTAATTTATATTATTTTGCTACTCCGAGAATTTATGAAAAAATTCCTCTTTTTCTTACTTAGGTATTTTCCCCCAAACTCAGTGTGGGTTGCTACTAGAAATGAGTTTTTTTTTTTTTTTTTTCTGCTTTATCAGATTTCCAAAAGAGATGTATGTTTTTTACTCTTTATCCTACCTATGCAAATGTAATTTTTAATTTCATTTGCACAGGAACTCTTCTTTCTATTATTATAGTTGTAATTAACTAAAAGTTCTGTTTTCTGAATAATGGTAAAAAATGACTTCTGAGTTTCCCTTTTGTATGTCCATGAATTCAGGGTAGAAAAAAGTCGTAATTCTTAAAAATCAAAGTTATCTAAAATTTTTCTTTAAATTTATTTTTAAAAATGTATAAAAATTTATTTTATATGATTATTAAATTGTATCAAAATTATTATTAAAAGTAAATGACACTATATTATTTTTAAAATTATAATACTACATAAATATTTTATAATAATAGTATTAAATACAAGCTTTTTTTAAAAAAAAAAAAAAAAAAAACATTTAAATAAGACAAAAATAAGTAATGGTGAATAGCTTCAGAAAAAAATTTGCGGTTTATTATTCAGTGATTAGTGTAAAAATAAATGAATAAAATGAAAAAAAATTAGAAAAATAATCAAATCTTTGATTTAATATGTGAGCCATTATCATGGAGAGGTACATTTTGGTAAGCAGCGCTAGACTGTGTCAATAGCTCAAAATATAAGTCAGTGGTTTTAGTTCATTAAAAGTATTCAGGTTAATAACAAGACTTTAATAGAATGAGTAACACTAATTTTAATATAATGGCTGAAGTTACGAGCAAAGCAGTTTTAAGGAGTCTAATAGAATGAGTCGAATGTTCAGAACTAAAAGTTTTGGTTTTATTTTGGAACTGCTGTCAAGGTCATCTAAAGATTTTACTGACACTCAAGTGAAGATTAATTTTCAACTGAACGAGTAAATTAATAAATAAAAAGTTATTTTACCTTCAATTTTTTTATTTATTTTTAATTTTTATTATTACCTAAATAAATAAAAAATTAGTTTCATATTTGTAAATCATCTAAATTTTATATACAATACTTAACTGACTTAAGCCGAAATAGCTTGAATGGCAGGGCGCTGGACTCTCATTAGTGAGAACAGCAATTCGAATCCAGTCGGCCTAAGACTCCCCATGTACTAAATAGTGATTGGTGCATGTTAAATCTGTCGGGGTCACAAAGTCCTCAATGTTCCCTTAACACATTATACCTCTGGGAGTAGTGAAGTAAAGATTGATCTTTCTCTGATTCAGGGCAAAATTAAGATCTGTGGATGTATGAATGGGTCCCCCTATAGACAGGTGTGGCAGAAGTCAAATTCTTGGCCATATATGACTCCACTGGAAAGCAAGAGCATTCACACCCCCTTGCCTTAATGACCTATGATAACCATAACAACTGACTTACAAATTTACTTTTTAATTGATCTCTGCTTTTTATTTCTTTAGTGTGCAGCCGGGCAGATGGGTTTAAGAGCTGATGGTCAACCTTGCCCAACACCTGTCAAAGTATTGATAGGGAAGACGATTGTGAAGATTTCTTCCGGAGCCGATCATCTTGCGTGTCTGTCCAAAGATGGTACTGTATATACTTGTGGTTGCGCAGAACAAGGTCAGCTGGGTAGAGTTAATCCAAGATCATGTCAGGAGGGTGGCCGTGTAAAGGGTCGGGGTAAGTAGTGGTTTGATTATTATAGTTTTAGTTATAGATTACTAGTAATTTACAGCTTTTGGTTTTACTAGTTTTTCTTGGTCTATTTTTTGAATCTATTAATTGCAATTGAGAAATTCTATAAAATTGGAAAAGTTTTTCGAAATATTCCTGTTTTATAATTTCGGCCACTTATGTTGTTTGGAGTGTGCTGGTTCCCCCAATAACTTAATTAATAAAATGAATAGTTTGGCATAGACTTGTGTTATAAATTTAAGTTATTTTTTCACATGGTTGTTTACTACTTTTTTTCTTTCATGAGACTGTTTTAAAATTAAGGGTAATCTGGTATTTATGCATTTATAAAAGTGTTTAAAATAAAATCCCATTTTATTATGCATAATTTTATTTTATTTATTTATTTATCTTTTTGTTAATCAGTTTTAAAATTAAATTCTTAAAATAGTGTATCATTTATAATTTCAAAAAATGGAATATAATTGTAGCCGCTTTACTGGAACCTGATGTTATTTTTATGAAGCGCCGATTATTAATTACTGATGTCTGGACTGAATCCCATGCCACTTTCTTGAAAGCTCAAGGATCTATATATGCATGTGGTCTAAATAACTACAATCAACTAGGTAAGTTATTTTAATATTATTACAATAGTACACAGGGCAGAAAGTAATTTTGTCAACAGGGTCCCAAAGCCAAAAAATTTTCAATGCGCTGGCTCCGGAAATTTTATTATATAATTACATAGCTGCAGACTCTACTGGGTTTTACAGTAGACTACTAGATTTTGCCAGTTTTTCCGGATCTTCTGGTTTAATAAAAATTTTCCTGGTTTTTGTACAGTCGGCAAAAAAAAAAATATATCACCCTGAATAACTTTCGTTCTAATGATCAGATTTTCACGTACTAAGTGTCAGTCTTAATGGTTCCTGGGGGTGACTTCAAATATGTTAATCAACTAGTGCTAACTATTAATTAAGTTACTAAATCAGACACAAAAACGCACTTTCTCTGAATGAACACACACACACACACACACATATATATATATATATATATATATATATATATATATATATATATATACTGTACATGTTTAGAAAATTCCCTAAGACTGAGTAAGCTTCTTAAAAAAAATTAGCATATTTGCACAGATTATTGCTTGCTTGAACTTGAATATTTAAATGCATATTACAAATGCATAATGAAGCAAACCTCACTTATTGGAATCAATTTAAAAGTTTTTGTTCTACAATTTTAATTTAATTGATTCAGAACTCCCTCTTTAAATTAATTAAAAAGTCTTTTAACTATCTTTCAATTAAGTACCTATTAATATTCAGAAATATAATTAAATGTAACATAAAGCATTTCAAGTTCATTTAATATCACTTATAACTTGAAAATATATTGCATCTTTTCTATTTTCATGACCATGAAAAATCCTTAAAATTTCCTATGTATAAAATATTTAGTACATTATGCAACAATTTTCATGAAATTTATATTATTTTGGAAAATCTACTGCGTTATTTCCTATCCATGTTGGCAACTATGTATTCATATTTATGCCCGCTTTTGAGCTTCATATTTTAATTTGAAATTTTTATTATTAAAAAAGAGGGAAAAAATTATAGAATCGAAAATATACTCTGAAAATATAAATTTAGTTTAACAGACTGTTCAGTTGTTTGTTCATTAAGAAAATAATTTGATCTTATAAATCCTTCCTTCATGTTTACTCTTAAATCATTATGAATGTATTTTATTGCCAAGAGTAGTCTTTGTTCTGCAACTTTTCTCATCGACATTACCATAAAAATGCAGCAGGTCTCTTGAATGTCTGTAAGATGAAAGAGTTAAAAAATATAGACAGGGCTCCCACGGATTAGGGAGAACCTATAATTGTCAGAGAATTTTATTTTAACTCTAAATAACAGGGAAAGTTGCAATTTGAAAAGAAAAAAAAAATTCAATAAAAAAATAAATAAACCTATAATATTACCAGTCTTAGAATTGTCAGTAACAGTAATCAGTTATTGAGATTCAAGTTTAATAATTCTAACATCTATTATATAATTAGTTCAGAAAATACCACTTTTTAGAGAAACTTTCCTATTCTCATTCTATTGTATGTTTTTGCTCACCAAATCTAATATTTGACATTCCAAGAAAAAGTTTTCTGGTGAAAAATTGTATGGTATAGATAAAATATGGTTTGGATTTTCATTGAAATTTATCTGATATACCTGGAAGTCAGTAAAGTCAGAGAATTTTTTCTTTTTTTTCTTTTTCTTTTTTGAAATTGAGTAGTAATCTTCGTCTGAGCTGTCCAGGTTCCTGTTGCCAATTATAATTAAACAGCTTTTGACAAAAAAAAAAAAGTATCAGCAGAAAATCATTATGCTTGTTGTGTTGTGTATTAACACTCAAAAAATTATAATTCTTACCTTATATTTTTTTTTTCTAAATATTTTTATAATTGACTTTTTTTTCTTGTTACTAACTTTCTGATGAAGAAATGAAAAAAGTTTATGTAAGTGATGTTTTCAAACTGCTTTGTCTCTGAATCTATCTGTACTAATTGGCCGAGCTGTAAGTTTTGTAAATTATTATGAGGCGATCAATGCCTTTTATGTATGCAACTTAAAATTAATATTTAATGTATTAAAATATAAAAAGAATCTTAAAAACATGCTTTATTACAGGGGTGGGCAAACTTTTTAGGTCGAGGGCCAAAAATCAAAAAAGAAAAATTTGGTGGGCAATGTAAAAATTTCTAAAATAAAGAAACATTATACAAGTTTTAATTTAAATATTTAATGAAATGAATTAATTTGTGATTTCATTTTTAAAAGTTCCTTATATTGAGTTTTGAAGTAAGATGTACTTATTTTAAGGAACGAGGCTAAATGTTAGTCTACTTCTGAAATTATTTTTTCCAAGGTTCAAGGTTGAAAGCACTTGTTCACATATATAAGATGAATCAAACATAGCGCTGATTTTCTGGCACGAGTTATTAAATTTGGAAAACTAGCTTTTGGTAATAATTTGCAAAACTCAAACTTTGGCAAATTTAGAAACAACCTCTTCAGATGATTGTTAGATTGCAACTTAATTAATTCAAGCAGAAAATCCGACCTCACTGTTTCACAATTTACGTTGAAAGGCATGGTAAAAATATCTAATTCTGTTTGAATGGCACTGAAATATTGATACCTGAAACTAAAAATGGAGTTTTTTCAAGCTTAGCTAGCTGCCCCGCAAACAAGCTTCAGTTTTGAAGCTTTGAAATGGGGCCAGATATCATCAATGAATTGATTTTTCCCTTGCATCTTAACATTCAAGTTGTTCATATGACAAAGAAGATCTGTGAAAAATGCCATTCTGTATCTTCGAATATAAAATGGGTGTAAATGTATATTGCTTATATTCGCAACGCATCAGCAAGTTAAAATTCTATCCGCAGGCCGTATAAAACCTTCCGGGGGCCACAGTTGACCCGCGGGCCGTAGTTTGCCCATCCCTGCTTTATTACATTAAAGTGCTTAGTGCAACAAGATTGTTGTTTTTATTGTTTTTTTAAGAATAGCACTTTATTTGCACATTTTAATCTAAAATGCCTGTATCACTCTGGTGAAATGTTAATATATTTAAAGGTAAAGGATTGTTAATATATTTAAGGTCTAGTCATGATCATGTTAAATTGCTTAATTCAATCAATATATGCAAATTTTGTTTAAAATTTTTTCTTGAATGTAACCATGCTTGCAGTTCAATAGTTTATGCATTTAAAATTTAAGCTATTTGAATAAATTAATTATGGTTATTTATTAGAAGTAAGATATATGATAGTTGATTATTATATGACTAAGATTACTTTAAATTAAGCTTTTATTTATTTATTCTTTTTGCTTATTTATATACTTGCTTATAACATCTCATCTGTGAGTTTTTAAATCTGGACATAGCTCAATATGCGTGTTTGCAAAAATGGATACCGCATTTAATTCCTTTGTGCAAACTTCTTTTATGAGTATTTTCTTCTTTTAAAGAACAAACTTCTTAATCTGAATATATCGTAATGTGATATCGCCCACTTGTATCAATCACTTGTTACCTTGATTAAAAATTAGTTCTTTCAGAGATGATTGTGCTCCGGAAAAAGTTCAGATTTCCGGATCCAGAAATCAAAGGTCCAGAAGTTTCTAGGCATCATCGATCACCCTTATGTATAAAAATTCTTGTATATATTATTTAAAAATATCAGAATTAGAATTTATACTTGGCATCTCTTACATTTGAAAATATTTTTTCTGGTAGAATAATAAATGTGATTAGAGATAAAAGTTAACTTATACAAAATTATTAATTTAAATTTATGAAGACATTAATTTTTTTAAATGCGTCATAATTGGTTTTACTCAAGAAATTTTCAGGATTTTTGAGTTGGGCTCAAAATCACCCCTGTTATTTTCAAAACACTTAAAGTTGTCACAGTTGCTATTAATTTATATTAGTACTTGTTAATTTACATTGTAGGAATCTAGAATTTTATAATTTGTTTGATCATTCTAAATTCAAAGATATTATAAAACGATATACGAAAGTTATACTTTTTTTATGTAGAAACCCACCTCAGCCCCTAAGTTTTGGACTTTGCCCTATAATGATAATGCCCATTAAAAGTCAATTGACTCCGCACATTACCATGTATTATGTTAATTATTACCATAATATTTAAGTAAAATTTCGTTAATTAAAAGTATGATCATAAAATTTTAAATAGAATTTATTTCAACACAGTTAATATTTCATAATTTAATTTTTTGCCCTGCATCGTTGATTCTCAGAAAAGGTGTTTAACGTAAAAACCATAAATTCCTAATTAAAATATTTTTGTCTTCTTATTTCTTTTTTAATTGTGTGTTCTTAAATCTGTATTTTATGAATTCTCATAAATGAAAATTGCTTAGTAAAATACACCTTATTGACATTACTAATATATTATAAGCGAAAAGGTTTTTTTTTTTGAAAATTTATCACTAGATGATTGTTATGAAATTCTATTGCTATGATGAGTGTTATGAAATTCTTTTTCACGCCCTAAGTACGGTTGGTGTCTTACTGAGACAGATATTTTTTAGTGCCTTTAGTTGTTAATCAGATGGCCACTTTTGCTGTAAACCTGAGGGTTGTTGTCCCACCTTTTTGTACACCACTAGTTCAGATTTATAATATTTTTCTTATTCTTATTACCAGTAAAAAGAATGATTTATGTTTTATAATCAAGCTAATGAATTGAACAAATAACCCAAAAAATTGATTTTATAATAAAGACTTCTTTAGCTTCATAGTTTTATAAAGCTTTCATTTGTTGCAACTATAAACCAAAAGAAGCTTTTATTTTTAAGTTAATTTTTTGGGTTATTAATTTATATTTAAATTCTATGTTTGTGAGGTTTCCTGAAAAATGCTATATAATTTTTCTGCAGCATTTTTAATTATTCTCATAAAAACTTAATAGTTTTATTTTACAGAGTTTATTTATTTATTTGTAGGTTTACAAAATAGAAATAGTGATCAAGAAAACCAGATGGTGTTCTTTCCTCAACATGTTCCTTCTTTTAGTGATAAAAATTGGCAACAGATTAATGGTGGACAACACCACACTTTAGCTTTGGACAGCAGTGGTAAGTTTTATTCAACCATGGAGATGGGTTAACCTTTCCTCACAGGCTTTTTTATTTTGAACAGCCTACCCAATTATGATTTTACAACCATCGGTGTTCAACTCTATAACCTTGTGATATTTAACCTAATCCAGAAGGCAAGGGAATTCCTGGATTGGGACAAACTAGCCTTCATGGAGGACTCTTTAATGGAACTCATCTGCGTAACATTTAGAGGGAAACGAGCCTGATTGCAAGATGATCCATCTATACCCATGGTTCATCCTAGCACTGAGAATATTCTTTGGTTGGTAGGAATTAAAAACAAAAATCGTATTAACCAGACACTGCTGGGTTTCTAACCTGAATGGCCACATTGAGAGGCAAACACTCTAAATCATTTCCTACCTTATTTATTGCACAACATTGGGACATTTTTCACCCTTCCCTCTGATTTTTCTTTTTTTCCTTCAAGAATTTATCAAGAAAAACCAGGTGAAAAAAGGAGTTGAAATTGTTGCTGCACTTAAAAAGTTCAATTGATTGTAACCTCAAACGAGAAAGTTAAAATATCTCCGCCTTAGCAAATGTTTTAGTATTAAATTTTTTGACAATTTTATTTTTAATGATAGAAATTATTTTATAATATTTTTTTTTAATTTAACTTTTTTATTCTTTGGATTAAAAAATTCAGAATTTCAGATTTAGACAGAGCAATTGAACCAAATCTTGTAAAACCGTTAATTTGTATAAATCCTGAAGGAAATATTATTATTTGTCAAGATTCTTGTTATATTATTATTTGTTCGGATTTCAATTCATTCTGTAATAGTTTTTCCCCCCACAGATTTGTTCAAAACATTGATAAAATAACAATATTAGTCAAAGAATTATAAAGTCATGTAGTAATTATGATAGAAAAGTAGCTCATCATACTATTGTTTTTATTTCATGCCAGAGAACTTGCTTAATGAGAGCGTTGGTTAATAAGTAAAAAAATTTTGATTGAAGCATAAAAAAAAAAAAATTTTTTTATTAATAATTTCAAAATGGGGCTTTGAAACATAGATAAGACTTTTGTTAAACAGTAATTCGCATGATAGCTTAAACATGAATGCCTGCAAGGTGCCCCCTGATGAAGACCTGCAATGCATTGGACTCCAACCACTTGTCAGTGGATCAAATGGTACAGAACCGCTCGAGGAACATTGTAAATTATTTCCATTTTATTTACTGTGGTGTATTTCTCTCAAGTTTGTATGACTTCCCGTCGACGCGGGGTTGTTCCAAGAACTTAAAGGCGGCGTCTAAAGCCACGCCTATACCCTGCATCTTATTGTATTTTATTTTGAAGGCATGTTTGAGTGCAATTAACTTAAAATTATGAAATCAAAACAAACTATATAAACAATCGACTGCCCTTCCCCCTCAGCAGTAAAATTATCAAATGTTGACCGGCATGTGAGAATAAAAAGGTTGAGAAACACTGCTGTAGTGCACTCGTATTTCTATTGTTCTCTTTTTTATAAACTTATTTGAAGACATTTTAAGCTCATACTGCATTAATGCTTTTCCAAATTTGGCTTTAATTTTTTTTATTGTTTTTATCTTCCGAATGATTTTCCTACCAGATTTTTACTTGAGAATATTTATGGTTTGTGGAATGTGATTCATGCAAGTTATAAATCGTGCATGCTATTTAATATTCACACATTTGAAAAGTAGTAACCTTATATTTTTAGGTACGGTTCATGCTCTAGGACGTCAAGATTACGGTAGGTTGGGCTTAGGAGTTTGTGAAGACAAATCATCACCTACTGCCGTTCCTAATCTAGAAAAATGCAGCAACATATCTTGTGGAAATTGTGTGTCATATGCTGTTACTGAGAAAGGTAAGTAATTTAAAATTAAATTATCCTTTTTTAAGTATTCTAAATCATAAATTATTACCTATAATCAGGGATGCCCTTCTTCCATCCATGGAACGGATTTCCATCTTACCGAAAAGGATTCTTTTCTAAGGGGTTTTACTGTTATAAGTTTCAAAACAACTTCTAGTTATCATTTAAAAGTCTTAATTCTCTGAAAGTATTCAAGTGATAATCCTATATTACACTTGGTCGTAATATAGTATTATCACTTAAATACTTTAGTTTGATTTAAAATTAAGACTAAATAATTTTATTTTATTTTATAACCGTCGTTGAACAGCCGACCCAATTTCATGGGTTTACGACTACTAATGTTCAACTCCGTAGCCTTGTAATTTTGAACCAATCCAGAAGACAAGGAAACTCCTGGATCAGTACCCCCAGAGGTATTGATTTGTTATGGGAACATGGAGGACTTTAAGACTCGACAGATTTAACGTGCATCAGTCACCATTTACTACACGGGGAGTCTTCGGTCGGCGAGGATCGAACCCACGATCTCTTGGACATGGGCCCAGCACCCTACCGACCAGGCTATCCCGGCCCAGACTAAATAATTCTAAAATTTGAAATGTTGAACTGGTAGTACTTAAGTGTCTGAGGTGTATAATCTATTTTCCCTGAATTGTTTTAGAATATTCTGCGCATTTGAGTATATTTATGGTAGGAAAAAAAAAAAAAAAAAAAAAAAAAAACTTCAATTGTCAAATTTCCCAATCCTGTAACTTCGTAAGTCTAATTAAGAGCCTTACATTCATCAACTATTTTTTAAAAAAATACTTAGGTAACTTAAAGTTACCCATAAAGTTATAATGGTGTATTAACAGTTCATTTAAAATTATTTTAATCCAATTAACTTTTAAACTATCATAGCATTTTTAAAATGGTAGACTAAGTGATCATTCGCAATCACTAGAATTTTTTTTAAAAAAATAAAATATTGTTAAGTTATTGAAGCACTTCTTTATTCAATATCAACAATTAGTTTTGATGAACCCATGATAAAATTTTAACGAAATATTAAATTTTCACATTGGCTTTTAGTGTGATTTGAAATAAATTTATTGTTTGAAATATAAGAAATATTCACAAATTTTTATTTGTAATATTCTTTTATTGAAGGGTTCTTTTTTCTCTATATTCAACGTGCCTATATAGATTCAGCATACAGTACAACCCCAATTATCCGGCACCCTCGGGAGCAGGGGACATCGTGGGATAATTGAAGGGATTTTTTAAGTGTATAAACATTAAACTAAGAATGAAATTATAAAAATAAGTAGTAACTATAATGAGTCCCGCAGTGGACTGATCGTTAAGACACGGTTCCCAGCAGATCACCGAAGTCAAGCATCACTGGCTGCGGTCAGTGTGCGGGTGGGTGACCACTTGGATCAGTCTGCGTAGGGACCGAGGGTGTGCGGTATTGGTCCTCGTTAAACTGTTCTACCGTAAAGTGCTCGACTTCGCGTGCAGGTCGTTGGGCTACCGAAGCAGGGGTGCCATCCCCTCTGCAGAGGATCAAAATTGTGATGGCATGTCTTCGGATCATCCTCAGGGATGTTTCCCAGACCGTCGCCAATAGCCCATTGTGCAGCTCTAGTGCGACGTAAATTAACTACATCTACATCATCTAGTAACTATAATGAAACTTCAAAATAACACGCGATTTTTTTTTTTTTTTTTTTTGTCATAAATAGCAATACAATAATATAATGAAAAAAATCAGTGGGAGCATGTTTCTTTTCTGTTTAATTGCAGTTTTTTAGAAGCCAAATTACAACAATAGACTAGCATAAGCTTCTTCTAACCATTCAACATATCTAGTTAACATAACTTCTGTTTCAGCCTAATTTATAATACTACGATTTGCACACACAATATAGAATAGAAAAATGCGCTGTCTACAGAACAACTCTCACAGACGCATATGATACTCAGAACGAAAGAGGTATTGGTTAATTGAGGTTCAACTGTATTAGAAAATAAATTATACTGTCAACGGTCTTAGTTGTCTTGATTTTCTTTCGACCTTCTACAAGACCTGTATTCGTAGTAATAAATGTTTTTGCCCGGGAATGGGCAAACTTTTTTGTTTGAGGGCAAAAAATCGAGAGAGAAATGTTTGGTGACCCGAGTAAAAACTTCTAAAATAAAAACTATATACAAGTTTTAATTTAAATATTTAATGAGATGAATGAAATTGCGATTTCATTTTTAAAAGTTCCTTTTATTGAGGTTCTAAGTAAGATGTGTTTAATTTAAGGAACGAGGCTAAATGCATGTCTGTTAGTCTACTTCTAAAATGATCTTTTCTAGTTAATAGTTGAAAACACTTGTTCACAAATATAAGATGAAGCAAACATAGCAATGATTTTCTGGACATGAAATATTAAATTTTGGAAACTAGCTTTTGGTTGACTTGAGATTTGCAAAGCTCAAACTTTGGCATGTTTAGAAACAACAATAGTGTGCAATCTTTCCATACTCAGTAAATAATGTTAGAACTCGCTCTGGCAGAAAAATCCACTTGTTGCAGCTTAAAATGTGCTGCCTGCCACATATGAAGCACAATTCACCTATGTTAGATTCCATATGTCTGCTCTTCGAGAGAGACAAACACTTCTGCTTTCAACATTTTACCAAGTAAAGCTGTCATTGCTAACTATTTCCATCAATAGAGAAAGTAAAAGGGTCATAAGTACTTTGTTAAAAAAGAAAGAACAAAAGTAGCTTTAAACAAAGTAGACAAAATAATGTATCTTGTTTATATTCGTAAGGATCGGCATGTTAAAATTCTATCTGGCCGAATAAAACCTTCCGACGAGCCATAGTTTGCCCATCCCTGTTTTAGCCACTGTAGCTAAGTTAGTTTTACCAAATTCATATAAATGTTCTGTTTTTTGATTTTAGAAGAGTGGTATCCCATCTTATAATCCTAGCTAGCTGTTAAATAATAAAAATTCCTTCAGTTTAAAATAAAATTATATGATTTATTTATTGCCCAAAATGTTAAACTAAAACAATTACCTGCGTTTTAAAAATGATTGCTGTTGATTGCCCCTAAGCATGAAATAATAATTGTTTCCACAGTTTAGAGGAAAATTGTCCTTTATCCTCTAAATTTTTAAATGATAATTATTATTTAGGGCTAAAATTGTACCTACCCTAGTTTAAAACCGATACAGGGTTGGCAGCACAGTTTTTAAAAAATTTGGGGGAATTTTAGAAACATTCTTTAACCCACTGGCAGTTAAGCAAAAGGACATAACTGGGAGAATGTTTCTCCCCTATACACTATTTTTCTATCTAATAGCATGAAAAAACTTGTTTTGCTGTGCAAAGACGGCAGGTGAAAATACGACTTTTACACCTTTCACAGAACCATCAGTGGGTTAAAATTTTTCCCACTCAAAAGAGTAATATTATTTATCTCCCTGCTTATAGTAACTCAGCAGTTGCATTTTGCAAATTTCAACTTTAGCAGATTTGGTTTAAGGATGGGGTTGTACAATCAGTGATTTGCTTAAAACACACATTTTTTGTTTTGGAATTTTAATGGTTGCAAAAATTTTTAGGAATTTAAGAGGAAATGCAACCTCTATTGATATATTTATACTGAACTGATTATTATAAAATAAAACTGTTATTTATTTATTTTTTTTGCAGGTGAATTCTTTTCTTGGGGAATGGCTTCTAGCCAGCTAGGGCATGGAGAAAGTGCCAATGAGAATGATATTAACTCACCTCGCCTTGTTAAAGGAAAGAAAGAAGAATTACAAAATTCCTGGCAAGTTCTAAAGGTAGCAGGAGGGGGACAGCATGCACTTATACTGGCATGTCCAAGAAAAGGCAGCAGTAAAGATGTGTTTATCATTTAGTTTTAAATTTTAAGATGGATCAAAATAAAAATATTTTATTAACCTTTCAATTGAATTGTACATCAGTTATACAATTTTAATAATCATAATTCCAAAATATTTCACTCTTTATATCAAGTGCTGCCTGTTCAGTGTTTCATAATTTATAAATAAATAATATAAAATAAAGAGTGTATTTTCTTATTTATTTGTTATCCTTTGTGTTCTATCTGTCAAAATATATATAAAACAGTTATTCCAAATAATGCATATTTTGTTCTATGAAAAGTGTTTTACAACAGCTTTTCAATCGTTAAATAATTTACTAATACCAAACAGTTATATACAACCAGTTATGTTCTGCAAAATTTTTTTCGGGGGGGGGGGTTCTGTATTTGTGTTAGAATTTTTTTAATAGTGGCCAAACAAGAATAGTATAAAGTTGTTAAATCTATAATAAACATAATTTAGAACTCAATAAATTTATGTAATTAATTGATTAAGAATAAAAACGTGACTGTCTCACGTTCTTCCTGCATCAATAGTGTACAAGATCACGTTAGCCAAACACACATATACGCCGATGTGCAATAGGATAAAAATCGTCATTAATAAATCAAATACAGTCAAAATAAGTCAAAATTTATTTAGAATGCTGAGCTTTATAACGGTTCCAGCAATGCATAAATATAAAATTCTATTATATAACCTTAATTTTGCTTCTACAGCTATTACCCCTTTTATTGCGTATCGCGGTTACGTACAACTTGTGCATTTAAGAGAATAAATCATGTCCAATATTTTTCCAGGCGTCTTCGAAACCCTGCTGCTCTATTGAATTACAGGGATTGAAGATTCGTCTGAGCCATTATATGAACCTGTGGCTCAAACTTGTTTCACAGTCAGGTTGGGATCTGGCAATAGTACGACATCACTTGTAGAATTTTTTTTTTCTTCTGTTTTGATTTCAAAAAAATGTTCATCTTATTCTGAGCAATAAACATTGCTTTGTTGATCTAAAAATACTTTTTACTCTTGAATTAATTCTAATATTGTATTTCTCTTAACAATAAAATCATTTCAACCTAAGAAGTGTTCCTGAGAAGATATTTGATACTTTTAATCTGCTTCTACACTAATTACTTTTTATCTTATCAACTGAAACCTAACTTCGTCGATTTTTTTTATTATTTCAGTTATTTGTTTTCGTTTACTCATATCAATATATTTGTTTTGTATTTGAGCCATCCAGAACATATTTGTCATATGTTCCCATTATTTTTAACATACCACTGTCTTAAGTGGCACTTCATCTTCAAACTTTTAATTGTTAAGCAATTTTCGCTTAAATGCATCTTTTTAATAAAATTAGTATTTTTTCAAGCAATTCAATTGAATATTATCTTAATTTAGGGAACATTTTATAACCTAAACTACAATAATAAAGATAAATTATAATGTAAACAGGGTGAAATATGAAGAAAAAGTTTGAATAAAATATATATATACCAAAATTTTATTGGAAACATGGATGAATAGAAATTGATTTGTTAAGAAACTTGTAGCAACTACACGAATAACAGTTTAACTTGCACTTGGTAATGTTTATGTATGCAATGCTTAAAGGTTATATTTAAAGTGGATAAAAATGTGTTTGGTTCTATTGTTAATTCTTTCAAAACCGATTGAAAGAAGAAGCACATGTTCTAGACACACATACATGGAGAGTAATGTAATACAAGTGTACTATATTGAGATAAAGTACGTGTGCTCTAGGGCTCATTTCATATACAATACTGTAGGCTATGAAGGGATAAACGTACGATCAAATATACATGAAGAGGTTAAGTATAAAAACTGGAGAATGTAAAAAATTAAGAAGTATAATGGTTGCATTATGTCCAAGAATCCTCTTTTTATAGTGGGAAATTCCCTATCCGGAATTTGGTTTCCTTTTAGTTCTAGTTGGCCATTAAGGCAGTGAAGGTGCGATTGTTCATGTTTTCTAATGGCCCCATCTATGGTCAAGAATTTGACTTTTGCCACACTCGTTTATAGGGCGGAATCATTCATTCATCCACAGATTGTAGTTTTGATCTGAACCAGAGTCATGGTTCAGGTCAGAAAGGTCCTCCATGTTTTGGGAACATTGTGGCCCCAACAGATTTTAAGTGCACCATTTACTTCACGGGGAGTGTTCGGTCGACTGGATTCGAACGACAGTCCAGTGTCCTGCCAACCAGGCTATCGCGGACGTTTAGTTCAAGAAGCTCAGTTAAATCCAACTGAAGTTGTCATATTTTTCAAATCTTTTAATGTTATAGTATATCTATCAAGACTTAAAATAGGCTTTACACTCTTAGAAATGTTACATTTCTTTATTCATTAAAGAGTAAGAATCTCAATATTTGGTGATTTAGTTGTTAGCTTTATATATCTTTTTTACCTGTATTCGGTATTGAAAGTCCAACCTATTTTTGGGCTTATAGCTATCAGCGTTTAATTTTGTATTACTTGTAATTTTGAAACTTAATCCAGAACACAAAGCAACTTCTAGATCATGCATTGATTGGGACAAACTAGTCTTATTTGAAGTCTTTTTTTTTTTTTTTTTACAGGCCATATTTGCATGACAGAAAATTCACTATCTCGTCCCATTTCCAATGTTTGACCTAGTTGAAAATGATTAAGCAGTTTACGTGCATCACTTAGTGTTTTTAAATTGGATACTGTAATATTGTGTGTAAATATAACCTCCATATTATTGTGAGTATTTGGTGCGCCAGTCAGACTTTAATTAACAATTTACAACACAAACAGGCTGGAAAACTATAAGGTTAGTTACAATCTCATGTTTGAAGGTTACCAATATATGTACAACTGCTTTGTTCATTTACTATGTTGCAACCCTTTATTTTTTAGAAATTGAAACCTACTCTGAGCCGACCAAATACACATCAGGGGCGTAGCATTTTTAAAAAGTGCTCATTTTCATGTTTTAAGAGCCCTTAATGGTGCTTCGGGTGTTTTCAAAAAGGGCTTAATTTCCCTTTTCAAAAATGAGATTTTTTCTTTACCACATCAATTTTCTTCACGAATTACGCAAAAAGCGTGGTTTTCACATTGTTCTATTTAACGTTTTCACATTTCATTCAACCACAATCCATTTCAGCATACATATCTTTATAAATTCGGTATGATTAATAATAGTAATATTATTGGTGTTTTGTTGAATGTGCTTTTATAAATAACTTTTATTCAAATCTAAAAAATACACTTGATAGCCTCTTTAAATGTTGAATTAATTATAATTTTGAATGAAATTTTTTTTAACATAATTGTGTAAAGTAATTATTAATTTAAAAAATAGAATGATCCCCTCAATATTGAATACATTTAAAATTGTTCATACATTTTTTTTTATGGCGAATAACATAATCAAGAAAAGAATCATTTGTTAGAAACTAATTATTTCATCATGATCATGTAACTTTGAATATTATTTTGCATTTTGTTAACATATATATATGAAGAACTTTCAGCAATATGAAGAAAAAATTTATTAGTGAGTGTATCCTTGTAATGATATTTTTTTTAAAGTGCTTAAAAAGTACTTATTTTTTGTTGAAAAATTTGGCTATGCATTCTGATGTATGTCATTATTTTTTATCACATTCCATCCAGTATTTTGGATGTTATAGGGCTCTAAACACCCCACATTATACATCAATATATATCAACATTATATATCAGCAATGTCGCCTACATACAGTACTATAACGCATCAAATACAGCAAAATGTTTGGAGGAGAGTTGAAAAAACTTTTCCTCTTGGACACTTGATTCTCCTTTGAGAAAAAGAACAAAATAGTATGCCACCAGACTCATGTAAGCAGAATAAAACTAAACTTTTTTTTGAGAAAGGAAGAAAAATTCCTTTCTTCTGTATGAACATGAACAAAAATATTTTAAATAATTCTGAGTTTCAAATTACATTGCTGTTTTCCTTTGAAACAAGGGTTGGATTTAAAAAGAAGCTGCAAACAACCCTTAGTACTTGTTCTTGCTCACAACCTGCTAGTCCTGATCACCTTCTTTGCCTTGGCGCTTCTTTTAAGCAGCTGCTGGTTGATCGGGATTTTCTGCAGATATATGGGGAACTGGTCTAGGCTTTCCTTCTCCAGAGGGATGTGTAACAACACCAAGTGTTAGATTACTTCCAATTAAGATCTTTGATTTGTTACTTTTTTTCTAATTTTGAAATTCTTTGTTTTGTATATCAATAGATGAAATATTTATAAATGTACATAATCAATAAATGTACCAACAGGTAGAAAATTTATTGTCTGCTCAATATAATAGATAATTTTTTATGCATTTTTTTCCTATCTTGAAGATTACCTTTCTTCTTTTTTTCAGAAACATCATTTGAACTACTCATATATTCTAGTTCACACAAAATGTTGTAATGTTTTATATTATTTGAAATAGGGACCGTCACTTGTAAAAACTAACCCAGATAGGGACCCACACAATTTTTTCTCTCGCAATGCATAGCTTTTACATCACGTATAAATACGAAAATCAATTATTAATATTAAAATCGTGTGAATAAGAAACATGATATTAGGAGATTGCGGCACAGTTCCAAATATTAATAATGACAAAAATCTGCCTAATCAAAGGAATCAAATAGGCGGAAGAATCACATGCATGCAAACGTTTCGTTAACAGAATGCAGGTAAAGTTTCAAATTTCGTCAGATTATAAGTTTTTGATTCGTGGAAGTCCGCAAACCAATGCTCTCGAGATGAAATGTGATTTTCGCGAAAAAATCACATCCCCAACTTTTAGGTATGGAAAACAATCACCCCTGGATATATTGCATTTACCTCCAAAACAGACTAGTTTGTTGCCCCCCATTGCTCAAACTGAAAATGGGACAGCACATGACCCCTAGCATTAAAATATTCATGAATCTTGGTTCCCATTCAAAGGGCCTCTATTTTTGTGATATTGGCCCTATATAAAATTTTCCGAGGCACCCGATATCAGTCCTATACAGAATTATCAGATTCTCCATTATTTAGCCAATGTAGGATCTATATTGGCTATTCTAGACATCCCAATATTGGTCCCTCAATGATCCCCCTTATATGACCCATGTGCGACTGTTTCTAGGGACATTTGAAATAACACATATAAAACACCTCAAAACAACAGAAAAATAGAGCTCCTACAGATTTGAAACTTTTCATTGAAACTATTAACTTCTCCCTTACAGCAGTTTGAAACTCTACAAAACTGTCTCATACACAAGCAAATTACCATAGATCAATCTAATTTGAAAGACATATCTTTGATCGGTTGATCTTAAACTAATTTTTTTTAAAAAAACGGCCACAAAGATGACAATTTTTGTTAACTTTTATTGCTTTTTTTTGCTATCACTTTTTACTAATTACTGTATTGTTACTTTTTAAAATTTCAGTACTCTTAAGTTGTTTTATGAGATAACTAAAAAATATTTAGAGGCAAGATTTTAAAATGGCCACAAAAATGAATTTTTTTTCATAATGTTACAACACACTACCCCAATAAGGCACAACTTTCCAAGATTAAGTGCCACCCATAGGAAAAAGAAGTTGTTGCCTATTTAAACCATAACAAAAACTATCTAGTACTGTTTATTTCAATCAATAGCTTTATAAATATTTGTGTTTTATTTTTCTGACAGTATTTTTTTTTCTTGCCTATTCTTTAAAACAGTTTAAATGCTTAGCTATCCAAAGGCAGCAAGTCAAAATAAAAAGTCTAACACATACTATTTTATTACTAAAATAAAATTATTGCTTAATTTTCTTAAAAAAACAATTCACTATTAAAGTGAATAGCTAAGTTCCTAAGAAAACACAATTCATTTGAAAGTAATAGGAAAGTTATTTGCTATTACCATAGTTAAACACAAAAAAAGACTGGGTTGAATCAAAGCTTGAGAACTCCTTTTATTATTTATTGCCTTTTAAACTTTATAGTTTAATCTCTCATTCATTCATAGGGGTTTAAAAAAAAAAATCACCCGTGCAGTGCATTAGAAGGTTTTATGTTGTTCAAAACTAATCTAACTATCTGCAAGCTCTTAACATTTGGAATATTTATAGCTAAAATAAATAAAGAGCACAAGAAGATTTCTGTATCATGATCTGTGGTAGAGTAATTGCCAAGTCATGGCAAATTTTTGGAAACTAAAAAAAAAAAAAAAAAAACACATCACAGGAAGAAACCAACTAGGAAGGTATTACTTGTAGCCACCCCCAGGCAAACATCTACATGTTGTTGTTTTTTAAATTTGCAAGTTTGAAATCTATTTGACACCTTGGCAATTGTAGACAGATCACAATACGGAAATATCCCCAGAACACACATAAGGATTTTACTTAATGTCTAATACAAATTTATTTCTCAACAAAAACTATTTTTCATTTGAAATTTGTGACAAATAATGTGAGAGTGTCTGAGTTTGATAATTTAAAGTGCTCTTGATTTTTGAGGGCACGTAATCCAAGAGTTGCGCCAATTCTGAATGACAGTCCTTTTTAAACAAATCACCAATTTCTTGCACTTGATTTTTACTGTAAAATACATTATCTATTATGCCTCCTAGAAATGTAACCCCTTGTTGCTGTATCTTACGATTTATTTTCAATAATTTACTAATTGCTAAAGTTTCGGAAAAAACAACAGCTGTGTTTGATTCATATAAATGAAGAGCAGATTTGAATGGAGTTTCCGAAATTGCGAGTTTCATAACGTTTGCACTGTACGCATGAAACTGAAACTCTTGTTTGAAAAATGTGTTCCGTACTCCTCTTTGTGTACGATTTGATAATGGAGGTAAATGATAAAACAAAATCATTCGAGAAGTTTCCCAGTATTTCTTCAACTCGGACGATAAAATTACTTCATATGGATGAGGTACTTCTTTTTCTATAAGCTTAAGTTTAGAGCAAGTTTCATTATCAGGAGTACGATCAGGGAGCACTATAGGTTTGCAAACTTCGATCATTCGCTTGCGATCGAAATGAGGGTCGGGAGGATTTCTTGAACGAAAATTAACATTTCTGCTGAAATGTATAAGAGAAGATAATCCTCTTAAGTCTTTAGATACATATTTTACAGCAAGCATGTTAATTTCTAAAGGAATATAAATGTTCCAAAATCTAAGCAAAATAAACAAATCTGGCATTAATTGAGAATTGCCAGATTTTTCTGGCAGTTAAAATAGGATAGGAACATTTTCCCTGATTTCTCAAAGAAAAGAATCAAAACTTTATTTATTGAGATAACTATCTTTGTTTTAAATAAACAAAAACAACCCTTATTTAACAAATATTAATAATTTGAAAATTTTCAAAAATTCAGAAAAAACATCGATGAATCTTAATCGTATGCATCGAATTTATCATAATCGTTTTGACGTCAGACAACAGCATGCGCTCAATGTTGTTAAACAACTGGATCACCACACATATGTTTTGTGACGTCATTTTCGTCAACAACAGAACATCAACAACTGGATCATAAAAGCGTTTGAAGTCGTCTATTTGAAAACAATCTGCGTAGTGTTTTAAATTTTTGAAACAGATCGCATTTAATAGAATAGTTTTGAAATACTTATGCCCTTCCTCGGAAAGGATTGGCGATCGCCTGGGGAAGCCTGGGTTAAAACTTCTGAAGGCTGGGAGAGAAAGAAAATTTTGGAATATAAAAGCAATCATGGTCAATCTAGGTAAAAAAACTTATTATTTTTATTTTTCCTAATGCTATGTAATAATTTTTATGCATTATTTTATTTAGCAGGCGCTATGTAAGATGCACGAAGCATATTTCTTTAATAAATTTTTTAATATATTTAAAATGACTTTTCTTTTTAAGTGAGGATAACAAACAAAGGATTTTATGCTATCGATTTTTGCCTAATTAATTTGTTAAAGTGTTCATAAAACTAAACATTTTTAAGTCCTAGAAGAAATAAAATCTTTCTTGTTTGTAAAGGATGTACTATCTTAATTATAAGTTGTTTTTTATTTAGAAAGTTATCTAATATTGCATAAAATTGATTAATATGCAAAATTTGTTTGTAGTTTTAAAAAGCTATCATTAAAGCTTTATTACATTTTAAGGAAATAGATATTTATGCTATAGTTTAATACTATTCATTTCTTAAAATTCTTTTTTTTTTTTTTCAAAAAATCCTACTCAATCTAATCAGTTTTATTTTCTTTTGAAAGAATAATAAACGAA
This sequence comes from Parasteatoda lunata, assembly GCA_949128135.1. Taxonomy (NCBI): domain Eukaryota; kingdom Metazoa; phylum Arthropoda; class Arachnida; order Araneae; family Theridiidae; genus Parasteatoda; species Parasteatoda lunata. Next base: position 4,683,869 of record OX421979.1, on the reverse strand, counting down.
CAAAAATATGAAGAATAACAAATGAACCAGTCATATTATCTGCAGTTTAAATTATTTTATTGAATATTTAGAAATATCTTAATTAAATTACTAGTTTTTTATATATATCGGAAAATTCAATCTTCAATAAAGACAAATAGTTTTTAATTGAGACTTGTTTTCTGAAATGATCTCTTCACAAAATTCTTAGAAAATTAAACTTTAAAAACAAAATGATTCATGCTTAAGAATTTTTTTTTTAAAAATGTATACTATATTTTCTTATTCGAAAAAAAAAATTAATTGAATATAAATTAGTATAAAAATTTAAAAAATTTAGTCTTAATAGAAAATTGTAGAAATTTTTAAACATAGATATAAAATTATAGAAATATTTTTTCCAGAATGAAAAACCTAATAAACTTTGCATTAGTAAGTAAATGTAGAGAAAAAAAAATACATTTATGAATTTATTGACAAAGAGTAATGAAAATATTTTTGACATTTTAATAAAGTTTAATTTTCGTAATGAATTGTAAAAAGTGTGTTTCATGAAGCTGTTGTTAATAAAAACTACTCGATAAGGAAATATGATTTTGTCTTTGTTAAAGCTTATTTTTTCAGAAACATGTGAAAGACTAATCAATTATTAATAAATATAAACTTAATTAAAAAGTTCTTGTATTATTTTTATTGCTTATTCTTATCTCATTAAGTTTATAAAATTCATTTTTATTTATTTTTATATAACTTCGAATACAATGTTTATTAAAATTATTTAACAAAGCATTGAATTGTATTTATTTTAAGATTTTTTTTTATCAAAATATAGTTTTAAAAATTTCTGCTGTTTTCTACTATGGCTTAATTATTTTAAATTTTTATTGTTCCTAATTAAGTATTTTGTTAACATAATTTTTTTTTACTATTTGATGTTTTAAATTGCAGACCTTTTTTGTCGATTATAAAAGACAATCTTAATTTTTCTAGACAAAAAAAAGACAAAACCTTAAATTTTTCTTAAAATTCATAAGTAAATGATGATTTTTTTTCTGGGAATTTAAAAAGATGTTGCGTTTTTTAATTATCATATGAACTTTGAACCAAGCATAAGAAAAAGTAATAGAACACCTGTTTCATGATGAGTGGATAAAGAGTATTTTAAATTATAAGCTTTTCTCTGTTAAAATGTTTCATTTCAACTTTACGATTTTGAATTTCAACTTGCATAATTTTGGTGTGGTGTAAATATTTAATTGTGATTTATTGCATTACCTGACATTAATTTTGATTTAAAGTAACAATAATTCTGAAATTATAAATATAAATGCTTTATTGATTCATTTATATTTATTTATTTATTAGTATTTTGAAAGATATTTCTTTAAATGTGATAGTCTTAATGTTTTTAAGTAAAGTTTTTAGTTTAAGTAGAATAGTAGATGTTCATGTTTAAAATAATCAAGAAAAAAAACATCACATATGCAGTAACTTGGTAAAAAAAAAAAAAAAATTTTAATTTTTTTCAATTGATGGAAAAATTTAAATAAAATCTAGACACGGAAAAATAATTTAATTTTATGTGCATGTAAGAATATATAAATGAAAATATTTATGAGTAGATAAAAGAAAAAAATGTGGGCCTTTTATGTTCTAATAGTAGCTCTTAAAAAAAATTTAAAAACTGTGTCTGTTGTTATAAAGGTAAATAAATCTGTTTAAAATATTGATTACTCACGAGAGAACACCAAATAAAAAAAAAAGAAGTCGAATTGAAGTTTTCCTAAAAAATTGCATTGAAGGTGAAACCTAATTCCTTTTCAAATGTTTATTAATTTTAGTTATCCAAAGGGATGCTATGTTGACTAAAGCGAGAAACAGCGTGATTAGAGCACAAGTCAAGTACGAAAATGGAAAATAATTATTATAATTTAATAATATAGTTTTATATCTTTTAATTTTATGATATAATTTTAGTTAATTATAACAGAAATACTGTATTGCATGAAATAAAATTTCTTTATTAATGAATTCAATTTTCAATGGGTGTATACACTAAACCAAGTCAAAGTTTTAAAATATCATTAATGATCTAAAAATTGCTACACTTTAACTTTTCAATTTATTCTACCTTTAAAATTGTGAAAATTAATTTTAAAATTCTGTAATATTTGGGGAGTTTAATTTTTAAATTATTATTCAATTATTTATTAGAGAGTGATTAATTTTTCCCTCTTTAATATTCTCGTTTAATTGTTATAAGTTTTTATCACAGTTAAGTAAAATTTATAGTTTTGTTTGTAGTGAATGCACCAAGCTATTGTCTGTGCAAATCAAAATTGGAAATCAATTTTTCCTTAGTAGGAAATGTTAAAAGAGGAGTATTGTCAAAAAACGGAAGAAAAACAAATTTGACCAAATAAAAGTTTCAGACCATTTTTTAACGGTCTTTTCATATTTGTTGCACGCTCTAAATGCATAATAAAACTATTTTATCATATCGTTCTTGCATTAAAATTTATTAATCTTTTAATCAATTTTTTTAAAATGATAACTTTTTTTAAAATTCTAAATTTCAATATTTTTGCAGCAAAGTTCACAAATTTTAGGAGGTTAGCTTTCACAAGTTTTCAAAAAATGCGCAAGGTTTTGGATTTAAAATAATAGCAGAATCCTGAAATTTATAAAAATGGTTACAAACAACTATTAAAGTATAGTATTGCTAACGTAACAATAAGTTTAAAAAGATAATGAGAGTTATTTATATCTTAAAAAATATGCTTTGAAGTGTAAAGTGCGCGGGAAAAAAAATATAAGGTTCGAGAACTTAACCTTAAACATGCTAATTAATTTGATCCGCCGATATTTTAAGTTACAAAATTAGGTACAAAAACATACTTACTCTAAATGAACATATTCTGTTTCTCGATGTGGAAATATGGGGCATATTTTATAATCATCATTGAACAGCCGACCTAATTTTTTGAGTTTACGACTGCTTATCTTCAACTCCATAACTTTGCATCCAATACAGAATACAAGGGAACTCTTGAATCCAAGTATCGGAAGAAGTTTGTGGGGGACTTTATAATGGAACTAACAAGCATTTGCACCCGATGTTAACCTGACGGCTAGAGAACCCATGATCCGTCTACTACTAAGGATGTTTAACGTCAGCACTGTGGTCGGTGCGAGTCAGAATTCGTATCGTCCAGTCTTTGCTGGGATTCGAACCCGGTTCACCTCATAGGAAAGTGAATGTTTTATCCCCTGAGCCACCGTGGCTCATCATGGGGTATATATTCTGTTATATTTTGTAACCGTCGTTCAAGAGCCGGCCCAAATTTGAGTTTACAACTATCAATGTTCAACTCCATAGGTTTGTAATTTTGAGCCCAATCAAGAAGACAAGTGAATTTCTGGATCAGTACCCCCAGAGGTATTGATTTGTTAAGGGAACTTAAAGGACTTTGTAACCCCAACAGATTTAGCGTGCAACAGTCACCATTTAATACACGGGGATTCTTCGACCGTCTGGATTCGAACACCCGTTCTCACGATTACGAGTCCAACGCCCTACCAACCAGGCTATCCCGCCCCTAATATGGGGTCACAATCTGGATAATATGGTCACACTAGTTAGGTTAGGAGAGCAGTCGAATATTTGAACTCCTTAATGTTAATTCCACTTATAGATCATTTCAGTACCTTAATGAAGTTGTATTTTTAAAATATTTATTTTTCAAGAACTTTGAATTTTGTCATTTAAAACTACATATTTCGTAGATTAAACTGGTAAAAAGATTGACATGTTTTAAAATTGGATTTTTTTTATTCATTATAATAATAATAAATAACTATTATTATGTAATTATTTTTTATGTGGAATTATCTACGGATAATCACATTTTATCACCGAATTAGTTCCTTCATGGTGAAATGCATAAAAGTAAAATTTACAGGACTCAAACTTTTGACCATTTCTTTTTTTTAATCATTAAATCAAAATCCATCAAGAAAAAAGGAAGAAGAAAAAAATCAATCAAAATAAAGGAAAAAAAATTCAGAGAAAGTATGCTTTTGTGTTTGATTTTGTACCTTAAAATATCGTCTGCACTAATTAATTTTAGGCTAGGCCCTCGAACAATTAAGTCCTGATACGTGATTATCCGATCATTAGTTCAAAAAAAATCTCGGGTTTTCGTTTTTTTTTTTTTTTTTTTTTTTTTTTTTGCTTTGTACAAATTTTTCATTAAATTATTTTTTTTTTTTAGAAAGGTTAAAAAATAATCTTCATACATAGGCATTTTTTTATTTTCTCCCTAAACTTCAAATCAGTTTGAAAATAAAGGAAAGGAAATAATCCCCTTGCTATTATACTTTTCGATCTTATCATATTTTGAAGCACTTAGAATTCATTATTTTCGAAGAGGCGTGTAGGGGAGAACCCCCCCCCCCAAATCTCCTGTTATGAATTCTTTCAAAACTTACTAAAATGACTTTCATTTTAGGGCTAATCGATATTTTAGCTTCTGCGCAAGGGCAATATATTCTTCTCTATTAAATATGCATTTTGACTCTTTCTGTTACGCTATGATAACAGTAATGTCAATATTGAATATCCCTGGAGATTTTTTTCCTTCAGAGTTTTCCTCAGTTTTTCCCTTTGATAAAATTATTAGAATTTTTAAATTCTTTCTTCCTTCTTAATTTTTATATTAAAACGATCATTACTGAAAGTAGTTTTAGAAGCTATTTTAGATTTTTTCACTATTAGTCTTCACAGGGAACTTATTGACTATTGTAAGTAACGACTAAAAAGTCAGGCTGAGCGGTATAACGTGAAATATCGTGTCGAGATAATGGTTATTTTGGAACGTATTTCCCCAACATATCGTCTACTGTATATCAATGTACTGTATCGTGTACTGTATATCTGTTGAATGCCTTGTCATATGACAAAAATGTAAAACATAGGATAATTATTAATAATGATAAATATTGAATACGATAATGTAGCAGGTATTAGTGTTAATGATAATTGCTGAGATATTATCGTGTTATTTTATTTATTTATTTTTTATATATTTTTTTGGTAATGGTATATTATTTAGTTATTCATTTGGGTTACGAGATTACTAGCCAATGTTAAAATATAAATTATCTAAAATATCGCAAAATATTGTTTAAAATCAAAATTTCCAGCCGATATCCATTCTGGTGGCCGATAAATCAACCTGTATGCACTGAAAATGCGTGGCTGAAAGTCCTTTCGTTGATTGTGGTGTGGAAGTTAGGAGAGAGGGGTTCCAGTTCAGGCGTTTTCCGCGTCGTCTGACATGGGTCAAAACTACGTGACATTCCTGCCAGGCGATGATGATGTCGATGTAGGCATGAATACCCTTTTTTGACGTGGGATTGGAGATTATAATTTTATTGTTAAAAGTCTAATTATATGACTTGCGTTTTTCTTGCTTATGTTAAATGTATTATTAAAATATTGACATTTCCGTGCCTGAAAATACTTTTAACACCCTTAATAGGGTCCTTCACTGAGAAACTCGCTATTTTTTCTCTTTTCCACCTGTTATATCTGTCACTATTTCTAGATTTACTTAATTTATTCATTATTTTTTCCTTGGTTACAAATCTTCATGCTTCTTTTAGGACAGTGGTTCTGTAAAACCCTAGGGTTCCGAGATGAAGTTCTTTTTTTTAAACCAGTAATTATTTGTGGAATCTGTAATTATATTTATATCAACCAAAAATCCATAGTTTTTTAATCTTTCGGTTATTTTTGAGAAATTATTTAAGTAAAATGCCAATTAAAAAATCAAACAATAAAGTGACTAATTTACAAAAAGGATATGCACCAGCGTTTCCCATCGAACTTTTCAATTCAAAGTAAAATAAACAAATTCCAGAATGTTTCTCGGATGACTATTCAGTTTATGCGTACACCAATCACGGACAAATTCAGAATTAGACTAGAAGCAGCCCCATTACCCTTGAGTTCGGTTGTCTGACATAAAACCTAATTTTAAAAGTTTTAATTTATCAACCCATCATAAATTAATTTGTAATTTTTGGTTAGTACATATTCACAACTGCTAATGAACTTTATTTATTAAGCAGTTTTCGGTGATCCGCTAAAAAATAAATAAATTAATAATTTATGGTTCTATTGTCGCAAAAAAGTTGGAACTACTGTTTCAAGAACTATTCGTGCAAGTTTCCATTAGAACACCAAAGTGTCCTCTTTCTTTTGTTTGTTTACTGGACATCGCGTCCGAATGATTGAGAGAAATTTATGGTCAGGTATATCCTAATGGGATTTTATTTCCCAAAGGGTTGCGTGATGACCATCATCCATTTTTCATGATTCATTCAATTTGGAAGCCAGCCTTGTCTTACACAATTTGAAAGGTCGTGTCTTACTTTTTTTTAATGGTAGAAGACTGATATAAAATCGTTTAATGTTATGAATGGAACTGTGAAAGGTATCAGTCATAATTGCGGTCTTTATGGCTTATTCATACGTTTGCTAAGTATGATAGCCACGTTGTGTCTTTCTTGTGGCATATTTTTTTACACATTTTTGTGTTGTGTTGGCACATGGGTGGGAGTGCAATTCCCTTGCCCAATCTTTTTAAAGGATATACTCTTTTTTGTGTTATTATTGTAGGCTCAAATTACTTACCATCTCCCTTGCCATACTAAATTGGTTTTATTTTACTTTATAACCGTATGTGAGAAGCCGAAATTGTAATTTTGAAAACAAGGAAGCTCCTGGATTGAGCATGGCTGGTGTTTTCTACTCTAGGATGCGCTCTTGTCTGTCCAGGTTGCTCTTTCCGGTGTATTGTGAAGCCATTTAACTCATAACCTGATCATCGTGTTTTGAGATCCTCTTGAATAGTTTTTATTACCTCATTTATTATTTGTGTTTAAAAATCGTCATTTGAAGACCTGGCGTTTCGTAAGAAACATTAACTGGGAAAAAAAGAATCGTTATAAAACACTTATTACCTTGTCAACAATATCCCAACTTCGAAATTTAAGCCTAAATGATAATTTGTAAAATGAACTCAATCTCGCTGCTCAAACAATATACTAACACTAAAGTATGATGGTGCACGGCTTGCAACAAAAACAGTAATAAACATGCAATAAGAGGCCGGATCAGGACAGCTAAAAAACGAGTTATTTCTAAATCTGGCAACCATGTCACCGTTTTTTTAACAATCGGTTAATAAATAAAACTAATTTTAATTCAAAATAGCTAGAATTACTTTAAGATCATTAATGTCTTCTGAAATACAGCAGATTTTAGCTCAGAAATCATGTAATTTAATTTCTTTTATCAAAAAAAAATATCTGTTTGAATATGTCGCTTCGCAGAAACTAGCTGTAGTAAGCAGTTGTGTACTGTCAAACCGGAAGTAGAGCAAGTCAATAGCCCCAGATTGTTGTTTACATTTAAAAACACCAACCATTGGGACGAACTAGCCTTCCTGGATGACTTTTTGATAACAACATTCCACGTCCAGGAGATTTTAACCCACTATCCTGCCTTTGAAATATTTTACGTCAACACCGGTGCGAGCCGGAAGCATAATTCGTATCGACCAGCCATCACTAATATTCGAACCTAGTGCACCTCACGGGGAGGCGAGCGATCTATCTTAGTTATAATTTGGGAAGTATAGTTGCCGAGTGCTCAGAATGAATCCACGTAATCAATATACCTCAAATAGTACTCAAAAAGCATTTCAAAACGCTCTGTTAATAATTACCGTACTTTCTAGTACATGAGTTGGTCATGAAGGTACACGTATTTCATATCTTATATGATATACCTTTTTATGCTGTTAATTGCATTTCAAAATATTCTGAAAATGATAGCAATTTTTTTCTAGCACACTTAAGTTGAATTTTTAATTCTCAGAAGTATAAAAAAAAATTTTAAAACGTCGGGCGATATGAAATCGAAGTAAATCTCTAGAATCCCTAGATGCTAGAATTCGCTTTCTATTACAGAATTATGTCTCTAAAATAGGAAGAGCTTTTATTGCGCCATTCGAAAGATTTAATTTAATGTTCTATTTCCCCCTCCTATTTTTAAAGTTATGTAGAAGTGAAAACACTGAATGTGTGTCCTTTATTTGGAGTTTTTGGAACTCGCTTCAAGATGTTCAGACCCTGCTGTTCGAAAACAGCCAAAAAAGATTAATCGATTTTAATATTAAGAGAAGAGTAGAGATATTCTATATTTTCCTTATACACAAACGATTCTGCGTTGAATCAAAATTTTTTGATTACAAACTTTTAATTTTTAGTACAAAATATTTTTCAACTGTGTTCTGATTATCTTTTTATTGTAAATTTTTAATTAAAATAAAAATTTATATGAAATATGCATTAAAAATGGGATTGGTGCTTTTTAAGCGGAGTTATCAAACTAGACGCAGTCAGAACGCTCCTTAAATTTCTCTCATTAAGCTATTTAAAATTTCAATTTTTTTTTTGTTGGTTGCTTCTCTGACAAAATTATTTAAAATGTGCTAAGAGATGTATTATATGAAGAACTAATACGAAAAGTCAGCAGTCAAACGATTACTTATATTTAAACGAAAAAATATTAAAAATTGGCTGTTTTTTAGTTTTTCTCTTTCAGGTGTTAAACTTTAATTGTTAAAACGATTATCAGTATTTTACCTTTTTAAAGAAAACAAACATGTTTTTATTGGTTCGCATATAAATTTTTTATATTTATTTTCGTAAATTTTTAATATTTCGAGCAAATATTAGTATTTGGATGTATTTCAATAAATACATTCAAAATATTCAAATTTCACTCAAAAGATGCTGGGAAAAAAAATAGATTAATCGATTTAATTTAAATCCATAATGTAGCCTAAGTAAAAAGCAGAAAGTAACATATTAATAAAGTAATTAAAACCTTTCGATCAATAAGAGATTCGATCAATTTTTATGTAGAATAAACAGGCTTAAATATAAAAAGTTGAATAAAATTCGTGTCATCTTACAAAATTCGTATAATCATCTTACGAAATTTTTTAAGCAAAATTTGTTAAAAATTTTCATTAGTTTATTTAAATACACGTTGATAAAATTTAATCTGTACTTCTGAGATTTTTTTTTTTTTTTTTTTTTTTTTTTTTGTATGAAATAATGAAACTTATTTATTAATTTAATACAATACAAGATAAAACCAAGTTACTAACAAACACAGACTAAATAATCGAGTCACTTTTGTATCTATGTCAATGACTACAGAAATGTGTTTATGTATCATGATAAATAATTATAAAGAAGAAAAAAACACAAGGAGTTGAAAAAATATATTAATGCTCAAAGTTTGAAGGGTGGTAAGAAGGGTCTGGGTGGGCTTACGTAGGAATTTTCGTTTATTTAAAGTATTTTGTTTTAACTTGTTACCATATTGTATTTCATTGAATTACATTTATTCTTATTATTAGTAAGTTATATTACATTGATTATTACGTAATTAATTAATACAATTGAAAAATTATATAATTCATGCATTAATACGTGGTTACGTAATTTTTTATATATTACATTTATTCCCGTCCAGTGAATCATCTTACACGTTAAGGGGTTTAATGTATACTAACCCTAACGTGCATGATTTAATGTAATAAATGTTTTAAAGAATTAATATAAAGTATTTACCTAAAATTTTTATGATTTAGTATTCAATCCTTTTTTAAATGTTAGCGCATTTAATTTGCTGAAAATGTGAAAACAAACAGGTTAAATAATACTAGTGAATGTTGTTTCAGAATTTTCACTATTGTTAAATGAAGCAAATCGCTTCAAGCCTTCGAGCGAATTTTAGATGGTTGTTGAAGGGGGAAAAACTTTTATTTTTGTCTAATCACGAAACTTTTTCCATCAACATGTTTTATAAAATCGACCCAAATTCTAGAAAGGATTTAAATTCCAAATTCATCCCACTTTTTAAAAAAATTACGGAAGAAGTGAAAGTTGACGGAAACTGTGCCAGTTACTCGCTACTCTCAATGTAATCCGCTTTATCCTTATCACTTATCTATTTTCTTGCTGTAAGATTGATATTCCATTGTCTGCAGTTATTTCCATTTTTTTTTTTTTTCTGTTTCTTTTGCATTATTTAATTGCTCTGTTTTCATTGTTGACCATTTCGTTTAAAGAAAATCGAAATCGTTTGCGTTCGTTAGCTGATTGTTTACTAATGACCTTGAGATGTGAAAGTATTTTCATTTTAACTAAGCTCGTTAGAAAATAAGATTTAACAAAAGCTCGTCAATTTTAAATACCTAGTTAGGTTTCGAAATAGGTACATTATGTTACTTTGCGTTAGGAACCGATACCTTCACTCTGCGAACCTATGGTGATGAAACACATGGTTTTAAGCAGCGTAAGTTAGATTAATTCTCCAACATTCCTTTTTTGTATTAATAAGAATTCTTTTAATAACTTTACTTTTCTGTGCATGAGGCGAATCATGTCAAATATGAGGCAAATATTTGACTATATGTAAACGACACATTAGGCCAAAATGACTCTTTGTTCCTTCATAAATATTTTTAGAATCCTGATCAAAAGGCATTGGGTGGTATGGTAAATCAACATTTAAGAGATCGTTCAAATATTGCTTAAGCATATTTTCGGGTTCTGCGCCAATTCGTCTCGCCTAATTTGTCATGGGACAATTCTTCGTGAACGCAACTCGTCGTAGACGCAGTTTGTCGTGGTAATAATTCATCGTAAACACAGTTCGCCAAGAGGACAAATTGTCGCTGGCACTACTCCTCATAATCGTTCAAATATTACGAAAGCATCGGAGGAGTAGGAGTTTGTGGTTTGCTAATTGTTACGTAAGCAAAATCGAGCCTTATTTTATTCCGATTGAAATATCAGGATTAAATTCAAATAAAATGCAGCTTTGCTAAAAGCAAAATTTAAGTTTTAATAAATTTCACTACTATTTCAACACATTGTGCTTTTGTTTCTTACACGTATGCATATAATTTTAAATTCATTTTTGACGGGGATGTTAAGAATTCATATCCAATGTGTTACGTAGCTCAATTTTTGTTCTAATATGCATAAGATGCGCAAACGGTATAAGGGCTGAGTTTTTACCGTTTTTTTTTTGTTGGTTTTTTTTTTCATTTTAAAGGGGGGGGGGAAATCCGTCTTAAAGAAAGTTCCTCGATTTCGAATTCCTGAGTAAAAAGATTCGTTTTTACGATTGTTCCTACCCATGCAATTTAATCCATTGCATGAAGAAAGGTTTTTTGATCGAGGTTTTGTATTCGGAGAGAGTTTTTCATTTTATTTAAGTCTGTTTAACATTTATACGCAAATAAATAATTTCTCATTAATTAATTGAATATACATTTCATTCGCGTAAAGCTTGAAATTTGAGTACATTTAGAAATTTTATACATTTTATAAATGTTCCCAATTTTTAAATTAAACAACAATTAAATTCATTTATGTGTCACACCATTGCCTTCACTTATGCTATATCAGATTTTTTTTCATAATTAATTTTAATTCCGTTTGGCTCTTACGTATTTTCTATTCGTACAAAACGTACTAATAAGTGTGCAAAAAAAGTAAATAAATAAAAAGCAGTGTAGAGTTATTGAAATATTGATATTGAGCCGTTCACTGCACGTATTAATTGACTCCATAAAACCAAGTGTGGAAAAAATATTGAGAAAATGTACATTATTTCAAAAAAACTCTCTATGTAATATAATTTTTTTTATAAATTTGATGCATAAAATATTATGTAACTCGCGATGTATAAAATCAATATACTTAAGATGTGTAAAATCTTTATTATTTGGGTAATGTATTCTAAATATAAAAAGTTATGAAAGAAAAAAAAAACCTTGACACTTTAAGATATTTCTAGTTTAAGAAGTAAAGGTGATTTGAACAGTAAAAAAGCCAATTCGTAAAATATGTTTTTTTATATTTATTTTTAGTTTTTATTATTATTTTTTTTTCCAGTGGTTGTGTTATACCGTGCAAGAAAGATTTTCCTCTGATATTTGTTTGTTACTTTTTTTTTTAGACATGAATTTTTTCACTCTTTATTTTTTTGAGTAAAAAAAAAAAAAGCTTAATTTTGATTTGCCGAATATAGTAAATTGATTAAAAAGAAAATAACTGCTTGTTTAGAAAATAAACTGTTCACGACTCCGACTTAAGTATATCTAGATATTCAGTAATTATACAATAATAATTTTTATAATATATTCCTTTCTGACAGGTTTAATACATAATTCTTTTTCTTTCGTTCAATTCATAGTTAATGCATCTTTGAATAATTATTTTGAAAATTACTTTGGCGTGTTAAATATTAGTTTGCATAAATTCTTTGTACAAAATAATTCAGTGATGCAATGTTTTCATATTAAAACCCTTCCTTGTTGTTAGATTAGTGGCACTAAAAGTTTTGCCGTTCCTGTAATTTCGAGCGACTAAGCGATAAAATCTTGATCCTATTAGTAACTTAATTATATGATTTGAATCGACGTGCCTATACACCGTAAGGCAGCTTCGCGGGTGATTAGTTTCGTAATCGATAATAAAAGTAGCATAAGCTGGCCTTGCTTTAAGATGGACGATAAAACCCGGTTTGGTGGCCAGCCAGAGTTTATTTTGTTTAATTATCGTTATGGAAAAATGAGTGCAAACTATTTTGGGTTTTAATTCCATTAAATAATTACCTCCTCCAAGCTTAGATAAACAAAGAACAGGAAAAATCGTCTGCATAACAATATAATGATTATGATTAATTCTTTTTTCAACGTTCAATATCGTTCGGCTATTCTCAGGTCTTTTGTCATGTAGGTCCTTTTTAATTTTTTTGTTATTGTTTTTCTAATTACCTTTTTTATACTTATGGAATGATTTTCCTTTATTATTTATATTTATATATATATATTTTTTATCTATTTATAACAGCAGCGACAAATACTCTGCCTCAGCAACTGATGAACTTCACTTAGAGACAAAATTTTAATTTTTGGTACGAGTAATCGTTATTAATTGACTTAATTTCTGTTTATTCTGTAAATTTTTTTAGAAACAAGTAGAATTTAAATAATTTTAGTGAACTTTAATAAATGACTAAAAGTTACCGTCACTAGAGTTACGAAAAAACATAAAACCTGTTTAAGATATGTTTCGATATCGTTCAGAGTATAGTAATTTCTTGTAAAATTTGGCAAAAAAAAAAAAATAAATAAATAAATAAATATTTGAATAACACTACTAGATGCTATTTTTCCTTTATATTTTGTACGAAGATTCTTCATCTACATCTTTAGATAAAATTAACTAGCATGATCACTTCACTTTCACTTCAAAACGTCTTTGTTTGAATAGATAGATATTTTTGCTGTGACTTATTTTGTCAAAAAGTAATAATATTGTAAGATATGAAAACGAAAGCAGGTTAGGACGTCATCATTTTATAAACCTTTCATGGAATACCAATATTCCGAGATCTTTTTTACGTTATAAAACACTGTCTTGTATTATGCAGTAAATTGTACGAAATTTGGAAACAAAATTGAATTCGCGATCGTTTTTTAAAGAAAATATGAATTTCCTCTACCTAAACATCCAAAAATTAGAAACTTTTCTTTCAATTTTTAGAACAATTACATTACAATTCACGGTGTTCCTTATAGTATCAGGGTGTACTACTAAACAATAGATAAGATTTTAGTTCTCAAGCAAACTAGAATTGTGTGCTGTTGAACTCTCCAAGAGAGATATTACTCCGATTTGTGAGGCGTATATCTTTTTTTATTCCATTATTCAGAGAGATCATTTAACCTGGCTACTGGAGCAGAGGTCATCATTTTGGATTGTCTCCGATTCTTACATTAAATTTTCCTTCTAGTATTGAAAGCAATGAATCATCTATAAACGGGGAAGTCAAACGATTTAATAATGCGTCTGGAATAAAGGATTGTGATATTCCATTGAGACATTTGAGGTAGTTTTTTTAAAAAAATCAGCTCGGTTTATTTATTATTTTTATTATTTCAAAGGCGTGTGGATGTTCGGAGCAACTCCTTAAATAATATGTCCCTGAAAAGAGGTGTGTAAAAATGTAATCAATAGAGGATCGAAATAAAGACAAATAAATAAAGGGTCAGATCGAAGGGGAGAGTGGGGGGTTCGTGACAGTTTGGGACAAGGGAAATGGAGAAGTAACATGACATGTGATTAAATATTTATTTTTTAATTTTCATGCCTAGCTTTGTTTTTAAATAAAATTTTTTGAAGGAGACAAAAATACACTGATTGATATAGTTCTTAAGGATTTTAATTAATATTAAGAAGTATGTAGACGAAAATAAATTTATGGGGGAAAATTTATTATTTTAAAAAAATATAATTTTAAATGAAAAAAAAAAAAATCTTTGAATGTTAATAACGCCTTAACTTCATTATTAAATTTGTTAGAAAATCTTACTTTATTCATTAATTATTTTGCTTAAGCCAAATATTTACCTAATGAAAAATTTTATTTTATAGTTCTAAAAATAATACCAAACAATTAAAATTTTTGTGTTCTAACTTGGTGATGACTCGATGCCTGGGCCGTTGGACCCTTCGCCATTTTTCTGTGCGCCACTAACGCCTCTGTAATATTATTCCATTCTTTAACCTATTGACAACTAAGGACAACTTTGACCATGGTGGATCGGGGGACAGAGCGCTCGCCTTCCAAACAGATAACCCAGGCTCGGATCCCAGCGATGGCTAGTCGATACTAATTCTGCACCCAGCTCACAACGACCACAGTGCCAACGTTAAATAGATGGATCGTAAATTAGAGTCCCCTTGCTGTCGGGCTATCCGTGTGAGGTTTTCGTGGTTTTGTTTTCCATGTAACGCAAATGCTAGTTCACTCATAAAGTCCTCCACGAAGGCTAGTTTCTCCCAAGGCTTGATCCGGAAGTACCCTTGTCTTCTGGGTTGAGTTCAAAATTACAGTGGAACATTGATAGTCGTAAACTCAAAATTGGGTCGGCTGTTCAGCACTGGTTACAAAATAAAATAAAACTAAGGACACCAAAACTTTAAATCTTTTACTAGTTTCACAGTGAATGAGTCGTAAGACTTAGTGTCCAGTGGATCAACGAGTGGAAGTCATGCATCACTAGCTGCGGTCAGTGAGCCGGTGAAGAGACTAAGGGTGCGCGGTATCGATTCTCGTTAAACTGTTCTACGGTAAAGTGCTCGAGCTCGCAAGCTGGTCGCCCGGCTACCAAAAGCGGAGTAGCCATTCCCTATGCAGGTGATCGAAATTATGATGGCATGCATGTCTTCGGATCATCCTCAGGAATGTTTATCAGACCGTCGCCAATAGCCCATAGTGCGACGCAAATAAAGCCCTACTATTTCTACAAATATTTTACTGTTACTTTCATTATGAAATTAATTTTTTTAACAAATAAATTGTTGATCGAAGCAAACTATTTATAAAGAAGGAAGTATGTGTTTCAAACAAATTTTGATTTTTACTTTGGTATACTACTACTTGGTACTTTAATTATCATAGGTCATTAAAATTTAAGGTACTTTAATTATCATAGGTCATTAAAATTTAAATGTTCATCGCTTTTAAAATATTTTGTTAGAATGATTAAATTTTTTTACGAATAAAAATAATTTCCACTTATTGAATTATAATGAATTTAAAATAAGGCTTTAGAATTTTATAAATGCATATTCCAATCATTTAATTATCTTTTTTCTTCTTGGACTCGAAGAGTGGATTCTCTCATATGGATATTCACCTGCTTGTCACTGAGCGGTATTTGCGCACCATTTCTTAAAAGGAAACTTAAGGCCTCAACTATAATTAAAACCTGTTTAAAATAAAATAATGCTGCTGTAATGAATGAATGTTTTACAACATTGTTTTTAATATTTAATGAAAGAAAGATATATTCTTAAATGACTGGATCGAATCTCCTCAAAATGAAAGACTTTCTCCGTTCACTAAAAGCACCTTTTTCTATTAAGGCTGTTTTGAAAGATTATTGCAAAATTTCACGAAATGAAAAACTATTCAAAAAAGAAAGTATCATAATAAGACCATAGTTTCTTTTTCTTTCTTCTTTTTTTTAAGGGGTAAAAAATGTTCCCTGCTAGTAAAGAAGAGTTTTTTTATTTTATGAAACCAGTTATTTATCACGTCTATTTTTAACCTTGTTTTTAGTAAGATACTATACATATCCATTAGAACAGCACTTTTTGTCTTCATTCTCCCTTATCAGTGTATTTAATTCTGAAAAGTTTTCCGATTTCCGCTCCAGGAATTATTTTCTCCAAAATATCATTCAAATAGTTGTCATTGTTCATTTCCTTTTTTTTTTTTTTACCGATTACAAATCATTTTTTTCCTTTTTGATATTGCAACAGTTTTTTCCTCGATGCTTTGGTTCATTGAACAAAGATTTTGTCTACTTTAATTTTTAAGACTACGACATAATATCCTTGTTCCACTCGATTTTCCAATTCTTTCCTCCACTAGATCCTAAGTTTTTCTTTATTGCGTTGAGGATGAACAATTAATTTATTGGAGAGCGTTATTTGAGTTTTTTTTAAACAGAACGGTGTCGTAAGCTCACAACCACACAAGAGTAGATTGTTATTAAAGAGTATATTAGAAGCTGAAATGAGATCTAATATACCAAAAGAGTCTAAATGCGATTGGAATGAACACAGATATTTCAACAAGGGACATTTATTATCTGTATTTGTTCTATATGGATAATGGTATACCTGCAGTGTGGATAACTCGATTCTGATGGGTTGTTGAAACGGGGCATTTGTTTACGGTAGCAACTGTTTGTTCTTCCCATTCTATTTTGAGTAAGCCAAGCCCTTCAAGCATCCATTCTCTTAAGTGACATATTCTTTCACAAAGATTCTTTCTCGGAGATTCCTTTTCAAAGATTTCAATTCTTTCACGATATATTTACACAGAGACTTAACACAAAGACAGACACCAAGCATATAAACTAACTAAGTATGCATCGAAGATGCTAGGTACGCAAAACAAAAATATATTACGGTTATAATAAAATACATAAGCAAAATTATAAACATGAAATATATAAACAGTGAATAAATCAAAGTTAAGTAAAAAAAGTAGACGAGAAAAAATTATATTTCAACTATGTGTTGCGATATGGCTCTGTATTTAATTAACTTATAGACATTCTAACTTAGGTAGAGAAACTTTAATACGCCCTTGTGATGATAAAGATTAGCTGGCGTCATAAGTCACATGTGTTCTTTTTGAAGTACCCAATTGCAAAGTATTTTTTAGAATGCTGTATTTATAGACTTCGTGGATGAAATTTTAAATCACGTTTTAATAATTTTAAAGGCTTCAGTTTTAAGAAAACAGTTGTAACATTTAATAATCTGGCAGAGAAATCTGTCTTTACAAAACCTCGCTGTGTACCTTCTATCATGAAACTCTTCACTCGGAAATTACTTTTGTCAAGATAAAGGCACGAAGATTGGTAAATCTTAGATTTTACTGATAAGACGTAGGAATTACTAAACTGGCTTGGTGGTTTTACCTCAAAGGCTTAGTAAAAGACCGAAATGGAATCATTTTTATGCATATTTTAGACTTTTACTAAGCAATAACTTCTCTCAAGTCAAAATTTTTGATTGTTTTCCATCGATGGACCAACATAATATCATCAATAATTCCATCGTGAACCATTATATTTTTGATGGCCACCATCACCCCAATGTAGGAATTCGGACTGATTTATGATGGTCCTACATGAGATCTTGTTTTGATGGTTTGTACAATCAGAAATTCCCATCGTAGTTTCTTTGAAATCAAAAATATTCGAACGATCATGAACAACCAGCATCCCAATGTAGGAATTCGGACTGATTTATAATAAAGGTCCAACATTAAAAAAAATTATTTTGATAGTATATTCTTGAATGGATTGTTGGTCCATGAAAATCAAACTTCTCTTGGTGGTTAACCATCAAAGTATTAAAGTAGCATTTTCCATCATGGAATGATGGAAGTTTGTTGGCATATCAGAAACCATCAACGCATAACGGAAAATATTGGATGATGGTGACCATCAAATAACGTTGGACCATCATTAATCGCACTGAAAACCAACATAAATCATCAAAATGATTTGATGGGAATTTTGACTTAGGAGTGTTTACCTGACTTCGGGTTTTTACCGTTCAAGGATTCAGCTTCCTCCATGTTCCGCATCAGTCATGTACACTTTAAAAAATTGTAAATCAATATATCGTTCAAATTTGTTGCAATCTTAATATGGTACCCATATTATCGTATTTATTAAACTCAATTTCGCGATATTATAGTTCAATTGAACGGATACTATCGTATAAGTTGTTTTTCTAAACCTCTATCGTCACCTGAAATAACTATTTTTTAGAATATTTTAATAACTGCTGTGCTGTAAAATCATGTCTTTAGCTTGCGCCCTCTATGCTAATTCTAAAAAAGCCACAAAAGAACAGTATTTGTGATCTAATATTTATAAAAGTTATTCTGGGCTCCTAAAAAGATTGCCTAAGGATGTCATTTTAACTGATTTTAATTTCAATTAGAGAAGCAATGAATGACACAATTTCTTAGAATTTTGTACAACATATAATTTTTTTATTGTTAATATTTACTAATAACTTGTTATATAACTGTAAATGATATAAAAAATTAATTTTAAATTTTTTTTTTTACACATTATTTATTCTTTTACAATCCAGTCATTATGACTGCTTTGGGGCAATGTAGGTATATACTAAGTTTCAGTCTTTCTAGTGTTAAAAAAGTTATTTGTCCCTTCTAAAGCTCAGATACTTCTTCTTCTTGGCAAGATTATATAGTTTAAATTCAACTCATTACTTTAAGTGTGAGGCACTTCAACTTTTTTTTTAAATTTTCCTTGGTGACAAAGCTTTGAAAAACAGCGTTTACATATTGATGTTTGTTAGACGTGGAGACTATGGAACTTTTTAAACTATTAGTAAACACTGAATAGAAATATTTCTAGGCTGAAGAACTCTATATTATGACTAGAAAAAAAAATTTGATAGATAAGAAATGTTCCCATATGTTTTGAATTCGTATCCAATCGCGAATTAGACTACATCACGTGTCAGGATTAAAATCTATGTTAAATCACGTACGATTCGAATCAGCACCAATTGCTTAAATGCAATGGCGCACGATGCCCGGGGCAAAAATAGTTTAAAATAATAGCTTTATTTCAAGCACTTAAACTGTGGTTTTTTCTTCTTCTTTCTCTTGATCCTATTAAGACCTTATTAAAATGACCGCATGTTTGTACAATATGATGGCACGATTGCCGGTTCTATGTTGAACTGATTTTTCTGAGATTTTTTTCTTTTCTGTTGGCACTGTCTTGCTATTCTTTTTGCCATTTTTATTCAGCTATATCAGTAACCGAAACAATTGCTTAATCATTACCAAATAATGCCCTCTCACGTTTCGTGCCATAGTGTTTAACCTTTAAAGCTTAAAAAGAAAAACTGAAAGTTACTGATAAATTAATCTGTTTCCACCAAGTACGTGCCAGACAATGAAATTGTTGCTGCTTGTTATTGTTATTTTTAATTGAAAAAAAAAGTTGTTAGAATTCTAAGAACATGCTGTGCTCTAATTGCACGTATATTGCCACACCTAACCCACGCCCGTGGCTGACTTTGGCGCCAGCAGGGATGAATAAACCAATCCAAAGCAATTTGTTGTACCAGCGTTAGTGTCTTCCTTCAATCCTTTCTGATGTTCCGAGTGTTTAAGAGTCGATAATTCCCATCTTAACTACCTCTGATTTATTTTAGAAGTGACTATTATTTATTTTCTTTTATTGCAACTCTTCTGGGTGACCTTAATATGAAGAAGCGACTTTCAAAGGTCGTCGTTCGTTTTTTTTTTTTTTTTTTTCTTCTAAAGGTAGTTGGCGCAGTTGATGATTCATTTGGTTGAGTTGTCCTCGACTGAATGGTGTCTCCAACCGTTTTTGGAAAAAAAGACGTCTTTTATGTGGTCAATTTGACTTGCATGAGTTGGCAGTTGTTGAGCAGCAATTAGCGCGTATCTATGTCTATTTTTTTTCTTTGTCGGAGAAAATTTTTCTCATTCAGTTTAAATTATCGATGTAATTTTTACAGTAATTTTAATGCATGTAATTTTCTTTCATTTTTTTCATAAAGCAGGTAGTTAAAAAATATATTAACTTTTTTTAAAAATAAAACCAGTTAAAAGTTTTTCTATACATACATATACAAAACCAAATAAATTTATTCTAGAACTATATATTTATGACTGTATATTTCGTAACTGTATATTCTATCAATATTTATTTATAACTGCATATTAAGTTCCATTTATTGTTACTATAAGTTACATAATTTAAATTAAATACAAGTCTTTTCAAAAAATAATTTAATTTCATGAAAATTTGTCAAAGTTAATATTTAATTTTATGAGAAGAAAATTAAAAGTGTTTAAAAAGATTAATTCCGAATCTCGTTATTCTTATTATATATTTATTGATATATTTTATTTCCTGTGAAAAATTACGCAATAACCATATTTTCCGTTCTAACCGTTTGTTTCCCTTGAGGATTAAGGCGTGTCTAACTGAACCTTGTTTTTATGCACGAAGAAAACTAAAAAGAACGAATGCTATGGAAACAAGTATAGCGCATTTCAAGGAGGGTAGCTTCTCTTCACTCTAGGGCTAACACAATAGATTCCTTTTCGCTCGCCGACCCGAGTCAAAACCTGTCCTAAGCAGTAACCCCACACCCCTACTATATAGTCATACCTCGTTACCATAGTCACCGCCACAGGTTCAGACGAATGGCTAGAGGAGTTCTTACTTTAGACAAACTATACAGAAATACATGGCTGACTTAATGTAAACAATAACAAGCTTCCTAAAACCGGAAGAAATTTAGAAAACTTCTTTTGTATCACTCCCGCTTATGGTATGCTTACGAGGCGATGTATGAACAGGCTTAATATTCTAGAAAGTTATTGTAATTTTTGTTTAAATTTCTGCATAATTTCACCATTTTTAAGAGTTCCCTGTAACTTATAAATTTTAACCGGTTGTGAGACTAAAACAAATTTAAGAGAATTGATATGAAAACATAAATAAAGTGTAAAGTTTGCCATGTTTTGAGTGTCCTTATTTGTCAATAGTTGGGCAAAATATCACCGTTTATAATTTTTTGGGTTGCATCATAGCATGCTTGCGGAGTTTTCCGAATGCATTTGTTGTTTGTTTCGTTGAAATTTAAAGAACACGTTTTTTTGTAAACACTACAACTATAATATTATTGGATGGCATGCTTTTTCAAGCTTAGACATAAAAATCAGTCGTAACCCGATCATAAGTAGTAACCCGGAAATCTTACGACGAATTTTAACCCCAGAGCCACGACCAACCATCCATAGATATACTTATTTACAAGGACTTGCTTCTCGTTCTCTCTCGGTAGAAAAAAATATCGAATTAGTGAAAAAAATATTTCATCGAAATAAAGCCAAGCTAATATACCCGGCATACTTACATATGGCTTTAAATATACAATGTTACATACTATTTGCTAATCTCTGGAGGGCAGTTGCATCAATGTTATCCCACGTTCCAATGATTGCAGCCTACAGTACTGTCATAGGCTGACCATTGGATATACAGCCCTACTGAAGATACTCCCTCTCGTTTTCTTGGGGATTGAGATCAAGGGAATGGGCAGACCATTCAATTACATGCAACCTAATATCAGCGCTAAGGCGCCGCTCGCTCCGTTGGCTTGAGGTAGTGATTTGATCCTAGTGGTCGACAAAACAACCGGAGTGTAAGCACAGAAAGGTAGACGTTAAATCTGTCGTCAATGACGTTCCTGTCATTGGTTGTGGTGCGGAAGTTGGAAGAGAGAGGTACCACCTCAGGTGCTATTCACATCGTTTGACAAGGGTCAAAACTACGTGGCATTCCTACCATGGCCGTTAAAAGATAAAGGCCTAAGCATGAGGCTATGTGCTTGTCTATGTTTAAGTGGTGTGTGTTGTTTATAATATCGATAAATCGTCCACGTGAAGATTTTACTGTGAGAAAGGGAGCATTGTCCCGATGAAAAATCTTAGTTGGACCGCCAGTTATTTCTGCAAAAGACAGTTAAGGGTTTCTAGAATTTTTTAGTAAAATCGATAGGCTTCATGCGGCCTGAATAGAAAGCCGCGTTAAGTTTTATCACCATAGCTAAACCCTTTTTACCCCATTCATGAAGTTTTACTTTGTAGTCCATTTGAGAAGATATTCCTTTCTTTTTCTTACCTACTGTTTCGTTTTTTATAACATAGAAACAATTTGAGGTATACAAGAATGGAGCTCACGTTGAAAGCTATTCACAAACAGAGTAGAAAAAAATGAATTTTGGCTCACATGGATGACTTAGCGTTTTCTCGTACCATATCAATACATGGAATGAGAAAAAGAAAAACAACATTTTATTCATTATGTAGCAAGGCGGAGGCTCATTAATAGTCTGGAAAGACTTCGGTTATTGTGGTACACTCAGCAAGATTATTCTACCAAGACTTAGGACAGCTACTTATTACATAATAAATAAATAAAAATAAGAAAAATGCTAGAAATTTATTTATTGCAGAGATAACTAGTAGACCAGTCTGGATTTTCCAGCGGGCAAAGTTTCGGGCATTTACGTTGCAGAATTTTCACAGGAATGGTTTTTGGATTGAATGTCATGGAATGATCCTTAAATCTCCAAGAAACCATTACTATCTTCAGTAGGGATGTGCATGCTATAGACAGATAGTTTCAATTTGTGGTAAAATTGATGGCTGCCATCATTGACACCTGGGATAATATTGAGATCACTTCCATCCAGGGATTAGTATGCGACAACACATATTTCACGAAATATATAAACTCGGCAAATGGTGATTAACAGAAGTGGTTTCATTTCGGTAGGGGCACTTTTTCCCCCCTTCTTTTTTAACCATTCGATTTTTTCTCCAATCCAAGTATAGCAGTTGGTTTTTAACTCCTAGAAAATATATTTATTTATTTATTTTTTACTATTATTAATCTATTTGTTTCGTTCTCATTGATTTTCTTTTTGTCCATGTGCGCATAGAAACAATGAGGTTTTAATTCCCTTTTTCTGCACTATTATATATTTATCTGAATTTTGGGCCTCAAGTTCCTTAGTTACGTTATTGCCCACGTCTGCACTGCTTTTTCACACACTTGAAATTCATTTTTTTCTTCCTAGATAATGTTCATTTCAAAATAAATTCCTTGCTTTTATCTATGCAGTCAAGTTTGAAATTCCGCATTCTATACAATTGAGAGATTGTGAGACTCTCAAATAGCATTTCACACGTTCACGCTTGTAAGTTCTGAACACCACTGTTTCTACAGAAAAATCTCGGTTCTCTGAATACCGCAGGTTTACTGCAGAACAATCTTGGTTCTCTACTGAGCACTGCAATTATTACAAAACAGCCTCGATACTCTACTAAGCACTGCAGTTACGGCAGCTCTATCTTTGTTCTCTGAATACCGCAATAATTAAAAAACAACGTCGGTTCTCTACAAAATATCGCATTTACTACTTACAATTTACTGATAGCAACTAATACCTACTACTAGTAACTAATATTTACTGCGAGCAACTGATATTTTCTACTATCAACTAACAAGCACTCAAATAGCATTTTACACATTCACATCGCAGGTTTACTGCAGAACCATCTCGGTTCTCTACTGAATACTGCAATCACTGCAAAACAACCTCGGTTCTCTACAAGATACCTGTGACATTGAGTCACAGACATATCATAAAATCCTGATCTAATTTATTAATATCCTGATCCAATTCCTACATCGCCCCTTAAAACCTTAGGGCAATTGGGACACTCTCCCCGGAAATTCCATTCTCAACCCTTTTCACCCCTTTTCTAGGAAGCGGCTTCTGTGATCTCCAGGAGTGCACTAGTTTGTCTTAACCATAACTGGTGTTAGGAAAAAAAAAACACTTTCACTTTAATTTCAGCAACAACTAAACTCTCAGAAATTAGGTAATTGTACTTTGACTTTGATGCACTCATCCTGGAGATCACAGAAGCCGCTTCCTAGAAAAGGGGTGAGAATGGAATTTCCGGGGAGAGTGTCTCAATTGCACTAAGGCTTTAAGGGGCGATGTAGGAATTGGATCAGGATATTAATAAATTAGATCAGGATTTTATGATTGGTCTGTGACTCAATGTCACAATACCGCATTTACTACAACCTCGGTTCTATACTAAATTTGCGCAGAATTTATGTGCGAAAAACAAAATGAAGTTTGTTTGAGAATAAAATTAACCCTATAACCGATAAGTATATTTATCGATTATATGGACCCTGTGTTGGCGACCCACATGAACATTGGATTCACTCGAGTACAAATTTTATTATAACGATTATAGACACTTAACAATACCTCGCTGTATTTTTCCTGTTTAGCTTATTTATATTGCATGGGTCAATAGTTTCGGCATCAAAATAAAATTTATCAGACACTCACAGTAATATAGTATAAAATAATTACCACTATGTATAATATTTTTATAATATGTTATCGATAATGATCACAATGATATTGAATTCGATAATTTTAGCTATCAATAATGATCAATTGATCACGATATTGTTGTATTTGAAAAACTGATGAGTATTATGGGTAGTCTGTGATTTGTATAAATCTGAATAGGGTGTTGTACCAACGATTTGGCGAATTTGGCTTCATGGCTCTTATAACCTTTCAATACAGAATTTGATTTCATGATAAACAACGTAAATCTTCAGAAATAATTTTGAAAATTATTATACGACTTTGCCAAAAAATGTTATTTGTAACAGATACAGTAACATTAAGACAAGGAACTGCCTTCCCTCTATTATTTTTCTGGTTGTTGGCGTTCTCTTTTTTTTTATTTTCAATTCTATTATCATTGTTCCTCGCTTTAATTTCTTAGATTTTTATATTCCTAGGTTATCGTCACTTAAAATTCAATCCAAAACATGTTTTTATTTACTGACTCTTCTTCACAACTTCTGTGGAGACGAAAGGTTTTTGCCCTATAACCTCAGGCCTCACTCCGCCTGGCAACTTTCATCAAATGGAGTTTTGACTGGAATAAAAATAAAAGAAAAAAAATTTGGTTGACTCAGCGCGAGATGGAGGAATAAATGAATTTGTATAACCGTCGCTATCGGGTGTTCCTATAAAGGCAGTAAAATAGAAATCTTTTCTCATTAAGTAATCTCTGGATGTGTATTTTGTATGCCGGACTATTATCTCGTAAATTCTTTTTCGTATTAGCAAATGCTACGCGATCGGAATTGTTTTATTCAAACCTTGTTTTTTTAGGATAAATCTATAGAGATGGCATGTCTGTATCTATTGCTTTTATGTCCTTGTTTTTATCAGGAAGATTTAATTTTATCTATTTTTTAAAGTTAGGATGGATTAATGATACCCGACGATATGGCACGATCGTGTTAGTAATAATGTATTTTTAAGAAAATCCACGTTTTTTTATTTTTTATAATTTTCAACATGTCGCTTGGATATTTTAAAAATATTTGTTGTTTCTTATCAATCTCATATTACCATGAGAACTGGTTACTGTCTAGTTACCAAATATTTCTACACTTCTTTGAATTTCTTCATTATAACTTCATATAATCTTGTATGGAAAAATTTCTTTGAAAAATAAAAAATGAAATAATGTATGAGAAATCACACAGTAATCAGTTGTTTTGGCCTCTTCACGAGTACAGTAAGGTCTCCTTTTATTATCATATAAGGAAGTATTCAAATAGGTACTTTGGGATTATCCCGACGACCACTTTCGCCAAACCTAAAAACTAGCGCCAAAGGATAATTTGACGATCGTTGGCAGGTTGACGGGATAATCCCAAAGAGGAATGAAGCATTTTGGGTTAATCCCACCGACCATTTTCGCCAAACCCGATATTATCGCCAAAAGTTAGCTTCTGCACCAATAATAATATAAATGGTTATTATTAATTATTTTTTATTTGTTTATTATTATGATTTGATAAATTTATTGTGTTTACAATGTTTATTTTGTAAAAACTATCGCCAAAGGATTTGGCGAGAGTTGGCAGGTCGACGGGATAATCCCAAAGTATGTACCTTCAAATATTACAGAAGTACACAAAGGAGAAATCTGTTTGCGATTTGCTTATTTTTGCTGGTAAGGGGGGGGGGAGGAATATAAACATAACTTACACAAGGCCTTCATCGAAAATAAAAATAAAAACCTATTAAATTGCAAAAATAATTAAATAAGAAAAAAAATTCTTACTTAAACATAAAGTATTGAGAGTTGTGATTTGCTTATTTAATCGCCAGGGGTGTGTGTCCTAAATCAGTAAAAATCTGTTCCTACGTAATATTTAAATAGTCCTTAACCTCATCTGTTAGTAGAATATTTACTGTATGAAAATAATTAAAAAATTTGATTAATTAGTTGCATTGTTTTTAATTAACAGAGCAAACTATTTATTGTTTTTAATTAACAGAATAAAACTCTTAGGAGTTATAAAATTAATATATTTTTACTAATTTATAAAGAAAATCGATTTTACAAGCTTTTTATTTTTTTTTTTTTAAATAAAATTCTTTTTAAATTAAATAAAGTTTAAAAAAAATTCATATTCTACTTTATCATGCCAGTTTTTTCCTTAAAAAGGCAACTTTGAAAATCATTACTTCCTCGTAAATTGATTTGCAAAACTGCATGGCAAAATGTTATTTTATCTAAAAATGGAAAAGGTTATTATTTTTATTATTATTATTTAGGTTAATTACCCAGAAAATAAGGTTTTAAGGAAGTTATAAAGAATTTTTCTGATCTATTTATTTATTTTCTTAACCATTTTTTTCTTAAAACAAGTAACAATTTTTCAACAATAGGTTGTGTTTTAGTATTAGGTGTTATGAAATCAGTTCTAAAATAACTACAAATTTTTTGACTAAAATTAGTTTGTTTTAATTGAAAAAGATGAAAAATACCTAAAATTTAGAAGCATAGAAAAATTATTAAATTTTAAAAAGCACATAAAATTTGTAGAAAATATTCCCTATTCCAGTTTTTTTTTTTTTTTTTTTTTTTTTTTTTTAACAGTTTTTGTAATAAAGAAAAATGCGAAAATATTAAAAACTTTTCATGTTTACAATATCGATATTGTACAGTTTGCATGCTTTATGAAAAACAGTTTTTTTTTCTTCCCGAAATTTTCTTTTTAAGGCTGTTTTTCAAAAGCTCTGTCAAGGCTTTTTAGTATTTTTAGCTAATAATATGCTATTTTTTTTACTGTTGTTTATATTAGTTATTCTTAACTGTTGTTTGTATTAGTTATGCATAACTGTTGTTTGTATTAGTATTTAATAACTGTTAGATTAAGAATTGTCACCTTAGCCACTGTACTTTATGCTTATTATGAAAATGGTGTTACATACCAAAATGAAAAAAAAAAAGCCACAATTTTGTGAGAATGAAAAGCGTTTGCAGCCTAATTTTTTATCATTTAAAAATTTTTGCAACGCTGCATTGTTTATACACATTAGAATGTGCAAAATTAAGTATTATAGATTTTAAAAAATTTCATCGAGTGGAATTGGCAATTTAGTTGAATTTTTTAAAAAAATATTTATACTTTTTGCCTTTTAAAATCCAGGCAAATCTTTTGAGCAGGGCTGAAGAGTCGGAGAATAAATTCGTCCTACTTCAAAAATTTACCAGATACTTATAATTAATATGTGAACAAAAATATTAATGAAATTAATATTATGACAATTATTTAAACTATAACTTACTTCAATTTAAGTTATCACATTGGAATGTTTTTGAGTCTTAGAATTATTGCAAAAGCTCACAAATCCCTCTTTCCTCAAGGAAAAAATAATAATTATAGCTCAGTTGCAGACTTGAAAGGATGTACAAACAAATTCTGTGCATCATATTTGTAATAGTTTCCTAGTTCTAGAATATTCTTAAAATTAAATAATATTTAGTCTAAAGAATCTCATCTTATAATACGATATTTATGCGTGTAAGACATTGATATGTAACTTCTTTCTTATTATGACTTAGCACGATTTCAATATTTTATACAAAGTACATTTTTATTTTTTAAACTTTTATGTTAAAAAGTAATTTTAAACAGATCACCTATAATTATACAATCTTTCTTAAAGAAATAGATCATTTAAAATTAATATTTTCCTAGAGTTCGGTGAAAAGTCGAGCTCTCAAAAAATATGTCGTACATTCCAACTCCGCAACTTTGCTTTTGAGAAGGATATACAGTACACTCTCGATTATCCGTGCGTGGATTATCCGGTTTGCGAATTATCCGTGCTCATTCCGGAGTCACGCAAAAATATAAAGAGAAACATTTTCAAGATTAACAAAATTTGATTCATGAAGTTATAACACTACCAAATTTTTGGAAGCAATATTCGTTATTGGGTTGCAGTATATGGAATGTCAGCAGCATGGTCAAATCGTCTACGTTATCACGATTTTGGAGAATGATCATACCGCTAGATGAACAATCTTCTTCGGATGTTCAAGAAAAATATGATAACAGTATTCTCGAACAAGCAAAAGAAATCTAAGGTTTCGAAATTCTTGATGAAAAAAATTTAGAAGATTGGTTTCAAAGTGATGCATGTGAGCCTGGCTTCCAGTATTTGACTGATGAAGACATCGTTATGTTGTTAAATCAGATAGTGATGATAGTAACTTATGCAGAAGATGTAGTAAATGAGGGAAATACAATTTCTCATTCTGCTGCGCGGTGGAAACTTTATTAGATTATATGGGAGGATTTGATTACGGTGACATTACTGCGGTTCGTAAAATATGTGTATCGATATATGCATTACACATTTTTTTAAAAGGAAAATTCCTAGTTTGATATTATGCATGCAAATGTCAGTAAGTTTCATATTTTTTGTAATGATATTGATTTTTTCCTTAATAAAAGGAGTTTTCGGATTATCCGTGTTTTTCGATTGTCCGTGCGACCTGTCCCGGTGATTAACCCGGATAATCGGGAGTGCACTGTAGTTTTAAGTGAAAGCTTTGCTTAGACTTTGAGGCAACGGTTCCATGGAAGGACACCGTAGGTTAGGATTTTTGGCCAGTAATGATTACATTTATATCCGGTCAATAATCCATAGTATAATAATAATATATTGAATAAATTATGAAAAAGATGTATGCATTTATTAAATATCAAGTGTTTCTCTTCTAGATTTTCAATCAGACAAAAAAAACTCAATTCAAGAATTACATATCTCTGATAACTATTTTCCAACGTTTATAACAGTTCATTTTTGAAAACAATTTTATTCATTTTCAGCAATCGCATATACCAAAAACAAATAAATAATGCTTAATATTTCATTCTTTATATTAAATAATTAGTAGTTTTAGTTTTTTCTTTTTAAGTTAGCATAATTACAGTTGTTAATGCTTTTTTTTAATGCCGTTGAAAGAAGCTCGATCATTTAATATAGCTGAAAAAAATTTAAAACTGCTGCTTTAAAGCTCTGAAACACAAATCATATCTTTTTTACTGAAAGTCAAACAATTTCTTATTACCATTAAGATAAGTGTTTAGAAAAATTAATTTAAATTACTCTAATTATATCCGTTAACTTATGGAAAGGTGCAGTAAATGTTTAAACATGACGAGAAATGTTCTTTTCCGTTTCTTTCTTCTTTTTTTTTTTTTTTTTTTTTGCTCTCTACTTTTTTCACCTGCTGTTTTGATTGGAATAACTTCCTTAAACTTGATTTGCTCACACTCCAAAGAGCTTTTTAATGTGCAATTTATTTTTCCCCCCAACTCTATCTAGACGACGTGTCTGCTAAATACATGGAGAATATCGTTTGGCCGTGACGATTCAAAATAGCCAATTTTTTTTCTTTCTTCTGTTAAATTATTGTTATATTTTGTTTATGAATCGAAATCTTCTTTGTTCTTAAAAAAAAGGGCGTGTTCTTCGCTTAAGAATTGTGCTTATGTGCTGTTTATTCAATATGAAAGCGTTGCTTGAGGAGTTTTGATGAGCGAGCAAATAAATTAGATAATGTGTTGCCAAAATCTGCCTGAATAATGTATTTGAATTTCAGATACTAATTTGCGATCGTTTCGGCTATTTTTAACTGATGATTGATTGTTATCTTTGTTTTGATTCGGAACGAGATTTGTCAGAAACACCTCTCGGGTTTTTATTTAATATATTCAAATGTAAAATAAATGACACGATGTATTTCATTATCCCATTGATTGATTGATTCTATTGATTGTGATCAATGATTTATATCCCTGTCGACAGAAATCATAAAACCATCATATATTTTAGGTGTGCCTCTAAAAATGGCATCTCAATATAAGTTATGGGTAGTAAATTTCTAAATTAAAGGTATTATTATAATATTGATAAAGTTTTGGATATTACGTGTGCTCGTAGAAGATTCGTATCATATAGTTCGATCTATTAACAAAATCTTTTTCTGAAAAGGAAAAAAAATTACAAATTTTGTTTACTATAAGCCCTAGTTGCGGAAAAAGTAAGAATATGTTTAGAATTTTTCTCACCAAAATTAATCGAATTTCTAAAAATGGTCTTTTATTTACCTGTAAACTGTCAATAAAGCCTTAAATAAATTAAAAAATTTTAAACAAGAAAGAAATATCGAAAATTCAACTTTTCTAAAAATAGCAAATGTTATTTTGTGCTAGCTTCGAAAAGTTGCATTTACAAAAATGACAAATTGTATTTCTCGACTAAAAGTAAACCGTTTTACTACGGTTTTTCGAAAAAGCAACTGTTCCAAATAATGATTGTTATTTTCGATAAATTACAGCAATAGTCGAAAAGTAGCTGTTCCAAAATTATTCATTTTTGTGTGTGTGTTCTACAACGAAGAACATTCTGTTTTACAATTCACTAACCTCTTTCAATTTGAGATTTTTTTTCTCCACTTTTCGTGCTATTGTAATTAGCTCTTCAATTATAATTGTATTGATCGTATTGTTAAAAAAGGATCTCATGTAATTTATCAATATGTGACTTTGTTACATTTACCAACGAGTTGAAAAAGCGAGTACAAGGTTTTACATCATATCGATAAAACCCGGATTTCATGTGATGTTTAATAAACTTTTTTTTTCTTTATTTCCTAACATACTCACTCATTCAGTAATACCGACTCTTCCTATTTAACCCAAAAACTGTTAACTATGAGAGCAACCTGAAGTGAATGAACAATAGTGAAAAGTTGGACAAAATGATGCGACATTTCTCTTATTGTGGGGTCAGGTCTGTCCATATTAGTCAGAAAAATTAAAAAAAAAAGAAAATAAGGAAGGGTCTTACGTTTTGTTACGGAATCGCGGACAAGTATGTTGGAACAATTGTCGCTGCGGGCATTGAACTAGCTATTTCAGTTATATACTCAGTCGATACGGTTCAATTGGTTTTCGAACATAGAAGAGGCTTTTAATATCGCTTTTACCTCACTTTACACCTTTCTCTATCACTTGCACGTGGAAAAGTTATTTAAAAGCATCGAGATAGTGGCATTATAATAAAGATTATGTTTATGGCAACTTTTCGGCACTAGCTTTTTTGGGGGATATTATTTGTGGATGGAGTACTTTAAAAACCATAAAAAAATCGTTTAAATTGTCGGTGAATGTAGTCGTTATTCAGCAAACTTCCTTAATGTTTGTTCTTTATTATTGTTTAATGAAATTTCAACTGTAGGCAATCGTTTGAGGTTTTACAAAAATGTAAGT
Source organism: Parasteatoda lunata (assembly GCA_949128135.1). Classification (NCBI taxonomy): domain Eukaryota; kingdom Metazoa; phylum Arthropoda; class Arachnida; order Araneae; family Theridiidae; genus Parasteatoda; species Parasteatoda lunata. Next base: position 4,651,842 of record OX421979.1, on the reverse strand, counting down.
TTTCAGTGATAAGTAAAACAAATTTTGTTTTTTTAGTTTATATCATCCATAAAAAGAGATGCGTTTTTATCACATATTTATAAAATCAGGATCCTAACAGGAAAAAAAAAATATATACATTCTACAGTGAGTATAGATTCAATAATTAGTTTTTTCCAAATTCATAAAAATTGACCCTTTTTCGAAAATCCTGAACAGACAGGTGATTTTCACAAAATCCCAAAACCCGATTCTTATAAATTCATAGAATAATGAGATTTATTAAGTTAGACAGAATCAGATGGCTGGGACATGAAGATAGCAATCTAGCTAAAAAACTAACATTTTTAAAAGTACAAGGAAGAGAGGGATGCCTGCAACAAGGTGTATTGAAGGACTTTGAAGTATTGGAAGTGAATCGATGGTGAAATCTAGCTACAAATCGAACTGTCTGGAAGAGGCATACTGAGAAAGCCTTGGCTGTAGTGCCGTTAGAGAAGAAGAAAGTTTCACACTTTCTTGAAAATCAGGACTTTTCACAAAAAATCTAGAAAAATCTTAAATATCGTATAAACTATTTGGCATCACATGTTTACATCTTTAATATACGACGAGTTTTAACATTTCACCCTCAACCTATCTGCATAATGTTTAAAAATAAAATAAAATTAAGAAGAGGATCTATAGAGTAAATTAGAGAAGTAAAATATTTAAAGTATTTTTTTACCAAAATTTTGGTATAAAATCTTCAAAAATTACTATTTTGGTAAATTTTTTGTTTCAATTTTTTCTTTGAAATGTGTTCTATTAAACCTAGTAACCAAATTTTGAAGTTGCAATTGCATTTCAAGCTTTTTCAAAACATTGTAATTACGTTTAAAAAAGCTTGAAATATAATTTAAGAATAACTTTCAATAAATAAAATTAAAACAAATTTCAAGGATGCAAGAAATTTCAAAGATATTGTAATATGTAACTTAAAAATTGTTTCGAAAATATTTACAACCTTAAAATTTAAAATTTGGTTTCTATCTCCATTAAAAACACCTTTCAATGAAGCCTAAAATTAAAATAAAGAAATCTCGTTCCTAAGGGTAATATGGATGAAGTAAGATCTTCTTTCTGTCTCTAAAGGACTTAAAAATCAGAAAAATTGAGGTTTGCCAAGAGACTTTGTCACCATAGTGTGAAAATTCTACTCATAATTTTGTGAATTTAGAAAAGTCCTAATTTTATAAACCTTATTGGCTTGTCCAGAGTTTTTGTAAAGAATCCTGTTTTTGTAAAATCATGAAAACTCTACTCATAAATTTCTGAATCAAAAATTAACGCATAGCCAAATTCTCTCGTCTGGGGTCTTTTTTTTTTTTTTTTTTTTTCTTCTTTTTCTTTATTTCTTTTCTTTTCCTTTTTTTTTTTTTTTTTTTTTTAATGTGTGTATGTGAAAAACATGTCTTTTAAGATGTCGTCGATTCTATTTTTCAAAAGAAGAAAAAAAGGTTCCATTGTTGAGATAAAAAAAATTTTGCATTATCCGTTTTTACGGTAGAATAATTTGTGAAGATTTAATAATTTTAAAAGAGTCTGTTTTTACGAGGGTTGCTATTTATATTTCTGGCCTAATAATGAAAAAACAAATATGTAGGATCGAAATTGGTTTTATTGTTTTTCAAAATATTCTCCATGATGATCAATACACTTTTGCATGCGTTTGAACCAATTTTCAAAGCACTTTTTCCAGTCCGATTGTGGTAACTCCAAAACATGCGTTTTGAATGCATCAACCGCTTCTTCGGGGGTCGAAAATCGTTGTCCACGTAATTTATTTTTGATGTGTGGGAATAAGAAGAAGTCATTGGGTGCCAAATCAGGGCTGTACGGCGGATGACCCATCAGTTCGATCTTTCGCTTCGTCAAAAATGCCTTTGTTTGAGTCGATGTGTGAGAGCTCGCATTGTCATGATGAAGAATGATTCGCCTGTTCAGCTTTTTTCGAATTTCTCCGATGACTTCTGGCAAACAAATGGTCGTGTACCATTCAGAATTTACCGTCCTGCGTTGCTCTAACGCCACTGTTGCCACATGACCGTTAATGCCGAAGAAACAGGCAATCATTTTTTTCGATGTGCTTCTTCCTCGAACAACTTTTGTTGGTTTTGCCTCGTCTTGGAGGACCCATACAGTTGATTGCTGTTTTGTTTCCGGCTCATATGCATAGATCCATGATTCGTCACCTGTGTAGATGTTATACACAGCCTTTGATGTACCTTGAACGTATTTTTCCAACATTTCCTTGCACCAATCGACACGAGCCTTTTTTTGAGCGTTTGTCAGATTATGCGGGATCCAACGCGAACAAATTTTTTTTACGCTCAAATGTTCATGCAATATTTTATTGATGCTAGTCATACTAATGTCCAAAGACGCCTCTATCTCACGGTATGTCACATGACCATCTTGCTTTATCAGTTCACGCACAGTATCGATCTTTTCTGGCACAACAACGGATTTTGGACGACCTGCACAGGATTCGTCCTGGATCGAACATCGACCACGATTAAATTCGCTATACCAATTTTTTACAGTGCTGTAGGATGGCGCTTTATCGCTGAATAAAGAATTAAGTTCATCGAAGCACTCTTGTCTTGACAATCCACGTCGAAAGTTATGAAAAATAATGGCACGAAAATGTTCACGATTCAATTCCATTTTTTGAAAGAGAAGAACTTTTCAATTTACTGTCAACAACACAAATGAAGCTATAATGGTAAATCGTCTGCGGTCGCCTAGCAACACTTACTGTTGCCAAGGCCAGAAATATAAATAGCAACCCTCGTATGATAAAATAATTTGTATAGGGTCCGTTTTTATAATAAAATATTTCGTGAAGAGTTCGTTTCTCCAATAAAATAATTTGTCAACGTCATTTTTTTGGGATAAAACATTTTGTGAATGTTGCATTTTTACAATAAAATAATTTGTTAAAACATCCATTTTTAGGATTAAATATTTTGTAAATGTTCCATTTTTACAAGAAAATAGTTCGTAAAGCGTCCGTTTTTAGAACAAACAGTTTCGTAAATGTTCCGTTTTTACGATTAAATAATTTGTTTTTAAGATAATATATTTCCTGAACTATCCGCGTTTTAACGATAAAAAAAAATAAAAAGAAGAAAAATCGTGAAGCCTCCGTTTCTACGATTAAATATTTTTCGAGGTGTTCTCAAAAAGGACCACGATTTCGCCTAAAATTAAACCTGGTTACGCTAAACCAATTATAAATTAGTACAGTCGGTTTCTATAAGGGCGAATTTACTACGTGTGAGACCTAAAATCATTTTTTATAATTATAACCCTGGTTCGAGGTTCACACCCTTGGCGGTACATGATTCACTAGTGTTGATGGCGGATCGCCCATCTGTTAAGTAACTGCCCTTTATGTTCTAGAATTGTTGGCCACTTTCATTTTTTTTCTTCTTTTAATTGTCATCGCCGGAGTTTCTTTTTTTTTTTTTTTTTTTTTTTCTCCTTATTTCATCGCTATTGTTCGTAAATTGTTGAATGGCTGCCCAGCTTTTGTAACAAAAAGGATAATGAATTTCTGAGTGCGTCTTTAGAAAATGAGCAAAGAGAGCAGGTAGACGCGTGAGTTGTTTTTATTGTTCGAGTTTATTCCACAGCTCGCGATGCCGTTTTTTTGCGTCATCTGTGAAAAAGGGTTGAAAGACCTTTTTTTAAAAAATTTTGTTTTATTTAAATATAAAGAATGACGCTTTAATCTTTTTATGGGCTTTAAAGTATTATCTTGCCACTGTGTTGTGTAATCCTTTCTTTTAACCTCAAGTACTTTTGAAATTTATTTCTTGCGAATTAAGGAAGAGATTTGCATTTTTTTCAACCGAAAAAGTTCGTTGAGTTCTTCTTTTGCATTGTTAATGGGAAGAAATAAAAAAAAAAATTGTTAGTGTACGAGTTTTGTGTTTAAATAATTATTAAAATTAAATTTAATGAAACTATGCGTCGCTGTAAGCCGCATCCTGATAGCATACATTAGGGAGATCCCGTACGTAAGATAGAAGCAACTGCTCATTACGGTCTAAAATTTGGAGACATTTTATATTATTTTATAACCCAATTCTGAATTTACGGCTATCAATGTTCAGATCCGTAGCCTTGTCATTTTGCAGAAGACACAACAACTCCCGGATGCAAATTGCCCATCATGGAGGACTTTTTTGATGGAACTAATTTGCATTGCTAGGAGAAGAAAATCGCAAAAAGCTCCCACGGTTTATCCGACGGATTCTAGCCCATGATCCGTCTACCACTGAGGATATTTTATGTCAGCACTGTAGTCGGTGCGAGCCGGGTGCGGAATTCGTATCGACCCGTCATCGCTGGGATTCGAACCAGGTTCATCTCATTGGGAGGCAAGCGCTCTATCTCTGAGCCACTGCGGCTCTCTCCTACGCTAATAGTTCAATCTTAATCTCGGGAAGGTTTTAAAGTGAATCGAATAACTTTAGCACACAATTTCAATTACAATTGCTTTAGTCAGTGGTCATATTCAAAACACTTTATTTTGCGAGTGGATTGCAATACGAAATTTAGGTACATGCTCTTTGAACATTTCCCCCCACCAAAAATATAATGATTACAAAGATTTAAGATTACAAAGATTACATTTGAAAAGATTACAAAAGCACAAAGATTACATCCTTTGCGCTTTTGTAATCTATTCCTGTAATTTCCCTTTTGAATTTCAGTTTTTGGATCAATTACATTTAAAAATATTTTTTTGGGCTGTGTAGAATTTTTAAAAAAAACATAACATAAACCTCACTTCTAGAAAATTCGATTATACACATTACTTATACTTTTACACTTCGGGATAACCTTCTAATATACCTTTCTTTTTTTAAAATCCTGTTTCCATTTTTTTTCCCATTTAAATTTCGAATATCGCAAAACAAAAAGAAATGGGAGAGCATATTATTGATCTGAAGATGATAAAAAGTTATAAATGCATCTTAAATACAGGTTTCGTTCTTTCTTAGTGAACCGGCTTCTGCCCACGTCCAAACCGAGGTGAACAACTGCTAGCTTTCTCACTTTTCTTTATTTAATTCTCTTTTTTTTTTTCTCTAGCTTCTGTTCCCAAGAAAAGTTTAACAGTATGATTTTAATCAATAAATTTTTTTTATGAATAAATAAAAATTATAATTACATTCAACTAGTTAGCCTAAAACGAGAGGCAGTTACTTGAAAATCGTTTTCCATACAATAGTGCTATAAGATTAAAAACATATTTTAACATAAGATTACGAACATAAGATTAAGAACATATTTTTAAGTTTTTGATCACTAAAATATGAATTATCTTTACATAAAAGAAAAAAAAAATTAGAATATCTTGTTGTAAATAATAAAATTTTTAGCTTAGAATAATTTTCATTTTGAACGTAAAAAATATGTAAAATATGGATTTATGTTTTTATAGGCTTTTTCCTCAACAATGAAAGCACTTTTTTCCAGGAGCATTTAATTCAGACGTTTGTCCCAGACATTGTGGGCCATTGTACTGAAGCATTTGATGTTGATTCGAATGTGTTGATTTGAATCGCACTTAATTTAACATAAATTTAAATCGTGACACGTGATGTAGTCTAATTAGAGATTGGATAGGAATGAGATACCTGCAAGTGACGTAGTTTGGATATCTCGATATTGATTAGTTGTTGAAGCGTGGCATACGTTAGCAACTGTTCTTTCCATTCTATTTCGTTAAGCCAAGCCCATCAAACATCAATTCTCTAAAGTGACACATTCTGTATTCTTACACAAAGATTTCAATTGTTTCGTTATATATTTACACAGAGACTTAACACAAAGACAAACATGAAGCCACGTAGAACATAAACAAACTAATTATGCATGGAAGCTGTCCGGTACACAAAACAAAAATTTATCACGTTTACAATAAAATACATAAACAAATAATAAGTCTAAGTAAAAGGAGTAGACAAGAAGTTCAACTAATGTGATGTGTGGTAGGGTTCTGCATTTAAATTAACTTATCGTTAATTAACATTCTAACTTGTGTGGAGAATCTTAGCTCCACTTTAATAAGCCATTTTGCTGATAAAGATTAGCTGACGTCATTGGTTATGGAAGGTTTTCTTCTTCTTCTTCTTGAAGTGCAAGTACCCAATTATGAAAATAAGCGCTAAATTATAACCTGAGGGTCCTAGTCTAGACCCGACCTTGTATGTATATATAGTGTTATGCCTATATGCATATTTATTTTTTATATATATGCATTACTGCATTTTATATGTATGCATTATTGTATGCATAAAATTTAAAATAAACAAACTGTCTTATAAAATAAAAGTGTTTGGCAATCATTCGAGGCGAATGATTGCCCTTCATGCTACGATTAAAGGGATATTACTGAAATTCAAAATTTTGAATTGAAATTAATAAATTGAACTGAAATTGTTGAGTCACTATGTCGTTTTTTCACTATGCTGGAAGAAAAGTTTTGTCCTTTTGCATAATATTGCTGCGAATGACCAAAATGGGTGGACTTCCACCGGTGAATGTTGACAATCGCTTTTGTAAATGTCCGAATTATATGCCTCGCATATGCATGTCCGAGATATATATCTAAGTGCCACTGCCCGGTATACGGTTTTTAAAGTTGAGTGCCACCGCCAGGTATACATTTGCCCGGTATGCCCAACCTCAATGTTTTTTTAAGGTCAAGTGTCACTGTCCAGTATGTATTTAACTGGTACTCAGAACACTGACGTTTCTCCTAATCTATCCTCAGCAGATATTAAAATATAGAATAAATAATGTCAACGAATAAATTAATATAATATCATATATAACAAATATTTCGGACATTCTCCAAAGCGACTAAGTGATTGTTGACATTCACCGGTGAAAGTTGACATTCTCGCGATTTCGGTCATTCACGTTAACAGAAATACAAGAAACCATTTTTCTTTCCATTTTTTATTTATTTTATAATATAAATAATTTTTATGATGTACTTAAAATGATGTACTTTAAAGAAACTATCGTTTCAAATCGGAGCTGTTGCGATAGAAAGGATTAATAAAAAAAATGTAATTTTTATTTTTAGGTATTCTCGAAATAGAAGTGCATTCCTCGAGAAAAAAAGAGATAACAGTTCCTATGAGAGCAATTTGGATTTCCCTTTTGGGAGTGCAGATATAGAATTTATCAATAACTCAGGTAAAAAATTATTTCAGAACTTAGTAGTAATTATGAGAAAATTTCTGTATCAGTAAACGTACCCAAAAAACATTACAGGACGTTCGTGGCCATCTCTGAGACGAGAAAGCCACTACCATCCTTCATGATCATTATTTGCACACCTCCTAGAACGGCACGAACAATTTAACAGTCCGCCGACGTCACGAACATAAACTGCGCAGTGGATGAAAAATAAGAAAGATGTCACTACGTTCGGTCTACTAAGCTACGCAGTGGTGGTAAATACGAAAGATGTCATTACTTTTGGACAACTAAAAGATCAAATTTCTTGTTTATAGCAGGGCTCGAAAAAACTCGGAAATTTTAACCGTCCCCGTGGACGGCTTGTACAACAATGTACCCTTTTAAACTAACCCGTCACTTCTAAATAAATGAAAATATAATTTTCTCTTATTTATTACAAACATTTATCATATAAATTGAACAATGAATTAGTAGTTATTGGGATTACAAATACTAGGATAACATTATACAGTTATAAAAGAAATACTAGGTTACTAATAGTAACCTAGTATTTATTTTATTATGAAATAATTTATTTCTTATATGAAATAATTTAAATGACAAAGGTCAAGTTATCTGGAATGTCAATTTATCCGAGGGTACTGCGTTTTTTAAATGAATCAAATATGACGTTTGCCAGTTCCACAATTAATCTAATGATTTACAGAGGTTTGTGCTCAGAAATCTGAAAGGGGTTTTCCATTTAGGTAGATGTTCATAATTGCGTTTAACGCTTCTTGTTAAGACCAGTACGTAATGTGTTTTTTTGTAAGTTCATTACTGAAAAGCTCCTTTCAACCGCTGCAGTACTCCCAGACAGAGAAAATATCAATTCCACCAAGCGTAGTATGTTGCTGTATTTCTAGATTAGAGGGTCATTATAGAAGTGAGGCGATAGACTCTTGTAAGATAACAAAAATTGAAAATGTATCACGAATTTAACGGGAAAATGACCGTCCGCTCGGACGTCGGATTCGAGAAATTTGTTGTCCGCGGGGAATTTTTGACCGCCGAGGACGGGCGGTTTTTCGAGCCCTGGTTTATAGTAACCCGTGCTGATGCCTCTTTTCTAGAAGATCTTGGTCAGCACCTACCCGTACTAAAAACATTAGAGGAAGTTGCTAAGTATCATTCTCTTTATATTCATGATCTATTAGAGATGAGATGGGCTTAACACGAGACCGCACTCCTTTTTATAAAAAAGGTTTTGGTCGGGCTCGGACTCATGGGGAGATTTCCTCATCGTGATCAATGGCAGAATAATTATCAAGTCTTAGCAACTTCCGGGCTGCCGCCCGTGAGAAACTACAAAAAACAAAAAATCATAGTAAGGAGCCAACTCGAAATTCTGTAACTCGTAGCCATCCTCCGGGCAAACATCTACATGTTTTTTGTTTTTTAAATTTGCAGATTAAAAATCTACTTGGCACCTTGGCGATTGTAGTTAGCGCAATAGATCATGATACGGAAACATTCCCGGACTCATGATAAAATTTTGATATACTTTTTTTACTTCTTTTGAACAAATGTTTGGTTCAGTTATTAAGTATAAAAAATGTAAAATTTATATTAGAATAAAAAATTAGAGCTACTTCTGTTCAGCTCTTTTGTTTTGTGAGGCTTAAGATGTTTAGCTTAGGATTCAGTCTTTTTTATTTTAGTCATTTCCCGTCTGTATTATATCAGGCGGTCTTTCCTTTGACTTGAGCGAAATGCAGGTCTTACGGTGTTTTAATAATTCAATGCATTGTGAATGATGTGAAGCGAGCACTCTTTGGAGGTTGGCGAGCGAGCAAGGTTAGAGCTTCCAAGTATATCGTTGTTTTTGTCTACGTTCTAACAAAAACGTAGAACATTTCTTTCCATTTTTTTTTTATTAAATTCGAATTAAAATTCTTCGGGCTCGGACCTCCAAAAGTGAGCCCGAACTCATCTCTAGCACCTATCGAGCAACCTAACTACGCATATAATTATTTGCTGAGTTTCGTTAATTGTTTATTAAAATTTTTTCAACTGTTGTTTATCTATTTATCATCATGGACGACTTATCTCGTCTTCTACAATGTTCTTTTTTTACATAGACCCATAGTGATTGAAAATTGCTCGGAGCGATTAGAACAGGGGTTTCCAACTTACATGAGGCCGGGGGCCACAATTAAATACACAAATCAAATTGCGGGCCACAACTTTATCAAAATTTTATGTAGGACTCTTTTTTTTGTTTGAAGGAATATTAAATATTACTGTCAGATTTTTACGAAGTTGTACAAAACCAAAGTATTGAATTACAAATTAAAATAAGAAGTAGATTTTTAAAAATGTTTAATTGCATATTAAAAAATTTGGGCTGCAATAACTTTAATGTGCACCTATTTATTAAACAATTAATGTGCAACAGATGTCTAATTGTTAAGATATAAAACATTAAAAAGGTTGGTATTAAAACTTATATAGTAACACACAAAATGTTCAGTGAGAAAATTGAGGTTTGTCTGCTGCAACCACCATAGAATAGATATTTACATTTTAAATTTAAAATAAATTTAAAATTAATTAGTGTGTAAACATTTTCATCCAAAATGAGTGGTTCCAAAAAGCTAAATCGGAAAATTTCTTCGAGAAAATTTCTGATACACACATGCTAAATTATATTCACAAAATACAAAAAAAAAAAAAAAAAAAAAAAAAAAAATGAAATAAAAGAGAGCAACATACACGATTATTTTTGTATTTGAATAAATACTTTCTTGGATGCAAAACCTGAGAAATAAATTTTTTTGCATCGTTGCGTACGTTAAATTTCACAGAAACGAAGAAATTAGGTTTTTATTAACGAGACAAGAATTTTAAACCCATACAGATTTTTTACGAAAATTGCCCACAAAAAAAAAAAAAAATGACAACTGGTATATTTTAGTTTGCGGGCCACAAAAAAAAAGCTTCGTTGGCTGGATGCGGCCCCCGGGCCGCCAGTTGGAAACCACTGGATTAGAACATTCACAAAGTGGCGTAGCTAGCAGGGAGCAATAGAGGACATCTGTACCCTGGCGCAGCCTTAGAGGGGTGCAAAAAATGATAATTAATTGAAAATGAATTACAGAATAAACTGCTTTTCTTTTTTAAATGTCACCAGTTTCATTTGCAAATTAAAGGCACCATAACTTGTTTTTATCTAATTTACTAACATATTTAACAGGATGTCAATTACTATCAATGTAGTTTGCTTTACTCACAGGTTTTCTATTATTTATTTCTTTAAAATAATTATTTATAACAAATTGGCAACCTATTGTATGCCTTTAGAATAATCTCTTATCACTCTATAAAACACAATAAACGCATTCAAGAACATTTAGGCGGAATTGAAACCACATTTGCAACATGAACTGTTAAATTTTAAACCGAATCGAAAATTTATTAAGTTGTCAAGTTGCTTTGTTTTAAAACATTTTTTTTTTAAGTTGAAAAATCTTATTCTATATAAATTTTAATAAAACAATGCCCAAGTGCGATGGGTTTTACTTAATCATTTTAAAGTGATACCGAAATGTCCTACACTATAATGCGAGAGGGTGGAACTTAATTTGTCCCCAGACGTTGCGTCCCTGCATTAAAAATGGGATTTAACTTCCTGGTTTTGATAACCCATATGCAATTTTAATCATTATTTTGTTCCTTGCCTATTGGGTTTTTTTAGTCTAGGTAATTTTGAATCATCTACTATCGCTTGTAAAAATATCGTCAAATTTGTTAATTTGATAAGTTTTTTCTTTTTTTTTTTTTAAGAGATGAATTTCTCGTCTTCCTGCAATAAAATTTCTCTTAAAAAGCGAGCTATCTCGTCTTCCATAGTTTTGTTTTTTATGTGCTCCCGGAATTTTTTTAGGTTTACTAAGGACAGCATAGCTCGCCCGACACGAATTAAAATAATGCGCGCTGGATGTAGCATTTCATCTCCCAGAAATACTTTTTTGTTCAATACTTAGTCATTTGTCTTTTGATATTTTTATAGCACATACAAATAAAATTGGAAATTTTTACACGGGTCTTTATTCTTTGCATAAAAGGTTGTCGATATAGCGTTCATTTTAATTATCTTATTTTTCTTGCATTTTTTTCCTTCTTATTTTTTCAAATTCAACGGAAGAAATAGACAAAAGACACGCCATCGTCATTTTCTCTTTATTCAAAATGTTTTTATTTATTTATTTATATTGAACATTTCAATTATTTCTAAATTGTTCTAGAATTTATATTAAAAAAACACAAACTACATCAAAATGCATCTTTTCTTCTTTTGTTTTAGCTTTGAAAGAAAATCAACCTTACTGTCAAATAACTTTAAAAAATACCAAAGAAGTAAGCATTTCTTTGTCTTTGTTATAATTACTTTATTTATTCAATTTTACAAATTATTTGTGTTTGAAAATATTTTTTGATTATCGTTTTTTATGTACCTGATTATGAAGTGGAGTTGAAAATACAAAACATGGACTTGTCTGTGAATTTGGGCTAGTTGATGAATAATGTAGTAGAGGTTTGGTCTTCTGTTACTTAGCAGCATCAGAACTATCAGGCTGCGAAGTAACAGGATTATGTTTTGATTTCATGAAAAAATGACAATTTCATGAAAATATTACATTTTTATAAAAAAAAGAAAAGAAAAGAGATTAGATTGAATTATCTTTGTCATCTGTATATTATAAAGTTACCATTTATTATTAAACCCATCTATTGTTTTAAGAACTCAAAACTGTATCAGGTAAACAATTTCGAATTTATGCACAGTCAGAGGCAGCGCTAAGGATTTCAAATTATTAGCCAGTAAATTAGCCAAATAACAAAAGTATTCGCAAATTTTCGAAAGTCTTCGCCAAATGCAAATCTCAACAATATTTTATTATTAATTTTTTTCCCATAGAAAACTATTTTACGGTAATTTGTTTTAGGCTTATATTTTTTGGACCCAATTCTAATTGGTTATGCGGCGCATATACCGAAAATTACTGTAATCGAATAAAAAATACTGATTTGTTTAGAAAAATTCATTTTGACGTAATTTTGGGGATGGAGTTAAACATATATTTTTCTTTCTAGTGAAAAAAATCATTCGCCTAAACAAAATTTTATTCGCCAAACGTCCGATTTTATCGTATTTTGCGAGGTAGCGAGTGCTTAACGCGGGCCCTGACAATGCGAAAAAAAAAAAAACGCTCATTTTTGATCTAATTATCTGATCTGCGTGTACTAGGGATTCAATTTTTATGTTTAAAGGGGTGACCTCAAATATGCTAATTGATTGGTACAGAGCCTCAGTTTCTCAAGGAATAAAGCGTTCGCCTCCCACTGGGGTGACTCAGGCCCAGATAGCTGGTTGATACGAATTCTGCTCCCTGCTCGCACCATTTAGAATGCTGATGTAAAATATCCTTAGTAGTAGATAGATCATGGGTTAGAATCCCCTTGCCGTCGGGTTAACCATGGAAGGTTTTTCTCTCCATGTAACGTAAATGTGGGTTAATTCCATCGAAAAGTCCCCACAAAGTTTGTCCCAATAGCTCTATTCAGAAGTTTTCTTGTCTTCTGGGTTAAGTTCAAAATTAAAAGGCTAAGGAGTTGAGCTTTGATAGTCGTTAACTCAGATATGTGTTGGCTGTTCAATGATGGTTATAAAATAAAAATGATTAGAACAGACAATATAAATTTTATTAAAAAATCAGATACAAAAACGTACTTTCTCCGGATAAACATACCTTTTTTTTCCGACGGATTCGAATTCCTTTCCCTCAAAATATAGTTTGCAGCTGCAATTTGAGAAGTATGATCTCAATAGTTTGGTCAGGAGAGCAGTCCAAACTTTGTATCCGAATTTGTAATTTATATTAGTATGTGAAGATAGGATCGTTAGATCAAAAATTATTTTGGGTGTTTCATTTTTGTTTTATTAATTTTTTGGATTTTAATACATTGACTCAAGTATTTTGTTGAAACTATGTCAAATCTACTTTAAAAAGGAATATTTAAATAATAATAATGATAAAATTGGATGATGACATAAAATTATGTAATAATTCATAAATTAATTATAAAAAATATTTATGGATTTTATGCATAGAATAACATTTGGCTGCATTAGTATCTCAGTTAATCCGCTTTAAACAATAAAAATAAAAGTTAAACAGGATATTGATTAAAATACAATAGCATATAAATATTTTTTTAATAACTTTTAAAATGATTGCTACTAAAATATTGAGTGATTTTTTGCATAAAGTAACATTTTATGCCTCACTGGCGTATTTGAAAATTTCACTTATAGTGATGTCAAATGGTTTAGATGAATTCCTCCCAACTCTGGTCGTCAGGAAACTATGGTTCTCAATTCTAAACTAAACTCAGTGGCGCAACAGTCCAAAGAGAGCCAGGGGCTAGTGTGCCCATCTCAGTTTTCTTGACCTTGGGCTCTGGGGTGCAGGAGCAGTGTGCACAAATTTATTATGAAATACACAGTGCTGCTATGAATTTGAATCTTTTATATGCAAATCTAAATTTATTTGCCTTTTAAATTTTATAATAGCTCTTTTTGCATATTTATTGTTAACTGATTAACACAATTATTTTTGATCTTCATTTAGGTCACTAGTTTCAATAATATTGGTGAAGCTATTCAGAAGTTAGACTTTAGAAATGCAGTGCATGATATTAGAAGGTTTAACTACATATGCAAGGTACGCATAACTATTGTAAAGCATAACACATGATATTTACTACAATTTTAAATAATCTCTGAACTAATTTTTATATGTTAAATGCTTTTATTCCATCGTACACTTTTCTATACACCTTTGTCATTTCAAGTTTCTAAATTTTATAGTTTTTTTGCAAAACAAAATGTAACAGAAGTTGAACACCCAAAACAGCGTTTTTAATTTTTCAACAGAAAGACAATATTTAAAGAAAAAACGAGTTGTCAATAGTTCTAAAAATATTTTTAGTATATTGGTAAAAAACATTAAGCTAAATTGTTTTGTTTAAATAAAAGTTTTTATCCTTGTTTTAAAAATAAAACATCTACTATTTTGACTTATGCTGTTTTTGTGGGTATTCAATTAAAATCATCAATAATTATTTAGTTTTTTTTTTTTTTAAAAATAACCTATTTTTCTTATACAAGCTAAATTTATGGTTTTAAAAACCATTATTTGGTTCGTTTTGAAGTGATGTTAATGAATATATTTTTAGTGTGTTTCACAATTCGTTTTTACATTCTATCATCTGAAAAACTTACTTAAAAATTTTCAGCATCTATAATTATTTTTTCTTTTAATTTATTTAAAAAAATTAAAACTCATGCTGATAGAATGAATCTCCTTATGCTCAAATAAAATAGATTCCTATATTGTTCTTTACATTTTATTCCAGCACAAAGATAACTTTTATGAATAAATACTAAAAATAATATTTTATTTTCTTCTGATCATTTCTGGAAATTGTTAAATTTCTTATTTCCTTTTTTCAGCTTTTACATTTGCTGATTACCCAAAATCTCACAACTTTGAGTGGTCGTGCAACACAAATACTCTTTGTAGTCCTAGAAGAAGTCGCTCGACAAGGTATTTTAATCTATAGTTTTATTCTATTAACAGAAAAATTAAATAATAGATACTCTATTTTAATATGTATTGCATTTTATTGTAGTTTTGCTTTAAGTTCACATTCAGATTTTTTTTAATAAGATTTATTTTAAATAAGAAAACTAATTGTATCAATTTATCTAGAGTGTTATAGTGTATATTATATTTTAAATAGATAGTGTCTTCGAGTAAAGTCAGTGTCATTTAGATATTTATTGAAATAAAAAAAATACTGTCTCCAAGCTAGAACAAATTTCAGTATCTGTTAATTTAGACCAAGAGAATGAAGATAATGCAGCTAAAAAGTAGTAGAATTAGTAGTTTTTTTTTTTTTGTTTTTTGTTTTTTAAAAAAAAAATGTATTCATTTTAAATTTTCTCCCATGATAAAAATCAAGCACATCAAAATAACTTTAAAGCAAAAATTTATTTAACAGTTAAAAAATATATTTTATCTTTTGATTTGGAGACAAAGAAGATTTAAGTCAAGCATGAAAACATTGTTTTGTGAAAGAAATTTTGAATGCAATTAACTTAATTTGTATTGCATTAAAGAAATCCCACCCTTTAAAAAACATTTCTGGTTATCTCGATAACAATGGAAGTATAATCCAGGGTTTACTTCTTGCTTAAGAATGTATCATTTCAATACTATGTGGGGAATTGAGTAACTTCAAGAAGATCACTGATACCCGCACATGTGACCCATTATGTCAGTGCTAGTATTATTAAATATTTATTATTTTTATTATTTATTTCAATAATGTTTGAAAAAAATTAGAATTGACATGAATACAACTTTTTACATAATTTTGAAGTATGCAAATCAATATTAAATTATACAAAATTTGAAGGAAATCAGTCGAATAGTTTCTGAGAAATTGAATTTTAAAAAAGTCGTACAGATAAAATTCAACTTCTTAGGAGCTATTCAACGGATTTCGCTGAAATTTTAATATAAAAAATTACATTTGTTAAAATAATTTTTTTGACCATTATTGAATAAAGTAATGAAAAATAATAAATATTAACCAAAATTTATTTTTGCATTGAATTGGGTACTTGCACTTCAAAAAGAAGATCACAAATACCACATATGTGATGTTAGTGCCAGCTGATTGTTTATAAGCAAAATGGCGTGTTAAAGTTGAGCTTAAGTTTCTCTACAGAATTTAGAATGTTTACATTTAAATAACATGAAGTTATTTAAATGTAACGTCGTATCACACATCGAAATGTTGAAATATACTTCTTTCTCATCTATGTCTATTAATTAATTAGAGTTTATATTTATGTATTTTATTATAATTGTGATACTTTTTTGTTTTGTGTACCTGGCAACTTTGATGTATAATTAGTTTGTGTTCTACATACTTTGTGCCTGTCTTTGTGATAAGTAAGAAATATATAGTGAAAGAATTGAAATCTTTGTGAAAGAATATAGAATGTGTTGCTTAAGAGAATTTATACTTGATGGGCTAGGCTTATTCGAAATGAAACGGAAAGAACTGTTACAAACTCAAACAAATGCCACATTTCAACAACCCACACTGTGTCACTTGAGGGTATCCCATTGACATTCAGACTGTAAACGATGTCCATGGGTCTGCCCCAAACTGGAAAACGCTACGTTTTACAGCTATGACTTGGAATTTTATGCCAATTTGTTCTCAGATCTAATTTATATCCCAAAAATCACTGGATTTCTTTTTATGTTTTTCAACAACTTTAAAAATACATCAAATAAACATTTTCTGACATTGAACATTTTTATGGTAGTCAAAAAAATTTACATTTATAGTTAAATATTTAAAATAAATTCATAAATTGCAGGCAAAGTGACTAAAATTTCCATTATTTTAAAGCTTGCTGAAATTATGACAGTGAAATATGCCATCAGACTTTATAAAATATATCACCAAAAATGAAAAAAAATTTCAGAACTTTTTTATAATCAAATCCAGTTGAAAGTTAGGAAAGATCAAATTACCGGTTCAATGCATACCTTAAAAAAACATTGATGTAAGGCATTTTGGACAAAGCAAAGCATTCAACCTCCCATTTCAGTCATTCACAGTACATTACAATCTCTTCCCACTTCCAAATAAGGATTCATTTGGAATGAAAATTCTGTTTTCCCCTTCCTACATGGCTGTACTTTTATGCTTAAAAGATTTTTTTAAAAAAATGGGAAAAACAGACTGGTTATATAGTGAACCTGGGATATAGTGAACACTCGGATGTAGTGAACTTTTTTAGCGGTCCCGTCCGTACTCCTATTTAAATAATGTTATTTTTAACGCTTATAGTGAACAGCTTAGAACTTGGAAACTCGGTTATAGTGGACTCAAATTTCATTTCTTTAAATATCTTTTTCAGTCCTCTATCTTTAAACTTGTAGGTGTTGGGACTGAAAATGAATGCATTCCTATAAAATGTTTCATATTTCACTCCTTTATGCTTATCACTTTTAACTATACTGTAATAAATGTCAAACAGAATCTTTTACTCCCCCCTCCCTGACAAGCCTCATTTGTCTCTTTTCCCCAAGCTTGCTCTACAACTAGTTAACTTGGCCACCTGCTGAATTTTTGGAATTTTCTTATCTATTCAAACCATATTCTTTACAAATCACCCCTTGACAATCAAGAAGGAGAACAATTTAACTCATTCTACAGCTGCTCTCTTCATATTCTTACATTATCTATTTGAGACAAAATTTTTATTTCAAAAGCAGTGAAAAAGGCAAATTCTTTGAAGAGAAAAGTGTTTCCACAGAGGACAAAGTTAAAATTGTAAAGCGTATTGAAGATGGAACCAATCAATCGGCACTGTCTAAGGAATTTTCCTTGTCAAAATCTACAGTTTCTAACATTTGGAAAAATCGAAGTGCAATTCTTGTGGCATACGACAAAAACAGGGTTTCATCGAAAAAACTGTGTGGAGCTGAAAGAGAAAACGTAGAAGAAGCTTTGTTAAAATGGTTCACCACTCAGCGGGATAGAAATCTTCCCGTGACCGGACCTATGCTTCAAATTAAAGCGAATGAGTTTGCTGAAAAATTAGAGGAAAGGGATTTTGTGTTCTCCAATGGATGGCTGGATAGATTCAAAAAACGGAATAATATTTCTTCTGGAAAGATTATTGGAGAAGAAGCGAGTGTTTATGCAACGGATGTGGAAAACTGAAATGTGGCCGAGTATTATACAGAATTATTTAGAGAAAGACATTTTTAATGCTGACGAAGCTGGACTATTTTACAAATTGATTCCCAATCAGACGTTAAAATTTAAAGGAGAAAAATGCACTAATGGGAAACTCTCCAAAACAAGAATAACAGTTCTTGTTTGTGCCAACATGAATGGCTCGGAAAAGCGAAAAATAACTGTCATAGGTTAATCTCAAAAACCAAGGTGCTTTAAAAATGTTAAAAAACCGTAAGTACTTTTTTCATAAATTTTTGCTTTATTATCTGATAATTAGTTAATAATTTTTTAAATGACTTATGTAAAATTGCAAACCCAATTTTCAATGATTCAACTGTCTTATGTAAAAAATGTTCTTCAAAAAATTTGGATATAGTGAACCATCAGTTATAGTGGACACATTACTGAGTCTGCAGACGGTTCACTATAGCGGGGTTCGACTGTATCTTTAAGTCGCTACTTTTTTTGTTGACTCGTCGCATGGCAAATAGCCTGCCCTAAAGTACCTTCGCTACCCCGCTGAGTGTTTGCATAATTTTGTCACTCACTCGTGCCTTACCTTTTGGAAGGGAGTGTTAATTAATAACAAATCTTAATTAATCTGCCAAACTCGCAATCTTGATCATTAATAATTTGAAACATTTCAAAAGAGAGTGTCTTTTTCAGTGGCAAGCAACCAACAGAACTTGCACATACTCCACATGCTTCTGTACGACTTGCGGAGGATCATTAGAAAGTATTATTGCTGGGGGAGACCTCTTGGCAGCACCCTCCTCTGGGAACAACATCTCAAGACTATTGAAAGAATTTGTCAATTCGCAAGTGATATAGAAATCAAGCAGGTAATGATGTGAAAAGAATTATATTAAAAGTACTTATGATCATCCTACAGAGGTTCAGTCTTAATGCGTTTGAGGGCCTACTCATAAGATTTATTAGAACAGATGATAATTTAAGTTACAAAATCAGTTTCAAAGGAACAAATGTCAATATCTTGTGTATAAGAATAAAATAGATTCTATTTAACCTAAGTGATTTTTTTCAGGGCATAATACTTGTAGAAATGTCGTATATGTTCAATAAATATATTTTTTCTTTAAATTTTCATTAAGAAATGTTTTTAGAAATTTTATATGCTGTTCCGAAAAGCAACCACATTTGCATGTGTGGTATGAAACAAAAAAGTAAATCTGTAGAAAAATGTTTTTTAATTTTTTTTTATTAGTGAAAGCTACAAAAAAATTTTATTACAAAAATATATTAGCAGTCAGGTTTTGTTTACTGTTTGTACGTAAAGTTATAATTTATGGGTTGGCATATCATGTATGTTTCTCAGAGCGCTGGTTTAATTTAGCCTAAACTATACTGTTAAATAGAGCTTGTTAATTTATTTTTTTTTATCTTAATATCTCATTTGCATATGTTTTTCAAAAATATTACACGATATATTTTGAAAATTATTTAGTATTTCGCAATTGTTTAAAGAATATAAAAACTTTATTTTACAAAATATTTTACTTGTACATGTCAAAATTTTTACCACTATTTCTATAAAAAGTATAAATTAATTATCCCTATAATACATAAGATATTTCGAATTATAATGAAACTTAGCCTACTGCAAAATATATAAGCTGTAAATAAAAATATTTAAATTATTATTGCTCATAACTTCCATACGAAACAATAGTGAATGTTTAAACTTTTAAACATTAGCTTTTCTCAAATTGATTGTGATAAGTTCGTTGAAAATTTTTTTACTAATTCTAACAATACAATCAGTAAAAAGATCAAAATACTTTAAAGTTAATACTCTAAAGGAATTGTACCAAGGGCAAGAAGTGGCTTGTTTAATTTTCTGCTAAGCACAGCTCTTTTAGAGTACTGAACTCTTAATGTTTTAACATAAAAATTTGAAATTGTCAGTTTCATGTATTTAATAGTTTTGGTCCAAAAGATGACATGGCTTAATTTTTATAAAGCATATATGCATAATAAATATGATAGTGTATGCATAACATGTAAGCTGGAAATTAGTAAGAAAAAAGGATAAATCATACCATGCGTGGGTCGCGTTGTTGTACAACATAAAAAGAAATATCAAATGAGCACAACCTCCTTCAGAATTAGTAGAAGCAAACTTAAAAGTTTTGATTTTTTTTTTAAATTATTAATAATATTTTCTCAATCTTTTTATTCTTTCATCAACTAATTGTAATATTATTAATTATAATTATGATTGTAATATTAATTAGTTCACCTTTTATGCAAATATTTTGAATAAATCTTTGATGTGTATATTACTGAATCTTATATTTTAATTTGACATTCAAATTATGCTTTTTTTTATCCAGCCAATGGATGATGGTTCTTATAGATTGACTGATATGCCGGCAGCAATATTAAGAGAAATTTTGCTTAGGTTAAGTGACTATAAAGACCTGATGAATTCCTCCCAGGCATGCGATGACATGAAATTTCTCCTTGACGAGCAGCACATTTGGAGAGAACTATGCAAATTTCATTTTACCCGAGAGCAAATTAAAGTACTTATGGAGAACAACAAGTTGAAACCTTTGAACTCAAAAACTGATTGGCAGATTGTTTTTCATCAGTTACGAAAGTAAGAAAATTATGTGTCACTTCAACTTCACATCTTAAATTTCATAAAAAACAGGGAATTTTGTTCGTGGCTAATCTGTTTAGTCGAAATAATGACCGTACTGATATTTTATAGGTTGTGTAACATGTATTTACTTTAAACACTTTCTTTCTTAATTTGATTCAACCATTTTGCCGACTGTTTTGTCTTCTGCTATAATTATCCCCACTTAATTGCATATCTTTTACAAATAAAATTTAATGCCGCCGGGCTAACTGTGAAACGTTTCGTGATTTCTCTTTCCATGTATGTTACTTCTCTTCAAAAAGTCCTCCAGGAAGGCAAATTTCTCCCAGTACTTGATCCAGGGGTTCCCTTGTCTCCTGGACTGGGTTCAAAATTACAAGGCTATGGAGTTGAACATTAGTAGTCTAATACCCAAAAATTGTGTCGGCTACTCAACGAGGGTTATAAAATAGACCTCTGGTCGATGTGCCTTCCTCCATTTAGCTGCCCAACCTCTAAGATTATGTTTATGATTCTACTCATTCACCCCAAACATTGTTGTTCATAGTAACTATTTCACAAGTTTCTTTTGGATTATTTAAGTGCAAAGTTTATGGACATATATTTCTATCTATACACTCACATCTAACATGTCAATTTCTTTAGAAATCTGGGTAATTCAGGCAACTTCCTTTCAAACATGCCACTAGCAAAGGAAAACTATTTTCTTAAATCAAGAGTCGTCCAAGAAATGTGCAGAAAATTCCTGGAGCCTAATATTTTCTCCTAAGGAAATCCTATGATTCATACTTAGGGATTGTTCACTATTTGCAAATATACACTTAGTTCAAGCATATAGCCTTACTTGCAGTATTCATTGTTTCAGACCTTTTAGGGATTCAGTCATTTCATGAAAACGTAACTGAAGTAACGTGTTTACATTATCTAATTTTTATGTGATTAATTCAGTCTATTTTAACATTTTACTATTTTAACAAAATGCAATAACAAATATTGTCGGAGGGGGAATTATTTTCACAATTATGGATTTTTCTTTTTAATCTGACATTTTAAAAATTATTTATTACAATAAAGAATGCGGAAATAGTATCATAAAATGTTTCAATGCACTGTGGGCCAGAAGACTATGATCTTTGGCCAAAAGTAAAAAATTAATTTTTCAACTAAAATATGTGTAGGCAGTTTTAATATATCCCAAATTAAGTATTCATAATCATTCCAAACATTATAATTTACTTTTTGGACCAACAAGAATACAATTTAATGAAAAATATGTTTAAAAAAATGTTTTAAATGTAACTTTTAAATTTTTATTTCAGAAATATATATAGGAATTTCACCTTACTGTTACATTTTTATCAGAGTAATTAGTGTTAAATTATAGTAAAAATTTTCAATTTGTTGGATTAGTGAATACACTTGACAAACTTATAATTTATATCTTAGCATTTGACATTTTACAATGCTTGAATGACTTTCGAAAATTAGTTCCAAAAGGTAATTAGCTAAACTTTTTGTTGTTGTTTTCTTTGATGTTTCTTTCGAAAAAACCTGCCCCATTTTGCCCATATTGCAAAGGTGAACTAAATATACCGAAAAACACAAATCCTTCATGTTTTCGCATTATTTTGTAATTAATTCACGTCATTTTGTAATATTACTTCGGAAATATAATTTGCTTTTCATTTTTAATACAAAATTACGAAAATTATTATATTTTCATTGCTATATTTAATTATTTAAACGTACTATATTATTATTTTTATTCACTTTTTTTTATTTTCATATTTCAGCCGCCATTTTGTTGTTTTGGGTATTTTTAGTGTATTTCAAAATTTCAACTATGAATTAAATTTACCTGCACATAAAAACCCCAAATTTTGAAACAAATTTTATCGAAATACTCATTTTGGCAATAAAACCTTGGAAACCCACTGTGCAATGGTTAATTCAGGGATCATCCACCAAATGACTGCTCTGCATTTCCGAATGAGACCTTACTTTAAAATTATTTGATAAAAGAAGTTTTGAACTTTATTACAAACATTAATTAAATATTGATGTGAGGGAATATTATTTCATTGATATAGTTTATTTTTTTATTGCAACAGTACTATAATTGTTCTTTAATGCATTGATGTGGAACTATTACGAGTTATTCAGCATTGATAAAATGACACTAGAAACTGTTAAAACTTTCTATTTGAAACAAATTCTGAATTTAAAAATATCAATTTTATTATTTTTCCACGCTTTTGAATTGCACTAAGTAGAGCTAGAGCAAATTATACTTTTTAGCTTGCTTTTTTTTATTTTTTTTTTAAAGAGAAAAAAGATTTTTTAGTAGTAGCAGATTTTTTTTGATGAAAAAGGTTCCTTATTTTTTATTTTGCTCACAACAAAGCCTGAATAATATAGGGAATTTACTTTTCTAAATGTATAATTTTTACTTTTCAGAAAACATGGTTTAAAAGAGGAATATGCGGAGAGCTTGTTTTTATGCCGGTATTGTCGGTGCTTGTTTTGGAAGGTGAGATAATTTACACTTTCATTTTATTCAAAGTTAATTGTTTTTATTTTAGAAAGCTTAATATTTTTTGAAATTATTCATGATTTTGTATTACTTAATTTAATTCTATATAAGTATAGACAAGTTTTGAATTTGCCTGTTCACTGTACAGCCCTCACTTAAAGTTATAGTGTGATAAAACTTCACCCTGTGTATGAGTGGGGAAAGTCACCATAGCTATTCTTAAGGGTTACATACAGTTTTGTAGTTTTAAAAGTTTAATTTAGGTTTAAAGAATATTTTTGATTATTTCAGAAGTCATATTTCAAATATTTGGGCGGGAGGGATAATTTATAAAATCTTTTTGATGGGTTATATTTCTCCAGCAAATTTATGACATAATCCTCAATGCACAACTTAACATTCACATAAAGAGAAGCACAAGTACCATTAGTGGTTTAGTAAGAATTTTTTGGGTTGTGGATTAGATTTCACAATTTTATTTACTAAGGGAAACCTTTTGGATTTTTTTAAAGGGGATTAATTTTTCATAAGGGATCATTTTTTTAGAGGGGATTATTTTTTTATTATATCTTCAATTCAAAATTTACACAATAAGAGAAGTGGATGAGTTGAACTTAAGACAGTAATTTTAATTCTTTAGGGGGTATTTTTTACCTTTTTTAGTGGAGTTATTACTTAAGATAATTTTTGTTACATCTTTATTATATCCAAAAAAAATATGGAGTTCTCACATAATTCTAAGCTTTTTTTTTTTTTAACCTTATTACTTGCAACTGCAGTGGTAACGAGTCTCCTTTGAAAGAAGTTGGAATTGATGCATTTTACGTACATTACGCGTTAATTTGTTAATTTTTGTTTAAGAATTAAATTTGTTGGTAACAGTTCTCAAAGAAATGTGTAATGCCAACATTGATGACGTTAAAAATCTTAATAGTAAGTTCACTAGCGTTGTTTTAAAACTGGAATCAAAATTTCTAAAAGAACATTCAAAGACTCAACCTGTTTTTTGAGTTTCATTAGAAAGACGCTGGCCAGCTTATTAATTGGGCAAAAGGAAAAATTTTTCCCAAACATAATGAAGAGTGATAGTTAGAAGCAAGACGTGGAGATTCAAAAAAATTTATCAAACAGGTTTGTTCTCATGCTTGATCTAGGAGTTTCCTTCTCTTCTGTATTAGGTTCAAAATGACAAATGAACATTAATAAGCAGCCATAATAATAAACCACAATAATCATAGTCTTGCCTCAGTACTTGCAAACGTATTTTATTATAATTCTGCGAATTTAGCAAATATTGAAAAAAGTATTAAATGTACAGCCATGCTCATCATCTTCGGACTAGTGAAGGTACTGTGAGTGAGGTAATGTGAGTACAACTGGCAGAGTCTATTAGACAAACGTTACTTAGTTATGAATGTTTAGTTAGCCTAGTAAAGTATCAACTTTGTGAAAATTTTGTTTTATTTTAGTCTCATGGCCACCCATGTCTGGATTTAAGTCATAGTATTCCCAGTACAGTAGAGTACATGAACGACGCAAACGGCAGTCTAGTTAATCCTGCTCAACTGTACATTCCTGTCCCCCCTCAAGCTTTCCTCAGCTTCTTCTCCTTGTGATATCTCTCCTGCTGCACTCCTCTCTCTGTACAGATATACTTACAGATTTCTCTGGATGTACTTGGTTGTACAGCTTGTACTGTTCAGTGTTTTTATTCCTGCAGGTCAGGGCACTGTTAACTCTTATGTCATGCAGTTATTTTGATCTAGTATTTTTATAAAATGTTTAACGTACATTCAGAGAAGAAAAAAATATATGTATGTGCAGTTGTCTGTTTTTATTTTTATCTAAATATATATACACTATCAGTCACAGTCAAGTCATTGAGGTTTGTTATATATTTTATAGTTTTATAGCTTTTTTTTTTTGTGCATTTACTGTATACTGATGTGTTCTAACAGTTTTACGACTTAGGATTGTTTTTATGATGTTTTTGGTTGTTGTTTGTTTTTTACTGTTTACATGTTGTAGTTAAATGTCTCAAATGGGCACAAGGTTGAAAAAAAAAAGATTATGTATATTCTATATATTCTTCCGGTGATAAAATAAAGTCTACTTTGAATGTCTGCAGTTTTGTATCTATTCTGACTAATATTAACTAAATTTTTATTTACTTTTTTCAGACATTCCACAAAAAGAAGAAAAAAAAGCTGAACTTTGCACGCTGATGCAAAGAAACACGATTTTCTAAATTTTCACCAACATTACAATTATAAATTACTATTTAAAGAAATAGTTATAATGAATAAACTATAAATTAAATTAAAAATTATTCTCATACATGCATTCAGTTTTAAGTTATATGACTTTTTTCTTAGTTGTTAGGACTCAATCTTAAAAGTTTGAAGGGTTCATCAAATATCCAAATTAATTAGAGCAGATGCTATTTTGAGTTACCAAATCAGACAAAATGTAATTTCCCTGTTATTACGTCTTCTTCTTAATTCTGATAAGTTCAGATTTCTGACCCCTGAAATATGTAGGGCCAATCAGGAAAATACGTTCCCAAAAGTTTGGCCAGGAGAGCAGTCCAAAGTTTGGACACCTTAATGTTAATTTTACTTTTTGCGCATTTCACCATATCTCGAGAACTTTTTATGCCAATTGAAACATTTTTGCACAAAATTATAAAATTCGTTTATCTAAAGACAGACATGTAAAATATAACCTTTAGTAAATATTTATTACTTTACTAAATAACAGTCGAAATTTTTTTTTAAATTGAAAGGTATATAATTTATTACATTATCTTAAAGAATTCCATTTTAAATGGAAAAAAATACAAAATTTGAGCGAATTCGGTTCAATTGCTCTTCAGAAATCAATTTTTTAAAAAGTTGTCTTTTTCAAATTGCAAACATTAAATGATAGAATAAAAACAACCAGGCAAACATGTGCAAAGCAGCTTAATCATTAGTGGAAACAAAAAAGGGAAATAATAATTTTTAAAAAAAACAGATGTTACAGGGGTCAGGTGGGAACTCTAGGGTGCAAGATGTAGAAATCAAATAAGAAAAAAATTTCAAATGTATTGGAATACCAAAGCGATCATTAAATAAATAAGAATTTTTGCCCTAAATTATTGGAATTCAATATTTTGAAACATTTACATAGATATGTTCAAATTCCCCGAGAATCCCACTGTCACATTTTTTTCTAGGGGTATTTTCAAATCTTAGGTTTTCCAGTGATATGTTCACATTCCCTAAGAATCTCAGGTGTCCCATAGGTTGTTCAAATTCCCAAAGAACCCCTGGTTTTCCAATGATATGTGCAAATTTCTTGAGAATCCCAGTTTTTAGGGGTATTTTCTGATTTCAGGAGAATTCCGAGTTTTCCCTGTTTTCATAGGGAGTGGCCACCTGCAAAATGAAGAATAACACCCATAGTATCCATAGTATAGTATCCTAACCAACTGTCATGAGTAATCACAAAGGGAGTGACAGCTTCATGAAGGAGCAAAAGCTTTCCTTTTATAAAATTTAAATGGAAACATATAAACAATTGTAGAACATTAAGAATAAAATTTTTTACTAAAATATATTATTTTACATACAAAAATGATAAAATTTTCTCAAAATAAATATTCAGATATCATTTCCTAATAAATGTTTCTTTCCCTCCAGATTTATACAATAATTTGACTGATTTTATCACTATGTCCTTCGTTACAGCTTTACACATGTCATAAATAGTCAAAGCAGCTACTGTAGCTGAGGTCAATGCTTCCATTTCAACACCAGTTTTATCAACAGCTTTGACTTTAGATGTAATGATCACCTCATAAATGAGAGAATTCAATTCAAAATTAATTTCAATGAAATCAGTTTCGATGGTATGACACAAAGGGATAATGTCACTGGTTTTCTTTGCAGCCATTATGCCGGCTATATTTGCAACTGGCAGTACATCACCTTTTTTCATTTTATTTTGCTGTAAAAGCTCAAAGGCGATTTTACCGAGGTGGACAATTGCTTCTGCTTCAGCAATACGTACAGTCTTTGGCTTTGAGCTCACATCTACCATATTTAGCTCTCCCTCTTTGTCAGTATGAGTTAGTTGCTTTTGAATTGGACCATCCCTTGAATCAATGCTATAGAATCTGTTGGTTTGGTACATATTTGATGAATTTGGCACTGTTTTGTCACTCTTTAGTATATTAATGAGACTATAAAGATTTGTTCTTAATTTGGCACACTTTAACCATCTTGCTGTAAAATAAAAATAGTAATAAGGAAGACAAAAATGAAAAAGAACTTTTTTTTTCTAAAACTGTTTAGTTCATTAGCTATAAATTATTTTTTGAAAACATTATCCAGTATTATTGGCTAATGTTACCCAGCACTTCTGAATTTCAGGCTGTGTCACAAAATGAGGTCAAATTCGTAGGATCGATTAACCTATTTTTAATAACCTTCTCAAACTATATTTACTGTAACACAAATAAGAAACAAAAATTAAGATGCCAAGTGTAGCCGATATAATTCAACAAAATGAATTATCAAATTGAATTGAAAACAAATTCTTCTCTTGTTAATATATTAATACTGTTAATTATATATATGTATTGCTTTAAGAATTGAATATAGTTAATGCTTAGAAAATTAAATTACATGAAAAAAGAAAAAGAGTATTAAATTTCTAATTTAAAAAAAGAGAATATAGAAAGTATTTTAACCCATTGAAAATAAGGTTGCAAGTTTTAACTAATGAATTTAACAACAATTTAGTATGAGAAGACCAATTTTTTAATAAAAAAAATAAATAAAATATGATAATAAAATAAAATAATAAAAAAAATTAAAAAGTTAATTTTTAATAAATTTAAAATAAAACTAATAATGTTAACTAAACCAACAATTAAAGCAACTTTTACAACTTTAAAATGAAAATAAAATTATTTAATAGATACAAAATTAGTAAATTGAAATGAGAAAAAAAATTATAAATAAAAATTTTTTTATGGTTTAATTTGAGTTTGTTTAGAAGTGAAAACAACATAATTCATTTAAAAGTAAACAAAGAAGATAAAAAACATCTTTACATACTTTTACAATTTAAACCAATTTAACCACCAATTAAAATCATTGGACGATTTTTCATTTTTTGAAGATTAAACATACCTATGAATGAAAGAAAAAAAAATTACATATATGATTAGCAGTTAATATTTAAATAAAGTTTCTATATTTATTTAAAAAATTAAGAAAAGAAATGTTCATACGTTTTTTCAATGAGAAAAAATAGAACTATCAAATAGAAACTAATAACTAGAATCAATTTTAATTAGATTAATTCATTAGATAATTAATTCATGTAAGATATGTTTTTAATGTAACATAAAAGCATGTACGAAGTCAGAACCATTGCTAGATTTTATGGGATCCTTAAATATTTTTTTCTCCTATTCCAGATTTTCCATGTGAATACTGAAATAAATGTTTTTTTTTTCTTTTTTGAATTTTTGTTCCTTAGTATAAACAACATAACATTTTGTCTGTATTTTCGTTTCTTTTTTTTTCTCAAAATTTTCGAGCTTTTGCTTAA
Organism: Parasteatoda lunata; assembly: GCA_949128135.1. Classification (NCBI taxonomy): domain Eukaryota; kingdom Metazoa; phylum Arthropoda; class Arachnida; order Araneae; family Theridiidae; genus Parasteatoda; species Parasteatoda lunata. Next base: position 4,622,947 of record OX421979.1, on the reverse strand, counting down.
ATGTTATATAAAAAATATTAACAGCCCTTAGAAGTGAGAAAGTTTGTGTTTAAGGTTTCCTTTAAACATTCATAAATTTTTTTTTTCGATTTATAAAAGGATTTTTGTACAGAACTCCTTGAAAAAAAGGAAACTACTGTCTTCTTTTCAATTCCATCTATATAATAAAACATTTCATCTATGTGAAAAAATATTTCATCAGCAATGATAAACAAGGCTTTTAAATTTTAAAAATTAAAATAATTTTTTATAGTTATTAAAAAAAATGAGAAAATCTTGTAAATAAATGTTCTTTAAACTCCTAGAAAAGCAGGGTTAGGGCAAATGCCCCACCTTCACTATGGTTCTGGACAATGTGTATGAAGAAAAAAAAATCATTCCTTCACATATTGATAACAGATAGAGAAAGCTAAGTATATATTAAGCAAAAAGTTATTTTCTTTTCAATATTTTTATTTGTCTTTTTAGTCATGTGTACCTTCTTCTGAAGAAAGAGGCATTCCTTTAAAACATCTTATTTCCTCGAAACTTTTTAAGACATTTCGCAAAACTTTGGAAAGTACGGGTTCTTAAAATCCTAATTTCTAAATCTCTTTTTACTTAAAGCCTATTTAAGACACAAATCTCTCTTCGTTCATCGATTAGAATTCACATTCATGATTATTTTATGTATTGATAGACAATACATATCTAAACAACCAAGGCTTTTATAGAATTGATCAAACAACTTATACAAAGTGCAAAACCCTAAAACTTTCATGAGCGACAAATCAATATCAATTTATATACCATACATGTTTCATATTTAACTAACATTTATAATTAAATTATCTGGAATATCACATCTTTATAGTAACTAAACCAAGAAAAACTTACTCCTCACAAAAATCCTGACTTTGAATTTTTAAATTGAATCACGATGCATAATTTTTTGATCGCAGGAATTTTTAAATCACGTTTTTCACGTAGTTTTTAAATGACGTATAAATACGAAAATTTATGTTTGATATGACAAACGCATGAATACGAGTCGCGATATTGAGTTTTTAAATCACGTGAATAGGAATCGCACTGCACGATTTTAAAATCATGTAAAGACGAATCGTAACATTTATGTCGTAACATTATGAAAGTTAAAATCGCATGAATAAGAATTGCGATATTACCAGTTTCCGGTGCAGTTCCAAATATTCAAAATAGCGAAAATCAGTCAAACCAAAAGTATCAAAATGGAGGAAGAATCACATGGCTGTAAACGTCTCGCTAACGGGATTTAACTGAAGTTTCAAAAATTTGATGGATTATAAAAATTTGATTCTTGGAAGTCCGCGAACTAATGATCTTGAGCTACTCGGAATTCTGCAATATTCGCGAAAACTCACATGCCCTGTTTTCAGTCCCAGACAAACGATACAAAAAACTCGGAATGCATCCACCCTGACTGCATCAAGGATAGGCAATACTAAAATTTGATACTCAGAATTATTCTTATCTTCACCTTCAGCTGTTAATAAAAAAGAAAAAAATATATATTTCTATATTGAAAGTTTGCCTACACTCTCTCTCTCTTTTTTTCTCGTTCCTTCCCACAATTGGAATATTATGTGTCCCGGGAGATAAGCTGAAACCAAAACTTATTTTTTGTCTTCCATTTAAGATTTTTGGTTTATTCTACAGATTAAAGCGACTCAGTGGAATTATTCTGATAGTTTTAAAAAAATGCTGAATTTTTGTGTTTTAAAAGTGACCTACCTGCATGCTGCTTCTTTTTGGAGAGCACTGCAGCTGAAATCAATTGAAGAAGGCTTTCTTCAGAAGCTCCCTCCCTCAAAGCATCTCGGAGAGAGACTTCCTTATTCCCAAAGAGGCACACCTAAAGTTTAGAATCAAAAGGATTCAAAAGATGCAAATTAAGGATGCATTCATATGTGTGGATAAACTTACATAAATTTATAGGCCTTACTGTATGCCTCAGATTGCAACACCTCCAGTCTAAATTGTATTTAAATTGTATCGAAATAAAAATAATTTACATCATTTTAATGTGGCTATATGTCAGGAATAAAAAATTTGATAATAAATAATAAATATGAAAATAATAAAATATAAAACAAAAAATTATTTTTTAATATAAAGAAAATCTAAATGTTAATAAGATAAACAATCTAATAACTTTCATATAACTGCGATCAATGAAATCTCCAATCATTATCCGCATCGATTTATTTGTGCTAACTTAAAATTGCAGACTAAGTATGCATGACCCATTAATATTATTATAAGTAATCTCCACCACCAGTATTTGGATATAAAAGCTACAAAAACAATTTTAAGTATAGACCTTTAAAGTATAGTTATAAATTTGTACACTCTTAATGTCTTAAACATTTGTAAACCCTTGATAGTATAAAAATTTAATTTGCATAAAAATATATGAAGATGGTTATAAGAATCATTCATGTTTCTAGTGTTGAAAAATAGGCTTCAAGATTTACCAGATGTGAATAAGGACAACAAAAGAAATTTGAAACAGCAAACGTAGAGTTACCTTCTTTCTTGTAATGTAAGATTGAAAATAAATTGAAAAACGAAATCTAGAAAAACTGTAATAGAAGAGAGTGGAGCAGGAAAAAAAAAAAAAAAATTTTTTATTATCAGTTTCAAATCTTGTTTGTTATCCTCATTTACGTCTAAGAAGTCTCAAAAATGGGTGCTTATTTTTGAATGCCAGGAGCATACTGACTCCTATAACTATTTTTATATACTGCGAAGCAAATTAATTTTATCAAGTGTATCTTTCCAATTTAGTTTCTTGGGGTTATTTCTTTAATCTTTAAACCTTATTGAAGACATTGAGAATTTCTTAATTAATGAACACTTCAAATGAGAATTTTAAAAACTACAGCCATAATAAATACAAAACGTGCATTATAGGTATAAAAAGTACATTATAGGAAGTGGAAATTACTCTCTCACTTCTGGAAGCCCTACTTTTGTATATTGGAAGAATGTATGTTTAAACTTAGAGGTGATTATTTGTTATACAGTTTTGAACTGCCTATCTTCGATTTAAAAATTTTTTTTCAGAAGTAAATGCACTGTTAGTTAAGTAAAATTAGGTTATAGTCCTATCTAAAAAAGGAATAAGTTGGTGTTATTTTATGATTTCACTAGTACTTAACACTTTTATGGTCACTAGTAACTAAGTAAACTGCAAAATTCAAATAAATTGCTTCATTTATATTGAAAGTTTTCTTCAAATTATCATTTATTTCTTGCTAAAAGAAAACAACTACTTCCTATATTATTTAATAAGAAAATAGAGCTTTAATTCTGAACTATTTTACGAAAAGCCATGAGGCTGGGAACTTTCATGCAGTGGCTTACCTTTAAATTACCATCTGCTGTAATTCGAAGGCGATTACAGGAACTACAGAAATTCTCTGTCATAGAAGTGATAAATCCTATCTGGCCTTTGTAACCAGGAACTTTATAAGCCTAAAAATACAAATATGGAAATTAACACAAGGGATCAAATTGAGTGATATGGGAAATCAATCAATTGAGTGTATTGGGGAAAAACAACCAAGATAAGATCATTTTTTTTAATCAGTTTGCAAATTTTTAATGGGGTCATTTTGACAAACACCCTTATTCTGCAAGGAAGAGTTTGCATGTAACATCAAAAGAAAATATTTATATTTTACACCCATTGTTAAAAATTAAACTTTTATTAATAAGTACTGTATGATTTATTCCATTGACAAAGCATTTTTACCTACTATTTGGCAACAATGTTTGAGTAGCAATTCTTTATTTATGCAGCACTGGAGCTGCAAAATGGGCTATTAGTGACGGTCTGGGAAACATCCCTGAGGATAATCTGAAGATATGCCATCACAATTTTGATCCTCTGCAGAAGGGATGACTCCACTGCTTTGGTAACTCGACTACATGCACGTGATGTTGAACCATTTTAGGATAGGACAGTTTAACAAGGATTGAAGGCACACTTGGTTCCTACGCAGGCTGAGCAAAGTGGTATATGCATAGGTTGTTAAAATGGCACTCTAATGGGAATCACCCTAAAGAGCGTAAACTTAATTAAAATTAAGTTTAAATGCTATAGAGCACTTTTATTCATACAACCTATATTTGGAGAGTTAATAGCTGAAAATTCATTCAAAAAATCATTTAATCATTTTAATTACCTGAAGTAAGCCTCTTCTTAATTACTCTGAATAATTGAGGTCTTACTGCATTAAGATGTTTTGAGAATATTCAATGAAAAATTTAAAAGAATGAATTAAAATAATTTATTCACAGTTACCTTTGAAGTGTCATTTGGTTGGTCAGTTAATCGTTTTAGGTCAGGATACTCTGCCTTAATCACATCAAGCATTTGTCGAAAGGGAACCATTTTGTTGTCATTCCACTTGTTGCCACCAAAAGGACAATATTCAATGAAGCGAATATCAACATCCTGTAAACGACTCAATTAAAACACAATAATTTATAACATTGGTGTGCCACGTATCTGGAAATATAAAATGCAAGTAAAAACATTTCATTTCTTCTTTTTTAGTAAGAAATAAATTATATCTAACTATAGCTGCCAACACAGATAGGAAAAAATCCAGTAGATTTTACAAAATAATATGAATCTCATGATAATTGTTGCATAACGTACTAAATATTTTATACATAGGGAACTTACGAGATCTTTATAGTCATCAAAATAGAAAGACTGCAATATTTTCCAGTTATGATTGACATACTTGAAATGTCATGCATTATGTTTGCTCATAATTTCAAAAAGTAATAGGCATTTAATTCAAAGATAGTTGAAATATTTTCAAATTAATTTAAAAAGGGAGTTCTGAATAAAAATAAACTGAACATTTTAGGACAAAAACAGTTTTAAACTAATTTTTACAGATGAGGCTAGCTTTATTATATCTAATACTTATTTTAATACTCATGCAAGCAATAATCTGTGCAAAAATTCTATTTCCACAAGGATTTTTCAGAAAACTTACTCAATTTTAGGGAATTTTCTAAAATGTACAAAAACCAGGAGAATTTTTATTAATCCAGTAGACCAGGAGAAACAGGAAAACTCCAGTAGAGTTAGCAGCTATGTCTAACTATCACTCAAAATTATAATATGTATTAGTAAGAGACATGCATTTCAAATCCAAGAGAAATAAATAGTAGTCAGGAACTTAATAAAAACATTAAAAAAAAAGGAATTGTTCGCACTATCAACATTTCACCAATGCGTAACAGAAATGAAACAAATAATTTGGGTTCAGAAGATATAGTCTTAAATTTTATCAAAAAAGTGCATAATTACTTTTGATTATATTTTTCAAAAAATAACAATAAAATGCTTGAAACTGATTGAATTACATTAAATTGAAATTTGTTTCAAATCAAAATGTAGAAAAAAAATTATAAATAAATAGTTTTACATAAATTTAACTTTAAAATCAAAGTTACCTGTTTTTCAGTAAACTTTACAAAAGAGGTTAACTCATCATCATTAATTCCCTTCATTACAACACAATTTACCTAGAAGACAAATGTACTAATCAAAATCATTATTTTCATATTCTGTTCAAATAATTATAGATTTTGTTTTTATAACTAATCAAGCAAATGTATTTTATTATTTGTGGGTAAATTACACAAAACCATTGCAAAGAACAGGTCAAAATGGAAGAGAATCCTTAAGAAGGTCAGGGCTCACCCTGGGCATGTCAATGATGAAATCATGAAAAAAAAAAAAAAACTATATAGCAGGGGTGGCCAACCTGCGGCTCCTTGAAGGATTATTTGTGGCTCTCGATAAATATACCAGAGTTCCCTTTTCATTTTTGTGCTATTATATTTTCACAAAATTATTACCGTTCCTTGATGAATCGACAGATATCACAGATCCTTCGCAATTGGCAGTTTTTATACGTTTTGTTTCACCTGACTTCGTTGTTAAAGAAGAATTATTAGATTTAGTAGCACTTCAAGAGACAACCCGCGGTGTCAATATTAAAAATGCATTAGATTCCATAATGAAAATTTTTGATGTGCTTCTTAATAAACTTGTAAGAATTGCAACTGATGGAGCTTCGGCAATGCTGGGTAAAAAAAATCGGTCTTATTGGGATTTTAAGAGATGATTCTTAAATTCCTCAATTCATACTGATTCACTGCATAATTCACCAAGAACATCTCGTTGCAAAATATTTAAATATCCAGATGTTAGGAAAACAGTATTACACATTGTAAATTACATTCGCACCAATGCAAAGATTCCTAGACAATTCAAAAATTTCTTTAAAGAATTAAAGGACGAAGAGCTTCCAAATGACATTAATTTTTTTTGCATTGTTAGATGGTTATCTAGCTACAACAAATGAAATTGTTTTGTAGATTTGTTTGATCCGATAACTGCATTTCTAAAATGAAAGGAAATAACCTATTCAGAATGAGACAATGACGAGTGGTTATAAGACGTTATGTTTTTAACTGATGTCATGGTACATTTGCAAACACTGAATTTACAATTGCAGGGGAAAGATAAAATAATATCTGACCTCTTACAGTGTATATTTAGTTTTCAAACTAAATTACAACTTTTTCAAAAGGACATTAAAAATAAAACATTTTGTCATTTTCCTCGAATTGAAAAAATTTGTTTCAATATTAAACAAGAAAAACTCAACGAGCATATAAAAAAGCTAGAATGAATATTGAGGGAATTCCATAAATAGATTTCAAATGAAATATTTTAAATAGTCTCTTGATTTTTTTCTGAATCCATTTGAAATTGACATAATTCAAGGTGAGTTTTCCATTTTCAATGTATTTATGACCCAAAAAGCACCTGGATAATTAGAATTAATAGAGATGCAAGAAGATCAAGCTCTACAGTTAAAATATAAGTTTTAGAAATTTGTACCAGAATCGAAGTATCCTGAATTAAAAAAAGGCTGCTTGAAGAATTATTTCAAAATTCGGAACAATGAACTTATGTGAATCATTTTATTCCACTTTAAAATTCATGAAATCCAAACACCGATCAGTATTAACTAACCATCATCTTAAAGAATTACTGAGAAGTGCTATCACCAATTATTCACTTAATTTTAAAGAATTATCAAGAGAAGTAAATAAATGTGTTTAATTTTTAATATTTAAATTCAATACACATATTTTGTACTTTTATTTACATGTTTTCAATAAATATAACTCCTGTAAAAAAAATCATACCTTTTTTGCCAACCTTTTAAATACGTATTTAATTGCGGCTTTTGAAAAATTTCAAATTTTGAAAAATGGCTCGACTATTAGGGAGCTTGGCCACCCCTGCTATATATAAATAAAACTTCCTTGCGTCATAGCTGAAATGGAATAAAGGTCCAGATTTTACGAGTCCTTGAACGTCACCAAATAAATGATAAAATCTAAACAGGTTTGAAAAAAGACAGTTGCCAATCCAAAAATGAAAGAGAAATTAATTTGTGAAAAGCAAGAGATGAGAACATAGTAGACAAGGGGATGGTGATTAACAATGTACCTCCAAAACGTGATCTTTTAACTATAATATTAAAATAAGTTTTTTTATTTTCAAGTATGCAATTTAGGTAATCATTTTTTTTTAAACATCTAACAGTTATAAATTTTTAACGCAAGTGAATTTGTAGGAGAAAAATGTAATGAAAATAATTTAAATCCTTTGAGATATGCATTCATTAAATAAAGGGTAAAAATGCAGACATATCATCAAATAATAACATACTGTGATATCTCCCTAACCATAACTGAATAGAAACTAACTGTGCATGCGTAATAGTGAGTCAGTCAGTGATTGTCAAAAGAGTAAGTCGCAGGAGATCTTCTCCTCTGTCCTATAGAGATATGAATGAAAGTTTGTGTGTTTTTTATTTTTGTTATGTTTAAATAAATTGTTTTTGTTTACAACCACGTTTGTCTGTATTGTTGTTGAGAGATTCATTACAATACCTATCGTCAAAAAATAAATACAATAAATTTACTTAATAAATTCAAATCTTAATACATCTTTATTAAAAAAGGAGATACAGTTGAAGCTAAGATAACATCCACTGCTATCATTGCGAGCTTGGTGTGGAATTTGTATCGACCAGACAGTGCCTGGATTTGAGCCCGGGTTACTACATTTGGCAAGCGCTCTATCCCCTGAGCCACCACGACTCTTGAAATTCGCTCATAAAGATACACAAATGAATTTAATTAAACCTGATACACAAAATGGAGTAACATTTGATTAAGTCTAATACACAAAATAAAATATCATGCTGTTTAACACAACACCATACCTTCAAATGGTGGAATCCTGCATCTAAAGCAGAATTAATGCTTTTGATGACATTATTGTAGCCTTTGCGTCTTGTCAAGAACTCAAATTTTGCGGGTATTAATGTATCTAGGCTGATATTCAATGCATTCAATCCTAAGAAACAATTAAAATATTTTTAAAATAATTTGGTTTTATTTTAAATATAACAGACAGAAAACTATTTTCTCAAGTATGTAATTAATGTGCTAGTTAATATCATACACATTATAATTCTAATTTTTATTGATGTAATAATAAAATCGGGAGAAAAAAGAGGAACTTCCTTTTGCTAACCCCCAAGTTTGTTTACAAATTTCTCTTTAATAAACAACTTTCTCATTGAATACCCAAAAAGGTGGGAAATGGGTTTCTTTATATGAAAAACAACAGGGAAAAGATGGCTTTAGACATTGCAAAAGTTGAGTACAGGGGTGAAAGTTTCAAAAATTGTCAAGACTGAAAATTTCAAAATCTGAAGTGGGTGTGTCCCGTCCAATAATTTTAAGTAAACAAAAAATTATATATGAATTCTTTTCATAAAAATTGTGAACAAACTTTTCAAAAAAAATTTAAATAGACAAAATGCAAATAAGGCTTATAAAAATTCCATATTTATTTTAGCAAACCTACTATTGTTCAGGAGTATAAACAAAAAATGCAAAGTTATTAGTTATTTCAAGCAAAAATTACATCAGCTTCTAATTTTTTTCAAACATTTAATTTTCTCATAAAATAAAGTGCTAGCATTTTAAGGAAAAGAATAATACTTAGCTAAGTTGATACTTAGTTAACAAAAACAATTTTCAAGCTAAACATAGCTCAATAGTAAAAATAATATTCAACAAAATGTTGATATTTATTAAAATTAAGATAAATGGATTAAAAACATATTGCATGTACACAACTATCTTTACAGTATATCTATCAATTTTAATGAATCGGTCATTTGGGACTTTTCCCACTGAATCCGTCTATTGCATAAAAGAAAAAAAAAAACGAACTTAGAATTTACTTATAGTAATATTCCGTTTCGCTCCGTCTTGTGTGTTTTTTTTTTTTTAAAAGACGGAAATCCGTCAAAATACGGAAAACTTTCACCCCTGGTTGAGTAGGTTAAAAATAATGTTTTTGTTTAAAATAAGAATTTAAAAAATTCCTTAATTTGTATATGTTAAACACATTGTTTAAATAATAATGAATTTAATAATAAGTAGGTTAGAAAATAATACAATAGTGAATTCCAAAATGAAAAAGAAAATCAATCGAATGCAATTTATTTTTCAAGAGGTAAAATAGCAAAGAAAGAAATTTTTTTACTTCACTAGTTCAATTGCAAAAATCAAAGAGCTGCATTATTTTACAAAGAATTTAGCAGATAATACTATGGGGAGGAATTAAAGGAAATACCACTAGGATCAATATCAAAGGAAATATTACAGGATCATATTTGCAAGAACAAAGGTAAAACCAGGCACTGTATAGAATACCTAGGTATTGTCTAATTTGCCAGTAATACATTCAAAAATCATTCTTTAATATTGAATAATTCAATAAGTAAACAACTAGATAGAGTTTTGATCAAAACTTTTGTTGTTAAAATTGTTGCTGGTTAAGAACACTGAACTCATAGTCAACTTAAAAATCAAAAACTTAAAATCATTTGAGTAGAAGAACAATGAGTGACTGACAAAATATTTGACTGACAAACCATAAATGAAAGTAAATTATTTATTAGGAATCTAAAAAAAATTATGCCACACTTTCTATTGCACTTTGAATCCACAGCATTTTAAAAAGACTAAAATATTTTTGATTTCAATTGAATTTTTTCCGGCAGATAAAAAATCCTTCAAATAATAGCTAACTTCATACTCATTTTATAATTAAATATATTTCTTACCATATGCATATAGTGTATTAACTGTTAAAATCTATTTAAAAGTTTTCAATTTTCATTTGCAGTTCATCTAAGTGGGAATTCTTTGAGATAGTGCCATAAAACTCGCTATGTTTCCCTATAAGTCATTTGACAAGATGGAAAGTTAGAAATAAACAGCAAATATTACAGATTTCAACAATAATTATGAAATATTTTAAATGAGTTTGTACTTCTCTTTAGTTATTTTTTTTCAACAAATCAAATGAAATACCAGCTTTCTTTAATTCCTTAATTTTCTTATGAAGAAATAGTCCATTCGTTGTTAACCCAATTGTTTCAAGGCCTTTGAATTGAGAAACTGATCCTATAAATAAGTTTTCAAAAAAAAAAAAAAAAGAAAAAAAAAAAAAAAAAAAAAAAAACTAAAATCAACAAAAATATATAAATTAATATTCATATTTATTTCAGAAAGTTTAAAGAATAACTCCTCACCGATGATTTCCAAGAGATCCTTACGAAGCAAAGGTTCCCCACCAGTAAACCGTATCTTTGTTATTCCTAACTTAACAAAAAGTTTTGATAATGAGAGAATTTCTTTGGTAGTCAATAAATGTTGGTCAGGTGTTAAAGTCACCCCTTCCTCAGGCATACAGTACTGACCTAAAAGAAACATTTTAGTAGCTAAATTAAAGTAAAAAACGAAGTCTAGAAATTTTTATTCAATCTATTAAATGAGAAGAGTTGCCATTTATAATTTAAATTTTTTACAAAGTAGTTAAAAAATTTAATTAGAAAGATTAATTTTAAATTAATTAATTTTAGGTTAATTTTAAAAGAAGGTTAGAGAGGTAGTGCCCTGTGGATGAGTGGTGGTGCTTTGCACTCTCGTGTCACACGTCCTGGGTTCAATGCTCAGGCCAGGCAAGCCTTTCATCCCTTCATTGGGTCGATAAAAAGAGTACCAAGCATGCTTGGGGGCTAAACATTGGGGGTTTCACGTTTGGCTGACCTCCAAACCGGAATATTTGCTTCTGTACCCCGGAGCCCAAGGTCAAGAAAAATGGGGTGAGCACAGTAAGTATTGGCTCTCTATGGGCTGTTGTGCCACTGAATTCAGTTTGGAGAGGTAATAAATTCCTCCTTTTCACGGGCATACAGAACTGATAAGAAAGAAATTGTTCAGTTTACCTGGCAGAAAACGCCTCATATGAATATGCCAGAGGAGATGTAGAGGATATTGCCTGCTATAACAAACTCACTTAAATTAAAATACAAACTGTTTCTTTGGTTTGAAAATTGTTTGTGTGTATAAGAAGAGAGTTAAAATTAATATAACAGGGTTTGAAAAATCTCACAATTTTTACAAGTCATGCTGCGCATGTTAATCAACAAAACATATACCTAAATAAACCTTTTAATTGCCAGAACATCTCTTTTGATTGCATATAAATAAAAATGACATTATATTGAGTATAAATCATAAGTATTAAGTATTATTAGAAAAGAAGTATTATACATTATTAACAAGGAAGTATTCAGCAAGAATATGTATTGATGAAGTAAATTCAGAGCCCATTATTAATAAAGAAGTGATATTGGTAAGAACATGCCCTTTAACACTACATAAAAAAAAAATTAAAAAATCATATTAAATTTATATAATTTTAAAAAATTATATAACCTTTGATTTTTATGGAAAAGCATATAAGGTAAAATAAAAAGTATACAAAGCAATGTTTTCATATACTTTTTTTTTATAAATTAGAAGTTAGAAAGGCAATAATGTTCTGGCTATGTTTCTTAAAGATTTTAAATTTAAAAAAAAAAATATTTTGCTACACTTGAGAATTACATTTCTGTTTTTATCATTAATTATTAAATATTTTAAGAAGTATAAAACAAATTGACACTAAAATAATGTTTTTTGATTATGTCACTATAAAACAAAATTTTAATGTTAAACTAATCTGTATTAATTTCATGATCAAAATTAACAACTTTAAACAAGATTTTAACCAGCAGTATCAAAAAATAATCAGCCATATCAAACGTGAAATTTAATTTTCTTCATAGAATTACCCTTAGCAGGGTAAAAACTGTCACATGACATTGATTTTCCTTCACAGACATTAAATTAAAAATTATTTGCTTACTTACATCTTAAATTGCAAAGCTCAGTTAAAGAGATCCTCAAGTAATTGTGATGACGACCAAAAGTATCTTCTAAACTTGATGTGGCTTTGAAACTGATCTGCAAAATTATTAATGAATTTTCATAGATTAATATTTTTTACACTGAAAACCAGAGCTTATAAACACAAACAAATTTTATCGAACAAAACTATCACCCTCCATCTATTGTTACATATTACTACAGTCAAAGATAGATAAAACAAGCCTATTCTTCAATTAAAATAAGATGTTTATGAAAATTGGGGTTAGCATATTGTAAGCATTAAAACTTAAGTTAATAATTGTAACTAATTGGACTAAATTTCTTGTTTTCTACTATTTCTATGAAAAATATGATGGACCAAAACTACAAAAGGATGTAGAAATATTGAAACATATTTATTGCAAAAAAAATTATAACAATATTTATTTAAAATAAGGTTGCCATAAGGTTTCAATATCATTCAAAGTCATTAAAATGCAGTAAAACCTATAGGAAAGACTACCTCTATTTACAACCACTTTTAGAAGACACAGAACTTTTTCCATTGACTTTGTGTTAAAGAAAACCTTTAGAAGTGACCATTAAAACCTCTCCCAGCAACCGGGCAAATATCTGCAACCAATGCAGAAAAGATTAACTAAGGAAACACGAAAAAATTTAAAAACAAAAAATATTAACAAAACAAATAAGTATATTAAAATGTATTCAAAATATTTGTATGATGCTCTTATGATGAGAGCTCTTCATGATGACACAACTTCCTGTTGCAGTCAGAGTGCACTAAAGACGATGCTATCCTTTTAAGTTAAATTAGGAAAAAAAAGTTTTTTTTAGAAAAAACAAACCTCTTCTCCTCTTTTAAAGCTAACTAATTCTTATGATATAAAATTAAATGCAAACTTAAACAAAAAACATAATTGTTCACTTATTTAAAATAACTTTCTCATTCATAATTTGTTTTTACACATAATTGTATCTGTTCTGATCATTTTTATCGACACTAAATTTTATTCATCGATACTTCTTCTCATGACACTGACAAAAGTGGCATTCCTAAAAAAATTAAAATTATCTACCTTTGATAGCAATTTTAAAGTCAATGGAGGTAACCTCTAAGAGCAACCGACCTCCATCAACGACCATTTTACTGTGGAACAAAATCTCCCACACTATTAACATTTCCTGCCTGTATACCACTGCCACAAATAGCCAGAGCCAAAATATGTAGTAAGAGTCCATATATTGAAATTATGAGAAAAATCATTCAAGAGGAAGTAGCGTCCACATATTTTTCTCAGATTTTACATGTAAATGCTAATGCTGGGAAAAATATGGATGTCAGTTTGAGTTGAAACGCATTTTACTAGACAAAACTTATTTGCCAGCAATAAATACTTGGTCGCCAATGGTGAGTTGACAAGAGAAAATTTTTTCCCCTCTGTAAGCATAAATTTTTGCAAAATAAAATATAAAAATTAGTTCATATAATTAGAAATACTGATAAAGAGCCAAAAAAAAAACTTTTTAAAATCATTAAAATCACGGAATGAAAAAAAGCCTTAATATTGGTTTTGATTAATTAAAGTGCACAACAATATACATTCATCAATGGTAGAATAAGATATCGACTAAACTGTTTCAAAATTTAGGCTAAAATTAAATTATTAATGTTAAAACAGAAATAATGAGGTATAAATTGTAATTTTTGTAGATATTATTAGGGCTTCACAAATCCAAGGTGCCAAGAAATCTAAAATTTCGACGTTTATAGTCAATATTTTGGGTTAATGGCTCCTAAAAATTACCCTAGCTCTAAGAAATTTTTTATTTATGATCATTGTATTTTTTATTTTGTATTCTATTATGAAATTTATGTAAAAAGTTTAATAAATATTATCTTATAAAATAGAATGAAATATTGTCGGGTTGTCACCTGAAATTTGGAGATATTTTTTTTTTTTTTTTTTGGCGCAGGTACCAAAACAAAATTTTTCCAAGCAATTCAAAACAAAAAGGTAATTCAAAAATTTATTTATTTCAATACTATAATCTGTGGTTCATAAAAGATTTCTTTCACAAGAGGTTTAGCAGAACGAGAATATTTAAAGGGCTCCGCAAAGTAAGGACGGTTCGGCTAAAAATTGATATAAAAAATATATATTCTAAAATATTTAAACCTTAAATATATTTAAATCCTATAAATTCTTAAGTTATAAGTAAATTATCTTGATTCTATCAATAGTTTAATATAAAATCTTAACTATCTTTGCCCTAAAATGATATTTGTCATTTTACTAAACCAGAAAAATTTTAATCTAGTGTAAGTAAGAAAATTTCATTTTATTTTTTACTTATTTATAATAACTGAACGATTTAAAATTACGAAATACAATACTATAGTCTATCAGAAAATAAGGCGGAAAGCTCCTCTGAAATCTAACCAAGACAGATCTAACCGAAATTTATGAAATAAATAAATTAAAAAACAATTGAAACTTAACCAAACATACAGTTCTGCAATGACTAGAGATATTCAAGTTCTTGGAAATAGACAGCGCTCGAGTTCCAATCAAAATTGATTTTTTTAACACAGATAAACGAATCATATTTCAAACTTATTTTTTAATATAGAAAAATTAATTATAAATCTCTGCTTAAGTGGGAGGTTTCTTTTCATTCTGAAATTGTAAGCAACATGCAGAACCATGCGGTATCGATTTGTAAATAAACATTATGACATTTTCCGGTTCCGAGATGTTTCGGAAACCGGCACCTTATTTCTGTCTAAAAAATTTACTGATATTGATCGGGTGAAAACTTTGTCATTTTTAAGAGGTTCTCCCCCCCCCCCACCCAATCACTGTTTTAAAAAAAAAAGCAATCTAGTTTGTTTTTTTTTTTTTTTTCCTGAGACGATTTGGAAAAAGTGTGTTGATTACTAAATGAAAATATACTGCAGTAAAACCCCGATTTGACGTTTTCCGTCGAACTAGCGTTAGAAAACGCAGGAAGCGGGATAACGTAAAATCGGGGTAAAAAAAAGTATATTTTTCAAAAATTTACTCTTACGAGATAATATAATAGAAAAAATACGTAAACTTTACACGTTTTTATTTCTACATACAATTTCAATAATATTCTTCACATTTCACATTCATTCACATTTGTTTCAGAGTTTTTATTCTTTCAAAATCTTTAACGATCGTGGGTTTATTTGCCATCATTTATTGCTCATCTTCCTCGCTATCATCTGGAACAGGGATTAAATCAAATATGGAAGGAATTGAAAAATAATCCGATGAGTCTTGTAGTCTATAAATATTATGCATCATTGACTTTGGAGGATCTTCAGGTATGCACTTTTATTCCAAAGGGCCGATTTTCCATTTGGATACCGAGAGGAAATAAACCCTAAGAGGTTTTATTAAATCCATTTGTAATGTATTTAGTAGGAAATCAACTTCAGAACTTCCGGAACATTAATTTTTGCATTTGAATGAGTCGAAGCATTTTGCAGGTCACCGGAATCAAGAAGGAAAAAAAAAATCAATGCCCAAATAGTTGTTTTAGTGTAACATTCTTTAAATGATTGGATAATTCCAAGTTTGCAGGAAAAAATATCATTTTCAAATTTTACAATTTATCAAATTTTAGCGAAATCCGTGCAGTGGCTCACGAGAAAATAAAAAAGCATCACAGAAAGAGACCAACTCGAGAGATCTTTTCTCATTAAAATAAAAGCGGGACAACTGAATACTAAAACAAAGTGGACACAGGACTTTAAAAACACATCTTAGAGGGCAGGCAACGTGTCCCTGATGGATATTTTGGTATGTAGAGAGACTGCTAGAGGAAACAGGGTATAATCTACAGTTAGGGATTCTGATTCTTTTCACAATCAGAGAATCTGGTAATTCTACAAGTGAAAATTTGATATCGAGTATTTTCTGGAATGTGAAGACATTCACTGAAAGGCTTTGCGACCTGATTTTTTTTTTCAATATTTCACTGTTTAGTAGAAAGATTGAGTATAAATTTTAGACCATTTTCTGTTCTCAGAATTTGGAAGTTTTTGTAGACAACAAGAGTGTAATTTGAAGAATATTCTCAAGATTTGAGAATGTCTGGTAACCTTACTTGCATATTTCCCGCTCAGATTCATCTCTCGGAATATTCAGGCCTCGACCTACAAACTTGTCACAAGCGTGCAGGAAGCAATGGCTCTTAGACATTCAGCCGAAGACTAAATACGCAACTTAAAATCTGTTACTAGAATTATGAAACAAAATTTTTCATGAAACATGATTTGAAAACAAATTTAATAATAATATTTCAAGTCATTAAAATAATTTTTTTTTTTTTTTTTTTTTACATTTAAGAATATTTTTTTGGAATTAATAAATTTTTATCACAGAATTCTATTATTGCAAACCTTAATATGTATTTTTAAAATCCTAGCCAAAAGCAAATATCCAATTGATATTTAAGTGAGTAAAAAGCAAAAACACTCTCTAAATCAGACGAATCAATAATGAAATAAGTGATACTAATAATACCAAAACAAATTTGATTGCCGTAAAAAATTTGTTTTTTAAAACTTGTTAAAAATATTGTTTGATTCTTTAAATGAAAAAAAAAAAAAAAAAAAGAAATTTCCATGGAAATTTAAAAAAAAAAATATTTAAAAAAAAATATCTTGTGACATAATGGAGAGTGGAAAGAAATTCTTCAAAAAAAAAAAAAAAAAAAAAAAAACAGAAGTTTTCAAAGCAAAAGAAATTTTTTTAAACAAATTTAATTTTACATTTGAAGAATAAACTGTTTTATCTTTTTTTTTTTTTCAATCAACTATTATAAACTAAGTTATACAAAAAAAATTGCAAACAAAAAATAATTTAGGTACATTTGATGATTTAAACTGTATCTCACTCAATCAAAACCACAGCAGCGTGAAAAAACCTAGAAAAGTTTATTTCAGTTGGAAAAAAAATGATGTGATGAATGCAAGATTCAAGTCTGGAACCTTTGATAGAACGTGCAACACACTCTAACAAGTGCTAAATGTAGAATATATTATGTAATACATGTATGCTGAACGGACTGTGATGTATGAAAAATTTTTCTATTCAAGTTAAGGAAAAATATGAAGAAAAAAAAATCATTAAAATTCAACTATATAATCACTTTAATTATTATCTTTTTTTTAGATACAAGTTGGTTTATAACACCATCTGAAAACATTGATATCCAAGTGAAAAAAAAGAGAAATCTTAATTAACATGAGAAAGAAAAGATCAAAAACAAGACGCAGCCCAGGTTTGAGCCAAGCCCACTTTGTCAGGACATTATTTATTTCAAGTAAATATTCTATTTAGAAAAGTTATAGTTAAAAAAAATATTCAGTATCATAATACCCATGGTTAATACTTAATTTCTGGAATGATTTTTCCTAAATATACAGAACAACATATCTAAAAAATAATCTTTAAGTTGGAAACAATGCATGTATAGAGCTGTTTAGCTCAGCATTATCTTCAGCTTTCAAACGTTAACAGTAAAAATATATATTTTTTAAAACTTAATCGAAACCATAAGCTAAAGTGTACTAAGTCATGTCTCTATAGTAGATGTTTATTTATTTATTTTTTTGCCTTTCCCAGTGTATAGAAAATAATTTTTCATACTGTGAAGAATAATTGAAGCTTGTTCTCAAGATTATTGACTACTTTTCTCATTTACTTCAATGAGTTTATTCTTCTTCTTCTTCATAAACGCAACAGCCTTTCACAGGCCAAGGCTGACTCGCAGATTTTTCTCCATCTGGCCCTGTCTGGTGCGACGGCCCGCCATCGGTTGACTCCCAACAGCTTGAGATCCTTTTCAACGTCGTCGATTCATCTTGTAGGTGGTCGTCCCCTCAATTGTGGAAAAAGTCACTTTTTTTGCAGGGACGGCATCAGAATTTCTGAAGAGGTGACCCAGCCACCTAATGCGTGATGCTTTAATAGTTCTCACAATGTCGGTCCCACCGAATTTGTCATATTTATTGTAAATTTCGTGGTTGTAAAGAATTCTCCTTACGTTATTCTCTTGAAGAGATCCAAAGATTTTCCTCAAAATTTTTCTTTAAAAAATTAGCAGTTTTTCCTCTTCTGTTTTGTTTAGAGTCCAGCACTCACTTTCATACGTAGCTATAGGCCTGATTAAAGTTTTGTAGTTAAAGTTTTAGTTTAACTTTGTCTTCACACTGATGAACTTGGATTTGAGTTGGTTTCTGAGGCCGTAGAAACTTCTGTTAGCCATGAAAATTCTGTTATTTATTTAGATTTTCAGGTTGTTGTGGCTAGAGATCAAGGTTCCTAAGTACTTGAACTGGTTAACAGTTTCAAAAGAGTAAGTCATTATCTCCAGAGGAGATCGATCAGGAGTTTTATTTGTTGCGATCAAAAACTTGGTTTTGTCTGCATTTATAACTAGTCCCATCTCCTTCGCCGCACTCTCAAGCGTCAATGACTGAGCGTTTTGTTCTTCCAACTATGTCGATATCATCAGCAAAAGCGAGTAGTTGGACAGTTCTTTGTAAGATTGTTCCATTTGTGTTGATACCAGAGTCTCTAATGGCCTTTTCCAAAGCTATGTTAAATAGCAGGCAAGAAAGGGAATCACCCTGTCTCAGGCCTTTTTCGGCGAAGAATGGTTCAGAGAGACTTGACGAGATTTTTATTCTGCACGAAACTCTTTTGAGTGTCATTCTTGTGAGGCTGATTAGCTTCTTTGGGATGTTAAACTCCAACATAGCCTCAAGTAGTTTTCCCCGGTTGATGCTGTCGTAGGCAGCTTTAAAGTCAATAAATAAGTGGTATGTGTCAATGTTATACTCTTTGGTTTTCTCCAAGATCTGCCTAATAGTATGCAATTGATCAGTCGTTGTTTTTCCTTTCTGGAATCCGCATTGGTAATTTCCAATGATTTCCGAGGTGTAGGTCTCCAATCGCTTGCATAAAATAATGGAGATCTTGTACGCAATATTTAGAAGGGTAATTCCCCTGTAGTTTCCACATTAGAGTTTATAATTTTTCTTGTATATAGGACAAACAGATCCTTCATCCCACTCAGTGGGCATTTGTTCCTCTGTCCATATACAACAAATCAAGCTATAGATAGTTTTGTTTCGTCAATTTAAAAGAGTTCGGCTTTTAAGCCATCAGGTCCAGCTGATTTATTATTGTTTAGCCTCCTCAACGCTATTTCCACGTCGTAAGGAGTAGGTGTATTATGTTCTATGGCTTCACCTTCAGTACTCATGTTTGGCAGCATGTTACAAGTGTTTAGATCTTCTTCTCTATCTCTCCCCATTAGTAAATCTACGAAGTGCTCACGCCAACGGGCTAGAACTTCATCCGGGTCTCGAGTAAGTTCTCCCTTTTTCTTCTTACAGGTTATTGTTCCTGGGTTGAAGTCTGCTCTGACATTGTTTATAAGTTGGTAAAATTTCCTTGCTTCCTTTTGAGTTTTCAATGTCTTTATATACCTCTTCCATATATTCTCGTTTCTTCATCTTATGAATTCTTTTTTCTTCTCTTCGCAGTTCTTTATATGTTTCCTCTGCGCTCCTAGTGTAGCGTTTCTGGATCATGGATTTATACGCTTCATTCTTCTTTTTCGTAATGGCACAGCATTCTTCATCAAACCAAGAGGTGGTTTTCCTTCCTTGCATTCCTGGTATTGTTTTTTCAGATGCCTTAATTATGGTTTGTTTAAGAGACTGCAACACAGTCTCAGTTTCGACACTCGATTCAATCTTGCTTTTTAGTTCTTTTCGGTACTCTTTCATTACCTCTGTCTTCTTTAGCTGCTCAATGTCAATCTTTTTGTCGTTATTATCTCTCCTTTTATGATAATATCTATTTACACTGTGACGTATTTTTGAGGCTACCAAAAAGTGATCGGAGTCCACATTTGCACCGCAGTATGTCCGACCGTCTTGAAGACTGCTTCTATGTCTTAAATCAATAAGTATGTGATCTATTTCATTTTGGGTCAATCCATCTGGGGATATCCAGGTGGCTTTATGTATGTTTTTGTGTTTAAAAGTTGTACTCCCTATTACCATGTTTGTAGAAATGGCAAAGTTAATAAGTCGGCTGCCATTTTTGCTTGTCTCTTCATGTAGGCTTTCATTTCCAGCAAATCTGTTCATGTTTGTATCGTGGCCAATCTTCGCGTTGAAGTCGCCCATGAGCAGTTTCACATCATGTGAACAGTGACGGGAAGTGGAGTAATGGACAAGCGAAATTGCAGTATCTACTACAGCTGCCATGACAGATTACACCAATTTGGAACTGGTTTCATTGTCAACAAAAGAATCAGAGACAAAGTGATTGAATTTAAGCCAGTGAATGAAAGAATTTGCAGAATACGAATCAAAGGAAGAACGCATAATATCTCAATTATTTGTGCCCATGACCCACACGGAGGATGGATTCTATGACCTTCTTGAAAAGACACAAAGTGAATCCTGTTCAAATGAGTTTATTATTAAAGGCTTATAAATATTAATTGTCATTGATTGAATTTTTACAAGAAAGTTTTGCTGGTTCCATTTCATTACAAGTTTCATGGTCATTGGGGTTCAAATTTAATTTGCGGAGAAAAAAAATTCTTTAGAAGAACAACTCTAAAAATTATAGCACATAATATAATACATCACTTAAGAAAACATTAAAATAATATCGTTAAACAAAAAGCAGCAATAAAATTTTCAAAGCATAAAAAATTTAATAAAATAAAGAATATCAATACAAACATACCATTATAATACACCCACACATTAGTAATTAAACTCCTCTGGATTTTATCCTTTGGTCGGGCAATACTTCAGTGGATCAGTAAAATGAGTACCAAGCATGTTTAGGGACTGGGGCCTACCGGAATCTGATTCTGAACTCCAGAGCTAAAGGTCAAGAAAACTAGGATGGGCACAGTAGGCCTTCTTGGGCTGTCTGCCGCAGAGTTTAGTTTTTTAATCAAAAGTTTGAGTGTAAATAATTTTCAACGTTTAAAAATTTTCAAACAAGACAGTTCCTCATTAACCCCTACAAACCTTAAAATTTAACTCTTACCTTTAGTTTAAAAAAAAAAAATGTATAGAAATTCTTTTAGATGTAATAATTGCATCTTAAAATAAATTATTTAAACATTACAGGTAATAAATTTTTACTTAAGCTCAACAAAAGCGTTTTCCTAACCTAAAACTCCCCTATCAACAGAAGCCACACTTTTGTGTAGTAAAATTAACAACTTTAAAGAAAGGGTCTTAAGTGAGAAATATTGCAATTTATTTAAAGTTCTTTAGAAAAAGAAAAAAACTATATAATTTCAATTTTCCAAGATTTAAAATAATTTTTTTCAAGTTTATAGGAACCATTCCAGTTTTCCAGAGTCTGATTTAAATTTAATCAAAATTAATTAAGTTCGGGCAGGAAATCTAGGTTTGGAGGAGAACTATGCCTACAATTTACATTAAGGATAAAACGAAAATTTTACGTTACTCATAATTTTTGCTTCATCAAAGCCTTTATAAATAATTTGTTTAGTTATTCAAGGCTTCCTTTCATCTCAATTTTAGTAAGGAATATTATTTGTTGTTAAAAAAAATTTCAAGGCTAGTCGTTTGCATATTTTTGTTGATACCTACAGAGCATTTATAATTATCAAAAGTCTTGTTGTCGTTAGACAATTAGTTCATTTAATGATTTTGAAATCAGTTTTATTTAAAAGCCTCAGCTTCAAACTTTTTAGTGATGTTTTCAATTATATATTAGAATATTTATAAGTGCTTTGAATAATAACAACAACTAAAAAAAAGAAACAAAGCTTTTAAAATATTGTTTATTTAAAAATTAAAAGTCAATAATTTCATTCAAACTGTTTTGTCATCCACTGTAAACACAGTCATCATTTATTAAAAATAAGATTCTTTTAGAAACAGTAAGTTTTAAAATACATCATTTTTTAATAAAATAAAAGCAACATTATAAATTAATTTAACTACATAATGTACAAGAAAGATATTTGTACATGTAAATAATTTTGTAATTTATATAGTTATATTAGAAGTTCCTTTAAACACTATACACATAACTAAGGTTATCTTTCAGCCAATGTTGGGAACCCATAAATAACTGGAGCCGCTCCAGTCAAGTACGACATTTTGCAGGCAACTCTTGCCTGAGAAACTGAATTGCTTACATCAAGCACAGCACTCTTTGATTTGTAATAATTGGGTACAAATAGTTCAAGAAATTTATCAGTAAATCTATCAATATCTTTGTCTGTAATATCCCACAGGTTTCCAATAACACATGGACTAAAAAGAAATAAAAGTAGCAATATAGTATAGCAGTTAATAACTAAAAAGGTTTAAACTGAATACAAATTACCTCCAGTAATACAATAAAAATAATTCAAAAATTGTTGAAATCGGAGCATACAGAAAAAACAAATTATACTTCGCAGCAAACTGATAAGTACCTCCCTTTATATATGGTAAAAAGCTGCACCATCTGACCTGCAACTTTTGCTTAAACTTTCTTCTGCTATTTAACTGTTTTAAACATGTTTTATAATTTAAAAAGGTGAAAGATTTTAATATTGTAACGTTTTAATCTTAACAAATTTGTAGAATACTCATAAATTTTTCTAAGGCAAGTTTTTGGTTTTTTATATTATTTCTTGGATAGAAGGTGAAGACAGCGCATTGACCATTCGGGGGTCTCCCCTCAGCCTTATGCTGTAGGTGGTACATCTCTTATGCTAGGACATATTTTTTGTTAAATGCGTCAAAACTTTATCAGGAAAATATAGTTTTTAGCTTGATATGAAATAAGCGTATTGAAAAAAGAAAGTTATGAAACAAAGATGTATAGAGATATTTTACACAATATTTTGAAAAAATTAAGCAATCTTGACAAATTTTTTCTTTAAAAAAAAATTTAAGCTGACTCAAAAGAGAGAGTGTTATATAATTTATGGATAATCAGAAAATCACATTTGCGATGCAGAAAATTATGCGTGAATCTTATTAGCTTAAATGTATATTTTATCTAAAGTATTTTTAAATATATATAGTATAACTACTGAACTGCAAATCTGAGACTCAAGTATTTGAGTTAATCCAAATTCTAGTAATATTACAAAATTTTTACTAAATTCATTAACTTGTATTAATGTTATAAATTTAATTCAAATTATGTCAGTTATGTTACATTTATTTTCTAAATTTGTTCTAATTCTTTAAAAAAATAATTTTATATTTGAAAGCCAGTAATATAACAGGGAAGATTTCAATTATCATTTTTAAGATAAAATGATATATTTAATTACACAATTTTATTTTTACTTTAAAGAGTTATTCCAACGAACAGTCAAACTTTCAGATTAAAAATATGAACATTTAAAAAAGTTGTGATTGAGATAAGCAATTTTTATTGTAAGAAAGACTTAAGAGTAAATAAAATTTATTAGCTTATTACCAGGGGGGGGGGGGCAGACTGAAAATAATTTTCTTGACAACAGTGGACAACGATGCTTCATTTTCCACATAATTAGTACATTGATACATTTGTCTTACCACTTTATAAGCTTTCAAAAGCTCTCAATGAAAAATCAGGGCTCTGCATACACAGGAAGGTTTAAATGGTTTGTGCGACTTCAGCATTGCTTCTATTTCAGTTGAAATTCTTCTTCAAAGATGGGAACAGAAGAAAGTCGCTGGGTGCAAGATCAGAACCGTTTGGTGGGTGTTAAAGATGCTTCCCACCAAGATGCTATATGGTTTTGCGTTAATGTTACTGAGACCTGCTTTGTCATTCAACAGAATGTCAGGCCATTTTATTTGAATAGAATCTTTCTATTTTGACATAGTACAACAGTACTGCACTGATAGTTCAAATTTTCAAAAAATACCAAGAACGGAACTGCGGAACCAGACTGAGAGGCTCGTATTCACTTTGCACAGGCACTGCAACACCAGCATTTATTTGATCATGGTCAATTGATAGCCAATGGCTTGGATATCTGGAACCAATGAGTGATGAAAAAGCAGTAAAGAAACTTTATAAGAGAGAAAGGTTGGTTCTTTTGCATTTTTCTTCTCTTCTTTTCAATAATCTTTATTATTTTCTATGTTTTCTCTATATTTTTTACTTTATATATATGGATTTATTCAAAAAAATATATAATTTGTTCTAGGAATGCTCATATTTTTTTCTGGATTCAGTTTTCATGTAAAATAAACATGGTAACTCTATATCAACTTGGTCCTTTTAAAAAATTCGTCACTACACACTTGAAGTTATAAAAAAAATACAAAATTAGAAAAAAAATAAATAAATTCTACAAGTCGAAACATTCTGTATTCTAAACTTTGATTCATATTCAGGGAACAATCAAGGACATTAATCCTAAAATTAAATTATGAGCATGCATTACAGGACTTGAATTCCTAATGCCCCTGGTTATTTCCAAAAATTTAAACCAGATTATTATTATTATCAAAGTTCAATGAACTGTATAGCGAATTTTAAAAAATTAATTGTGACAGTCTAAATTTACACAAAATCATGAAAACAATGAATCATATAAGATGCCAGAGCTCTCAAAATATATTTATAATTAATAAATAACAGACAATTATGACAAAATGCCTATTTTTCGTGTTAAGGTGTTTGACCAATGCTCAATGTCACATCAAGAATTAGGTTATCTTAAGCAAGAATCATAAAGCAACAAGTTGAAAATGAGATTCAAAAAAATAATATTGCCTACCTTCCCTGCATTAGACACCTCAAAGGAAATCCCTCAGCTTCGAATCTTCTTCCGCTTTGCATAAGACTTCCACTGCTACAACCCATCAGAACAACAGCCGCATTGCATTCTAGCTTGTGAACAAGATTGTTTTCTATGTACTGCCTGCCACTGCCATGCCCAATGTACCTATGTGATTTTAATAAATATGTGACATATTTAAAATGGTTCACTTGTTTACAAAAATGGAGATTTAGACATATTAGCTATTATAATAGAAAGCAAGTAATAAATTTTTTTTTTCCAGCTATTCAATACATTTTATTCATATGAGATGAAATTTCTTTTATGAAAAGTTCTAAAAATGTTTTTAGAAATATCACATTTTTTACAAAGTTTTACATCATTATTGAACCTTAAATGTTACAATATTCATGAAACATTATTTCATGATTATTCTCAAGGCTGTTTGTAACTCAGAAAAGAGATTTGAAAAAATGGGAGTAAAACCAATTACAGTCGAACCCCGCTATAGTGAACCGTCTGCGGACTCAGTAATGTGTCCACTATAACCGATGGTTCACTATATCCAAATTTTTTGAAGAATATTTTTTGCATAAGACAGTTGAATGATTGAAAATTAAGTTTGCAATTTTAGATAAGTTATTTAAAAAATTATTAACTAATTAACAGATAATAAAGCAAAAATTAATGAAAAAAGTACTTACGTCGCTAAATATTAGTTTTAATTTCACTTTTTATGAAAAAAAAAATTTTGATTTTTGATTGAACACAATTTGATTTTAAATAGAGTTCATCAATATTCTTATCCACTTTAACAAAGCTTCTTCTATGTTTTCTCTTTCAGCTCCACACAGTTTTTTCGATGAAACCATATTTTTGTCGTATGCGGCAAGAATTGCACTTCGATTTTTCCAAATGTTTGAAACTGTATATTGAGACAAGGAAAATTCCTGACACAGTGCCGATTGATTGGTTCCATCTTCAATACGCTTTACAATTCTAACTTTGTCCTCAATCGAAAACGCTTTTCTCTTTAGAGAATTTGCCATTTTCACTGCTTTTGAAATAAAAATCTTGTCTCAAATAGATAATGTAAGAATATGAAGAGAGCAGCTGTAGAATGAGTTAAATTGTTCCACTTCTTGATTGTCAAGGGGTGATTTGTAAAGAATATGGTTTGAACAGATAAGAAAATTCCAAAAATTCAGCTGGTGGCCAAGTTAACTAGTTGTAGAGCAAGCTTGGGGAAAAGAGACAAAGAGAGGCTTCTCAGGGAGGGGGGAGTAAAAGATAAATGTTCTGTTTGACATTTATTACAGTATAGTTAAAAGTGATTAGCATAAAGGAGTGAAATATGACACATTTTATAGGAATGCATTCATTTTCAGTCCAAACACCTGCAAGTTTAAAGTCCCAACCCTGCAAGTTTAATTGGAGGACTGAAAAAGATATTTAAAGAAATGAAATTTGAGTCCACTATAGCCGAGTTTCCAAGTTCTAAGCTGTTCACTATAAGCGTTAAAAATAACATTATCTAAATAGGAGTACGGACGGGACCGCTAAAAAAGTTCATTACATCTGAGTGTTCACTATATCCCAGGTTCACTATAGCGGGGTTCGACTGTATTATTATTATTTACTTTCTCTCTTGTTCTTTGCCATTATTTACTCTTTTTTTTATTTTTATTTATCTCTGCTTTCTTTATTTTATTATCTAACAAAGTTAGGGAGTAAAATATCTCTGAGTGTTAAGGCTTATTAAAAATTATGACATACACTTTACCATTTTTTAAAATTATTTTTTAAGTAGAAATAAATAGTGGAGGATAGTTTATAACACTTCGGATTGAGTTTTTAACAAAAGATTATGATGAATGAGGAGAAGGATGACAAATGAGAATTTTGTTTTTCTTCATAAATCAACAGAAGAGACAAATGAGGGAAAGTAATAGATGTATATTTTAGTTAAATAAAATAGAAAAATAGCAGTTTTATTTTCTGCAATCTAAAATACAGTTTTCCCTAAAAAAATATGTACACAAGTCATAAAACAAACAAGTATACTGACTGTATATGAAGGATAGTATTATAAAAAACTAGTATATAAAATATAAAATTAATATTCTATTTAGGTAGAAATGATAGTAAAAATATACCTGTTATCTAATTTGAATTACATGCATTAATTAAATCAAAAAACTGTTTCTGAAACATATCAAAATTATGAAACTAAAATGTGACAGTTGTGGCAGTGAATTGTGTGACAGACAGTGCTGTGGTTGGAAAAAAATATTTGGGGGAATTCACGTTTTTATAGGGTATGTGTGTTAGGTTGTCATGTCATTGTTAGGCTAAAAAAACAATTGTCATTGTTAGGCCAAAAATTATGGAACTAAAATGTGACAGACTAAGACACACAAATAAAAGGGGAGTAAAGTAATGAAGTTATCCGTGAAAGATAAGTGCAAGCAGTGCTCTAGTTGGAAAAAAAATATTTGGGGGAATTTACCTTTTTATAGGGCATGTGTTTATGGTGTTTTAATTATAAATTAATCCTAATTAGTTCATAATTAAAAATTTGTTGTGATTTAATTATAAATTAATTCGTACTTTAATTATAAAAAGAAGATATTTTTAAAAAAGAGGGATTTGCTGCTAATTTATATTATTCTTTATCTCTGATACATTGATTAAAAAAGCTATTGATAAAATAATAGCATAATATAATAAACTTTTATTAAATGAGTAAGTACACAATTCTTCATTAGCACTTGAAAAATACTATGATTATTTATTTGTTAAACACATTGCCTTGATAGCAAGAAGGTAAAAATTTATGTATGCAAAAAGGGATACAGATTTGTTTTTTTTTATTGCTAGAACATAATCATTGGTTCTTCCGCTTACCAAATTATAAAATATGTAAGAGTGAAAAAGAAATATATAATTTAATTTAATATTCAAAATTTTACAAACATGAAATTAATTAAAGGCAACTTTATATTAACATTTTGTTCTCATTTAACACTGGTAAATGTAATTTAAATATTTATTTTAATAACTTTGCTTTTCAGCTACATCAAAAATTGTAAAAATTTTAAACGTTTTGGTAATTAAATTTTTTTTACAAGACTATTCTCATTGCGCCTGTTTAAAAACGAGCCCGAAAATTGCATTCGTCACACTTGAAAGTTCACTTGCTTTTTTTCCAAATCTGATTGGTACAATTTACACTTTAGTCAATGTAAAACATTTTTTCCAGAGCTGGGCTAAAATTTTTGTTTGACTTCGTAAGAAAAATAATAAATAAATAAAGGGAAAATGAAAAAGAAAAAAATTGTTTTGAAATCTTTTTGAAATCTGAAACAGGTTGTTTGAAATCTGAAAACAGGTAAATCGAAATTAAAAGTATTATTATTCATTTATATATTTTTAAAAAATTCTTTGTTATAAAGATTACATAAAACATCAACAACAGTATGAATTAGAAATAATTTATAAACATAAATAGATGCTTACAGAAACAAATCATTCTCCTTCAAAGCCTCTAAGAATTCTGTACTTTCAGGTATTCTAGCCACAATGCCTTTCCAATTCGGTTGCCTGTTAATTGAAAGAATCATAATATCAATTCATGTGATACATATATATATATATTCCACTTTTGAAAGGCATGGAAGTTTTTCCATAGACTTTATGTTGAAGAAACTCTTTAGGAGAGACCATTAAAACTTCTTCCAGTGATCAGGCAAACATCTGCACCCAATGCGGAAAAAATCACGTAGGGAAACACAAAAAAATATCTAATCAGAAATTTTAACAAAACAAATAAGTATATTAAAATGTTTTCAAAATATTTTGGTCATACTCTTATTTAGAGAGCTCTTTTTGACGATACCTCATGTTGCACAGTCAGAGTGCACTAAAGATAATGCTGTTAATGATTTACTTCTAGAGTTGAAAATTAAATTAGAAAAAAAAAGTTATTTTAGAAAAACCAATCATCTCAAACAAACAAACTTCTTCTCATATTTTAAAGCTAACTAACTTTTGTTAAAATGCAAGCTTAAACAAAAAAGCATGATCGAAATTTATTTATAACACCTTTAAAATCCATAATTGGTAAATTCTTTTTTACACATAATTATATCAGTTGGGATCATTTTTATAGATACTAAATATCATTCATCAATACGTCTTTGCAATGACAACAATAAAAGTGGCATTTACACATTAAGAAAATGACACTGACTAAAATTCAAATCATTTAAGAATAATCATGTGCCTTCTATAAAAATTTTGAAGTCAATGGAGGTAGTACAATCTCTATTGGAGGAATGGAGAGTGGTCATTCCCGAGAGGTTTCACTGTGTATGCGTGTGCATATATATAAATATGCATACGTATGAAGAATAATTAGCCTAAGAAAAAAATTACTCTTTATAATGCAAAGATACCTCCAACCTTAACTTACCAACACAAAGAAAGAAAAAAACTCATTAAGAATAGATATGCTAATCTAACAGATAACAAAGTTTGCAAAGAAGAAGGAAGTGAGGGTGAGCGTTTAGCTGGCATGGCAAAAATAATAGCTAGCATATTAAAGATTAATAAAAGTGGTAAAAACATGGGAGTTAGAATTTAATGCTACCATATATATTTAGAAGAACACTAAAATCATTTACCCAGAATAAAAAATGAAGTATATAAAAATCTAAATAGTGTTTTAATAATTAAAGTAAAAAAAAAACTTATTTGTTTTTAAAAAAACCTTTAAACGTATTATTTTAACTATTTAAGAAGTTTTAATTTAATTGAAAACCTTAAAGTAAATAAAAAGCATTCATATTAGTAATATTTGTAGGCCTTTACACAAACAAGGAAGAAATAATTTTGCATACTGGTTTACCTTATTTCATATGGGGACTGTTTATAAGTCAGAGCCTACATATGTGGGTAAAAACTAGTTTATAGACTTCAACCTACATTTATCCATTTTTTCATATCCTACACATATTACTTGCATTCATCGGAGATGTCCGTTTACAGCCCTCATAAATAATAATAAAATAAAAAAAACTATTACACTGGACATTGAAAACTTTAAAGGCTAGAAATTATACTGGATAAATTTAATTAATCCAGTATAAAAGGTCATACATACAAACTATTCTGCCCAGAGGCTTCAGAAATAGCTTATGTAATATATATATTATATGTATGTTATTGTGACTGACCAAAATTGGTGGTTGTTGACTTCCTCCTAATATATACTATGTCTAGTTAAGTGCCACTGCCTGGCATACATATGCTTAGTACACCCTATATCAATGTTTTTTAAGGTTCAGTGCCACTGCCCGGTATACCCTACACTATTTCTTTAAAGCCCAGTGCCACTGCTCGGTAAGCATTTAACCGGTACTCCGAATACTGATGATTATCTTAATCTATCCTCAGCAGATATTAAAATATCGAATAAATATAATAATATCAAAGAAGAAATTAATATAAAATCGGATGTAACAAATATTTTACACATTCACCAAAGCGACGATGCGACTGCTGCCATTCACAGGTAGAAGACGACATTCTCTTGATTTTGGTCATTCACGGCATAGACATTATTTATAGAATTCTCAGTCTAAGGAATGTACTAAATCTCAAAGAAGTAATTTTAATAATGAGGATTTTTTTTCCATTCCTTTTTAAAGCAAAGCTAGAGGTGCCAACGTTCCAAACTAGCTACTTGTAATCGTAAATAAAAATAATTTAGAAATAAATATAGAAGTTAGCGTTAATAATATACAATTCTAATTGGCAGAATTTTAAGGTGAAGATACATTACAAAGTCTCATTTCCATGCATCCCTTTATTGGAAGCATCTATTCTCTGAACACATATTAAGATTTACAAAACTTTGATCTTTTTTCAAATAATTTTTTTAAGTTTTTTTACGCTTGCGATCTGTTAAAAATAGAATATACATATTAGTAAAAAATAAATAATTTTTTTTCTACCCACACCTCTGATAGTAAAACATTAATTTTATCTCAATAAGCAGACTTTAAAAAAGCTATTTAAAAGACAAGAGCAGTTAAAGAAAAACTTTAGGGAGAAGAATAAGCTATGAATATTAATGAAGATCAATATTAATAGTGTTTGAAGAGAACATCAGGAGAGGAGATTTGCCTCCCTTCAGATTATGTAGATGTCTTCATTAAAAAATCTACTCAATTAGTTTCTATGTTTTAGATTATTTTTTTATTAAAATAAATTAGTTTTGGAATTTTTGAATAGCTTGTTTTTTAATGTTGTTTTTATTTGATTATCTGTGCTACTACATCTACACATCATGAGGAAAACATAACTTTATTCACGAGAACTAAAGTTTAAATTATCCTTTCACTTTTATTTATTTATTAATATATTTCATCAAATCAAACATTCTTAAGTTTTTATAAATGTCATTTAACCTATAAGAAAACCTTGTAGTATGAAATTGATGTTAATTATCATCATCAAAATAATTTGATGATTCATTAAATAACACGCTTTGATGTTTGTTTACCTTAAAAACCTATAATCCGAAAAAACCTATTTTCCGGACTTTCCAAAGTCCAGACAATTCCTAAAAATTGGACTTTCAACTGTATTATTTAATTTCATATAAGAAAAGTTGTAATTTTTGTTACTTAACCGTAAGACCGTAATATTGATTATGAAATCATAATTACAGATAAAACATATTAGATACACCTCCGCAAAGCAACCATCCCAAAGTTCTAAAAACCCTTGGAATAACAATAAGGTGTAAATTAAATACCAGAATGCATAATTTGAAATACTTATTTTAAAATAAACCTACAGCTTAAACTTTTCTTCAAATGTTTTTTGAGAATAAAGCAGGTCTCCTTTAGGGTTGAGAAGGTAATAAGTTTTGTTGCAATCCACCCCTTTGTGAAAGATAGAATCTTCTCCATGCAGACTTAGATGTGCACTCAAAACTCCAAGGGAAGGCATGCGAGTAATAGGATTACCACTCAAGATGGGAATACTTTCCCATGGTAATGCTTGAATATCCTATAATTATAATACATCATAAAATTGATACAAAATTCTAAAACATATACACTACACTCTCTTCAATTAATTGTTGAGGGAGCAAAAGATGTTAGATATAATGAATTTATGTTTTAACGGCAACTAGATTATATTTAACAATTGCATGTTCTTTTTGTTAACATTCTTATGACAAAAGCATATTTAATTAAATAACCTCATAAACTTATCAATGCATAATTTTTTTTAACAGCACTGGTACATTTTTTTCTATTTTTTAAGTAATATTAAACTACAAAAATAAAAAAAATAAATTAAAAATTAATCATAAAAATTAAAGCTCATTACGACACAATTTTAACACCTTTGATATATTTTCGCCTCTTTTTGGTGATTAAAATCACTTTTAATCCAAGTGTTCTGATTAGTTAATTCACAAACCTTACAAAATTTGATTCTCACAGAAAAACATTTCAAAGGGAGTTATGCTAATGAGAAAAACATTTCAAAGGGAGTTATGCTAATAAGAGATTAGCTTTATTAAACGTGTTCCATAAACAAGAGGAAGGAAGGAAGAAGAGAGCAAAATGAAGCTCTCATCATCTCTGCTTTGTAACAATACTAAAAATTCAAGCATATAGCTAGTTGTTGGCAAAGAGGGTCATAGAGGTTTAGGCACCACAATTTTCTATACAATCACAGCAATGAAGTCCACATAACAGGGTTCATCAAAAATGCTAAAACGAAACAACGCATTTCAGCTTTTACGTTACATTTTACCAAATGGTATTTGAAAAAAATAAACTCTGGCGAAAAAATTGTTAAGGAACATATAAGAAAAAATTTTGATCAAGGAAGTTGGATTAAGTGGAAGAATAGGGATCAATAAAAATGGTGATAATATTGGTTTTGCAATGAAAAATAAGGGGAAAATAGAAAAGGATAAAAACTAGATTTTCCCATCACTACCATCAGCTGCAAGGTAGAAAGCATCTAAAAAAAAATTTCCATCTTATGAAGGGAAATAAAGTAATTCGTTTTTCTTCTTATTCTATTGGTTGAGTCAAACAAACCTCAAATGCCATCCCTTTTTACCTATGAAACGCTGATATTCTGATAACTTAATTATATTTCAAAAGCTTACAGATGAAAATGCATCCTGATTGGCTATAGAAACGTTCTTCAAGTTAGCAACTGTTTTTTTCCATTCTATTTTAAGTAAGCCAAGCATACCAAATGTTAATTCATTTAAGTGAAATAGTCTATATTCTTTTACCAAGAAAGGTTTGGTTCATTTTTTAAAGATAGACTCGAAGCCATGTAGAATATTAATTATGAAATGAATTTGCCAGAGGCACAAAACAAAAATAATAACAGTTTCAAAAAAATAGACAAATAAAAAATCTAGGTTAAATAAAAGACGTAGACAAAAGAGAATTAAATTTTAATTAGTTGGATGTGTGATACAGGGTATTATTTAATTAACTTCACGTTAATTAACATTTAAACTACAGTGGAGAAATTTAGCATGACCTTAGATCCAGACTACATCAATAAATACTGCACTGTACTACATAATAGAGTGCCAATATACAGGATATTGACACTCTATGATGTAGTACAGTGCAGTATTTATTTAACTTTACATCGATCAACATTTTCAATCTCAGCGTACGGCTCAGTTTTCAGAAAGAAAAAAAAATCATGAACCCTCTAGTGCTATCTAGCAGTGCAAATAAGCATCAAATGATGTTTTTTTAAAACCTACATGAGGGTTACATAGCGGGATCAATAATGAAAGAAGGGGGGGGGGATTCTTCGCCAGTGATATTTACCTGACCCTTAGTCGGGGATGAAACTGATATCCTGCTCAAATCGTGAGAGCTCACGTGGAGGGCTAACTAACGATGTGAAATTTAGCAAGACCTTAGCCAGTAATATCCAGAATATTGACACTCTATGATGTAGTACAGTGCAGTATTTAATTAATTTTACATTGATTAACATTTTAACCCTCAGCGTATGGCTCAGTTATCCAAAAAAAAAACAAAAACAAATCTGAACCCTCTAGTGCCATCTAGCAGCGCAAATAAGCATCAAATGGTTTTTTAAACCTACACAGGAGTTAAATAGCGGGATCAATATTGAAACAAGGGGGAAAATTCTTCACCCGCGATATTAACGTGACCCTTCATCGGGAGTGAAACTGATACCCAGCTTAAATCGCGAGAGTCGTACGTGGAGAGTTAACTACTGTGGTGAAATTAAGCTTGATCTTAGCCAGAATATTGACACTCTATTTAGGGTCCATGATAAGCATTCACCACTTTGCCAAATGTGATACAACTGTAAAATCAGCGGAAAAAAAGTTATGTTTTGGCGAATGATTTTTTCTACCTAAACAAAAAATATGTATTCTCCTCAAACTTTAAAATAATATATATATTAAAAAAAGGTCAAAAGGAATTTTTCTGAACGAATACTGTATTTTTAAAATTTTATTTGATTATAGTAATTTCCAATTGACACGTCACATGATCAATTAAAAGTGTATTAAGTCCAGATACTGGAAGCAACAAGAGAGATTGTGTAAGCATAAGACAAACTACCACAAAACACATTCGACTTCGTTCTGTCGGATCACATGACAAAATTCTTTCTTGCAGTTAAGAGTTGATAAAACAGATCATGTGGCAGCAAGAGATGTAACAGTGATGTCACTTTCAACAGCTAACTATTAAAATTAATAGTGAGAAATAAATAGTATTAACTCACAGTAACTGTACAAACACAAGTGTCATTTAAAATTTTTGAAATCATGCTATTGTAACTGTGAAATATAGATAATTTTTTTAACAGTTTTTCTTCGTGCATATTTTACGGTGCTTTTTTAGAAAATATAATTTTGTCCTTTTGAAGGGATTCATATGTTGGGGAAAAGTATTTAAGAATCCTCTTGTATAAAGACTCGTACAGAGGTAGACAACTAGTCAATTTTAATCTTATGCCCCACCCCCCCTCAAGAAGAGAAAAAGGGACACGTTTATAATAAATTTTGTGTTTCTCATATATGATCCTACA
The DNA here is from genome assembly GCA_949128135.1 of Parasteatoda lunata. Lineage (NCBI taxonomy): Eukaryota > Metazoa > Arthropoda > Arachnida > Araneae > Theridiidae > Parasteatoda > Parasteatoda lunata. The sequence goes on along the minus strand of OX421979.1, from coordinate 4,587,541 downwards.
GTTTAGATTCAATTAATATAAATAAAAAAAATTTACTTTGTCTAAAAGTAGAACAACAGGATTCCTCTTTGTAGTTGATTTCTTACTTTCTTCAATAACAGCCTTGAAAAGTATTGAATATATTTCATGGTGTGGTTTACAACTCCATAAATGACAAATGCAGGCAGCTAATTGTTCCCGTTTTAGAAAAGAGGCAGAATCTAGCAGAATCTTTAAATATAAAGCAAAAATTGAATAAAAGATTAAAGAGGAAGAAAGTGTGATTATATATCAATACGTTAAGCAGGCATAGAGTAAGCATAAAAATATCTACAAAATTAATTTTCATGTTTTAGTTTATTAAGTACATAAAGTTAAACAAGCAATATTAAAGATTTCACAGAAAACCAAAAAAAAAAAAAAAAAAAAAAAAAAAAAAAAAAAAAAAAAAAGAATTAATTATGTGACAAGATTCCCCCCCCCCCACTCCAATGCAGAACTTAATGCTTTATCATGAATACAGAATAAAATTTATAACTATTTTTTATGAGTTCATAAGAATTTTTGATATGATTTAAGTTGTAGATTCCTAAGTAAGACTTATAATTAAAAAAAATATTTACTTTTATATTATCAGAGCTGTTAATTAGTTGAAATAGTGAAAGAACTATTTCACACTAAGTAAGTTATCCACCTAAACCACTAAATACCACTTTTTTATTATTATTATAACATACATATTTACTTGTCTATATGTTATAACTGTTATGAATTTTAGCTGTCATTTATACTTTATTAGTTTCTAAAGAAAATTTAAAAAAAATTCTTCTGTTATCCATTTTATCTTTTTTCCAGGTAAATTACAGCCATGATTGGTATTTTTCACATTTATCTCACAGGAATATTTTAGTACAAATACACTTTAATGAAGCCATTAGATTCTTTTGAATTGTATTTTTAGGTAGTAAAAGACAATATGTGTTATAATGAAATTGGAGCCTAATTGTTTTTAAAAATAAAAAATGGAAAAATTAGGTTTTAAATTATAGTCTTGAAAAGTTTAAGGCAATATAAGTCAGATTTTTCAAGTATTTTTGGTAAAAAAAGATGTATGTAAAAAGATATTTTCTGGGTGTTGTGATGATATCTAGTTAAATTTCCAGAAACTAGTAAAGTAACAATCTTGAAACAATAAGCAAAAGTTTAGAGTAAAAATTTCCCATTTAGAAAAGTTAATACTACATTACCTCAAACTCATACTGAACTCATAAAATAAGTTAAAAATAAAGAGAAAACATGGAAAACAATATAATAAAGATTAATGAAAAGAGATGAAAAATTATTAAAATAAAATATTTTTAAAAACATTTAAAAAAAATGTTCAATTTAAAAAGCTGGAAAACAAAATAATGAAAAGATATAATCTCGTAATCAGCTCACATGATTATATCTTTTCATTATTTTGTTATATAGCTTTTTAATACATATTTTATTTTAAAAAATTTTCATGTTCTCTTTTCATTACTCTTTATTACATTATTTTCCATGTTTTCTCTATATTTTTAATTTATTTTTTGAGCACTTGCAACTTATGTACAGTAAAAAACACCTAGTAATTTTCTTCGTTTTTCTCTTTTCTTTTTACCCTCTTTTGTCTTTATCGCGATATATATAGTTTATTAAGCAATAAAACTTACATTTTGATAGAAGATGGGTCAAACATTTAATTATGTAAGGAACAATATTTTGCTGGGCAAAGATTGAAACATGCCTGATTTTTAACACTCAAGTATATGTAACTTATAGATAAAAACAATATTTCTCACAAAAATTGGAAAAACATAAAATTACAATGACACACAGTTTATTAAGATAGCTTAGAAAATCAGAAATACTATTCTAGCAGAAAACGAAAAGAAAAAAAAGAAGATATGTGGGTTAGCACTTCATCAGGGGATATACTGCTTGCCAACACACCTTTAAAATGGAGTCTATTTTGTGTCAGTGGTAATACTAGAAACTAACTGTGCCCTGAGGCCCCATAATGGATAAACAAGTAAAATAAAGCAATTAAAAAATTGAAATGTAAATGAAAAAAAATTAATGGCAAACAAATTTTTATGATTTTAAATCCAGAATTAATTAAAATCCAATAATATTAAACTGTAGATTTGGCTGCATGTTACACATAAAAAAATTATCTAAAACAAGACATTTTCAAATTATAGTAATTTCTAACAATTAGCCCAATTTCAATAATTTGCAGAAAAAAAAAATTATTTAAAATGTCTCAGCATAATTTTTTCGAGAAATAATTAAAATAGATGATAGACTTATTTTCCTTGAACATCATTCTCTAACTATTGTTATTGTCAATTTTGAAATTTTTTCCAGAGATTTCTTGCAAGATTTTTCAAGGTTTTGGCCTAAAATTGAGTTATTCTTTGACTTTTTATCCTAAAATCAAATTTCCTGACAATTTTAGGTTTTCTAGCCCTGTCCGAGCCCTAAAGAAAGAAATTGAATTAATGCACTCATAAATAGCATTAATGGGATTCTAGACTTGTGATGCTTTCAACCCCATTTTTAATACACCAAGAGCATTTTTATTGTTAATAATTAAACATCAAATTGTCTTTTTTAATGAAGCATTTGATTATAAATATATATTTTATATATAGACTGCTTTTAGCAATGCATAAAAAAAGGGATATTTTAAATTTTGGGGGGAGTTCTCAGGGCCCTAAGCAGAAGCTTATATTCGGCGTTTCTTGTGACAATCATAGCTGGGCATTGACCCTTTGTTGAGTTAATCAAGAAAAGTGGAAAAATGTATACCCGTAGAAGTCTTTCATCCGAGGGCTTTGAAATTTCTGATATTTTATTGACAGAGAGCATTAACTGTTCTTTTCTTTCTTCACTTACTGGAGTACCTAGTAAAAGACCTTTCCAGCACCCTAACCAAGAATTCTCCATGCTACTCAACAAACTCTAAAAACAAGAAGAAAAAAATAATAATAAAAAGCATTCATGAAGATTTTTATACAGACTAAAAAATTCATGAGAAAGCTTTCCTAAAAAAAGTGATGCATTGATTGATTCAGCAAAAATGAAGGCTCTACAACAGGCCTTAAAATTTGTGCAGTTGCCAACTCGCATTTGATGGCCAATGGCAATGACTCGCCATTGGCGATCAAATGCGAGTTAGAAATTCTATCTCTTAAAATGCTGAGTTTTAAAGAAAAATAAAAATACACAAAGTTTGATTTATCATACCAAAATAAAGCGGCAGTAAGCAGGGTCTGATTTATCAAAAGGAGTGAAAGACCCAGGCCTAGGACCCCACATTTTTGTGGGCTCTCTAAATGTTACAAATATATTCTGTGTTTTTCCTTAAGAATTGTCTGTAAGAAATAAAAGTTAACAAAAATTGAAATAAGTATAACCTTAATTTCACTTACATATTGTAATTTACTTAAGTTAAACATAACTTATGAACTCTTCATAATTAAACATGTAAATTTGGTAACAACCAGGGCTCAACTGACAGTTTAGTGCCTAGTGTCCCCGCTTTTCTAGATCAAGCCTTGGAATGACCTTTTCTTTAATTTCTCTCAAAATATAAAAATAGATTTAGCTTATCAAAATTAAGTTGCTAAAAAAATTATTAAACAGAATATCAAAATGCTCCCCTTTTGGTTCTTTTTATAAATGAATTACAAATCAAAACACAATGTTTAAACTGCAATAATTTAACACCAAATTAAAATGAAACGAAAGATAAAAATTAAGTAATTTAGAATTTTACTTTCAAACGTGCATCCAACGAAGAACGGGTTTGCCACCACTTCTTATGATTATTTGTTTTTTTCATAATTATTGAACTTTGTAATAAAATATCTTGATACTCCGTCAGTAAACCAAAGATAAACTGAAAATAGAGATTAGAAAAATGTAATGTGAAGTGTAATAAAATAATCAATACTGAATGATAGTAGAATTTTGAAATATTAATACAGATACAAATAAGCCACACTCATAGAAAACTTTAAACATTACTCATTTTAACTTACTCCGCCAGTAGTTGAACTGTCTACACAAATCACTAGTGGAGATGATTTTGAGCTATATTGTGTGATGATCAATTTAGAAAAGGTTGGCTGTTGATAAACACCGCCAAGCCAATCTTTATCAGGTACAGCATTGATTTGAACCACAGTCCAGTCTGCAAAAATAAAATATGCATTAAACCACCTTTCTTTTTTTAGCACAAACACAAAGAGCCCATTTAAGAGATAATTTACTTACATATATAAATTTAAAAAGTAAGAAGTATGTGAGTTGAGCATTACAATAATAATATAAATTACTATTTTAATTTATTTATTACCATTTATTTCTCTTCAAATAAGTAAAATTAACTTTAATTAGTATTATAAGTTTATTTGCTAAAATAAGAAATGCAGGCTTGTACAACTGTAGTAAATGCTTTTAGAGGTAAAGTTAACAAAATGAATGAAAAGAAATGTCAACTAAAGAATCATACATAAGCCTTTACATTTTAATTAAAAAACTAGGAATGTATAATCTGCATCCCAGAAGTCAAATCGATTCCAACCAACAATTCATAAAAAAATACTACATAACAAATATAATAAATTTTATAGCCTCTTTTAAACTGTTTTTCAGTTATTTACTTTAAAAAAAATTATGAAATTATAACTTAAAAATGTAAGATTTAAAAAACTAATGAGATGTCAAAAAATTTAAACCTTTCTCACTTTGATTTTTTTAAAACAAGTATATTTTTAACCAAAACAAATGTGGTTCTAGGATTTATTTAAAAAATGAAGATAATAATAATTCGTTTACAAGAAAAAAAAAGCTTTATTTTTTTACAGACTGAACACTGGCAGTCATTTTTATACAAGACAAAGCATGCAAAACAATTTTTTTTTTTTTTTTAAATTAAAGAATATCATATATACACATTTTCTTTTAATTTTTAAGACAAATTGGTAATACCGTTATTGCAATTTTAAATAATTAAGTTGTTAATTATGTAGCGACTCAACTTAATCGTAACTGCGAAAGTTACGATCAAGAACTTGAACTCTAACTTTTCATTCGCTAGAACAATCTAAGCTGTCACTGTAACATGATGTGCTGATTCATATTTCTCTTTTTTATACTTTAATATTTTTGATGTTAATAAATACTAAAATAATGTAAACTCTGATGATTAGTCTCCTGATTATTTAACCAACCACCACAATTGGTACAAGAACTAAATTTATTGAAATCTCCTAATGTTTCTTTATTTATTTTTATTCCATAAAAAGTTGTGCACTAATGCTAAACAAAATTTTTTTTTCCTGATGTAGCAAAATAAAGATTTGTCATAGAATTACTGATAAAATACAAAATATTACCATTGGGTATGGTGCTCAAATAAAGTTCCATCTTGTTAATTAAAGATGAATCTGTTACTTTCAGAAGATCGCATATTCGATCATTCCTTTTGTCCTTTGGATAGAGAATATTATTCAAGTAAGCTTGCCCATAACTTGTAGAGACAGTCTGACTTAGGTAGAAACCGATTTCATTCAGTTTATCTGGATTATTTACTTCACTGCCTTCATTCTGAAAAGGTTAAATAAGCAATTTCTTTTAAAAATTATAAACAACAATTCAATATTATAAATGAAAATCATAATGAAATGAATTCATAATGTTAAAAAAGAAGTTTTTCGCAATCAGTATTTTGTTTACATCAACTCCAAGCTGCCAAAAGGATTTTTAACTTGAAATTTCTGTTCAGGTTGGATCTCTTCTTAGGTATCTATTTTTAGTTTCTTGTAAGCCATCACTCGGAAGCAGGGTTGGCAGGTTTTTGACATGTGACAGTCAAAAACCTCACTGTCATAAATGTCAAAAATGTCATAAACCTATATTCATATTTGAAATTTAATTAATACATAAAATTTATATATTTTTTATAAAGGATAGTGTTTCTAAATATGTTCTAGATAAAATAAATTTAAAATTTTGAAGAAACACTTATATTTTGAATAGTAACCAAAATCTTGTATTTTTGAAAACTCACATCTTTTGTAATAATATGTATTCATTTTCATGTGTTATTGAAAATCTGCAGTGATATTATTAAGAAATTTATTTATAACCAAATTTAGTGTATAGTATAGATTATACTAAAAATTAGACATTTTTAGAGATAAACATTAGCAGCTTTGTACATTAGACATCTTTTAAAGGAAAATCTTTTAAACAGGTTGGGCACATGCAACATTCACAATCAATTTATTAGGATAATTAAAAAATTTCCATAATAATTTGTTTAAATATTTCATGGATCAGTGACTGTAATGTTCTTCTGTTTAGTTTGACTTTTGTGATTGGTTGTTAGTTTTTCAGAAAAATCAGTAATTCTGAATTTTAAATCTTCAATTTTTTTTAAATTCATAGTTAACATAAGACAATACAAATTTAAGTGCTTTCTGTTAAATACACAGAGTAGTTAGTGTCGATTTACAGTATATTCAGCCTATTCATTTACTATGCTGAAAATTTAGTTTATCCAAATACTTGTGAATTTCATTTTGCTGAATACTATATAGTTTTGTTGAATATCTAAATATTCAGCTGTTGAATAATTACTCCTTGCTTTCAAGATATACAATATTTGTATTTTTAATACAAGTGAAGAAAAAAAAATTAAAAGATAAAAATTGTTTTAAAATGATAAGTGTAATAATTATAAATAAATACAATAAACAATATGAATTATATTTATCATTATTCATAAATATAACTACTTTTAAATTCAAATTAACATACTGGATAATAAAGATATTCGATACAACATTAAAAAAAAATTTTTATACACTTGTATCAAGTTTGTATTTATACAACATAACTTGTAAGATCATTATAAATATTAGTTATATGTTCCTTATGTGTCAAAAATGCATAGTAATAAACTTTTAATTTTATTAAATATTAAAAAAAATTTTTTTTTTCAAAATATAAATATTTAAAAAATTTTTGTGCAAAATTTTTCTGCACATACATTTGAATACAAATTTCTGAGATTTTAAATCTGTTATTTTACCTTAATTTTAACTAAAAAATATTTTAAAACCTGCTGATTACCTATAGTATAATTAAATTTCAATATAATGCATGGCAACTGTTGGTAGTTTTGAAGTTTATATATTTTCTTGGCAAACTTCAGTTTTTGACGGTTTAAACCAGTATTATACCCTTGTCATGTCAAAAACCACTTTTTGACGTCAAAAACCCAACCCTGCTCGGAAGTCACCAAAACTTACAAATGCCAAATCTTCCTAATCCTTATAGATTAAATAATTTTACATTTTGTGAGCCTTATTATTTTTTTTTGTTGATATTTTACTGTAAGTCTGACAAAACCTTGGATCAATCAAAGAGGAACATAGGACTAATCAACACCTACTGATAAAAGCCCGACACGTATTTTTTAAATTATTGTCAAGGTCATTTTGTAAAAAATATTGATACATAATCAGTAGTTATCAAGAGAATTGTGCATTAGTTCAGCTTTTCCAATTTCTTAAACTCTTTGAAAAATAATTTTAAGATAGTTCCATAGACATATTCTTAAATTATACCTTATTTTGATCGCTTTTACAATTTCAATTAAAAAACTAAATTGCAATTATTGCTACCGATGTAATTACTCGACAGATCAATAATTGACGCAAATATGGTATAGCATGGTAGAATGCTGGCAGTGGCACTTAACCTCAAAAGAAGTATACCGGGCAGTGGCACTTACCTTGAATAAACATCAGTGTAAGGTATACTGAGCAAATGCATATCGGGCAGTGGTCTTCAACCTTAAAAAACATGTGTGTAGGGTATACAGGGCAAATGTAAAACGAGCACTGGTGAAAATAAATATGTATTACAAAGGTAGATCACATGTTGGGTTATTAACCAATATATGGTACTCTCCTATTAAAGAGGGATGTTGGTGGTGATGGTAAATTTTTTTTTATTTTGTCCAAATCCAACACTAAACATTATAATCTATCAATAATAATCACCATAAATTTTTTGGGCACTTATTAAATCGGAAGTCGTTATGGAGAAATTTTCAGAGGAAGGCATTGGCTTACATTGGGCTGTCTTGCCAACTATGATGATAGTTTTTAATAATTTAATTACTTAAGAGATGTGAGTGTTATTGCCTGATTGACATAACACTGATGCTTTTTAAATGTTAAATGCCACTGCTCCGTATACTCTAGAATGATGTTTTTTAAGGTTAAATGCCACTGTCCGGTATACTCTACACTGATGTTTTTTAAGATAAAATGCCAAAACAAAGTATACTCTTCATTGATGTTTTTTCAGGGTTAATTGTTATTGATTGGTATATGTTTGTCCAGTATACCCCACAATGATCATTTAAGGGTAAGTGGCATTGCCCTCGCTATTCCTAATACTGATCGTTGAAATGAAAGGTTGCATTTGTAGTCTTGAATTAGTTCATCAAGAGTTAGTGGCTCCCTATAATGGAATTTAACTTAGATATCTGCAAATGGAAAATCCCACCATATATTATCCCTTGTTTCGGGCTTTTACTGGAAGACATTGGTAAATCCTACGTTTTACCACCAGAACTTGGTAATATAGTCTGAAATAGAATTATATTATAGCAGACTTCAGACTTTTACCAAGACACTATGGTGCATCCTAGGTTTTACCAGTAAAACTTAGGATTTACCGAAATTCAGGCTTTTACAGTAACAGATATTCAATAAGAATAGAAATTGGTGGTTGACAGCAGCCATATGATAGCAAAGGTTTAATCTGCAGATGGCACACTTGAGCTTGTATCACTTAATTTTATCACTAAACTAAAAAAAAGATTATCATATACTCACTTTTGCCAGGTTAAGTATTGCTAAAAGTTTGCAAACATCTCGATAGAGGGGATATGGCATATTATGATGAATGAGTTCCTTGATGTTAGACAAGTCATCAATAAATATTTTCAAATCGTTTTCTACAGAAGACAAAAGAAATATAAAACTTTTAACAAAAATGTTGGCTGATAATTTTTGCTGAATGCACTGGTATATAAAATGATTTTATTATGTTTAATTTGAGCTTACAATTTTAAGCTAACCTTAACCAATTTTGAGCTAAACCCTTTTTTTAGTAAACGAACCTACTTCATCTCAAAAATGCTTAACTGGTTATGTGAACTTATGAAAAGGAAAAATTAATGAAAGTTACCTGGAATCTTAATAAAAGTTTCATTCAATGAGTCTTTTGTAATATCAATTGAGCTTAAATCTTGACACAACCCCTCCAAATTAGATGAGAATTTTTCTTCTGCTGCATCTCTCATGACATCATGTGGAAAGTCATCCTCACACTTCTTCTTTTTCTCAGCAGAGCTCCTCGTCTGCTCGATGGAACCTTTCAAAGGGGAGAGAAAACTTTCTTCTTCATAGATATTAAATTCGTCTTTTGATGTTTTATTATATACTTTTTTAGGCGCTCTAACCAATGAAGAACTAAATTCAACTTTGGCCTTCATTCTAGTTTTTTGAGATTTATTTTTTAGGTTAACAGTTTTCGTCTTCCCGGTATTCTTTTTACCTTTTTGCGTATAACTAACAGAATATTTCCACACATCGCACGATGATTCTATTTTGACATTTTCACTCTTTGTTTTGAAAAATTTATAGGTAGTTTTGGGTTCTTTGGCATTCTTCGTAGGAGTGCCAAACAGTTTTGGGGTGTTTTTGGTATCAGTGGCAAATACATCATCATCACTGCTGCTGCTAAAGAGCAGTGCTGGCAGTTCTCCCATTTGCTTCAAATCGTTTGCAAACGGCAAAACATCTGTCTTGACAGGAGTACCAAATAGTTTTTTATCATTCTTGGTGCTTGTAATAAAGGCATCATCATCACTGCCACAGCTAAAAGTCAATGATGGCAATTCTTTTAAATCTTTAGCCATGTGTTGAGGCAAAATTTCTTTTTTAACTGGAGCTTTACAAACGTTTTTCTTGTTAACAACAGGGGTAGTGACAACTATTTCTGGAATAGGTTTGTATCTGGGAGGGGTTTGGCACACAGAGAGGTTTTCGAGTGTAGCACTTTTTCGTACAAAGATATTGTTTTTAACAGATGGGACGGAGCAGAATTCAACATTTGAATTTCCTTTTATGGACAATTTCTTCTTTAATGAGGCTACAGTGTTGTTTAACAGTAACATGCCATAAGCCCAAGAATAAATATACTTGGGTTTTTCAAAAGATGTATTTAAAACATTTAAAGCTTGTTTAGTTGTGGAAATAACACCTTCAAAATCATTCTTAAGCAACTGAACCAATGACAGCTGGTACATAACTACGACAGGCAAAATCACTTCTGGACCTGATGGATATTTTTGCTGCAAATTTTTCAAAGATACGTTCAAATTCCCGAAATCCAACATTTCAGATATGTTAAACAAGTTCTTAAGATTTTTGCAAGTTTTTAATAACTTTGACAGTTGAGTTTCAGCAACTGACGTGTCTCCCTCCGTTAAAAGCTGCAAGCAACTCAAGTACCAGATCTCTAATTTAACTGTGTAAGCCGACATTACGCCTTTAGTGAAACCTGTAGGAGTTTTTACTTCGAATTCAAGAGATTTGCCCTTCTTCTTTTGCACTGGAGATGAGGCTACATTGGAAGTATCGATAAAATGTTGTTTCACGTCCCTTTTTGGTTCGAGAATTTCACTGTGTTCCAGAAAAAAATTTTCAGAGCTGCCTCGAGTTTCCAACATATTTGTCTTCTCTAAATTAGATAGAAGGGAAGAAATATTTTCTTTTTTTGTTTCATCCATAATGTACTTTAATCCGTATAGTTTAACAGCACAGTCCTTTACATTATCGCACAGTAAATCAATCTGTCCCAAAAGCAGCAAAATTTTTGAAGACCTGAAATTGATTCAAATGAATTTATTTTAACAAACAATTACTTGAAACAGAAAAATGAATTGATCTTTCCTAATAAATAATTTCTTTTTTAATAAATGTTCCTACTTTACTTTTTAAGCTAAAAATAAACACTTTCTAAGAGTTTAGATAAAATATTATAAAAGCCATATTTTGTAATTTAAAAGATCACTTGAGCAATTTCTTTGTACATCAGTTATATTCTCATAAATAAAAAGATGTCTGAAATATTTCGTTCCACTCTAGTGTTAATTCTTTAAATAAGTTTTGCTGTCTTGTTCAGACTAAATCTTTATATTTTAGAACAAATCAAATAACTATAATGAATATGATTAAATAAACAGTAATTTTGAGGTAAGTAAAAGATTTGCTGATTTTTTTTAACAAGAAACTAAACTTTTAAAGGTAAAAAATATTTTATAAATCTTAAAAGATAATGGTAAACAACCCAACAAATTCAGCATATTTTCGTGATACTTACAAAAAAAGATACTAGATTAAAAAAAATTTTTTTTTTCTTTAACTATTAAATTATTTTTTTGAAATGTATCTGAAATTGTTCGCTTTTGAAATAAATATAAATATTCAAAAAAGTTATATGCTAGGCAATATCTTTTAAAACCCCAATAAAATCCACCTGGGTTGTTTTCCTTTTAAAAGAGCCAATGTTTTTTTTTAACCCTGCTTTTAGAATTGGAAGATTAAAATAAGCATTTATAAGTTGTTTTTAAGACCCATGAAAAACTTGTTTAGCATTAGATTGCAGTAGTGTACAGCGCTATTTCTCAATTAAAGAGTTAACTATGAAATAGTAACACATCAAAAAAGATATATAGTAATATACGATTTATTAAGATAATTTTTAATAAATTTAACTTTGTATTTAAAGTTCAATTCTTTTTAAAGAATTTCAACAAAATTAGTTGTATGTTTTTTCCCTCCTCAAATAGGAAATAATGAAAATATATTTTAATGCCATACATCAATAGTCTATGCTCAGAACCAAGACGAGAAATTTTTTCTTTTCCCCAACTGATATAGTGAAGAAAACATAAGTTTTACTACAAGTTTAAAACTGTGTAAAGTAACCCTAGTTGACAGTACGCAAGTGTTCAGGGAAAATTTGTTAAACAAACAAGAGGAAATTTTAACAAGTTACTTTCTGCTGCATAGCAAAGGAGAAAAGTTTCATAAAATTTCTTAATTTTTCTCTGCTAATAGGTTGATATGTAATGAAGTTGTATCAATTTTTTCTTCTTCTGCTAAACACAAAACAGTGAGAGATGCTTTTAAAAACTTAGTTATTAAGCTTTTATTCAGACCAATATATTTATTTGCTCTTTAACTATAATATATCCATGTCTGAATTCTTTACATCTTAAAAACATCGAATGAGTTAAAAATTTTCTATTCATCAAATGATAATTATGGTTCTTCACAAATTAACCATAGAATTATTTAAAATATTTTAGAAGTATTTTGAAATAAAAACCAACCAGAAAGTCTTACCAATATGTCAAAAGATTAGATTGTGACATGCGTAACCCTTCTTGAAGGTAACACCTGGCATAACGAATATTTCCATTTTGGAAAAATAATTCCCCAAGTTGCAGAAATAGCATTAAGATATACTTGAGTAGTTGTGCTCTATAATTCATCCAATCTGGAAAAAGGGGAAGAAATAATATTTTACGCATAAATTATTATTCACAGTGGAAAAAAAAAAAGAAGTGCAAAACGAAAAACAGTACCTTTGACTTAATGTTTTAAGAGTTTATAGAAAAATAATTTTTAACTTATGATAATTAATCAATGAGGAAATATGTAGTGTTGAATACATAACACATTAAAATTAAAACAAAAAAATAGGTAGGTTTTAAAAGAAATTACACAAAAATAACTATGTAAGGATTTTATTTTCAAACATAAACAAGATTTTCTTAGAGTACATTTTTAATGCTAAACATTAGAAGCTTCATTTAAAAAAAAAAAGGAAGCTTTTAAAAGTTTAAGTATTGGGGGAAATTTTGCCTCTGCGGAGGACATTTTGATAGAAATAACACACATTTGCGTTACACGGAGAAGAAAATCACAAAAATCTCCCATGGTTAGTCTGACCACAAGGGGACTCTAACCAATGATCCGTCTACTACTAAGGATATTTTATGCATTAGTCCTTCAGAAATTGTAACCGCTGATTTATAAAATAGAGTTTTGAAAAAAAAAGAAGAAATTTTTTCTTCACTAACTGGTCAAGCCTTGTGGAGGACTTTTTAAATGCTTCCAACGAAAGAGCATTTCAATTGACTAACTTTTCGACATGTTGCAAAGTTATATATACAGTTATATATTATATATACAGATATATACTATGTTATATATTATATATACAGATATATACTATGTTATATATTATATATACAGATATATACTATGTTATATATTATATATACAGAAAAAAGTAAAGTAAGATTTCTATAATCTTCAACAGACTAGTGTCACTGTATGATACTTTTAGCTGTGTTGGGTTCAATGCTACATAGATGATGGCAAATATTTTATTGTTTTTAGCAATATATATTTTATATAATTACATATTTGCAATTAATTTAAACATAATTACTTATGCAATTATAATTAAAAATATTATTGATAATAGGATTGATAATATTATTGATAATATAATTATAATTAATATTATAATTGTTCCAGGTGAAGTTAACTGGAAAAACTTATGGACTCAAGATTTCTAATTTCAAAACTTATGAATCCCATTGTGTTCATTTAAAGAATTAAAACATTATGTTACCAAAGTTCCATCATAATGAGAATAATTTCAGGCAGTTTATTTTTTTACTAAAATAGATGTTTGAAAAGAAAAAAAATATTAATTTAACATGTTTTTTTTTTATTAAAATAAAAGGTAAATAAAGGGGTAAAAACACAAATATTACTTATCAAATATATGAGAACTTTTTCTTATTCACGAATTTGACATGATTGAAATGATTTTGCTAGAGAAATACACCTCATACATCAAATTCAAAAATCAAAAGTGACCCATTGGGTCATTAAAGCAAGACCAAGGTCACAGAGAAACATTATTAAAATTACAAAAAAATCATTTCAAGCAACCAATGTCAGGAATGAAGTATACACTATGAAAGAGGGTTATTATGTTCATGCTTCTAAGTGACCAAATTTGCAATTTTTGATAAAATAAATCTGCAATAAACTAGGAGTTAAACAATTTAATTCAACAAAATCAAGTGGTTATCTATTACTGAATCAGCATTTCGTTCTGTTTTGCATTTAGTATTTTTTTTTAATCAAAAAGAAGTTTGTTTATTAAAATATAGACTAAAAATACAAACTTGTTTGGCAATTTTCAGAATCTTCATTAGACGAACTTTTCAAGAGCCCTTTAGCTAATGCTGTAGCTTCTAATGTGGCGATAATTTCAGTCTGAGTCAGTAAATATTTTATATTTTTGGTGTCTGAATAAGCCACATTTGACACTCGCAAGAACTTGGACTTTAATAGCAAGGCTTCAATGAGAAGAACTTTTGTGGACTTGTAATATCTTTCTAGGAGGGGATTTTCAATAACTTCTTGTAAAAGCAATAATCCCTCATCAAACTGCAATGAAATTCAAATGTAAGAAGCAATTAAACAATTTACAAAATTAGCATGATTTAGAGGCAAGAACGGTAACGCTATACTAGGAGTAAACAGTGCAAAAAAAAAAGTAAACAAAAAAAAACGGAACACTCTCAATAACTTTCGATCTTGATCAGATTTTCATGTGAATTTCCAATCCAGAAGACAATGGAATTCCTGGATCAAGTATTGGGAGACATTTGCTTTTGTGGAGAACTTTTTGATGGAACTAATCTGCATTTGTGTGATATGAAGAGGAAAACCATGAAAGCCACCCTCGGTTAGTCTGACGGCAAGGGGACATCAGCACTGTGGTCGGTGCAAGCCAGATGCGGACTTCATATCGACCAGCCATCACTGGGATTCGGCTTGAGCCATAACAGCTAACGCTAATTGATTGGTGCAGACGATATTTTCAATTGCAAAAATCAGACACAAATTATGTCATTAATTCCTTTGATTTTATCACAAAATAAATGTATAACACACCTTGCATGAAGAGTGATAGGATGAAGCCTTAAATTCTTAAGTCCTAGTTGGTAGTTCATAATCTGTGTTACTTTTTTTTAAAGGGAAAAATTAAAAATTACCAATATTACTTTACTTGTTCAAAAACTGTATTCACTTTTTTAGTGAAGTGTCAGTCCCCTTGTGCAGTTTATTTTCAAGTTGAAACATGCGATGAATACAGTTATCTTCATGCATGTTATTTTCAAAAATGGTAGCCCTGAACCAACATATTATTTTTGACGCATTTTTCACTTATGACATATCATTTAAAGGATACTGTAACAAATTTCTCATCAAAAATTCAGACAGACTTGGTTATAAACAAAAACAATTTATTCAAACTTAACAAATAAAAAAAACAACAACACATTTTCATTCATAACTCTACAGGATAGGAGAGAGGACCTCTGTCAACTCACTCTTTTCAAAATCTCTGACAGACTGATGATTATATATAGACATGCGCAGTTCCTTTCTGTTTAGTTGCGGTTAGAAAGATATCACAATAATTTGACACATTTATTAATATGAAGTAAAAAAAGAGATTGCGCTATCTCTAATTTTTCTGTTAGTTACCAATTCTTATTAAAGTAAATGATTGTTTAATTAAAATTGGACATTGTTTTTAGCTATTTTAGTGTACTCACAATTGCATTATCTCCAATTTTTCTGTTAGTCACCAAATTCTTAATAACGTAAATGATAGTTTTATGAAAATTAGACATTATATCCAGGTATTCGTTAATATTTGCAGCATTTTAGTGTAATAAGATAAGAACACATTGTGATCAACAGTAAAACTATAACATTAATTGTTCCTCTTATTACTGTAGCTTTCAATTTAATTTTCTTCAATTTATTAAAATCTCCATAACATGTTTTTAACCAAACCTCCTCAATGTTTTGAAACTTACTTTTCTCTCGTGATACAAAACATGACTCGTACTCAAACACGATTTTAATTTTAAAACTTGTAAGCTGAAGGAGCAATCTTCCTCTTTAGGAAATAATGCTTCCACATGTTTCAAGAGATGAGATGCAAGTTTCAAATAGCCAAATCGCAGGAGAAACTGAATTAATGATAGTGAACTGCAGATTTCTTTTTCTTTGTTTCCAATTAATGATGCAATACTTCGAATAAGCAGCAAGCATCTCAGTTCTTTTAAGTCCTGAAAAAAAGGGGAAAAAACTGGAATTATTTAATTATTACAATAACATAACACTGAGCAGTTCTTAAATTGATTCAATTCTTGTTTTGAAACCAATTTGAAAGTCCAAGCACTAATTTCAGACACAGCTTAATCATTAATATTCAAAAAAAAATTTCTAAATAATCAAAAGCAGGCCTCATAGTAGAAATAAGAAGAAGAAAAAAAAAAAAAATCAGGAGAATATTTTATGAAAAGAGCATAAAATTTTTTTGGACTAGTATTAATATACCAGTAAGGTTGGAAAATAACCTTGTTCCAAAACCATCATAATTTGATTCAGACCAACATGCAATTAATTAATGACCATCATAACTACTGGTATTTTGGGCGAGTTATAGTCAGTGCTCTCCTTGACCAGAGGTTGATGCCAAGTAATAGAAGGTTGTTTTAATTCCTTTTTTTTTTTTTTTTAAATTTTAGTTTCATGTTTTGGACTGTTTGTGACACATTTTTAATTGCAATTTTTCAACTTTTGACTTTCTTTTTCATTGGCTAATTCCGTACGAAGGAAAAATTGAAATTGGGTTAAAATTATCAAAAGTTTTAAAAATAGAACTGATTTATTGCTGCTGTGTAAGGCATTCAAAGTTAAAACAAAAGAACAATGCCAAAGAAGACTTAAAAGAAAATGCTAAAGAATTTGAAATTTCAACACCATCTATATCAAAAGTAAAATTGGCATTGTTGATAAGAAAAATGAAGAACACTACTAAAAATTAAACTTAAAAAATTCCTAATTTTTCCATAGAAAGTAAAATTAAAATGAATTTTTAGTTAAGTTATTAATTTTCAGTTAAGTCTTTAGAATTTTTGTTCAGTTATTTACTTCATTAGTTAAAAATTTATTAAAAACTTACGTGATATTGCCACTATTTTCAACAATAAAGTTGGTGTCTACAAAATATTTTTCAAAGAATTTGTATTATAGTGAATCAATGTGTAAAGTGTATTTTTTGGCCTGTAGACAGTTCTTTATCGTGAAGCATAATGTAAAAAATTGGAGTGGCATAATTGAAGATTATGATGAAATCATTTACTGAATAAAATTTTTATTCAGTAATAGTTGCAAAGCTCAAGATACAAAATTATAGAATATTTTATACAAAAGACTTTGTAAGCGAAATAATACATTTTGTATTAAAATATCAATAAGGTCAAGCCATGGGAGATAAATTCCCCATGACCAGCCAAATCAAAATTCATATTAAAGAGTGATGGAATTGTTCTAAACAGATAGTTAGAAGCATGGGAAGAGATCCATGGTTGGTGATTTATTGAAAGATAAAATACTGTACTATAATCAATATTAAATTTTAAAATAATTTGGCGAAAGCTAATCGCCAAAAAGACTGTGAGAATTAGTATAACCCTGTAACTGAAACATTTTTGTGGTAAGAAATAAAGAGTTATAAATAGATTTTGTTCTCAATTTAGTCTCAACAGTGTTTCAATGATATGATAATACATTGATTGTTAATAAAAGAAAATATTTTATATTTGCTTTTTATAAAATGTAATAAAAATTAAGTAATTGGCTTGATTTATGTCAAATTCGATTAAGAATGATTAAAAAAATAAATTTTAGAGATTAAAGAAATTTTAAAAGCTAGGAAACATGGAATGCCTATTGTGGCATCACATGAAGTTAGACTGTATACACATTGAAAGCATAAACACGGTACATTTTTCATAAATATAAAAATAAGAGCATACGTGGATAGAGGTAGCATATACTTCAGCTGTAGTATTTATTATGGTTAAAACATTCCAAAGATTCACTTCGCCAGAAAGGGTGGACCAAGCTTGCACAGAATCTTGGGAAATTTCGGTCCACAGGTCAAGCGCATGATCTAAATTCTGTAACCTTTCGATTTCAACAGACAATGTCAATAAGGGGAAAGTTGGGGCTATATCACACACATCTATTTCTTCATTATCATCATTCCTAACATCAGATGATGGTTTCAGGCAGTTTGATGCTTCCTCCTAATGAGAATGGAAATACATAACTTTAAGTTTTCAAGCAAAATTACCAACTCACATTGAAACAACATGTTTAGCATTATCATAAAAAAAATAATAATAAAAATTTAGTTTTTTTTAAAATTTTCCTTTCTAGACAATTAATTATCCCATAAAGTATTAGCAAATAAGAAAGAACCTATAGCTCACGATTGATACAATAGGTGACAGATGCAGCCAACTAAATAAGAGTTCCATTATATAAACATCTGCATACTTAATACATGAAACTGTTAAGACATTAGGAACTGTATAAATTATGTAATAAAAATTTTTATACTTTGAAAGGTAATCCTACTGGCACACTAGAGTACTTTGAAGACAACAATAGTAGTCACCTGTATATTTGTTTGTTATTGTTAATTGTTTGTACTTCCATGTTTGCCTATCCAGCAGAAATAATAAAAATACTTGAACCTCATAGTTTTTTGAACAAAATTGTTGGAAAAAACAGGAGACAAACATTTTCCCTATGAGTTTTGCATAGAAACAAGGAAGAAAAGAGAGAATAAAAATAAAAGTTTAAAATGAAGGCAAACATATTATATATATATATACTTTATTACTTTGCAGATATAATTGTGTGAGTTGATGAAAAGATTATATCTTTTATTTTCCGGACTTTATTATTTTTTTTCTTTTTCCCTTTTTTCATTGTTCTGTAATTTTTCCATGTTTTTCCTACATTTTGAACTTATATATATATATATATATATATATATATATAATATATATATATATATATATATATATATATATATATATATATATATATATATATATATATATATATATACAGCATAATAAATAAATACAAAAAAACAAGAAGAAAATTAAGAAAAACAATAAGATTCATTTATTGCGGCATAAGCTGCAAGTAAATAGAACTCATAAAATAAGTCCAAAATGAAGATAAAACAAAGGAAAATTACAGACTAATGAAAAAAAGGGGAAAAAAGAAAATTAATGATAAAAAAATAAAATGAAAAAAAAAGGGGATAGAATTCTTTTAAAAAAATCCGGAAAATAAAGATATAATCTTTTCATCAGCCCACACGATTATATCTGCAAAGAAAAGTGCTTTCTAATATTGTATTAATATATCCAAAGCAAAATATATCAATACAGTAGTGTGAGGAGCACTCAAAAATTTTTTACAAAAATTACAACAAATAAAATAGAACGCAGCAAGTAAAAATAACACGTAAAAACAGAAAGAAAAAAAAATATTAAGAAAAAACATAATCTATAAAGCGAGTAGGGAAATCGAATAAACTTACATGAACGGGAAATTTTTCAAGAATGATTTAAAATATTTTCGTAACAAGATTGCAAAATATGAAAACAAAAGCGCAAATTGAGATAGCGTAACTAGAGGAGTTTTGTTTTAAAGTGCGTTCTTACTGCATTATTGAAGTGCGTTTGATTTGTTAGTTACCAAGGATGGGCTCAAAAATGGATGTGCGCAAGGTAATATTATACTGGATAATTTAAAGAAGTTGACTATAAATAATTTTAGAAAATAAATATTTATTTAAGAAAAAAATATAAAACAGAAAGAAGCAAAAAAGAAGCAATCTCGTTACGAAAATATTTTAAATCATTCTAAAAAAATTTCCCGTTCATGTAAGTTCATTTGATTTCGCTACTCGCTTTATAGATTATGTTTTATTCTGTTTTTTCTTTATATTTTATTTTCTGTTTTTCGAATTATTTTTACTTACTGTGTTCTATTTTATTTGTTGTAATTTTTGTAAAAAATTTTTGAGTGCTCCTCACAATATTGTATTGATATATTTTGCTTTGGATATATTAATACAATATTAGAAAGCACTCTTTTTTGCAGATATAATCGTGTGGACTGATAAAAAGATTATAATCTTTATTTTCCGGATTTTTTTAAAAGAATTCTATTCTTTTTTCCCCCAATCCAGTTTTTGTTATTTTTATTAATTTTCTTTTCCCCCTTTTTTCATTAGTCTGTAATTTTCCTGTTTTATCTTCATTTTATATATATATATATATATATATATATATATATATATATATATATATATATATATATATATATATATATATATATATATATATATATATATATATATATATATATATATATATATATATATACAGTGGTGGCCAAAAGTGTGGACATTTTTTTAAAGTTTCATGTTTTTCAACTTTGTGTGCTTGTAGAATATATTAATTTTCACTTAAATACAAACGTTTATATATCAAATTGAAGGTAATTTAATGTAGAATTTAATAATAAGTACAGTATTACAATATCTGTATTACAAAAAAAGTTATGCAACTAATAGTAAGATCTATCATAGATTTGCATTTTTTTTAAAGTGATACTTACACAATCAATACTTAGTAGGATAACCCTTATTTTTTAAGACAGCTTCACATTGTCTTTTCATCGAGTGAACGAGTGTTTGGAGATCATGTTTCATAATCACATGGTGCCAAGAATCAATTATAGCTTTAATAAGTTGTCTTTTATTGGATGGACGTTTTTGCGTACAAGAATTTTCAAATGTCGCCACAAATTTTAAATTGGATTGAGATCAGGGCTGTTTTCTGGCCATGGTAATATATCTAAGCCTTTATTTTGAAACCATGCTTTGCATACTTTTGCTGTGTGGCATGGAGCTGAATCCTGCTGAAAAATAAATGGTGCGTTGTTGGGAAAGAGATCCCTGATGGAAGGTATCAGTTTTGGTTTCAGGACACTTTCGATGTATTTTTTGGCATTCAGGATGCCATCAATCACTTGAATTCGGCCTACACCATCTGCAAACATACATGCCAAAATCATGACATTTGTTGGGTTTTTTGTAGTTGCTTCAATGCAATCAGGATGAAGTGCTTCACCTACTCTACATCTCATGTATTTTCTACCATCACTACCAAAGAGCAATATTTTACTCTCATCGCTCCAGATAACTTGCTTCCTTTGATTTTCTGACCACTTAATGCGTTCTTTTGCCCACTTAACTCGTTTTTCACGTTGCTTTTGATTTAAATATGGTTTTTTCCTTGGAATTCTAGCTTGTAATCCAAATCCTGATAACCTTCTTCTTATTGTTCTTGAACTTACTGCAATACATTTCATTTCTCATCTAATGGTATCTGATGAAATTTTTCTATCTTGAAGGCATAGCCGTTTAATTTTTCTATTGGCAGTAGCACTTGTGCATTTTTTCGATCTGATTTGGCTTTATTTTCCAGTGATTTGGTTTTTTCATAACGCAAACAGAACTTGAACCACCAACTTGTCTTGCAATTTCAGCATAAGAGAGGCCATTTTTTCCCAATATGACAATTCGGCTTCTTTCTGTAGATGTCCAATTAGTTCTTCTTGTTGATGACATTGTTTAAAATTAGTTTAATTTAAAAAAAAGGACTTTAAATGTTCAAAAACAGCAATACTCTATTTAATTGTACTAGTATGCATCATTCCGCAAAATATTTCCACAACAATAACTCTTTTACCATCCAAATAACCTAAGCTATAGTTACAGACATTTGATTGGTCCTAAGAACAGTGTTTGTGATTGGCTAGTACGCTTTTATTACAAAACATGTCCTTATTCAAAACGATTTGTGTTTGTTTGTTCTACAAAAATGAGCATAACTTTTTTTGTTATACAGATATTTTAATTATGTTTTTGTTATTAAATTGTACATTAAATTATCTTCATTTTGATATATAAACGTTTGTATTTAAGTAAAAATTAATATATTCTACAGGCACACAAATTTGAAAAACATTAAACTTACAAAAAATGTCCACACTTTTGGCCACCACTGTATATATATAAATATAAAAGTTAGATTTATTAAAATTAATGGTTATCACTGATAACAAGGAAGTATTTAAAGATTAAATGACAATAACAATGAGATGAAATATCAATAAAATTGTGTTAAGCACAAAGAAAATATACTATTGCTTAGTGGGCTATCACATACAGAAAAACTTGATAAGTTCCAAATCCAGTAAAGTATATTTGTGTGGTGGTGAGCAGATTACTTTAACTTGATCACTCTTTTTTCATTTTACAGCCCTGGTAGTAGAAATCTGCTAGTATGACAGTACGTGTTACAGATTATTATAGCCTATGCTGATTGTTTTTAAACTCAGATTTTTTTTAATTGTATTATATATATATATATATGCAATACAAAAATTATAGAAATTACTTTGTATAATAAAAGCATTAAAACTCTTTTCATAAAATGTCGTTGGTAAAGAATAGGTGTAGAGATATTCTATTTTCGGACTTCAAGGCTGAAAACATACCAATGAATTATAATTAGATTTATATTTCAAAAGAGGAGTTATTTTAAAAATCCTTCCCTCTTTCATTTCCATATTAGGAAGCATTAAATGATTATCGATTATGCATAGAGTTACAAGGTATGTACGACTTGAGCCTTTTTACCTCCTTTTCTGTTAGTAATAATGCAGGAGCAATAGTGTTTGCGTGTCTCTTTTCAACATGATGTGATCCTGAAAAACTACGTTGGAATTGTCCGAGAGTGCTGTCCATCCCCCTCTAGTGTGGAGAAATGGGTGCGAACTATTACCATCAACAGCCTACCTTTAAATAAAACTATTGAAGAAGTATTTTGGTTCACGACTGAATTATTTGAGCTAAATACTACCCATGATATCAGGGATGTAAGCCTGTTATCATATATATATATATATATATATATATATATATATATATATATATATATATATATATATATATAAACGTTAGAAAATTACTAAAGAGAGATACAGAAAAATCATTTTTAACCAGAAAAGTTACCAATTTATTAATATTTGTTGGACAATCTGGAGATATTTAAGTTAAGAAAATTGATTCTTTTTGAAAATTCTAGTTAATTTTCTTTAATTAAGTAAAATTTTGAAAAATAAAGAAAGTAAAAAAAAAACAATCACGTTTTCAATAGCCTTACTTTAACTTCAGATTTCATGATTTAACACAGAAAAACCAGCAGTTCAGAGCTTTGCAAACAGTGGCATAGTAAAGCAAGTTCTTGGTAAACCCTTTAACATTAATGTTTTTTTTTTTTTTTTACATAATAGCAAATATAGACAACAAAAAAAAAAAAAAAATCAGATTTCAGTGAAGCAGCAGTGCTTGTTGTGGATGATTTAGTGATCAAATTTCACACTGAACTATCATTAACCTGAGTCTGAGGAAAAAAACGAGTTCTTGATTCACTATAGTCAAACCCTGCTATAGTGAACTCCCGGAAATAGTGAACTAAACGTTCACTCTTGTGCCTCGCGATACACATATAATGTTATTTTTTGTGGATATAGTGAACCAAAAAAAAAAATAGAGGAACTTGGATATTGTGATATTTTTCTGTCTTTGACTAATTTTTTTCTTCATTTCCTGGTAATTTGGAAATTTTTACATATAATACATATACCGATTTTTAAAACTATCCATAGAGTAAAGTGGAATGTAGTCGTAAGCATTTTGTCTTGTTTGCTTCTTTTACCTCAATTTCTCATCCTTAAATTTTTGTACCCAAGTCGTAGAGTAATAAACGCATTTTTTGTTACTACATATTGTTTTTTAGACATTTTTGTATTTCATTTTATTCATGTTTATTGGTCATTTGTTTAAATAATGTGTAATAAAAGGGAGGAGTTCAGAACCATTACTTAAAATTGCTTGCAGTATGTATGTAGTGAACTCCCGGCTATAGTGAGCTGAAATTTCGGTACCTTGAAGGTTAACTATAGCGGAGTTTGACTGTGTTTATGTGTATATATATATCATTATTTACTAAAAAATTTTTCTTCGTTAATTTATATAATTTTTCCATGTGCAAATCCATTTCGGGCAAATCCGTGGCTAAAATTATTTACTAAGAAGATTTCTTTGTTAATTTATATAATTTTTCCAGAACACAATCATCTATGGGTATGTATTACTTACATATATATTTTGCATACATATATGCAGGATGAGCAGAACTCCATCTCTCACCCCTACCACTGCCGCCATCATTCCAGCCAGCGTCACAACTTCTCTCCACTCCACCACCAAATCGAGAGACTCAGTCTTTCGTTTGCTGCTGAACTGCGAACTTCATTGCCCAGACGGGGCTAATGTGTTTCAACTTCATAGTCCAGACGGGACTTATGTGTTTCCATAAACGGGGC
This sequence comes from Parasteatoda lunata, assembly GCA_949128135.1. Lineage (NCBI taxonomy): Eukaryota > Metazoa > Arthropoda > Arachnida > Araneae > Theridiidae > Parasteatoda > Parasteatoda lunata. The sequence continues at coordinate 4,562,930 of OX421979.1, read as the reverse complement.
TGAAGGCCCATATTTCTGTGACCAACAACGGGGCAGACGGCCCACATTTTCCAGAACATTTAATTTTTTTTTCATAAACATCTAATATTTCATCACATATGTAAATTTCATTCCGTCATTAAATTTGTCTATCATTGAAAAACTGTCCTTCCTCGAAAACACCCCACATATACATATACACACTCTGTATATGTATAGTTGCAAATAATAATAGATTTATTTACTAATCACAATTATGTACACATGCAAATTAAATGCAAACTCATTACATCTTTTTTTGGTAAACTTTATGGTTTGCATTAGATAAAACTTTAAATGACTCTTTTAAATTTGGCTTCTTTAAAAAATTATCAAATTTCTTAGTTTTTTTTTGTGAGTCAATTCCTTACATTTGTTTCAACTCTCTTCAAGCAAGAAAAGCCTTTTTCAGCCGCTGTAGACTTTACTGGAATTACAAATGTAATTTTTGCCAGTTTTGAAAATTGTGGAAAATTCTCATTAAAATCCTTAATTACAAATGTTACAAAAGCTTATAGATCATAATACGAATTGAAATAAAGTGAATAAGAATGACGATGTGCGATTTTTTAAATTGCGTGAACAGCTATCACACTGTTATTTATAAATAACATGGATATGAATCGCGATGTCCAGTTCTTAAACAGCGTTAATTACGAATTGTGGAGTGTGACTTTTAAAACGGGTGAATATGAATTGTGTTATAACTCTACTCCAGACCAAAATGAGATATACTGATTTCAAGCTCAAATGCATCAGTGGAGGGAGGATAAAGAATTTATCTCTTTCAAGATACGCAAGAAAATCAAGTGTGTTACTTTGTACTCGTAACTTCTCGCCCGGACAACTGTCAATACTCAGAACATCATACTAGCAACCTTCGATCTGTGTAATTTTTAAAACATGCGAATACGAATTGTGCTATAACTCTACACTAGGTAAAAGAAGTGAGAGATACAGATTTCAAGGTCAAAAGCACCGGAGTTGAGAGAAAGAAGGTACACAGAGACTCGTGTGTGAGACATCATACTTGTAACTTTTGGTCTGGACAACTGCAGATACTCAGTGTGCCAATGTTCCATTGGTTGTATACCTCAGCCAGAAGTTAAATCGCAAAAGAAAAGGTATTTCAAACATTAAGGCATCAAAAATGAGGTCAGGGTATCATTTTCTGGGTGTCAAATTTAAATTTTTAGATGTAAATTATGACTAATGAGAGCTGAACCCTATGAAAAGCATATCCTTTTCCACACAGATATAACTTCCACATGGCAAAACTTTTAGTGGTTTTCTCTTCAAAATTTTTCGGATCTCAGGGACTCAAAGCGTTGTCAAAATTGCTTTTTGCTTATACAAATTTGCGTATAAAACCGGATATAGGGGGAAAAGATGAATTATGGAGATAATATGAACTTTAACAACTCACCTCTGCAAACTTCTGTAACAACTTAGACTGAGAATGATATAACCAAAAATGAGCAATGGAGATTTGAAGTTTCGCTTTATTGTCTTTGGGATTATCCTTAAGGTGACCTTTAAGCAATTTGATAATTTCTAAACACATTTCTGAAACAGAACTAATAGTAAAAGGTTATGCATACTCTCGATATAAAAGTTAAAAATACAAAAGTAATGCACACCACTATCACAAATGTACTTACAGCTTTAAACTTTCACAGACTTTTTCAACTATTGTTGGAGGCAGCATTAAAATTTCAGTGAGGTATGCAGCTTTGAAAGTATCTGGACACTGTAGCTTTGAAAATCTGTTGACAATGGCAATAATTTCCTCTTCCACAAAATTTCTAAGAGTATAGATATAGCACTGACTGAATATACAGTTTTTTTTTTTTTTTTAATGGTTTATTCCAAGTGCAAGAAAAAATTAGTCAGTAGTAATTATAATAATATTGAAATTTAAATTTTCTATAGTCTTATGAAAATTACATATTTAATAAACTTTTCCAGATTATTTAGTTTAGTTATTATTATTTTGGACAGTAAAACTGACTTATAAAGATATTGAAATGACAGATTGATTTGAAATTTACTACACAAATAAGTTCATTTGTAAGACAAAGATAAAATTTGCTTAAAAATTTTAAATATTAATAGAAATGAGGTAATTATTAACAAATTTAAAATATCGAAATAGAAAATAAAGCCTTATTGCAAAAATTTGAGACCTTGAACAATTTCTCGACACACACTCTCTAATTCTGTTGTTAAAACTAAAATGGTTAGTAACTACTGAAAATCCACAACATTTGTATCTCTGCAACAAACAGCTAATCATACAGAGATAATGAGAAAGTTTAAACAGTAACAGAAGGATAGTTAACACAACACTTGTAGAAATTCTCAACTTTTTGCAATTCTATAACAGAAAACAAATTCTTTAGTAACTATGGAAAATCTGCAGTTGTTTTTTTCTTCCCTCTATTATTACGACAACAGTGTTCTTCCAAAGAATTTTTAGAAAGGTGGCCCGCCTTGGCTGTCCTTTGATCCCTATAAATGCGCACTCTTCATAAAAATAAGCTGTCATCCTTTAAATACACTGACTTTTTACTCACATTCCATTTTTAAGAAAAATCAATTAACTGTTGAAATAATTACACACAAAAATTATCTGTGTTTATAGGTTCTAATAGCTATAGCAAATATTTACCTTTGTTGGGATTATTTTCAATTGGTAAATTTTTTTTCAGTTTCTCTTTTTTAAGCCACATATTAATACACATTTTAAGTGATTTTAATTTTTTTAAAGATTCCTTTTAAAAAGAAATACACATTTAAATGTTCTTTTTCTAATAATATTTAGTATAAATTATATAAAAAATATTTTAAGCTGCTTATCAAAAAAAAGTTTTTTTAGTTAACTTTTTATTGAAAAAAAAATTTATGAACAAAGATTGTCTCTTAGCATGTCTTTAATTATTATACATAAACTACAAATTTTCCTCTTATTTAGATAATGAGTAAAAATTACTATTAGAAATATACATGTAAGATAGTATAATACCGTAATTTACAAATTGTTGTAAATCAATAACCCTGGGGGTACTGGATTAGAGATCGATCGTTCTCTGATTCAAGTCAAAATTACGATATGTGGATGAATGGGTCCGCCCTATAAACGGGTGTGACATATGTGTGGCTGAAGTTGGATTTTTAGCCATAGGATGGCGCCACTGAAATAATAAGAAACGCACACCCCGCCTTAAATCTGCTCGGTTTCACCCAGCAGGCTTGCCCGTGTGGTAAATAGCATAAGAACAACAACAACAAATTGTTGAGGATCAAATTCAGTTATTACATGATATTACACATTTTGATACATTTTCACAGTGTTAAGTGTTTTTTAAGTGCAAAATGCCCTTTCAAAACTCAAAATGCTTTTTTCTGTGAGGAAGTACCTTCTTTTGTTCCCAGTCCTCTCAAGCAACTTATTCCATACTGATCTATCAGAGGCTAGTCAGTTCACTCCTGCACAGCTCAGCTACATCTTGACACAATCTAACCATCCAGTATGTGGTTTTCCTTTATTCCGCGGGATTGTGCAAAATCTGAATTACATATACTCACATCTTCAAATGACGGGTTAACCCTTTCAACCCACGAATAGGATATATACATCCCAAAGATTAAATTTTATTTTCTAATGGATAAACAGATTCAAGTTTTGCATGTTTTTTTTAAAAATGTTTTCAGGGTTCTTTAGGCATAAGGAAATAAAAATGTGACTAAAGGATCTTAGCAACACTCTAATATTCATAATGACAGACTTTTGTTTGCAAGCATGCCAGTCAATCTCCTTTTGATTTATGTATTTTCTGAATTTTGAGGTAAGTACAACTATACTTTTGCCATATTTTGTGTAAAACAGGTATGTTTGTTCTTATTAAGTAATAATTGTACCTATTTGGTTTGAAAATTGGACATATTGTTCCAGGAGATTTCCGGGAAAACGGAAAAAGTGGGAAACTTTAAACTTCTTTGTCAGCATTAACATAAACTGCTTTTCATACTTAAATTTAAATGCTGCAAAAGTCGGGTTGAAAGGGTTAATCTCACAGTCATAAAATAGAAGTTTACGCAGTTTGGGGTGCTTCACAAAAACATTCAAAACCTTCTAAACATTCATAACTGAAGTTTCTTTCCTCAATGAATTTCAAACAGTCGCAGAACTTTAGAATGAAGCGTAAATTGTTTATTACTGTTTAAAAATACCTTTCACTGCTACATTTTCGCAATTCTTCCATCAGCAAATCAATTTCAGTGCTTTCACTCACGTCTGCCTCTATATCTTGTAAAACATCACTAATGGTCCTAAAGAAAATTAGGAAATTTGTATTTACAAAAGCATCAACACTAAAGTAAAGCAAAAACATAGAATCAGAAAAATATAAAACAGGGAGCGTAGCGAAATCATTCAACAAAAAATAAGAACCTTTTAAGTGCGTTTTAAGTACTCAAAAAATATTTTTTTAAGTACTATATACATTAAAAAATAAAAAATAATTTTCAAACTCTTTACATGATCATGATAAAATAACAAGCTTCTGACAAAGAACTCTTTTCTTGATTATATTAGTAATTATAAAATGATCAAGCGATTTTTTGGTTCAATATCAGAGTGTGGAAAATAAAGCCTGAAATAGAGAATATCTTGCAAAATGCAGCAAAGTTGCACATGAGAGTGCAATAATCTCTCCGAACCCAGCTCTGTATAAGTACATGCGGACTCACAAGTATTTCATCAAACATGTAAAACGATTGAGGCTTTCATACACTAACGACCGATAGTACACCGAAACAGATGGTGGTTGAATGAATTTTGAAACCGTTAAATAGAACAATGTGAAAAGCACATACAGTTGAACCTGTTTATCTCAAACCTCTTTATCTCGAAATTTCTAAAATTCCCTACATTTACTGTCTAAAATCAATGTATTTTCCATGTTTATGTCGAATTTTTTCTCTTCAAAACCTCCGTTTCTCGAATTTCTAATAATAGAGCACAAATGTCAAAACTTTCTTTATCAGTAGAACTCGTAGACAGAGATGAATTCCGTGAATCCACAGGAAGTAAGGATGAACAGGTAGGGGTGTTTCTTGGAATTTCAATTACTATCCCTGCTCTTCCTTAACTAGAAAGGAATACAATGATTCTGGCAGTAAGTGAGGGGTTAACCAATAGTGACCATCAGGGGTTAGCTTTTCAACATAGATAAGAAAGCTATAGAAAACAGTTGGTATGCAAACTTGTAGATGCCATTGATGAAACAAGTTAGACACTATCAGAATTGCTGTTTTGCCTGGAGAAATGTGTCTCTAAAAACTATCCAAAAGGGTTTTAAAAATCTGGTTTTAAGAATAGCTGTGAAGATGATGAACCCCGTGGCAGAAACACGGCGACACAGCGACATTGTCGCAGAAAGCGATTGAGTTTTGCAGAAAGATTTTTTTATTTGGGAAATAAAAATTTTTGGTTTGGCAGAAACATAGTAAGTTCTCAAAAAAGATTCTGCAGAAACAGAAGCTGTTTTACAAAAAAAATAATTTCTGCAGAAGCATTAATGGTTCTGCAAAATTTTTTTCTTACAGAATAGTTTTTAAATAATTGTTTTTCTAGCGTACCGCGGAAGGGGAAAGCGCTCGTAATCTTCCGTTAATCTCCAACACAAACAGTTACTGGATAAAAAGGGGAGAAATTTTTTCCCCTTTATTAAGCTCTTTTTGGAAATTTGCCAACTTCGGCCTCTATCGATGGCGCAGTAATTTGCTTTGTGTTTTCTTATAAGAACAAAGCGTTTTATATTTTTTGCACTTATGTGGAAAATTTCAGGCGTAAAAAGATTCTTTTTTAAAAAAAAATCATGTCTAGCGAAAATGTTATTTGTTGCTCTTGTAAAGCAACAATAATTTAAAAAAAAATTGAAAACTCATTTTTCAGGGAGGCATTCCGAAGAAGAAATAAGATGGAAGTCGACAACATCTAGCAATGTCAGAGAATTTTTTTTTTTCTGGAAAGCGAGCGGAAAAGAGGAAATAATATATGTTTTTTAAAGATAAAATGCCTATATCCTTTGAATTAAGTCGTCGATATAAAAAAAACACTCGCAATCTAACGATAAATGAAATAAAGCCTGGAAGATATCTCACTATCTACGATTTTTTGGCATGCGAATGAAAACCAGATTGGTGAAAAATATTTACTGGCGAAACACTTTCAAACAGGTTTCCATACGCATGCGAAACAAATCGCATCCAATGAGTATGGCTCTAATACCGATGTTTCAGTACTGATGAAGACTATTTCGTTTCGAGATGTTGAATAGACATGAGCGTATTGAGTCGGAAACCGAGTCTGCGTACTTCGTGGGGAATCGATGCTATATATGTACACAATACAGTTCGACTTCTGTTACAAATCACAAGGGCTGTGTATTTTTTTCGCTCTGAACTTAATCTGATCAAGAAAAAAGTTTTATTTACTTTCTTTTTTTTAAAAAAAAATCTTTCAATAAGTCAGTACAATATTAATCGAATCTAATTGTTTTCATAAAGAAAAAAGTGAAACAAAGATTGCGTTAATTTTTTTGCTTTTAAAATTCGGATATAGACAATCCTATTTTATTATTTTGATTACTCAACTTCAATATTGATTTTTTCACCTGATTTATTTCTGTACCTGATATAACTACTATAATGAAACATTAAATCATACTGTTTTAAACTGATATCTCAAATTCACTTATCTTGTTTTATAAATTTAATCTTTTTGTCCATTCTTAGCTATTTTTATAAGTTCCATCTTATTACAGGTTCTGGGATATCTTTAGTTATGCTCTAGTAAGCATTTTTGTCTGCAGATCTATACATTTATAATTTTTCTTTATTATCAAAGATTATGCAAATTTGAACTTAAATAATTTAAACTTATTAAGAAATTTAAACTTATATTATGAAATTAAGAAAAAAAAATCTTCACAGTTTTATTATATGCATGTAGGCTTTTTTTTATAAACACGAAGTGCATCTATTATTATAAATTCATTACACATATATTTGTAACGATAAAAATATCTTGCAGAAAGACATTGGTTCTAGTTAGGTTTGTCGCAGAAAGCCAGAAGAAATTCTGCCACAGGGATGATGAATAAGAGGATGAAGGCATCAGTAAAGAAGAAGAAAATGTTAATGCTGAAAATGCAGTGCCAGATTTGCTAGAATGGAAAGCAATAAAATCTGGATTAATTGTCGGCGTTAATTTTGATGATTTTTACAAGTGGACATCTGCCTGGCAACATGCGGAACATTGGCATTTGCGGAAATCATAGATAATGTCAAAGGAATATCAAATGAAAAAGAAGAAACTGAAAATCATATTCATGAATCAAAAGTGAATGCAAAAGAAGTAGAAAAAGCTGTAGAATTCTTATAAACTACTCTTGAATTCCAGGAAAATGTTGGCTATGAGGAATTTGTGATCTTTCTAACCTCAAAATAATAATCGGAACAAGTAAGGTTATACATCAAAAATAAATCCTCGGAAAATTATTTTCAGTGTTTAATGTATGCTAAAAAACTGTTATGTAAATGGATGTATGTGGTATAATTAATTTAAAGAAATGTCTATATTTTTCTACTAAAAACAATTAAAGCACTTTTAATAGAATTTCTTAATTAAAATTAATTTTTTAAAGTACCTGTATAACTCGAAACCTCTTTATCTCGAATTTTTCGCCTTTCCCGTGAAATTCGAGATAAACAGGTTCGACTGTACTACATGGCAAAAACCGACATTATTTTCGGAAAAGGAAAATTAAGCACTTTTTAAAAACACCCAATGAAAAAAGCGCCTTTAAGGGCTTTTAAAAAAGAAAATCGAAAATAAGCATCTTTAAGCATTTTTTTAAAATGCTATGCGCCATGTAAAACATACACTAAAATTACATTCATTTAATATAATTTGTTACATCTATTAAAAAACTAATAGTTTAAAAACAAACTCAATAGTAGCAAAAAATACATATAATTCTTCAACTATTCAACAAGCGATTAAATATATTCATGCCGCCTGTTTTACTGACCCTTCGATCTTAACGACCAATACATTAAGTCTCGTTTGATATTCCATAGACAGAGTGTTATTTAACCGCCTATTGGAGCATCCACTCCGAACCATTTTTTCCAATATAGCATAGAAATTCAGATTCATTTTTTTTATTTACTTGAAAATTACATCATAAGTGTGCTTCCAAAGCAAAATTCTCCCATTGGTAATGAGTCATCATGTTATTTAATAAAAGAAATTATTGACATTTCTTTAGATGGAAACATCTGGCATTCCCTTTGATTGAAAGATTGTGGTTGAAAAATGGATTGATAATAAAAAGTGTATATCACACAGATATCAGCAAGAAGAATGTTATGCAAAAAGGATGCAATAAATTTATCAATCCTACTTTTCTTGATGGAATTGTTCTTAACTTTACTTTTTTGTTTATTCTACTGAATTTATTAATTTGTGAAATATTAGTAATCATGGAAAATTTATTTTTATTATTTAAAGTATGTTTTTGATTTTATCTAGACATATGAGTGGAAAAACTGGCCAATGGATAATTTAGTGAATGTGAGTAAATGAGTATTACACGTTCCACCTTATTGTTTTTCTACTCTATCTTTGCCTTTAATATATGTGTGAAAGCGTAACTCACAAAACGTTGAGGAGTCTATTCATTTGATTCCAACTCTTTTTTAAAGGGATATTTCAATGATTTTCAAACATAGCAATTGCTTGTTCTAATAGAGAATTTTTTATGTTATTCCTTGAATATAATTTTGTTTGAAGAGATAAAATAAATATACGTATATTTAGTTTTACCAGCATGTATCACTTTAAATGGATAAAATTGGATAATATTTGATTTTAAAAAAGTATTCTTTTAAATAGTGCCGATTGTGGTCTAAATATTATGTTATTTCGTTAAATCTAAAGGTATTTCTGAAATTAAATGAAAGTATTTTTATCAGTTTTAATGCAAAAAATATCTAGGTAAAGTTGTTGAAACACAAATTATTTTAAATTTTTCATTAAAAATTTGCAGTTTCAACTAAAGCATATTAAATATATAAACACATTTATAGACCCATTATATAATAATTTATACAAACATTTTAATTTATAAAAACGTTTAAAAAACAATTGGGGCTTTTTTTCTATTGTAGTTAACTACGTGATCATGATTAGTTACGAGTTTCTCATTTTTCTTCATAATTTAGGGTACAACTTCACGAATTTCCGCCTTTGAACACTAATAGACTCAGAGAATATGCTTTTTTTTTTTTTTTTTTAATTTTCAGCTTTGAATGCAGAAGACAAGAGAACACCTGCTTAAAGAACAAGGTCACCTTCAAGAAGAATTTCTTTAGGCAAAACTAATCAGTATTTGAGCAAAATGGAGATAAAAACCACGAAAACCTCCCGCATTTAGCCTAATGCCAATGGAGCTTTGATATGCTTCTACTAAAATATGCTTCTACTAAAGTATAATTTGTATCAGCAAGGCAATCTCTGCTGGTAGGGAGAAAAAGATAATTTAACCATCAATCTATGTGATTCGCTTTAATGCGGACTGAATCTGTCTCCATTGAGTCTTGCCAATTTTGATAATAAAAAAAGTTGTCATTAGTTTCGCCAAATATATAAATACGGTTATCATTTCGGATTTAATACTTAATATGTTGAGAGTGTGCATACACCTTAAAGATTGTAGATGAGCCCTTTCTTATTTTCAATTTAAAAGTAATAATTCAAAGAAAACTTTTTGGTAATAGGATACTGATATTGATTAATTGGTGCTGCTTTAATTTGTAATATAGATTCTAATATATGCATCACAAAACCTTCTGTCAGTACTGGGGAAATAGGTTTTTCACAGCTTAAAATATGGGATGACTACCGGAAAAATTTTTTGATTATGGTAATTTTTGACTATCAGGAGGTGGGATTGAGCAATAGAATTATTACACTTCCCTTTCAGAGGGCAAATTTTTAAAAACATGTTTTGCTTAATCTAATAACCTAACGGTATCAGGAAGAGTAAAAAATAACCATAGTTCCCACTCTTTTAACAAAGCAAAAATTATGCACTTTTAATAACTTTTTTTTTTGAAAAAATTAAGGACTTTTTGAAAAATTAAGGATTTCAAAAATAGTATGATTGTTTATCATCGAATACACATATATCACCAGTGACAGTACAATTATTTACCTTGTTTAAAAAACAAATCAATAAATAAAAAATATTTAAACCAATTTTATTATAATGTAAGCACTGATATAAATGCATTAATTAACAGGGCTCGCCAAAGAAGTACCAAGCAATTTTTGAAAACCGGTTTAGGTTTTCTTTAAAACATTTTCAGATTGCTAAAGGTTAACATCATTTATGAAACTAATCTGTATTCCATTTTTAATGATTTCATTGAAATTGAATTGCAAAATTAAGGCCAGAAATTAAGATATACAATTTTTTTCATGTATACTAAAAAAAGAGTAAATCAAGAAATTTGGCAAAAACATTGAATAAATTATTACAAGTTTTTATATTTCGCTACTCGACCTGCATCACATATTCAGTTGTGGGCAAGGTTCGCCAAGTGGGCCCAATTTGAAAAAACTCACCCAGGATTTATTGGGTGGGCCCACCTTGAAAAAACCCACTTGGAACACTAAGTGGGTCTTAAAAAAAATGTTTTCATTAAAACTTGATGCACATTTAATTTATTGTGCAGCATAAATTTCTCAAATAGAGTTGCGTGCTTTATATGATTAAGTTTTTAATATTTGTAAAATAAATGAAACTTTAATCTATGATTTTATATTACTATTGAAATCTTTAAACAGGTTTTTTTCTAAGAAAAAACCTGCTTAAATTTTTTTTTTTTTAACTAAGTGATACATTAAGAAATTTAAACAGTTTTATTTTCAGGTTTTAAAAAAAATAAGGTAAAACTTTTTTATATACTTTTTATCAGAATTTTATAGAATAATTTGTTTTTTGAAATTAAAAATATTAAGTTAAAATTACTTTATATCTAAAGTTTATAATCTAAACATGAAGTCTTTTTTCCGTAAATTAAATATTTGAAAAAAATGGGACAAGTAACTGATACTCTTTATAATTATACATCATTTTAATTTCACTTTCTATTATTATAAACATTAACATTATTATAAAAACAAATTATATATATATATATATATATATATATATATATATATATATATATATATATATATATATATATATATATATATATATATATAAAGAGAGAGAGAGATGTGTGTGTAACATAAAAAGCTTCTATTGATCTTTTTATGTTTTCTCTGCTATAAAACAACTCCTAATTAATTATTCAAATCGAAACACTTTCTCATACTTTTGAAAAGCCACATCCTATTCTTAAATCTATTTTTGGCTCAAGTATTCATAATTAAATGTGAAGAAATTTTTCCTTTTTCTCTTTGTGAGAATCGTACAACCTTTTTCATAAACCAATAGGAATTTCTAAGATTTCCCGCTTCTCCCTAAATAGAGACATTTTCGGATTTTTTGCAAGATTTTCCCTACCAGAAAGACTGATCGTCGATGGAGTTAACTTCATTTTTCGCTCGTCATCCATTTGAGAATGACGAAATAAAATAATTTTGCTTTCATTAAAATCCCGAGTCTGTTTTCCTACTCGGTCCGACTGCATCATTTTACATATATATATATGCTTAATAAATATAGTAAATAAATGTGTGTGAAAACATAAAGATTAATAAACTTGTTTCTTTTATATACTTGTCCGACTGCATCATTTTACATATATATATATGCTTAATAAATATAGTAAATAAATGTGTGTGAAAACATAAAGATTAATAAACTTGTTTCTTTTATATTACTGTTGCATTCATATTTTATAAAGCTTGAGTTAAAAAATGTTAAACCTTATTTCTTTAACAGTAAAGAAGCTTCAAATATTGTGGCCCCTTGCTAGATCTCGTGGGGTTTAAAATAAGGGGGGAAAAAAGCTTAGTGCTAAATATTTTATTAGTACACATATAGCACACGGACTAACAAACATAAATTTAATTAATTAAGAAAAGGAGAAATAAGAGGAAGGTCTATTCGGTTTGAAGTCTGAGCATCCACTGCCTTGTATGTGGTGGCGCTGTTGTAGCGATGTGGCTGCTACAATATGTGTTAGTGACAATGCATTATTTAAAACTTACTTTAATTTTGTTATACGTATTTTATATTAACTTTTTGGATTTATTTCCATTTTTAAACTTATATAACACTATTTAATAAATAAAACTAATAAATAATACTAATATCTAAGCATCTTAAATAAATCCTCTTTTTTTTCATTAGGCTTAACTCTAATATATTGTTTTAAATTCAGTGCCATAAATATTTTTATGAAAATTTTTATGGAATAAAAATACAATTATATTTAAGAAGATTTATAATTTCCAAACCAATATGTTTTTTACTAGTTATCAGTGAAACATATAAAGAAAAGGGTCTAAAAAAATTATTCAAAGGTAACACATTCCTATAGCCAAAAAATTTATTAGGTTCTCAAATACTGAAAAATTCTTTATATTTTAATCAATTATAGATTTTTACTAGTAATATTTCTTTACAATCCTCTATCATTCTTAATATTCTCTACTATTATTACAATTTGATATTTTATTTATATCGCAAGTTAACAGTTTAAAACTGAAAGTGGTATTCTTTCATTATAAAATAATCTTGTAACATCACCTTATCAGGCAACGTTTTGTAAACAAAATACTGAAAAATTTTATGAAAAACATATTGAAAAAGGTTTGTAACTTAACAATTTTGAAATTATTACTAAACAGCAAACCCTCACACATACCTTTTTATCGCTCTAAAATGCTCTGAAATTATTCATGGTCTAATTCTAGGTGTTTTAAAAAATTGTTCCTATAAACTATAGTGATGCTGAAAAATTTAGGACTTTTAAAAACTTTGTACCAAAACTAAATACTTTTAAGGGTCTTTATTTTCCCAAAATAAAAATTAAGCAGTTCTTAAGGAATATAAAGGACCGTGGGAACCCTGATAACAATAAATAAAAAACTGAAATTGTTTAAAGTTACTTAATTATGTATGCATATCTCTTTCAATTTTGTGCATGATTTTGTAATATATTTATCATAACCAATATATTGATTATTTAGTTTATTTATATATTATATTATATTGTTATAATTGAAAAAGTTGTTTAAGCACAAAGTAACATTTATTTTCAACATAACTTTGCTTAGCAAAAAAAATTACATTTATTACCAAGTGTCTGAAACACAAACCAGAAGGGGGAAAAAAAGTATGTCAAAGCTGTTTTAGAGTTAGTTAGTTTTTCTGGTCTTTTTCCAATTATTGATTCGTAAAAAAATACAAATTCCTCCTTAATGTATGGAATCTGACGTTTCAAGCTTTTTATTTTCAAAATTTTTTTTTCTGCCCTGCCCCTTAGCGTTTGATGCCAACCAAGTAATTTTCTAGGGTTGTTTATAATCTATTCGTCAACAAGAAACTTAGCCATTTTTTCCATTCAAAAAATACTCTAATAATTTGCTTCCATTGAGTATCTTTGGAATTAATAGTAATAGATTAAGCAATATAAATAAATATCATTTATTTAAATAAAACTAAAATAAGAACTTTCCTTGAGAATTTTTTTTTTTTTCCTCAATTTTTTTAAAACTATCACTTAGCTTTACTAAGCTCTTTATATGTTATTTTCATAAAATAGCTGCCCAGAACCAGTTTTTTAAATGCATTTTACATCTTTAATATGTAATTGCAAATAGTACTTTTATGTATACATAAATATGTAAAAGCATACAGTTTAGTCTCTTTTGTATAACCTCCATTACAATGACCCATATATAAAGTTCTGAATGTTATTTCATAGATACAATGCTATTTTAATGTCCATTAGTATATCCGCATTTAACCGTTTGTAAAATTAGTCCTTTCATTTAGAAAAAAACTTCAAAGGAAATATTTAAATTATCATTTTCTTTAAGGTTAATAAACAATAAATGTAAAACACATTGAATCCCCTTTGAACGAACAAAGATTGGCCCTCTACATTCTTATCCAAAGTCCTAGGTGGTCATTCATAATCATTGTTTTTTCAACGGTTACAATTAATTATACTGTTTGCATTTACTTTTTTTGTGAAAAGTCCACCTCCTGCATGGTTCATATTAGAGTCAAAACATGTTGTCTTCACAGTTATCTTAAAGTATATTATTTATCAAAAATAGTAGCCCAGATCTAATATATATTCAATGTATTTTCAGCGATAAAATATTATTTTAAAGGATACGATAATATAGAAAAAAGTTGCATTATTACCAATTTTCTGTCAGTCACCAAATAATAATCAACGTATTGCTTTTTTAAAATTAATCAAATACCTTTCAGCTGTGAGTTTATGTTTATAGTATGTCTGTGCACTCACGATATAGCAAACTATAAAATTATAAAGTTCATTTTTGCTGCCACAAAAAACGAGTGTTGACTTTGTCCCAGTTTTTGAAAGGGTAAGAAAACAATTATCTGCACCCTTAATACTACTAAAAAGAATCGGGCAGCTCTCTTAAAAAAATATACAAATGGTTATGACAAAAATGTATTGAGTCAATTATGTAATTATTTAAGTACTTTTCTCTTAAAAATGATTTTAAAATCTTAAATGTAATATTATAATTTTTACCAGTGGATAACTTCTTCATTATTGGCAGAAACAGCAGATTTTTTTACTTTAATCCACAACTTCATACATTCATGCATTCTATCACTGTGGTTTATCATACACAGCCCAATAGTCTGGAGTGCTTTGTCATACTTGAACAAACAGTTATATAAATAAATCAAGCTGTTTCTCATCTTCCATAAAGTAAGCTGAATTCATAAAAAAATATACATACTCTTATAAGTGCACATAAAACATTCATCACAAAATTAAAATTCAATATGTACAAAATTATGTACATAAACTATGGAAAAAATAAACAAATTATGAAAAAAGGCCTTTGAGCAAATGAAATAAAATTCGATTGAACTACTGGTTTCAGCTCGATTAATTCGTAAAAATGTCTTTTACCCGATTCAACTGTAACATTTGAACATTTTTTTCACATGACCGGCACGATAATTTGACATTGATGCAACTGAGCGTCATCAAGAAATATGTATTTAGAATTATGCATAACTAATATATAATTATTAATATTAATAATCATAATTTTCGTGATATCCATCACGAAAAATAGATAATAAATCAATTTGATCACACTTTCACATGCGAATGTACACTCGTAAAACATTGATATTATTTCAAAAGAAGAAAACCTATTTACAATGTATTTAATTTCTTAGAGGAAATAAAAGAACTTCAATCAATTAAAAAATTTTTGAAGTATATTAGATAATTTTGCATTTTTTAAATTAAATAGTCCCTATCAAAAAAGGCATAAAAAGTTGAATTAATTTATTAAAAATATAATGTTTTAGAATAACAAACTGGCATACGTAAACATAAATATTTCTTAACTATTCCATTACATTTAATATAAGTTCGTCTCTTTAAAGTAGTATGTAAGAAGAAAAAGTATTAAAAAAAACCTAATAATGTTCCCTATACATGCAATGAAAAAATACAAATGATAACATCTAATTTATATTTTATACTGCTTCTAAAATTTCTTTCATTAATTTAAATGAAAGTATTTTTTTAATCAATTATTTTTGATTGCTTAACATGATACACTTTAGATTTTATGAAGAATCAGTTCCATAATTTCATCGTTATGATACTTATTGAATATTCAGAGGGCACAACAAAAAAATATCAAAATAGTCATTCCCTACATCATTTCTTTTATTAAGCCTCACGCATTATTCAAGCAATAATTTTTTCAATATATAGATACTATTTTATTCTTATATATATTTTACATCATTTACATGCAAGAATATATATGGAATATCTTTGAAAAAATTTTTTTCTTCATAAAGCAACTTATTTGTTCCAGATTTTACACTTTTTTTTATTTTTTAACAGCATATTACAAACGTACGAATCAAATTTTAAAAAAATTTTTACAAAAAAATTTTTATAAAAAAAATTTTTACAAAAAGAAATCAACTGAACTTGTCATTTTGAAATATATTCAAACATTTAAAATTACATTTTTCTCTCTTCCAACATCTTAAAAGCACTCATTTCTGTCCAGACGTTGGGAGAGAAAGCTTCACTATCTGTTGTTTATTTTTTTGTTAATAATTTATTTCATATGAATGATAAATATAGTTATGTTTTTAAATAGTTCTTATTTTTATGTAGTATCAATAAAAAGTATTATTGCTAGTATTCTAAAATTATTCTTGGTGAATAAACCATTTTAAAATCAAACAATCATATCACTATGAATGAAAAATTCAAATAGGATAATGGATTCAATACAACAGGAATAAATATAATCAACAAACCATTATATTTTCATCCACTAACTCAGATACCGAAAATTTTGTCATCAAATCAGTGGCTACTTCCAGGAAGAAACAACTTTCATTATAGTCTTCTGAGTAATAGAAATCATACCCCAAGCTACGAACAGCATAGGCTTTAAGAGAAAATATAATATGGTAATAGTAAAAGCTCAAAATGTTATTTAAAAAACAAAAACAAGGAACAGATTTGTTAGGCATCTGCACCTGATGTTTGGCAATCTTTTTCTCTTGCCAACTACTAATAGCACATTCTTAATCAGAATTGCCACTCAAATCTTGAAAAAAAAAATCCCTGTGTTTTCCCTGTACACATTATACACAATATATTAAGAGGAAACAACAATTACTGTGATTTTGTGTGAGCTATATTGGGCTAACTATATTTATTAGCTTTAATTGCTGGAAAAACAGATGAACATACTTAAATAATGCTTTAGTAAATGAAATAGTTTAGTATAGCTGAAATATCATGGTTAAATATCCCATAGATTACGCTTTGAGTGGTCACCATTGTTTAAAAGACAAAAATAAGAAACAAAATTCCCTGTTAATGGTGCTGTTTTTGCTGCATGATAAAAATGGAATAGAAAATTACAACCCCAATAAATTCAAAGTTCATTTATCTTACGGTACACTATACATTTCATAAATAATTACAGATCTATATCAAACACTCAGACAACTGTTTCATTATGTGCCTGCCCAGATGTTAAAAACAGAATCAAATATTTCAATAAATATTTGAAATTCACTTGTATTACCATCAGTTTTAAGCAACAGTGTAGGATATGCCGGGCAATGGCAATTAACTTTAAAAAAAACATCAGAACTTCATCTTCAAAAGACATCAATTTTAACATTATATAAATTAAAAAGCAAGATCAATAATGAATCACTATCCCTAAGCAACAAATTAGTAAAGAATCTGTACCCCTTTTAGGTAACAAACAAATTTTTTAAACATTACATAAATTAAAAAATACTGCAGACCAGTAACAAATTATTACCCCTAGGCAACTGACAAAAATCTTCAAGTTAAACACATTATTCATTAGAGCAATCCACAAATAATTAAAATCTTTCTTTCGACGACCTCAGGATTGATTATACCAATTCACAAATGGTCATTATCAAAAACACTCAAAACATTACAAAAACTACTACCCATATAAAAACTTCAGTTTCTGCATCAAACTCAACAGAAAACTATAAAAAAATTTACTCAACATTCCCATCTCCAAAAATTTTTTTTCAAAAAATTGCATAAAATCCTCAATACCTCAAAAAAAAAACTTATTTAAAATAAATATAAATTATAAGAAATTAGACATTCAAACTCACACAAAGGTGTGTCAAAATCACTTCGCAAAAACAAATTGCCTACCAAAACAACCTGTCCGCAGAAAACTAACATCACAAAATTTAATCCTAAAACCAAAATTTAATTCATTAAATTTCAAAATTTAATAATAAAAATGTATTGTAAGAAAACAAAACACCAATAAAATATATTTTTTGCATCAATCATCTTCTCCTCCCATTTTTGCAATGTATCAAATATCCACCTCTTAAACTATCTAATTTCTTCTATCTCTGCTTAATTACAAAACTCTCAAATATTACCAAAATGTCAAATCTCCACCTTTAATACAATCATTTAAACATCATTTGATACATGCAATAATTCACATCTCCACGATTACTATGTTCTATATATAACTAACACCAAATTACTATTATCTATCGCCAGACTTGGTGATAGAAAAAAATTGATAAAAACAGGGGCAGATATCTCCCATATCTATTCAAAAAACAATGAATCACAAGAACCAAGTGTTAAACATCATAGCTATGTTCTCTAGCCAAGTAAACTCTATTAATAGTTTGAAATCTCCATATTTAAAGAATAATTTTACTTTCAATTAACAATTATTTTTCTCTTCATTTTTATGTCTTTTGGCATACGTTTTAAAAAAGCTTTTTAAAAAAAAAAAAAACAATAATTTGATATTTTCGTTACCTTATGCATTAAGAATAGCTTTACAATTAATCAACAATTTATCTTTTTAGTAATTTAAGTGTCTTTTTGCACATGTTAAAAAAAAAATATTAAAAAAAAATTGCATTTAACACGATTATTTATCACTAGTTTGAAATGAATTAATAGTTTGATATTTCCATTACCTTTATGCATTAAGAATAGTCGAACAATCAATTAATAATTTATCTTATTAGTAAGTTAAAGGACATTCCACACAAGTTAAAAAAAAAATTGAATTTAACATTATTTATCACTAGTTTAAAATGAACCAATAGTTTGATATTTCCATAACCTTCATGCATTAAAATTAGTTTTATAACGAATCAACAGTTTATCAATCTTTCTATTAATTTAAGTGTATTTCTTTTGCTCACATTAAAAAAAAAATAATTGCATTTAACAAGCTTAGCTATGAATATATTTTAAATTCTAAAAATAAACAAACAAAAGTAAAGATAGTTACCAAATCTAGAATGACCTTTCTTTGATGGATAGCTAGAAAACTTTAATTCTAATTTGGAGATAGCATATTTGACAAATTTTTGCACAATTAAAATAAGCTCAGACTTTTTTGCTGCACCTAAAAATAATTTGCACCAAAATTAAACATTTGTATTACAGCATCAACAAACTGAACTACAAAACAGTCGAGCAATTAAAATTTGCTACTTTCTTAATCAATTTATAAATATTTCATAACATTAAAATTTTTTTTTTTTTTTGAAAATGATTAAGAATCATCTGATCTACAAAACAATAAGCAATTAAAATACACTATACTTAGATATAAGACAGTAAGAAAGAAGTTATGTGAAATAAATACCCTTTTTTAGTATGAGAACCTTTTGAGTGATATAAGTGTAACATAAACACTTTTCTTATTTGAACCCTTGCAGCAAAATAACTTGGGAACTCATTGGGCCAATATTCACCTATCTTGGCTCAACAAGAATTTAAAGGGTCATTATTTTGCCAACATTGGACCGATATAGAAATGTCCAAATCACCCAATATCACATAGGCACTATTCAGCCAATGTTTACCCTATCCAATCATCCAATATTTTATTGCCCTTATTCAGCCAGATTTGTTAAGTATAGCCGTCATGCAGCCAATATAAACCCTACATATAATTGTTCGATTCTTCTGAGATTTTATAGCCAACTAATATAAACCATAGATAAAAATTTTACGATTCACCCGATAATTTAAAGTCATTATATAGTCAATGTGGTCCCCATAGTTCAATTCATCCAATATTTTTTAGCCATTATTCAGCAAATATAGATGCTACTTAAAATTGGATTTATATAAAATTATTTAAAATTAGATCTTAAGGCCTAAGTGGTCATAATTTTTAGTCATTCCTAATCTGTTACTGTTTTTCAAGACACACAATAAATTTATCAATCATACTTTTCTCTTTTTTGAAAATTTTATTCAGTCTTTTTCTGTGGTTTAATTTGGAGTTAAAACATGTGGTTTTTGCAGTTATCTTGAGGTATTTTATTAATAAAAAATGGAAGCCCAAACAAGCATATTATTAATGCATTTTCAACTATTTTATTTCAGAGGTTTTTTTGGTATATACATATTCATGTAAAAAAAAAAAAAATTGTCATTACTAATTTTTTTGTTAGCTACTAAATTCTTATTAAGGTAAAACAATGCTTTATTGAAATTGGTAGAGTATTTTTTATTAGCTGTGAGTTGATATTAATATTTTTTTGTGTACTTATGATATAATGAGCTCTCATAAAATGTTACCTTTTTGCATGGACTACAAGGGTTGTTATACCTAGCGACGACTGTATGAATTAATACAAAAAATTATGAAGACAATTTTGTGAGCTGCAAATTTACTAACCATTTTACTAATCATAATTAATATTACATTTTTTAAAACTTTCAACAGGATATTCAGGTTGTTATTAATTGATAAAAAAGAAATATAGCATTTGTAAAATGTTAAATTATTTAGGAGTAATGAAATATTACTAACAAAGTTAATAAAATTATCACATAAAATAAAACTATTAAGGCAAATATGAAATGCTTAGATAGCAAAATTGACCATGGAAACTTTAGTTTTATTGTAATTTAAAAAAAAAAAAAAAATTAATTATTAAACCCTAATAAACAATATGGAAAAGTACAAATAGACACACGTGACTTCAATTTTCACCAATTAGTTCAGTAAAATCAAATCAAAAAAGCCCTGTGCTTTGCTACAAACTAGAATTTCCAGAAAGCTGAAAATTATTTTATTTCATTTTTTTGCATCATCCCAAACAAGATTAATATGAGTTTAAGTGCATTCATTTTTTGAGAGCCAAAAAACAGCTAAATGTTGGCATTTTTTTAATTTTGCCTCAAAACATCTAAAAACTATCATATGCAAAATTTAACGGTACAGATTAATTAAATTAATGATCAGTAAATTTTATGTCGAATAATATACTTAAAGGTTAAATTTGGTTTAGCAGTTTGGTTAGATGAAAAACATTAGATTTAAATCTGCTTTCAAGGCGCATAATTCTAATAATTTATTCATTCCTATACATAGATACACACAAATAACT
The DNA here is from genome assembly GCA_949128135.1 of Parasteatoda lunata. Taxonomy (NCBI): domain Eukaryota; kingdom Metazoa; phylum Arthropoda; class Arachnida; order Araneae; family Theridiidae; genus Parasteatoda; species Parasteatoda lunata. Next base: position 4,541,661 of record OX421979.1, on the reverse strand, counting down.
TTAAAAAAATAATAATAATAATAATAATAATTTTTAAAAAAAAAAAAAAACAGCTATCATTTTTTTTGGGTGTGGTCATTCTATAAATAAACTCTTTTTAAGCACCCTTTTACACAACTACTTTGAGGAAATTATTACCTACATCTGTACAACAATCTTATTATTACGTTTCTAGAATAAAACTTAGACAATACATTTTTCACATTCCCCAACATTTATACAATCTTTAAAAGACCTTATATTTTTGGTTTTCAAATAATTTCAGAAAAAAAAAAAACATTTTGAATAATAAATTGGCTCATTTGTTCATTAATTGTTTCATCTATTCAACACTAAAAGAGCTTTAACAATGCTAAGTGTGTTCAACTTATAATTATTACTTTTCCAGAATAAAACAGACAATTTTTTCAAATTTCCAAATGTTGTAGAATTTTCAAAGTCCATGATATTTACATAACATATTTGAAGTCGGCTAATTTGTTTCATCTGATCAACACTATAAAAGTTTTGGTTTAGCACAATGTATATTCCCTTAATAATTATTACATTTCCAGAATAAAGCTTAGACAATCAATGTTTACAAATTCTTTGATATTTACAGAAATTTCAAAATCCCTGATATTTTTCAATATTGACGGACACCCTGTGGAATTATCAAGCACATCTATTATGTGGAAAAAATGAAACTTACATTCCGGAATGTGTGGATGACGAGCTTATGCTCCGGATGTAGAATTTATTTTCAAATATAACAAAAATAAACTTAATTAAGAACAACAGCAAAGTGTAGAAAACTATTTACCTTCCTCTTTCTTTATTAGCAGTCTTAGCAACTTCACTAAATTACTAGATATGGCTGCATCTGCAGTTACAGAAAACATATACAATTCCTTATGATGTGGCAAAGACGGCATGTTGAGATAACAGCGACACATAGCTGTACAAAACTCAATATGGGCTTTAGACAAATGATTTAAGTTTTCTTCATTGGATTCCAATTCAAAATTGCTATTAAAAATAACTTGAAAGGTAGAAAGAGTGCTAGAAAAGAAATCAACTTCAAACATGTTTTCACATTTAAGTTCTGCAACGATCTTCTCAAACTGAGAAAGCTTAGTCTTCAGCAGCACAGAGTTTTCCCGTAAAACAAGAACTCGCAATGTGTGCCTTAAAACTTCACAACAAATTTTAACAACTCTTTGCTTGGAGTTTTTGGGAAATTTTGCTTCTGAAATATCAGAAATCCAATTCAGAAAAAAATGACAAGTTGCGACATCAAGTTGAAAGAACTTCACTATAACTTCTAGGACTGACGAGAGAAACTTCAGAAGATTTAAGCAATCATTAAAGTCTGACTTTTTGAGATTTATTTGCTTACTTATAATACTTAAAAAATCTATCAACTCTGAAGAAGTATCTGGCTTGCAGTTTTGAAAATATCTTTTCAGAGTTGGAGGAAGTGTTTCAAGAACTTTTGTAACATCATACAAGGCTTGAAGCTCAAAACATTTGCGCCGTAATTTGAATGCAGTGGCACAACTCAGGTTTTTCTCAGCTTCTAAAGATTCGTTCCAAAGACTTGCCACTAAATTATTTATTATTATTTTTAAGTCCTCCAATGAATCTGGAAATTTGTGAAACAACTTCTGCACACACTCAACGCAAGCCAAAGCACCATCATAGATAGCCTGAAATATAAAGAAAGCATGAATGTACAACACCATAAAAAAGAAACAAATTTGACATATGATAGAAACATAACATGATCACATAAAATATAGAAATATATTCTACATAACATAGAAACATATGTAAAATAGAAACATGTTTAATCACAGCTCAGAAATTATATATATTATTAAATACATAAAAATGTGAATTAAAATTTTTCAATATAATTTATTAAGATAAATGCAATACAAAGCTGCCAACATGGATGAGAAAAAATCCAGCAGATTCTAGGAAATAATATAAATTTGATAATAACTATTCATAATATAACAAATAATCTACACACGGGGAATTTCAGAGATTTTTAAGTCATTAAAATACAATAACATTATTGCACTAATAAACTATAAATGGTTAGTAATAATTTAAATTTATGATTACTCATCATTTTGATATTAATTTGATAATAACGATTCATAATATAACAAATAATCTACACACGGGGAATTTCAGAGATTTTTAAGTCATTAAAATACAATAACATTATTGCACTAATAAACTATAAATGGTTAGTAATAATTTCAATTTATGATTACTCATCATTTTGAATAGTAATAGGCATTTAATTCATTAACCAAAGATTAATTCAATAAATATTAATAAAAAAAGGAAGTTGTGCATAAAAATAAGCTAAAAATTTTAGAAGAAAAAAAAATTAAACTGATCAGGATTCATTATGTATTAATAATACTTATTTAAACAAGCAATAAAATGAGTAAAAATGTTTTGAATACAGATTTTTTTAGGAAATTTGCTCAATTTTAGGGAATTTTCAAAAATGCGCAAGTAGACCAAGAGAAACCGGCAAAATCCAGTAAAATTGGTAACTACGGTAATAACTCATTTTTATTATTATTTAAAACTTAATTAAACTAATTACTAATTATTTAAGAACATTACTAATTCTACTTACTAATTCTTTAATACAATCACTAATTCTTTAATAACACGAGTCAAGGATCATACTCATAAAATAGTTACTAATTTTTTAGAAATTATTAATAACAGTTTTTATAACACATTAAAAATATTAATATATGAAAAAAGATTATCATTACTAAAATAATGAATCACCCACTATACAATAAGAAAATACTCTATTACTAATTAGTGTTTTACTTAATTCCTATAAGCAGATGCATTACAAGTAGAACTAAATTTCTTAAATTCTGTCAATCTTGAAGGTTAGTGTGGGTTCTCTACTTAGGTACTTTAAAACTGCTAGACAGGCCCAAACGGCCGCCTCAAGACTTATCAGTGGGCACCTAAAATGCATGACCTTTGAATGCGGCCGCAAAGTCTTCCCAACGTGCACCAAGTGCCATCTGATGCCGGCCTCCCCCGCTCATATCCTAGATTGCTCGGGGCTCGCTCTTGCGGATATCCGTGATAACCCACTTCTGGTGCTTGACTTCGCTAGAGTTCACGGTCTCATGGATTTGATCTAGCTGCCGCTAGATCCTGAAGGATTGGACGCAACACAACAACAAAACTGCTCCCCCCCTAAAAAAAAGCAGTATCTCTTCCATGTGCAGTATCCCCCTTGTCCACACTATTCCTTTCTTTTAGAATGCTTCAGTCTCCTCATAGAGTATCATTCTAGGCAAAAGGAAGAATATATTAATGAAAGGACATGCTTTTGTCCCCTTGCCTGTAGCCCCCCCCCCTGTAAATTATGAAATAAGGTTCTTTTAAAGTGAATTCTTAATTTGCTTTTTAATTGCTACTTAAGACTATTTTTATTCCCGATTTCAAATAATAGGAGACATTTTATTATTCATGAATGTGCTTATTACATATTTTAATAATCACAATTAAACAATAATAGATATAAATAAGCAAATGACACCCTATAGCTTGTATAGACACATGGTGGTAGTGGTGCTACTATGGACATATTTCTGATGAAACTTCTCTGATAATGTGTGTTAGTTACTAATATATCACATATTAGGATATTAATTTAAAATAATTTCTCAACATTTAACGTTTTTCATTCTTAAATTTAAGTCATCCTTATGCAATGAAAAATTCAGAAAATACTAATGCTTTAATATATTTAACTTCTTTTAATTCAAAATGTGACAGATTTTTCTATTTCCAAGACATTTATAAAATATGTCTATCCAAAATTTTCTTTAATGAATCGTTGATTGATATTTATTATTTATTTAAAAAAATTTTTATAATAAAAAATTTTCATTTAATACTCTTAAGAAATAAATAGAATATATAAACATATAACAAATATAAGAAATAAATTAAGAAATAAACATATAATAAACATATAACAACAACAAAACGCTACAAAGTTCTTACAAAAAAGTTTTTCCATTGGGAAGTAAAAAATTTAGCTTTTCTTTTCTGCAGAAATTTTTAATAGCTTTTATCTTTTCTTCAGAATTATATTCAAAAGACGCTTTTCTCCCGCATCGAAGTAGAAAACAAATGCTTATGATTTTTCTATTTTCATATGAGAATAATGAAAAATTTTCGTTCTATTTTATCATGCAGTTATTACTACTGATTTATAATGATTTACACATAGCTTTTAAAATCCGATATTTTTAATACGATATTAAAAAATTACAACAAATAAATCTCGAAATGAAAACGCGCATTAAGTAAACCCTTTTAAAGAGTCAAATTTGCATGATTTCGGCATCGATCTTTCTTTTTTTTTTTTCGGTAGTTACTGCTACAGATTTCACGATTTTTTAATCTTTTTAATGTGATGACGAATTTCTAAATGCAAAAAAGGAAATAATTAGTGTGTTATCTTCCTACAAAATGTGAGAATATAGCCCACAATATTACAATAAAAAAAATATTACATATTCAATTAAAAAAAATTATTTTATCTGATCTGATTTTTTTTATTTTTTTCTTTGAAGTTAACGCTTCTGTTACTTTAAATTAGTAACATGCATATTTGTTTGTTTGTTTTTTTTTTGTTTTTTTTAAGTATTTTGCAGAAAGATATTAGTATTAGAGAAGTATGTCACAGAAAGCCAGAAAAAATTCTGCTACAGGGGAGAATAATAATTCCACTTTTGGCTGAATACTTCTGTAAAAAATAAAGGAATATTAAAATGTGTTTTTAATATATTAGCTTATATTTATCATAATTAAAATTTTAAGTAAAATTTAACATTTTACACATGATTATATTTTTCTGAACCCCAAATTACATTTAGAAATCTATTATATTTTTTTATTAAAAAAAAAGGTTTTCTTTAATGACTCACTTTTTTTTTACTCAGACAAAAAGTATAAAATTTCTGAAGTATTATATGTTAGTTTCATTTAACTATATTAACTTTGACTATATTAATTTTAATATATTTATTTAACTTTTAACTATATGTATTTAATTATATTAAATTATTTCATAGAGAGAAAACTCACATAAAAAAAAAGATGGACACTTACCAATTTTAGAAGAATTTTTGTAATGTGATACAAAGAATTGAAAAATTTATTGTTAGATATCTCTTCAAATGAGAATCTCTTTTCAGAAAGATTTATGCATAAAGAAATTATGCTTATAAGATCGGAAGTTAAACTCAGCAGTTTATCATCATCTTTTGAATTTTCTTTGGGTGAAATAAAGAAGTAAAGAGATCTGAGAATGTCCCCAACATCAGAACACATGACATCATCATTTGTCACAAAGATCTGAAATAAATATGAAATGGGAATATAATTTGAAACTATCAAAAGTAATCTATCAGTTTCCAAGAATTTTTTTATGATTAGTATTGGTTTTATGAAAGAGGGGAAGGGTAACTTATTTTAAACATTCTTAAAAAAATATATATATTGCATATTTCGGTGGATAAGTAGACTCATTATTTTTGAGTAGCAGATAGTTCATTTCTGATATGTCGGGTGTATGAGTCGAACGCTGAAGAAAACTGAATATAGGAACTTTTAAAATTAACTTAAAATACTGAACACAAAACTAAATGCGGATTCAAATATTTCTGTAAAATCGTTCAAAAAGTGTGGAATTTCGAACTATTTGGACAGGGATGAAGATAATTCTTTGTGAGGTTCAGCTGATGAGAATGAAGTAGAGTTTATTACAGAATAAAATCTATATGCCGACATTAACGTTATTGAATATTGACACAGATGATGTTATGAAATCTTCAAATATGTAGCTTTATAAGTTTTCATTATGCTATCATTTATTGAAATATTCTTGAATAATTTATCTTATTCTTAATTTTTTTTTCTGAACATAATATAAAGAATTGTTTCTAAATAAAACCTTTATATATAAAGAAAATATGATGAGAGAAAATGCAAAATTTATTGAATATTAGGTACATATTTAAAATTGTTTTTGTCACGGGTAAATTGATACAGAGACATTCATTTTTATCTCACTGCTTATAATACATTTCACGATCAACAAACACTTGACTTTATTACAGGTGTATAAGTCCCCCTCTCAATTTAGGGGTTTGAAATGTCACGTTATATGCAGGGATGTCATTAAATAAAATTTTTAATGTAAAATTATAAAATTCAATGATTTTTAATGCTTATTGCTCATTACTTTTATTGAAGGGAGAAAGAGATATCATATCTTATAGATTCTTAAAAAAAAGATTCATAATATTTATTAAAAGTACTTGAACTTCATTGAAAGCTGCTGGAAGATCTTCCACTTTAATCTTCTTTAAAATACTTCTGCTTGTCATCATTGTAAGTCTGGATTCTTAAAGAGGAAATTATATATTAAAATTACAAAAAAAAAAAAAACTCTATTAGACTTGAAATACAAAGTGTGAGCATGACATATGTTCAGTGCAAAATCAAAATTCTTAACAGACCCGTTCGAAATTTCGTAGAACGCAATACAGTTGAGGATGAAGCAGTCAGCAGCGTTAAAAAAATAAATAAATTGGTCTACGCATTTGAGTATTGCATCGCCCCCGCAAAAAAAAAGAAGATATTTCCAAATGGTTTAGAATAATATTATAGTTGTATTCAAGCTGCAACATAGACAATGTTATTTTTATTTGCAGAAGAATCCCAATTATCTAAAACACCCAAGGGTGACACAGGTGTGTATCAGTAAAAAAATTCATCAGATAATCGGAAGACCTTTTTTAAATCGATTTCGTGAGTGTATAAACATTAGACACTAGAGTATGAGTAAAACTACTTAAATCAATTAGCGACGAAAATAAAGTTTAATTCTTCGCTGTTGAATTTTTTTTTCTTCAAATTTCTGATAAAAAAAAAGCATTTTTTCTATTGCTGAAAATTAATATATGTTTTATCCTAAATTCGAAAATGCAAAATATTTTTGCCAGCACAGATTTTGTAAGACCTATTAGTGGTGAAATATATGATATACCATCCACTGATCTTCAGTTTTCCCTGCAATGCATCAGAGTTTTATCTTAAAAAAAATACACTGTGATAACATACTTATTAACGCTATTACTTTAAAGTATTTAAGATGAATATCTGCATAAAATAATTAATAAATTAAAATAAGGTAAAATATTCTTCAGACTGAGAGATAAGAAATTTATTGTCCTCGGACTCCCTCTCTGAACACATCATAACTATTTTGACAGTAACACTAATAAAAGCAAAATCACAGAATGTACAAAATGATTTAAATTTCCATTGAAGGCGGGAAATCTCACTGCGAAGAAAGTAAGACCAGTTGTGCTATTTCTTAGCAATATTAAAAAAGACAAAAGTAATCCGGGGATTTAAAGAGATATGTATGTAGCGACGAATTCAATTTCAATTTTTCTCTCAGTCGCATGACATGCTATGTTGACCATGCGGGCACAAAAATGCTGAACGTATAAGATGCGATGCTGCCAGAGAAGTGATTAATAAATACCTTTATTTGCATTTTACTTTTCTATTTTAAAGGACGCTACAGTATCATAAAAAATAATCATTGATAATTTTTTGTCTTCTGGCAAATAGAGAGAGAGAGTTGAACTACATCACTTATTATTTTTCCCTCAAATGCCATAGTATTGTGTCAATTGCAATAAAATGCTTTGAAATGATACATAGTTCAATTGGTTGCGACTAGTAACTGATAGATCATTAATAAATTTTTAGTAGACAGGTAACTACAGGAACATCAGCTTAATTGCTGTCTTCTAGCAGTCAAATTTCAGAATTGTCATCTTAGAATAAGGTGGATTAATTTAATTTAATTGATGATACATAGTGCAAAAAATTAATGAGCAATTAGGTAACTTCAGCTGCAATAATGATATGTTGGTAGTGATACTTTCAACCTATGTCAAAAGAAATGTCGGATAACAGAAGGTTAGGGTCACAGAATTTAGGTGCTAATGTAATTAAAAAACGATAACATCTTTTTTGTTTAGGGCCATTCTCCTGTTATGCACGGGACATTTGCAGACTTTTGAAGTATATAAAAATAGTAAAATAATGGGGTAATAAATATTTTTTTAACAATTCACTTCAAAACAGGTCTGTTTCTTAAAGATTGTATAGAAAACAAATCAAAAATTAAAGTTTAAATACTTGAAAAGGGATTTAATATAGTCGTTATGCACGGGACTCAGAAAAAATATTAATTTCTACCCTGACTTCTATTTTTCATAAACTCTGTGAATTTAGAACTTGTTTACTGTCATTATATTTTTTTCTCAGCTGATAAATATTACTTCTATTAAATTATGCTACATGTTTTCCAAATACATCATTCGATAAAATTCTAAATTTAATTTATTTGTGTTATGCACGGGACATAACTAATGTTATGCACGGGACATGTCTGCAATTTATTACACACAGAGGCATACACTTGATTTAATTATGCATATTTTGACGTGGCAACACTAATTCATATTTTGAATTTAGTTTTTGATCTGGATTAGAAGCTTTATAAATCATTATAAAGGATAATTACAACTGTATCACCAACGAAAGAACAGAGTTTAGGAATAATACACCATCAAGAAGCCAAATTGAAAATACCAACAAGATTTTTCAAGCTTTCGGAATAAAATGAGAAAATCATGAAAATCTTTACCTAAATCTCCAGCAAAACAAAGCAGTTTTAGCCAGTTTAAGGCAATAAAGCCTGCATGTCCTGTTAGAACCAGTTTAGGATGTTCAAAACTAAGCCCCTGTGAAGCATATTCAGTTTTTAAGGATGAATACCCAAATTCTTCCATCAACTTTTCCACATTTTGAAAGTTAAGACCAGAAAATGTTTTTCTGCTGCATCAAACACCAGAAGATCAGTATGTGAAAACTTCTTTCTTCAGCTTAAAGCACTAAAAGTTCCATATGATTCAAAACTATTTTGGAAAGAAACACTCTGTAATAATTCGATAAACTCTTCATGTTGGCAAGGACTTTGTAAAAATTGCTGCTATGGGCAAAAATTAAAATGTAATGAAGATCTTTCTCATAGTTGTTTGTTGGAAAAAAAGGGGGGAAAGTGAAGATGCAAAATTATATTGCCAAGTGAAGCAGACATGCATTGGATAAGTTTTGGAAAGCACGTGAGACAATTTTTCATCAATAAGGTTTCATATTAACGCAAAAAGAATTCAATTCCAAAATGATAAAAGTTCACCTGATAAAAGAATTTTGCTATGAACTATAGCTGTTCATGTGAGGATCAAGTACAGAGTGTACTTTGGACTCAAAAAGGTATAACTTTATTTACAGCTGCAGTATTCTTGCACGAAAAATGCAGTACTTACCTAATATGTTCCGACATTTGTGAGAAAGAAAAAAAAATACTGTCAAAGCTTTCATTGAAAAAATTTATAAAGAAATCAAGTCAAATGTTGAAGAAAACAAATTTCTTGAAGAGGTAATCTGGACAGATAAACCTTCATCAAAGTTTAAAAATAGGTTCATGACCTTGCTGCGACAAGACCATAGAAATTCAAAAAGACTTTCTACTGGAAATATTTTGCAACTGCCCATGGCAAAGGTGTGGTGGATGGAAATGGTGGTGAGGCAAAATGCTTGGTACAAAACCCTGTTGAGTCAAAAAAAATCTACAGCTCCAGTTGTGCAGTCTGTGGAAGATTTTGTAAATGTTGTAAAAAAAAGCTATACATCTACTACAGTGATGCTATTTTTAGATAAAGATATAAACAGAGATAATAATATCTGAACCAACGCAAGAGTAATACTTTACCAGGAATTTCTAAAATGCATGGAATTACATATTCACCTTCTGGTTTAAAATTTTATAAAAATACTGCAGCACCAATGAACGGAAATCTTAATACCAGGGCAATTGACACCACAAAAAGTATTGGAGGAAATTGGGTTGTTGTGAAATATGATTATAGTTTATATGCTAGAGAAGTTAAGCAAGTGCTGGGAAATGATATTGAAGTTTCTGCCATGGTAAAGCCTGGAAAATATTGGAAATGGCCAAAACGGGAGAAAAAGTGCTTTACAACAAGAGGAAGTTGCTAAAGTTATTCAGCCACCTATAGTTATAAATGCTCTTGGAGGATTTGATTTACCCGATTTTTAGAGAAATCTAAGTTATGCACGGGACATGAAAATAAGTGCTAATTTTTTATCTAATATTAAACTCAGAGAAACTTCCTTTGTAATATAAGTCGGTACTAAGAGAAAGAAAGTAAGGTTGAAGCAGTTTCTGTTTTGCTCTAAAAATAAGTGAGAAAAATAAAAATTATCCTGTTTTTGTGTTATGCACGGGACAACCAATTTCTGCTCAAATAAATTGTTATTTTTTACATAATTTTAATTAGATTTTTACATTTTTAATTCATTTTTAAATAAGAGTATTATATAGATATACTTAAAAAAAAGAAGAAAATTGAAATGCTATAATATTTTTTCAGCTAAAAAAATTAATGTAAATATGTTGATTATAACATGAAAACTTAAAAAGTACAAAGCTAAATTTTAAGAATTGTTTCCATAATAAAAATTTCAATATAACTATTATTGTATCTAATTTTTTAAGATTTAACCTATGTACTTTATTATTCAATAAATAAAAAATATGTACAAGTAAGATAAAAATTGAGGTTTAGAGTGTTTACAGTGGAGAATGGCCATATAGAGCAAAAAAGTGACGTCATATATTAGAATTGGGAAGTGTCAATTCTTTTTTTTTTTTTTTTGTCAACAGTTCAGAAACATGTCTTTAAGAACCTATTACAATATATTTCAAATTCAACTGTTATAAAAAATTAAGACAATGAACTTAATTCTAACTCAGTAGAAAAATTATAATTTTAGCATATATTTCCAATCACAAGTTTACTATGATCAATATTAGAAAAAAAAAAAAAAAAAAAAAACAGGTAAAGTTAGCTTCTATGAATGAGGAATAAGAGGTAAAAGACATTAAAGTTATGGAAAACCACTGATACATGGGCAATAATCTTTAAATTGTGAGTTCATTAATTTATGCAATTAAATACATGCAAAATACCAAAATTTTCAAAACATGTAAAATATAAGGCTATCATCTAATCACCCTTATGAGATATCTCAGGCATGAAGCATTTTAGATTTTCCAAAGATTCTCAAATCAGTATTTTTCCAAAGGTAATTTCGTATTTTACATTTTTCTGTTTTGAGATTTTTAATAAATCTTTGTTTTTGCATAGTTGCAATAGGTTAAAAAAAATTGCTTAAACATAATCTGCATTTATTAGTTTAAATGGTGATAAAATTAATGTTTAAAAATTTCAAAACTAGACAAATTTAGTTTTAAATTGTTTACTAAAAACCTTGCATATTTTTATTGTTTTACATAAAAAGATATAAAAATTATCATCCACTATTTTTTCGAATCTAATAAAGAAACCTGTTTTATTCACACTCTTTTATGAAAAGTACTATAATGTTGTCTAATCACTCTATCAACAAAATCTAAAATAAAAGTAAAAAAGAAAATCAAAAATTTAACCTAGAATTTAAGATGGCAACGAAAAACGCTTTTTCGAAATGAATCCCAGACTTCTGCCAATGATCTCTTAGTGAAACTCTACTGTAGCATTAAAAAAAAAGGGGGGGGGCTAAAAACTTACTGTCATGGAATTTATTTACTATCTACAGCAAGGGTAAACTCCTCCAAAAAATAAGAATCTATATTTCTTTGTTTGCTAACATTAGCCTTCTAAAAAAGTTTTTGCAAAAATATTCAAAACTACTTTTTATTAATCGATTTTTGTGAAATGCATATAGTTCATCTAATCATCGAAAATGCGTTTGCTCTCAGATATAAACTACTAGTAGTAACATTGGGTACTTATTCTATATTTAATCTACCAACAATTGTTTATTATTAAAATATTGATAATTACAATAACACGTTAAATTTCAACATTTCATAAAAACATATTCAAACAAAGATATATAATACGAATTCTCGATATTTGTACCAATTTAAATATGAATAAATATTTTCTTTTACTTGCATCTAGGCGACTTTTTTTAATCAGTCACAAAACTGAATGTTTAATTCATGTTTACTAACACTATAGTTAACTGTTTTTTTTTATAGATTAAAAATGCAAATAACTTAGTCTTCTAAAAAAGTTCGAAAGCCAATTTAACATGTAAAATTGAGTTGAGAATTTTATCTCTTAAATAATTATTTTGTATAAAAATAGTTTTCAGGTGGTTTTTAGAGCACTTACAAATTATTTTCATCATCCCGCGAATAATTTCAAAACAGATGGCATAAAATTTGATATCGATTAAAATACTAATGATTCGATACAGGTGTCAACCGAAATCTCAATGGACAATTACAGTCAAATTTTTTTTTAATTTTAATGCATTTAGAATCTCTCAAAACTGTTAGAAAACATTTTATTACTTTCCTAAGAAGGCTATTTATTTAGTTATTTTTAATCAAAAAATGCTTACTTTCGTTTTCGTCTGAAACGGGGAGTCACATGATTATTCACGAACTGACGTCACATGCGTTCACTTACGGCGCTGTGCTGTGGAAGCCAATTCGCGATCGCAACGAACTATACGGGGCGTTGTTGTATGTGCCGAATCCCTGCGATTTCCATATGAACAGTCATTCAGTTACACTGGAGACGTCTTTAATGTAGCATGTAGCATTGTAACGTTCCATCTTTATTGTGGCTGATTAAATTTAAAAAAGAAAAATGTTTGTTTTCTTTCTTATGCAAACGAAAACAAAATGGTATTTCTTTTTTTTTAGAGAAGGAACATCCAGAACACATCGGAAAAATATTTGTAAATAAAGAGAAAAAAATAGGTATATTCTTATAAGAGTTCAAACCTAATGCCTGAGAAATAGTTTTACTAAATTTAATGGTATAACATGAAAGGCCCATTTAAATTTTAACGTAAAATAAAGAATGCTTACGAAACAAAAAAAGAACCACTCTTTTTTTTTTGTCGCCATTTTTTAGTGTTACGAAAATGCGTCTTTGGGACTTGCCAAAAACAAAACAAGATGCAATTTTATTTTTTTAGAAGCGAAATGTAACGATAATGGACCAATGTCCATAACATGAAACTTTATCTTAGTAAACGTTCGTTTTGGAAATGTTATTTCATTTAGAATCTTATTATTTAGAGTTCATAATGGCTATAGAATCAGGTGAGAGAAAAGTTTGTTTTGAATCTCTGCTAAACTCTATATCGGCCCATTTTCCACCGAAATCCGATTGACTACTTTGATTTTAAACAAAGTGTCTCATTTTAAGATTTTTTCCAAAAAGTTTAAGTGTAGATTGGCGGCACTTAAAAATCTGCCAAATCTGTAGCTGTGGTTAATACGTAAGTATCGAATTTTTCTTCCATACTTCTCTGAATCATTTTACTTCAAATATTAGAATATGCAAGGAGTATACATCAACACATAATTTAATACCATTTAATTTTTCAAAAAAGGTATTTTGACAACAATTTTTTAAAAAAATTATAAACTAAAAAACGTAAAATAAAGAATTCTTAGGATAAAAACGATTTTAAAAATTCCTCATTTTTCAATAAAAAATTTCGTATTGTTTCTTTTTTTTAATTCTTATAGTATTCGCGATCGCAACGGTCTATACGCCCTCTAGCGAGAGCCTGTAACCATTAGTTCCCTCATAACCTTTGGCAATGACGGACGCCATTTTCTTAGAAGCAAAATTTCCCTAAGGAAAAGGTAGAAGAACTTAGAAAAAACTAACCAGAACATGCCAAACATTGAAGCAGAACATGCCAAGCATTTGAAGAACAACTTCTCAATAATTTTTACCTTTCTATTACCAACAACATAAAATGATATCATGATCACTTGCCGTTACAGATGTGTGTATTGCGGTAAAATAATTTTTCTGTCTTCAATTCATTACAAGTTAAAATGAAGTCAACATTGCTTTCGTCATTCCAATGAATAAATGTGTTCCAATGAATTCCATACAGAACTGTAATAGTTATAGAATATTCTTCTTCTTTATAGAATAGTATATATTTCTGTATCTACATAATTCAGAAAACAACAAAGAATAATCCGAATTACTTGAAAAAGTATCTTTTGTGCTGATTGTAAATAAATTTTTTTATCGTTTTCTTGGTAAGTGTTTTTTAGTTTTGAAAGAATTTCAACTAGAATTCAGCTATTCTGTTTTTAAGCTACATATTAAAATTCATATCGAGATCTTACAATTATAAAATTTTGATGTGTGGTATGTTACCTAAAAGTAATGAAGGGATAAACTATGTGTATATTATTTGAGAATAAAGTTTTCAAACAAAGAACATATCATTTTGGAATTCTCCGGACTTATAAATCAGGTAAGTGTTATGATTTTTATAATAAAAAATTTGCTTGTAAAAAATATTTTTTCTTACTTGATGATAGTTCTCTACAGAATGTTTTTTTTACGTCTGATTAAATACTATAAGAATTAAAAAAAAAGAAACAATACGAAAGTTTTTATTGAAAAATGAGGAATTTTTAAAATCGTTTTTATTCTAAGAATTCTTTATTTTACGTTTTTTAGTTTATAATTTTTTGACAAAATTGTTGTCAAAATACCTTTTTTGAAAAATTAAATGGTATTAAATTATGTGTTTATGTATACTCCTTGCATATTCTAATATTTGAAGTAATATGATTCAGAAAAGTATGGAAGAAAAATTCGGTACTTACGTATTAACCACAGCTACAGATTTGGCAGATTTTTAAGTGCCGCCAATCTACACTTAAACTATTCGGAAAAAATCTTAAAATGAAACACTTTGTTTGAAATCAAAGTAGTCAATCGGATTTCGGTGGAAAATGGGCCGGTATAGAGTTTAGCATAGATTCAAAACAAGCTTTTATCTCACCTGATTCTATAGCCATTATGAACTCTAATAAATAAGATTCAAAATGAAATAACATTTCCAAAACGGACGTTTACTAAGATAAAGTTTCATGTTATGGACATTGGTTTATTTTCGTTATATTTCACTCCATAAAATATTTCGCTTCTAAAATAAAATTGCATCTTGTTTTGTTTTTGGCTAGTCCCAAAGACGCATTTTCGTAACACTAAAAAATGGCGACAAAAAAAAAATAATGGTTCTTTTTTATTTTGTTTCGTAAGCATTCTTTATTTTACGTTAAATTTTAAATGAGCCTTTCACGTTATACCATTAAATTTTGTAAAACTATTTCTCAGGCATTAGGTTTGAACTCTTATAAGAATATATATATTTTTTTCTCTTTATTTACAAATATTTTTCCGATGTGTTCTGGATGTTCCTTCTCTAAAAAAAAAAAAGATACCATTTTGTTTTCGTTTGCATAAGAAAGAAAACAAACATTTTTCTTTTTTAAATTTAATCAGCCACAATAAAGATGGAACGTTACAATGCTTCATTAAAGACGTCTCCAGTGTAACTGAATGACTGTTCATATGGAAATCGCAGGGATTCGGCACATACAACAACGCCCCCTATAGTTCGTTGCTATCGCGAATTTAATCAGACGTAAAAAAACCATTCGCGATCGCAGCGCTCGAGTACGCCATCTAGCGGGAGACTGTAAATATCGCGCATTAGTTCCCACATAACCATTGGCAATGACGAACGCCATTCTCTTAGCATCAAAAAAGAAGCAAAATTTCCCTAAAGAAAAGGTAAAACTTCTTGAAAAAACTAATCAGAACATGCCAAACATTGAAGCAGAACACGCCAAGCATTTGAAGAACAACTTCTCAATAATTTTTACCTTTCTATTACCAACAACATAAAATGATTTCATGATCACTTGCTGTTACAGATGTGTGTATTGCGGTAAAATAATTTTTCTGTCTTCAATTCGTTACAAGTTATAATGAAGTCAACATTGCTTTCGTCATTCCAATGAATAAATGTGTTCCAATGAATTCCATACAGAACTGTAATAGTTATAAGAATATTCTTCTTCTTCATAGAATAGTATATATTTCTGTATCTACATAATTCAGAAAACAACAATAAAGAATAATCCGAATTACTTAAAAAAGTATCTTTTGTGCTGATTATAAATAAATTTTTTATCGTTTTCTTGGTAAGTGTTTTTAAGTTTTGAAAGAATTTCAACTAGAATTCAGCTATTCTGTTTTTAAGCTACATATTAAAATTCATATCGAGATCTTACAATTATAAAATTTTGATGTGTGGTATGTTACCTAAAAGTAATGAAGGGATAAACTATGTATATATTATTTGAGAATAAAGTTTTCAAACAAAGAACATATCATTTTGGAATTCTCCGGACTTATAAATCAGGTAAGTGTTATGATTTTTATAATAAAAAATTTGCTTGTAAATAATTTTTTTTCTTACTTGATGATCGTTCTCTACAAAATGGTTTTTTTACGTCTGATTAAATACTATAAGAATTAAAAAAAAAGAAAGAATACGAAAGTTTTTATTGAAAAATGAGGAATTTTTAAAATCGTTTTTATCCTAAGAATTCTTTATTTTACGTTTTTTAAGTTATAATTTTTTGATAAAATTGTTGTCACAATACTCTTTTTGAAAAATTAAATGGTATTAAATTATGTGTTTATGTATACTTCTTGCATATTCTAATATTTGAAGTAATATGATTCAGAAAAGTATGGAAGAAAAATTCGGTACTCATGTATTAACCACAGCTACAGATTTGGCAGATTTTTAAGTGCCGCTAATCTACCTTAAATCTACCTAGAAAAAATCTTAAAATGAAACTCTTTGTTTAAAATCAATGTAATCATTCGGATTTCGGTGGAAAATGGGCCGATATAGAGTTTAGCATAGATTCAAAACAAACTTTTCTCTCACCTGTTTTCTATAGCCATTATGAACTCTAATAAATAAGATTCAAAATGAAATAACATTTCCAAAACGGACGTTTACTAAGATAAAGTTTCATGTTATGGACATTGGTACATTTTCGTTATATTTCACTCCATAAAATATTTCGCTCCTAAAAAAATAAAATTGCATCTTGTTTTGTTTTTGGCAAGTCCCAAAGACGCATTTTCGTAACACTAAAAAATGGCGATAAAAAAAGAATGGTTCTTTTTTTGTTTGTTTCGTAAGCATTCTTTATTTTACGTTAAAATTTAAATGGGCCTTTCATGTTATACCATTAAATTTAGTAAAACTATTTCTCAGGCATAAAGTTTGAAATCTTATAAGAATATACCTATTTTTTTCTCTTTATTTACAAATATTTTTCCGATGTGTTCTGGATGTTCCTTCTCTAAAAAAAAAGAGATACCATTTTGTTTTCGTTTGCATAAGAAAGAAGACAAATTTTTTTCTTTTTTAAATTTAATCAGCCAGAATAAAGATGGAACGTTACAATGCTACATGCTGCATTAAAGACGTCTCCAATGCAACTGAATGACTGTTCATATGGAAATCGCAGGGATTTGGCACATACAACAACGCCCCCTATAGTTCGTTGCGATCGCGAATTCTGTAGAGAACTATCATCAAGTATGAAAAAATATTATTTACAAGCAAATTTTTTATTATAAAAATCATAACATTTACCTGATTTATAAGTCCGGAGAATTCCAAAATGATATGTTCTTTGTTTGAAAACTTTATTCTCAAATAATATACACATAGTTTATCCCTTCATTACTTTTAGGTAACATACCACACATCAAAATTTTATAATTGTAAGATCTCGATATGAATTTTAATATGTAGCTTAAAAACAGAATTCGCGATCGCAACGAACTATAGGGGGCGTTGTTGTATGTGCCGAATCCCTGCGATTTCCATATGAACAGTCATTCAGTTACACTGGAGACGTCTCTAATGTACCATGTAGCATTGTAACGTTCCATCTTTATTGTGGCTGATTAAATTTAAAAAAGAAAAATGTTTGTTTTCTTTCTTATGCAAACAAAAACAAAATAGTATCTCTTTTTTTTAGACAAGGAACATCCAGAGCACATCGGCAAAATATTTGTAAATAAAGATAAAAAAATAGGTATATTCTTATAAGAGTACTTTGAACTTAATGCCTGAGAAATAGTTTTACTAAATTTAATGGTATAACATGAAAGGCCCATTTAAATTTTAACGTAACATAAAGAATGCTTACGAAACAAAACAAAAAAAAAAACAACAAAAAAGAACCATTCTTTTTTTGTCGCCATTTTTTAGTGTTACGAAAATGCGTCTTTGATACTTGCCAAAAACAAAACAAGATGCAATTTTATTTTTTTAGGAGCGAAATATTTTATGGAGGGAAATATAACGAAAATGTACCAATGTGCATAACATGAAACTTTATCTTAGTAAACGTCCGTTTTGGAAATGTTATTTCATTTTTAATCTTATTTATTAGAGTTCATAATGGCTATAGAATCAGGTGAGAGAAAAGTTTGTTTTGAATCTATGCTAAACTCTATATCGGCCCATTTTCCTCTGTAATCCGATTGACTACTTTGATTTTAAACAAAGTGTTTCATTCTAAGATTTTTTCCAAAAATTTTAAGTGTAGATTGGCGGCACTTAAAAATCTGCCAAATCTGTAGCTGTGGTTCATACGTAAGTACCGAATTTTTCTTCCATATATTTCTGAATCATATTACTTCAAATATTAGAATATGCAAGAAGTATACATAAACGCATAATTTAATACCATTTAATTTTTCAAAAAAGGTATTTTGACAACAATTTTATCAAAAAATTATAAACTAAAAAAAACGTAAAATAAAGAATTCTTAGGATAAAAACGATTTTAAAAATTCCTCATTTTTCAATAAAAACTTTCGTATTGTTTCTTTTTTTTTAATTCTTATAGTATTTAATCAGACGTAAAAAAACCATTCTGTAGAGAACTATCATCAAGTAAGAAATAAAATTATTTACAAGCAAATTTTTTTTTTATAAAAATCATAACACCTACTTGATTTATAAGTCCGGAGAATTCCATAATGATATGTTCTTTGTTTGAAAACTTTATTCTCAAATAATATACACATAGTTTATCCCTTCATTACTTTTAGGTAACATATTACACATCAAAATTTTATAATTGTAAGATCTCGATATGAATTTTAATATGTAGCTTAAAAACAGAATAGCTGAATTCTAGTTGAAATTCTTTCAAAACTTAAAAACACTTACCAAGAAAACGATAAAAAATTTATTTATAATCAGCAGAAAAGATACTTTTTCAAGTAATTCGGATTATTCTTTATTGTTGTTTTCTGAATTATGTAGATACAGAAATATACACTATTCTATGAAGAAGAAGAATATTCTATAACTATTACAGTTCTGTATGGAATTCATTGGAACACATTTATTCATTGGAATGACGAAAGCAATGTTGACTTCATTTTAACTTGTAATGAATTGAAGACAGAAAAATTATTTTACCGCAATACACACATCTGTAACAGCAAGTGATCATGAAATCATTTTATGTTGTTGGTAATAGAAAGGTAAAAATTATTGAGAAGTTGTTCTTCAAATGATTGGCATGCTCTGCTTCAATGATTGGCATGTTCTGGTTAGTTTTTTCCAAGTTCTTCTACCTTTTCCTCAGGGAAATTTTGCTTCTAAGAAAATGGCGTCCGTCATTGCCAAAGGTTATGAGGGAACTAATGGTTACAAGCTCTCGCTAGAGGGCGTATCGACCGTTGCGATCGCGAATTCGTTCTTGATTTCTGTTAAATTTTCTAATTAAATCCAACTATTTTAGATGGTTAAAAGCTATCTGTATAAAAACATTGCGCCCTAATATCACCTAATAAAAACTTGGATTTGATATAACGTATTTTTATAATGTTAAATTTCAGTGGTACCCACTGAAACATTGTAAATACATGACGAAATTTTCTAGCTCTGAATATTTAAGATTTTTTAGTTCAATAAAAAAAGTGTATGGTATTACTTATAAATAATGCGTTATAAATACAAAATAACTTCGTTTTTTCATTTTTTAACTTTAATCTTAATTTTAATGTATACTTCAAGTTCATTTCTTTTCATCTTAAGTGAAGGAAATGTTGGATCAATTTTTCATGTAGAATAAATAGTTTTAGATTTTAAAATATAGGACAGCTTAAGTTAATGATAATTTTTATTTATTTATTCTAGCATGAATTCAAAGCATGTAATTGTCTTCAGCATAGCAGTATAGCCTCTTAAAAAACTTGTGATCCCAGCAAAACTTTAAATTCATTCTTTCAACAAAAAATTTAAAGTTATATATATATATATATTAAAACCTGTCTATAACGATACTGTAGGGTCCTAAATAAAATATTGTTATAGGCAGGTTATCGTTATAGACAGGTTTGAAATTTAAAAGTATACGTTTAAAACTAATGATAAATTAAACTTCTTTTATAGGCTCCAAATGAAAATTTTACTTAGAATTATGAAACAGCACACAAGAAAAATTTACTTACAATTTTATGAATCAAAACAGAAATTATTTAGAAAAATAATCGGTTAGTTTTGTTTGCTTATTTTTGGAAGTAATTGCCATTTCCATGCACATAGATTTCAGTCCATCTAATGAATTCAAATGAACATCAGTTACATTTGGTAATGTTGCAACAAAATCTTGCAAAGTGTTAATTAGCAATATGGCATTCTCGGGTGAAATTTGAGTCCTGTTTTGTCAGCTGAACAGTCAGCTGCTTCTTCCTCATCACTTTGATCACCCGGGATAACTTCTGCTAAAATCTCTTCATCACTTGCACCACTGAAAACCAACACATCATTATCTAAATTTAAAAATTCATCTGCGTTAAATAGAAATGATGTATTAGATGATCTTTGGAAATCACTGACAATCGAATTTAAGCCTGCCACACATTTTTCTTCTTCATCAGTGATTTCAGTAAGCTCAGTTTCTGCGTTTCCGTTGCTTTTATCCTCAAAGAAAGAAGCTTTCTTCCAACAATTTTGGATGGTGGGTTGTGTCAATGAATTCCACCCTCCGGAAATCCAATCACTTTCATTTTTTACATCAACTGCATAAGGATTTGGGAGTTTATTATCCAGATTATAAACAATGTTCTGAACTAATCTTTTTCGATAGTATCCTTTGAAACATTTTATTATTCCCAAATCTAATGGCTGTAGAATCGACGTGCAATTTGGGGGAAAATAAAACAATTTTATATTTTTCAAACTTGGAAGATTGTTGTGAGGAGTGCAGTTGTCAACTAAGAGAGCTATTTTTTTTCTTCTTTCTTTTCATCTCCTTATCCACATCAAGCAGCCAGTTGTTAAATATTTCTTCTGTCATCCAGGCTCTTTTGTTTGCCTTGTAGTCAACTGGTAAACTTTTCACATTCTTAAAACATCTAGGTTTAGCGTATTTGCCTATAACGAACGGCTTCAGTTTATCGGTTCCAGTACTGTTTGCACAAAGTAGAACAGTTAACCTCTGTTTTGATTTTTTACCGCCTTTACAATTTTCTCCCTTAAATGCCATTGTTTTATCTGGCATGAGCTGATAAAATAAGCCAGTTTCATCAGCATTGTACACGTTTTCTGGAGAATAAGTTTTTTCAATAGTCTCTTTTTCTCGTTGCTTCCAGGATGCAACATCATTCACTGGAGCTGACTTTTCTTCATCTGAGATGGTTTTAAAAACAATACCATGACGTTCTCGAAATGATGTAATCCACCCATTGCTGGCTTTAAACTCGTTGTTGCCTAGCAAAGACGCAAATGTTCTTGCTTTTTCTGCAATCATTGGACCACTAATTGGCACATTTTGTTGTCTCATTTCGTGGAACCATCTTAGGGTAGCTTTGTCTACATCCTCATTAACTGCACCTTTAAATCTTTTCCTTTTACCATCAATTTTGCTTCCTTCCACAGCATCTTCGATATCTTTTCTTTTCTTCAAAAAAGTAGCTATTGTTGATTGTGAAATCCCATATTTCTTAGCAACGTCAACTTGATTCAATCCTTGATCAATTTCCGATATGATATTTAATTTTTCTTCAAAAGATAATGCTTTACGCCGAGCCATCACTTCAAAATTAAAATTAACTTTATTGCAAAGAAAACATGCCAGTCCGTAGTGAGTAACGATGCAGCTAATGAATGGTGAGGAAAGCAAGACGATTGACCTTCGGAGTGTTCTTTTTAAAGCAGGGATATCATCATTGGCGAGAAACTCCCCCCCCCCCACCTAAGGCGGACCACACATTGACGAAACATCGATGCGACAGTGACACGACAAGAGGGGAATTCCTATTCAACAGCATTAAGACGCGCACATTACCTCTGCGCATCCTAATGCTATTGAATAGGAATTCCCCTCTTGTCGTGTCGCTGCCACATCGATGTCTCGTCAGTGTGCCACCCGTTTTTCTGACGAAGCTCTCTCCTTCCTACAATACCCCTTCACCCATTTCTACTGCTCTAATTTCCCCTAAAAGTGGCTTTTTTTCTCAGAAACAACGAAAGAATATTACATACAAAGGAGATAAAAAAAAAAAAAACATTTAGTTATCTCACATTTAGGCTCGATGGGGAGTCGTTTTCCAACGGTAGAAAAATCGGAATAGAACTATCAAAAGAGGAAAAATTATCGTTGTAGACATGTTTAACTGAAAAGTGGTTATCGCTATAAACAGGTTAAAAATACATTGAGTAAATAGGAATTTCACCGGGACCTCAAGGAAATATCGCTATAGACAGGTTTATCGTTATAGACAGTATCGTTATACACAGGTTTCACTGTATATATATATATATATATGTAACATAAAAAGCTTCTATTAATCTTTTTATGTTATCCTAATTAAATATTCTAATCGAAATACTTTCTCACACTTTTAAAAGCTACATCCTGTTCTTAAATCTATTTTTGGCTCAGGCATGCATATGATTAAAAGCAGGACATTTTTCCCTTTTACTCTCCGTGGGAATCGCCAGACCTATTGGATTAACCAATAGTAATTTCTAAGATTTCCCTCTTTCCCTAAATTGAAACATTTTACGGATTTACTCTGCAAGATTTTCCGTAACATATAACCAAGGAGCGCAACTTTTCGTACACACTCCCATGACTGCTCCTGTCTAATAATTAATAAAGAAAATTTGTACCCTCCTACCCGGCCTAAGACCTGTTTTAATCCTTCCACTCGGCAACGACGTTATAAGTCGACAGGATTAAACGGTCGGGAAGGGGGTACGGTACATAGTAATGTAATAAAGATATGTAATATCGAATTAAAATAATTTTGAAAATAAGTCAACTTCGGAAGAGGGTACATCAAAAATATGAAATATCTCATTCGTATGGACAATAGAAAATTTATCAGTGAAATTCTTCTGCAACTCACGGTGATTCATAATTCATCCAGTATCTTCAACAAAAAATAAACTCTTCAATTATCAAATTTTTTGTTTATTTAATGATACCTACGCCCAGTGAAACTTCACTTAACGATCATCGACTTTCCATTTGAGTATGCTGCTTGTTATGTCTACATTCTGAAAGCTGTGGATTCCACTAAGAGAGCCAAACTTCAATATTTTTCACCTCCCTTGGATTAAAAAGAAAAACTGCATCGGGCTCCTGATAATTAAAAAGTTTTTTGTAATCACATCCCTTTCCTTTACAAATGTCTTTCTGAAAGCTGATATGCCTACCCTGTAGTGCTCTGGATTGTATCATCAATAATTTGTTTTCACCCCACCCTTTCAATGAGAAATATGATTCCTTTTAACGAAGAAACTAAATTATGAACTTTCATCTGATGTTGTGATTTTCAAAATATTTTCTTGGACTAATTCGAACTTTATCCAACTACGTATCCTTTGATATTTTTATGTTTTACTCGTAAAACATTTATTTCTTTAAGTTTTATTGATTAATAAAAAAAAGGCACTCATGTAAATAAACAGAAATAATAGATTATGATTTTAAATTTTTTTTTCTCATGCTTGATGTTTCAATTGAAACAATTAGCTGTTATACATTAATCGTATAAATTGTTTTAAAAAAAAAAATTTTTTTTCTTGAGAAATTTTTATTTTCAGTGAATTTATTGTTTTGATTGGCATAAAAAACGTTTAGAGAAATTATTTTCATATTTATTGTTTTATGTGTTACAGTTTCCATGATTAGTAGAATTTATATTTGTGTTTTACTGGTGTGTAGGGTTGAGATAAAAATGCCATTAAAATATTTGAATAACAAAACAAAGTTTCTTATTGCTGAGGGTCAATTCCAGCATAGAGATAAAATGACCAAACATAAACTCACAACGTATAGTATCCGGATACACTCAAAATATTTTCAAAATAAAAACATTAAAAATGACAAATACCTGATTATGACTAATAAAACTATCTATTTAAAGTCAACACAAATAGTACTTTAAATATGATCCCAACAAATATTTTTTTAAAAAAAAGATAATGTCCAAAAAGAAAGAAAGATATAAATGAAAACAAACAAAAGGTAATTTGCAAATTATCCAAACTTGCATTTCATATTACAAATAAGGAAAATAGCTAGGTCAGTCAAATTTTAAAAACTGATTTACCTTAATACCATATTAAATTTGAAAGCTTGTTTTGGATTTCAATTAGTGATTAATAGTGTTAAACGGGTTGTAATGGAAAATCTGAGAAGACTGATCACCTTTTCTGATTATAAATCAATTTGTCCTTACACATTTTTCCTGAAATCCTGGTAAATGATTGCAATAAAAATACCAATAAAGAAAAAGTATAGATAAATATAGAAAGTAGAAAGAAAAGAGAGAAAAAAATAATAAAAGAAAGAAAGAAAAGAAAATTTCGGCCATAAAATAAATAATTGAGAATAACAAGAATGTAAACAAAGTGAATACAAAGAAAAATAAAACAAAAATTAGACTTGATTTAAATAGCAAAACTGAAAATAATCTTGAATTTTCAAATGTTCTTGATACTGAAAGTGATAATGGTGTACAACATTATCAAAATCATGTTGACGGAATTATGCAAATTCAAGATGATAAAAAAAAAAAAATTCCCAACTTTAGGAAATTTTGCAAAAATTTTTCAAATATTTTGCTATTAAAGTGACAAATATGTAAGGTAAATAATAAATAAAGTGAAATGAAGTCAATATGGAAGTCTTGGACTTCAGCCGTGTCATTTTTATTTTATTTTGTTTTCAAACAAATTAAACAACACTGAAGATAATTTCAGATTGAAATTTTTCCTGTAAAACAGTTTTTGTATTTTACGTTTTACACATTTATTTACACATTTTTAAAAATGTTTATAATTTTTTATCATGATTTAAGAGTTAACTTAAATTGTGTTATTATGAGGATTACTTCTCATGGTGAAACAACTTTTTTATGATCTTCAAACATAAGACTGTGAACTTCAAACATAAGACTGTGAACTTCAAACATAAGACTGTGAAGTCAAAAAAACTGTTAAAAATGAAAATCAAACTTTTAAGTTTGCATGTAGCGCTACTACAAGTTTTTTTTTATTCCTCAAACTGTTTATGTCATTATTTTTTACTGTGTCTACCAATGTGTATTATTTTATAGTTCATATAACATTTATATTTTTATAATATTACAAATTTGATTATTTTAATTTTAATTGTGCTTCTATCAGAGGGAAGATTTTGCAAATGGATAATTTTTAAAATATTTGGATTCTAAATAAACATTTTTGGCGAGGGGGGATGTAACATAAAAAGCTTCTATTAATCTTTTTATGTTATCCTAATTAAATATTCTAATCGAAATACTTTCTCACACTTTTAAAAGCTACATCCTGTTCTTAAATCTATTTTTGGCTCAGGCATGCATATGATTAAAAGCAGGACATTTTTCCCTTTTACTCTCCGTGGGAATCGCCAGACCTATTGGATTAACCAATAGTAATTTCTAAGATTTCCTTCTTTCCCTAAATTGAAACATTTTACGGATTTACTTTGCAAGATTTTCCCTAACATATAACCAAGGAGCGCAACTTTTCGTACACACTCCCATGACTGCTCTTGTCTTATAATTAATAAATAAATTATGTACCCTCCTTCTCGGCCTATGACCTGTTTTAATCCTTCCACTCGGCAACGACGTTATATATATATATATATATATATATATATATATATATATATATATATATATATATATATATATATATATATATATATATATATATATATATATATATATATATATATATATATATATATATATATGTAATAAAAGGGCTAAAATCCCTGTTATCAGTGTTATAGTTAGCTTAAATAATGCAGTCGTAAGCCATCATACGTTCTAAAATGGTTTATTAACGGTAGGTTGGTATTGATAACAGTTCACATCCGCTCTCCACAAGGGAGGGGTTGGACAAGACTTCTGACAATTCTGGAACAACTTATCAGGATCACAACATGATGAAAAGGACACGCAAAAACTAGTGTTCCTATGTTTTATACGAACACATTTTGGAGTAAAAAGGCAGAGTCGCTGACATGCTTGTATCCTTACGCATTAAGGAAAATCATTTACTGCTTCCTTATATGGAAATGAAAAAGGGGAGAGATTCTAAAAATAACTCAATCGTATGTTATTAGCCTCGAATTCCCAAAATAGAATCTCTCTACGCTTATTCTTTAACAAAGACATTTTATGAAAACGAAAGAGTTTTAATTCTTTTATTAATACAAAAGTATTATAATTTTTGTATTATATATATATATATATATATATATATATATATATATATATATATATATATATATATTATAGCAGATTTTATTAACTTTACTTTAATTGTCTTAATCTATTTTACAAGAGTATTTGAAATCAAGCATATGTATTTATTTAGTTCATTATGACAGAAATAGGAATAAAATTTTATAAATGCATATAAAAATAATTTTTCGCTATAACAAAGTTCCTATTTACTCAAAGAATAAAAATATTGAGAAAAAATATCAACATTACTGTTTATTTTTTAATTATTTAATAAATAATAAAGAATGTGCATTAGAATTTCTTTCCATTTTGTATAAGTTCATTTTTTATTATTGTTCTTTCGCTTTAGTGAAACAAAAACATCCAGTTTAAAGATATTCGCTGAAATTTTGTAGATAAATGAGTTAATTAGATATGGATTAATGAGAAATTAAGTGAAATTTTAATTATAACTATATTATGGTGATGATGATGGTCAGATATATTTCAATGGACTATATTCTTGAAAGTGTTGATACGTTTTTGGTTATACCGAATGCATAACCTGAGATTTTTTTTTGACTATTTTAATAAAAAATTTTTAATTAAAAATGTATAATGTATTAATTTTACTATTTTGGAATTCTTCATTGCAAGCACTGACAAATAGTTCGCAAAAATAAGGAGAGAAATTAACAATAGCCATACTTTATTAATACTATATTGCAGAAAAAGGAATTAAAATTTATAAATTTAAAAATAACAATAATTTCTAACTGTAACGAAATTCCTATTTTCGCAAGGAATAATAAATATAAGCGTTAATGTGTATTTAAATATTTAATACACAGTGAAAAAAAAAAAAAAAAAAAGATGACATGAACTGTATTAGTAAATATTTACTTAAAAAGAAAATCTTCAACTCTAGTAATAAATAAATAAATAAAAGAAGCAACATTAAATTACATTATTTGAATTCTTGATCATTAGCACATAGATTGTAACGATGGTGGACTGATATTTTTCAATGGACAAGATTTATGAAAAATACTGATTTCTTTTAATGCAATAACGAATTATAAAATCATCCATCCTATATCAAAATGCATAATATTTCTATCCAATCTGCGACTTATTTTAATTAAGTAATTAGGTTGTAATGTAGCATTATTTTAATTTAAAAGTAAGTGGAATAAAATAGCATTTTCTATGAACTTTAACACCACTGATTTCAGCCGAAAAGAAATGTTGATTCGCTGTAAAGAGCCGCATAATCATTTCTTCAGATATTTTAATGATAAATAACAACATTTGAAGTTTTAGAAATCTTTCTTTCATTATGCACCCACTCTCAAAACCGTAGATTTAATTCACAAAATTTTCACTGATAATTTACAAAAGATATTCATACGATATACGTAATATCAAAACTAAAAGAGCATTGAAATAGCCTTGGTGGATGGAGACGGCACGTTTCCCTTCGGCACATGTGACGTCATAACCAATCAGGGATCATTTTTGATTGCATTACTTGCGGAGGCCTTTTAGGGCAATTTAAATGTTTAATAATTAAATAAATTAACATTTGCCGAACTAAACAATCAGATTTTCCGTTTTAAGTACCATTCTTACTGAATTGAATCACGTAATTCACCTTATCTGTAGGCGGAGCTTATTTACGCCAGCAGACGTAATGGTCCGCATAAACTTCCGGAGCAACCGGAACTTATTTCTTTTCTAATGTATTTACTTAGGCTGATTCAATCATCGCTGTTTAATATGAAAAATTCATTTTTAGGAAAAATGCATAAAAGTTAAATAAAGGCTCTTTGAATACATAAAAGTTAAAAAAGAAATAAAGGTTCTTTCAAGGGTGTTTGTTTTTAAAGTCTCTAAATAACTCAATATAAAGATCTACACGCAAACATTACCTGGAATTATTTCAGAATAAAGATCTCCACTATTTTTTTTAACATGGGCTATATTTGTTTCTACTCAGTGATGAAGCCAAAGGCCCATGTTATCCCTTTCCTGAAATTTCGAGTTTAAAAAATATATAATCTCAACAAAAAGAACTTTTCTGTATATATTTCTTAAAATTTTTCCAAAAATAATTTTTCATATAATATATACAGTATTATTATTCTTTAAATTTCAAGATTTCATCAAGCGTAATTTAAAATAAAATTGGTACTTTCCCATAATGTAATGTAAAATTTAAGGTAATATCTAAATAGAGAAACATGACTTTTAACACTAAATAATTCAGATTCGTGTGTGTTGTGTTTGACATATAAAAAATAAAGTTACTTTAAACCAGAAATTGCATTTTGTGTAGCACACAAACTCAATTTAAATAGAAAAAAAAATTAAAAAAATTTTTAATATAAAATAATTAGTTAAAATTAAAACAATACAGAAATCGCATTAGTGCTTGTATCCTTGTAAGTTTTCTCCTTATTATTTGTAATTTTAAAATTGTTTCATTTAAAAAAAAATAATTAAATGCAATTTTCTGTTTATTATTTTCTTGCTCATTTAAATATATAAAAATGATGATCAAAAAATAGTGATTGGTTAAATGCTAGCCATTGTTTAAATTTCACTAGAAACAATTTAATTTTTCAAGATTTTAAAGATAACATCTGTGATATTTGCTAACCTATTTGATCTAGAAAAAAAGTTACTGTACGTGTAATAATTCAATGAACAACATTAACACGGTAGCACTTATTGACTTGACATAAAATTTTTATTAATAATTGCCATGTTCAAGATTTTTTGCACTAAAAGTGGTGCACAAGATGCTCAGTGTTGACCACCCCTGCTTTAAGCAATTAAACTTCCTAAAGAAGACGAAAATAAATGCATTTTAAGAAAATTTGATGAAGTAACATATCTTGTGTTTTTTTGTTTGCGTGCGGGAATTGAAGATATTGCGTTTATTTAAGAAAGAAAGAAAAAATATTTCCATTATGAAAAGTAATTTTTGGAAGAAAACAAAATTTCTGTTACAAATTGACAATGAAGCCACTTCTTTTAATGTCATATCTAAAAGTTACAAGTTTTAAGCTGTGCATATTTTTAGAATGCCATGAATAAGTAGTATATCTGCGAGGTAAATATATTTTAACTTGATATTCAGCTGCTAGAGACCAGTGTCTTTTAAAAACTTAATTGCATTTCATTATTTTAAACTTTAAAATAACTCTCCAGAAAAAGGATCAGACAACTGAATATTATTTTATGACAATTTTTTCTTGCCATCATTATTCTACTTGTGATAATAGGAAAAGCTCATTTCGATTTAATAAAACAGTTTTTTAAATTTCCAAACAACAAACGTTATCAAGATAAGAGAAGACGCCAACAATGTTTGGAAATCTAATGCAAAACATAATAATAAGAAGGCTATAGCGATGTAGCGGAAGTTCGTACGGACCGGGTGAAGTTACTTCCGTTTAACTAGCTGTTTGTTTATTTATTTAGAAAACGAGGTGAATAAGCATGTGAATCACTTCACGCGGTGTAAAATAGCACCTTTTGTGTAGCAAACAAGCTTGCGGAGTCTCCGAAATCATTTGTTGTTTTCCTTGTTTAAAATTATTCATAATAATCGTGGATGGCGTGAGACGAAAAAATCAGTCGGAAAGTCTTATGAAAATATTTATCCCCAGCGTACTCCATATGCGAATTTTTGCATAAAGCGGAAATGGGTCTTAAAACCATAACATTAATTATATTAACTTCTACTTTAACTAGAGACTCCTTAGATCCAAAAATACCTTTCAGTCTCCGTTATGAAAGTTTCTATGTTTTACAATTCGATTTTGCAAATATTCGTTCATGTTAACCACTATTTATTCTTATCAAATTTTATTTATCCTCCTTTGAGTCATTCAAGTTTTGATTAATTTATCTATTTATACACGTCCATATTTTACTTTATAGTTCTGCATGTTTTTATATCTTCAATCGTTGACTGCGTACTTTTAGTCCTATGGATGAAGAAGCAAATACCTTGTGCGACGATAAAAAGAAACAGTTTGAGTGTCAAACATGCAACAAATTCTTTCAAAGTTCACATGGTTTAAAAGCTCATTCTTACACTCATTCAAATGACAAATCCCATGTGTGCAATATATGCCTTAAAAGTTTCGTTAGTCCAGTTTATTTAGCCAGTCATCAAAAAACTCATTCTAATTATAAACCCCATGAATGTAAGGTTTGCAGTAAAAGGTTTCTTCGGAAGGAACATTTGAGAAACCATTATTTAAGTCACTCTCAAGAAAAACCTCATAAATGTGACACTTGTGGGAAAGCTTTTGCGGAAAAAGGTACTTTAAATAAACATTATCGAACACATTCTGATATTAAACCTTACAGCTGTGATATTTGTCTTAAAGCATTCTGTAGAAATTCTAGTTTGAAATTACACTATCGTGTTCACACCAAAGAAAAACCATACGAGTGTGAAGAATGTGGAAAGTGTTTTAACAGACCTTGGAGCCTTAAAACTCATTCTTATTCACATTGCAAAAATAGCCCATTTGTTTGTGTATTATGTGATAAACAATTTTCTCAAAAATGTAACTTGGATACACACTTAAAAACACATAAAGAAAGTGTTGATTGAAAGATCAGTCGAGGATGAAATAAAGAATATTCTTTTACAATTTGTGGTTTTTCAAACAGTCAGGTTTTCTGACCAGATATATATAACATTTCTTATATGCATAAAATACTGTTAATTCTAATATAATTTTATTTCTTGTTTATTTGTCCAGATATGGAAACAATATAATATTTTAAATGCTTTTAAGTTGTAAACTACTAAAAGATTTTGAATAGTTTTAAAAGCTATTTGAAATGGGCTTGCTTTACAAAATTTAATTTTTTAAATTTATCGTTCATTATACATTGTTGTTAAAAAAAAACTTATTTATTTAGCTATAAAATATGTTGATTTTGTTTAAAAATTCTTTGACCTCTATTAGTTCAAAGAACATTTAAAATCTTATCAAGGACATGTTTTTTATTTTTGCCAGAAAAGTAAGACCTTGCTTAAATCCCCTAATTTTCTGACTAAGAAATTTGATAAACTTTACCTTCTTAAGATATTTACACTGGGAAATTATTCTCTCAACTGAAATTTTTTTAAGAAGTCAGAGTTGTTAAGAATTACATTTTAATTCTGTGGGAAACTTAATCTAAATCTTATTATTTAGAGATTTGTTAGAAGTTTTTTAACCTCAGCAACATTCAATTCCTTATTTAGTCTGTTGAAAATGTTCATTTTAACCCTACTGTTGAACATATAGCTGTATTAAACTTTTTAATAGTAAAATTTTCATTATTATTTTTTGAAGACATAACCATAATATAATGGAGAGATGTCAGCATTGAAAATTTTTGTAAGCTTAGGCCAACAACTTTGTATTCTTCAGAAGTGAGATGTTTGCAGTTGCAGCAGTAGATATTAGTATCTCTCCATTTTTCTGTTCAGATTATTATTATTTTTTTTAGCTGTTATTGTGCTAAAAAATATTGTTTTCTGAGGCATTAGGTTTTGTAATTTGAAATTCCTAAGTGAAGTAATATTTCTCAAAAAGAGAAAAAAACTTATTTAAATATAACTCTTATCCTATTTATTCATTATTATGTATCAGATAACAAAAGGTACTTAAGTTAGCATAGTTAGATGCTTTCTTGTTTACAGTTTAGTAAAACTAATATAAGATATACAGGGGTCTGTCCAGGCCAAATTTACTACCGTTTAGCGGTACCTTCACAAATTCAGCTTTAGGAAAAACTGTAGTTTCACAAAGTACTTTTTCTTAAAATTTTAATTTCGTATCCCTTAAGAAACGATAAATCCGTATTTTTACCATATTTTTGTGTTGATTTTTTAATAAAATTTTTAATTTTTCACAAATTATGTCTAAATTTTCACAAAATAGGTACCTCTCAGAAAAACCTAGACAGACCCCTGATATACCTCTGGGTTCGAGTGAAAAATTAAATTTTATAGACAAAAAGCAGCAGTATTACTATTATGTGAAGTGTATATTCAATTTTGAGTTAGAACAATTTAAGAACTGTCGACAATAGTTTAATATTTGTAGTGTTTGATCCAATTATTAAATGAATAGTTAATAATGTATAGAAGTTTAACTCCTGAGATAATCCACTGTTTTCTTTTTTAGTTAAATAATACCCATAGTGAATCCTTTGTTATTCTTATTTTTATAAATTCTTACTTAAGATACTTAATTTCTACAGGAGGTTTACTTTTTTTAAAGTAAACACGTGAGTCACGTTCCCGAGGTACCCCGGTGATGTTCCATTTTAATTTATTTTCTTCTGTCTACATTGTATACCATTTGTTAGATTTTTCCGAGTAATTAATAATTTATATCGGGTTTATTTGAAAAAAAAAGCTCTTCTGATTACCTATTGACTTTAATGATAATTCAGTTTCCCTCAGGGGGTTTACTATTTCTATGTAAACACGGGTGTCACAACCCCGAGGTACCCCAGTGTTTTTGTTGCAAAATCAAACCTCTAATGGGTATTTTATTTACTTCACATTAGACTTATATTTTTTATTCTAATAGGCAGTTTTTATCATGCATGACTAGTCATTCCTTAGCATTTAAGCTCATAAGCACCTCCTTAAAGTTTGTTCAGGAATACCATTTTTCTTGGATGCAGAATAAATCGATGCTCCATTTTTAACTTCTGCTATAGCCACCTGAAGATCATTTTGTGTATACTTTGGACCACTAGTCTTTTTTATGTAATTTCTAGGCATACTTAAGTTGGAAAAAAAAAAAGTCAGTGAACAGTTCAAAATATAATAATTTTTTCAAGTGAGAAAGGGTAAGAACAAAGTTTATCAATACCATGTGTTAAGAACAAACTGCACATATATGTAAACAAGAAGATAAACAACAGTAAACTTGTTGCCAGATTTACAAATCTTAATAGAAATATTGGTCACAAACTCCAATTATGTATTAATTGAAAAAAAAAAAAGTAAAAATATGTACATTTATTGTGAAAAAAGTGCATTTTGTTAGATTACCACCACTTTCCCCCATCTGGCCCTATACCCCCTGATGCTCAAAGCATGTGGTGTCCATACTCACAATTACCCTCTTAATAGCCTAGCTCAACCAAGAGTGGAAATGCGTAAAAGAAAGTGTTTTAAAGGTCGGGCGTAAAAAATGACAACTTGGTATATTAGTCTAGGTGTCACATAATTAAGTTACAACTAAGAACCACTTTTTTTTAACCATGTTTTTTAGTCTCCCGAGACAGCTTTCTAACTCTATTGTTTGGAATGGTTAATGTCCCTCACTCGTTTAAAAGTTTTCTAGACTGTTAAAACTGATATTGTGTGACATTGATAAACTCTGCTACACACTTTGTAAATGTCAATGAAGCAAGGGACAACATTTGAATTTTTTCTGAACATGAAAACATAGTAAGATAAAAAATTAAGTATCTGCAAGGTTATAATATTTATTGAGTATGGGAGGATTCGTTTTACAAGAATGACAAAAAATATTTAACATAATACAACAGGTGTCCAGTTTGCCAGTTTTATTTTGGTTATTTTGATTTCTGCCATGTTACATACATTTTAACCTAGTGCTTAAATTTTAACTAAGTTATATGA
The DNA here is from genome assembly GCA_949128135.1 of Parasteatoda lunata. Taxonomy (NCBI): domain Eukaryota; kingdom Metazoa; phylum Arthropoda; class Arachnida; order Araneae; family Theridiidae; genus Parasteatoda; species Parasteatoda lunata. Next base: position 4,507,071 of record OX421979.1, on the reverse strand, counting down.
ACTTTCAATCAGGCGTGGTATAGCCAAATCTACAACACTCACTCAAGGTGTTACTGTATCGTATTTAGAAGTCAGGTCTTATACTTCAACAAGAACCGGAAGTGCTCCTTCAGATTGCCATTGCAACGTTCGATGGCGTCATGTCCACTAGCATGTCTCTCATTGGATTCTACTTGGGGGGGGGGGGCCTTATCAGGTTTGAGCTACTGGACTTAATTGCCTCTTATGTTGGTAAAATAAATTATCTACATTGTAATTAATACAGTGGAAATGTACTTTCAAATCTCAACAAGACATGGGTGATTCTAAAAATAGGGGATTATTTCAAAAAATAAAATCTTAAAAAAAGATTTGCAGTAAGATTTCTGAAAAAAATAGGAGTTATTAATATAGTATATTGTATACTTTACCTGTAGTCAGCAGAGCTAAATATTTAAAAACTCATTCAAAAAAAATAAAAAGTATTTCATGAACCATGCTAATGACAATGAAACCATGCTAATGACGAAATAAATCTATTTAGAAATTTTAAGAAATTACGATAAAAATGCTATTTATTGAATAATTTTTCATTTTTGCAAAATTTTTACAAATTTTCAAAGCGGAAATAAGCAGCACGAGAACCCATTGGTATTGGTGGCAATATACATCTTAAAATGTCACATAATGGATAAATATGCCTGTTTTCGGGCACAGGCCACTTGTAAACATTTGTTGCTTGTAAGGCCACTGGATGCGTCACTAATACTTCTACTTGATTTTTCAAAATGTTTGTAATTTCCCCAGGATAAACAATATTGTCGTACTCCACAGCAACCCAATTCCCTTTCTGATATGTTGACAGTGATTCTGAAAGAAACAATATATGAAATTTGTAAATAAGAAGTGCACAAAATATGAAATAGTAGTATTATTAAATATTTATTTTAAAAATACAACATTGCAGTAATTAAATAGTGGGTACCTGTTGAGTTTATTTCGGTTGACAAAGCTCCAATGTGATAATGTTTGCATTTAGCTGCTGCAGAACAAGAAAAACAACTTGCATTGCGAAACATTAAATTCTTAGAAGATTTACACCATGAAACTTGATGCACCTTCATAGTGCCTTTTAAAAGGTAGAGCAGTGTTCTTATTATGTAATGTTGATTCTTCTTGAATAGACTTCTCTGTTATTTCTAAAATTACGATATTTGATGTACTTTTTTTAACAATATCAAGAAAGTCTTCAAAGTTTGAAACTTCATTACCTTCTGCAACAAGACTGTCTGCTGTTCTCTTAACGACGGCGCCAATTCCAACTGGAGCCCCTTTACCATGTCCAGCTTCTGAGTAATTCCATGTTATTTCAGAAATATTTGGATAAAGTTGAGGTAAACGAAATGAAATCATTGAAAACATTGTTTTATTTCGGTACTAAGTACTTGGACTGTCGGATAAAAAGTGCAGCACTGTCACAAAAGGAAACTTGTCCAAGTATTTTTGGATAATTGGTTTGATGTCAGCAATGATAGCAAAAGCATCATGCTGCAATGATTTTGAAAGGGTACAGAAGGCTTCGTTGAAATCTTTGCCATACACCATTCCAGTATGAAGAGTAATTTGATCTCTTGATGCTCCAAAGTGGACAGATTGGGCTTCTTCTGCAAATTTACAGTTGAAATTTTCTGAAAAATCAATGTGAAATAGTAATTCCATTTCCATAAGGTTTTCTTTAAGTCTTTTTATAGCATTAAATTGATGTCTCACATGCCATTCATGTGTCAAAAAAACTTTCAAACTATCTTCAAAGATACTGATTACATCCCCAACAGTACAATGAATTGTTTGCTTCGTTGTTTTCTGTAAAATTTTTTCTAACTTTGTTTTGCCAATAACTCTTTTTTCTTTTAATGTCACCCACTTTTCATAGCTTGTGTTGACATCTAAATCAGTTGGGTAATAGTTTATCTTATGTGTTTTGCAGCGCTGACATATCCTCTTCATGCAATCATCAATCTGTCCTTTGCATGTCAAATCATCAATTAAGTCATCCATATTAGATGAAATTAGAACCTTTAATTTATAAAATTTGGCTATTATCATTTTCATATTGGCATGTTTTATGCAAAGGCACGTATCTTGTTTATGTACATCTGGATTGACAATCCAAAATGGCATTAGGGTACAGAATGATGTGTAACTGATTTTAACATTATGTGTTGCATTAAATTTTATATGTAAATTTTTTAAAGTGTTGCTTAAGTACCGTTTTTGTTTTTTTACTCTATTTCTTGTGATTGTATCTTTTTTTCCTGGACAAAGAGTGCTGTTGTCATCTGCTTCCAGAAACTTTTTAACTTCCTTCGTCATATTTTTCTTTTTATTGTTGATGCATCTTTCATATATCAAACAATCTGATTGGTTGTTATTTGATGAAAAAAGCTTTAGAGATGAGAAGGATTTTGATGAAGTTAGAAATCTATATTTCTTTATTATGCGCCCAGCAATCATTTTACTAAAGAGTTGTTTGTCTTTTTGCTTTCTTAAGCTCTTGTATCGCTCAGATAATTCACAACTCAGAGTCTCACAAGAAAGTAGCTTTTTCCTTACATCTTTGGGGACTGTTCTACCTCTTAAAAAGACTTTAAGCTTACTTTTTGGTGTGTCATTTTTTGCTGTTTTATATTTTTCCAGTAGTCGAGAATATTTTTTTTCTGTATTTATCAGCCTTCCGTTTCAGCAATATGTTTTCTTTCTCAACTTTTTTTTATCTTCCTGTAAGCAGAAGCCCTGTCTTTACGAACAATTCTGCGACCTTTTTTTCTTTTGGCTACTTACTGAGCTACTTATTGACATAGCACTATCATTTGTTATGCTTTCAATATCCGAGAATTCATCATTATTATTAATTAGGTTGATGGACTTTCATACATCTGCTTTACTTCCAACTTTTTTCTACTTCCACATGATTTTTGGTTATGTCTCCAAGTATTTCTCTGTGCTCTATGTTCCCTTGCAGTCATATCTTTAACCATTTTTATCCAACCTGATTCTTTTGCTTTTAAATATATTTGATGTTTAATATCTTTAAGTTTTTCCTGTTTATCAACATTTTCTTTAATTTTTTCTCTTCTTCTTTTTTCATACTCTCTTTTTCTTTTAAGTTTTTCTTCTCTACTCATTGCCTTACTTTTCCCCATATTCTCATTAAATCTAAAAAAAGAACAAGGCCGAAAATTAAAATTCTGTATACACAAAACTGTGTTCTTTTAAAATATTCAATAAGAAATTTAGCATTGTTTACTCAAGAGCAAACCTTGTTTACCTAAAATATTTTCTGGCATTAACAATAGGAGAAACTTAATCATTTTCTGACAGATTTAATGCACATTTTAGAGATGGTAAATGTAATAATGTTATATATATATAAAGCTAAAACTAAAATAATCTTTGTACTATATAAGCACTGGTTACATTTATTCACATAGGTGTCATTAGCATGACTGTTATGTCATTGGCATGGACAGAAAAAACCATGCTAATGACACTAGATTATGTCCATGCTAATGACAAATTTTAACTTAAATAAGATAATGAACAATAATATAATCACAGTGCAATACTGCTTTCTGCAGCTTTTTAAAATACAAAAGTTCTATGCAAATCAATAAAATAAAAAATTTTATTATTAAAAGAAACATTAAAATTATTATCCATTCTAATGACATACCATTGATGTACTCACCTAATATTCAACTTCTGTTCTCAAAATGCAGCACATGCTTCTGTTTTCTCATTGATGTAAAATGGCTATTTGCTGCCTGACAGAAACTTGATTTTCTGACACTGTCGTCATTCGTGAAAATGAAATATTAATTAATAAATAGCTGATAAAGTGTGTCCATGGTTTAGAAGTCAAAAATGGGGGACAAGCTTTAAATCCTTTACTACATATTATTGTTTCATTGTTAAAAATAAATTTATTGGATTAAACATCTCATTGATTCATTTAAACAAAGAATAAAATTTGTTTAGTCTTATTAACATAATATTAGCACTTCAAAAATGTTGGTATAGAGGAGGTAGAGCTACTGTGGACATCCATGCTAATGACATTTTGAACATTTATTCTATTATTTTAAGGTGATTTTATCTGAAAAGTGAATATTTTTTCAGTGCAAATAAAGAATAATATTTAGATAAACCTATTTGAATAAAAAAAAAATGCCAGAAAAACATCCAATTTTTTTCTACTGAAAGACAGAAATTCTCCCCTATATTCAGAATCACCCACATACATATGAAAATTAGTTAAAAAAGTATTATACATACATTCTTTTTGAAATATAAAAAAAAAAAAATATTTTCATTTTAACTGTAATGAATGTTTAAAAAATTGAATGTACTAGCAGTATTTAATGTGTGAGGGGTATAAACTGGTCAAATCGATTTATTGGCACTACCATTTTAAACTAGTTGCTCCACGTTTGTGCGTCCACCAAAGAATGCGACTCCTAAATTGAAAGCATCCACAGCTTCGTGCGTCTCTAAAAGCAATATGACTTCACTAGTCTCCTTCATCAGTGAAAAGTTCTGTGTACCGCACAAAAAGACACAACTAGGATGAATCACACAGGTTTTCTTCAAACTTCTACACCACAATAAACTCAAAATTAACTTTTAAATCTCACATTAACTATCTGAGACAAAATTGTCTAAAGTAATGAAACATACTCAAAGTTTTAACGAACTGTTCTTGGGGAGCAGATACCAAATCTATGATTAAAATTTATCGCAGTATCATTCGCTCTAAAATTGACTGCGGATCTATTATCTTTGGATCTGCTAGGACCTTGACACAATTCACCATAAAGAAATTCGCTTTGCGACAAAGGCTTTTCGTACCTCGCCAATTCAAAGCTTGCTAGCTCTATATCATGAACCATCCCTCATTTCACGCCGAGCAAAACTTGCCCTAAATTATAACTTTCAAGTGTCACCGTAATCATCCCATGTTTTTTAAGATTTTAGCACCAGGCTTCAAAACTCTTTTTAACCATAGACCATCCTGCGTTCCAACTTTTGGTATCGGGATGAGAAGACTTTTATCATCGAGGATTTTGATATTTTAACAGTATGTGAACCACATCCTTCCTAAATTGGTATAAATTTCCCTTTCATCGATATTTTAAAAGGAAAGATTAAAACATCATCCATTATTTATCAACAAATTTTTAATTACCACAGAGAGGTATTCCACAGATTTTAATCCGGTCTTTACTGATGGCTCAAAAACTAAGGGTCACACAGCATCAGCTATTGTGACTAATGGATACATTGTTTCAGAAAAACTTCACCCATCCTGTTCAGTATTTACAAGTGAGACACGCAATATTCTTGGCTTTATAGTTTATCTCAGCCATTAAAGAAATGGTATATTTATAGTGATTCGAAAAGCTGTATTGAAACATTGTTAAGCCATAGTCATAACCCTCATTCTATTATCAATTGTATTTTTCATCTCTAGGGCACTTTAAAAATTTCTGGGTGCAAAGTAATTTTTTCATGGATACCTGGACATACTGGCATAATAGGAAATAAATTAGCAGATCGGGCGGCAAAATCAACACATAAGCTAACTAATAACAAATTAACGTTATCAGACGATAAAAATATTATCAAATGTACCTTGTATTCAAAATGGCAAAAAAACTGGAATAATGAGACAAACAATAAGTTACATATTTATTCTAACTTACAACCTTATACATAACTTTATCTACCTCGTAAACTAGAAGTTGTTTTAAATCGTTTACGTATCGGTCTTTCTCGTATTACTCATAGACATCTTCTATTAAATAAGCCTGCGCCAGACAGGGCCGGCCCTAGACATTTTGGCGCTCCGGGCAAAACCTTAATTTTGCGCCCTCCCCCCCCCCCCCCCTCGTTTTCTTTTAAGTAAATCTCACGCGACTATATCAGAAAATCAAGAAAACATTGAAAAAAAGCTTTATTAAAAACTCAATCATCAGATAACAAGATAAGCAATTTACCACTTAAGGCAAAATAACAAAAATTAAAGTGTAGTAATGCTAACTAAACTAATATCCCATATTATTAATAAATTCTAACTAACCAAAGTAATTAAAATGCCCTTTTTCTAACTTTTCTTTCGGCAAACTCACGAACCAGTGATTTCAGGTCTAATTTGTCACTAATTTGGTGTTCAATAGCTATCATTGCCAATCCATTGAGACGATTTTGCGTCTGCATCGTTCTGAGATAATTCTTTATTATTTTTTGTTTTGAAAAGCTTCTTTCTCCTGAAGCCACAGTGACTGGCAATGTAAGTAGGATTCTTAATGCTATGCTGAGGTTTGGTGCGAATTTAAGTGTAGCGATAAACTTGAGAACTTCAGCAGGGGTTTCCTTTTTTGTTAATAAGGACGAAACAATGCTTATTTCATCGGCTAGTTCCAGGGCGTTAAGATCGCTTGAATTTCCATCAGTTAAAACTATTTCCAAATCCTTGCAATAAGCCAGTAGCTCATTTCTGGGCATGTCTTTTAGACCAAAAATATTATACAAAAAGCTGAAATAATTACTGTGAGTATTTAGCAAATTATATCTGGTTTCCAAGGCATTTATTGCTTGATCTATAGTGTGGAAAAAAAAATCTATTTTATATTTTTGTTTGAGATCTTGAACGGGTTCATCCGGGCCCTCATACAAAAACTTTCTTGTTTTGCTTCTGACACGATGACGTGGTGTGGTGGTTTCGAAATTAGCTTCCACGTCAATCTCTGAAGCAAGCTCGGTTGCTTCTAAAATGATGCTTTCAAAAGTTTCATCTGATCTCAGGTTTTCAAAGAAGAGTTTGCAGTTGCTAAGCATATCAATAGCTTGTGACATATCAAAATTTACAGTTTGCAAAAGTTTGCTGATGGGGTTAATGTGACTCAAAATTTTGTACCAGATCACAACAGAGCATATAAATTTGAACTGCTTCAAATTATTTAATAATCCGCTAGCCTCGTCTCTGATCATATTATCGATTTCTGAATCTTCATATATGCTGTACAAAGCATCGTGAATTGGACCAATTTGAAACCGCAGAGCTTTTAATGAGTTGACTCGACTTTCCCATCGCGTATCACTCAATGGTTTTAGAGTGTAAGTATCAATATATTTCCGTAATATTGCCCAACGAAAAGAAGAGGAAGAAAAAAATGTATATAACTTTTGAACAATATTGAAGAAGTTGGCTGCCTCAAAAGAGGATTTTGCCATATCGTTTACAACCAAATTTAGCGAATGGCTGCTGCATGGAACATAAAATGCTCTGGGGTTTATATTTCTGATTCTTGTTTGTACTCCCGATTTTTCTCCTCTCATATTAGAACCATTGTCATACCCTTGACCGCGCATGTTTTCTACTTTAAGCTTATTTTTCTCTAGTTCTTCTAGTAAAACCTCTGACAATTCCTTAGCTGTTGATCTCTCAATGGGTAGAAAACCCAAAAAATGTTCGTTGATATTAACTTGAACTTCAGACTCTGATTCCTCTATGGAGACAAATCTTACCACAAATGTCATCTGTTCTACTTTACTTGCATCGGGAGTACAGTCAAGAATCACGGAATAATACTTGGCCTTTTGAACTTGCTCATTGATGTGTTGCTTTATGTTGTCATGCAATAATTCAATTATTTCATTTTGTATAGTTTTCCCTAGATATGTAGCTTTGATTTCTTCTTTATTGAGGACTCTGCGAACGTGTTCCTCCATTTTTGGATCAAACTCAGCCAATAACTGAATTAACTTCAAAAAGTTTCCATTATTGTGTTCATACAGTTTATCACTTGTTCCTCGAAAAGCTAGAGAGCTCTCGCCTAGCATTTTAACGACTGATATAATGCGTAAAAGAACTTCAGACCAATGATTTATCTCAGAATCAATGAGTCTCTGAGAAACTGCATCTATTGTTTCACCTATTTTCAATCTTTGCTTCAATTCAAGCCATGATTTCAAACAATCTATATGAGTTTTAGCATTTTCATGATGTGCTAAAGAGTCCCCTAAATGCTTCCAGTCTTTAAATCCCCGATTGCCAAGAGCGCTCAAGCTAGATGGTGCAGCAAAAAGTCGACATGGAAAACAGTACAAAGCGTTTTGAAATACGGAATATACCATCCATTCTCTTAAAACCTCTTCTCCATTTCTAAGCCTTTTCCTGTAATGTTTTGGTGAGAATCTTCTATGTTGATCATTAAAAGGAAAATCAAAATTATACAAAGGTGCAGCTGGACCACGTTTAACCAAAAGAACTTTATCTGCTGCATGCATGATTTCGGGCCATAATCCTGGGTCAGAAGAGATATTTTGGACGGTAGCCTTTTCTAAATGTTTCTCTGAGGTCTGCACAACTTGCGAATTTTGATTTTTGGAACTGCACGTAACTGCATCACTACTCGCCAAACTCGTTTGAGATGACTTACCCAGCTCAGTAATGCTGACGGTTGCTTCCAAAGGGGGATCCATATCCGGAAAGTCAGTATCTAGGTGTTGGGCGTTGTTCAAATGTTGTTCGGTTGTGGGAGCGTTGAAACTACCTCCTTTCAAGAAGTTCTGCATCGCATCTGACTGTTTTCGAAGCTGTGTTTGCTTGTTCAATCTCCGCTTTTTAAATTCGCTCCCAGAGGGTTTTCTCTTAGCATCGGACATTCTGGTTTCTGGAACAAATTAATTAAAATAAAAAATAATACGTAATTTAGGTCGCACTAGAGCTGCACAATGAACTATTGGCGACGGCCTGGGAAATATCCCATAGAATGATCCGAAGACATGCCATCACAATTTTGATCCTCTGCAGAGGGGATGGCACCCCCGCTTCGGTAGCCCGACGACCTGCACGCGAAGTTGAGCACTTTACGGTAGAACAGTTTAACGAGTTCCAATACCGCACACCCTCGGTCCCTACGCAGACTGATCCAAGTGGTCACCCACCCGCACACTGACTTCAGCCAGTGATGCTTGACTTCGGTGATCTGCTGGGAACCGTGTCTTAACGATCAGTCCACTGCGGGACATATCTAGGGAGAATAAATGCATAATTTTGTTTTATATTTTTTTACTACAGTTCAGGAGCAAGCTATTAACCCTTCTTAAAAATCAAATAAATTAAATTTATTTCATTTTTAAGAAGGTAGAACAGTACAGTAGAACAGTTTAACGAGGTTCCAGACTCAACTACCTTTCATTTGATACCACACAAACCATGTTTTGATCTAAACTCTAATTTCTGAAATCTACCCCTACCCTTTTTTTTGGCTTATGTCTGATGGATTTTATTCGTTTTTAAAATTGAAAACAAAAATTAAAACACCTACCTTCACAGAAGCCAAACGCACTGGACAATTTGCACAAGCACTTTTTTAAAGCTTTTTTGCACTAACAATTTAATCAAACTATTTTATTTCGTACCAGTCGAAGTCTACTGGCAAATAATGCATTGTTTTAGGTCTACTTCCTTTTTATATGCAGTTAAAAGGTGCTGTTGGATCTTGTTTCGCTTAGTTTCAAAATTGACGAGCGATTAATCCTCAAATGATTTAATCCTCAAATGATTCCCTCTTGATTTAAATTATTTCCGTAATAAAATTGTCAGATTGCACAATATGAAAACAGAAGAGCAAATTGTGGTAAAAGCGTAAAAAGAGGGATTTGTTTTAAAGCGCGTTCTTACTGAAGTACTGAAGCGCGCTTGATTTGTTAGTTACCAAGGATTGTCTCGAAAATGGATGTGCGCAAGGTGATATTATACGGGCTAATTTAAAGATTATTGTAGTTCATTTACGTCACACTAGAGCTGCACAATGGGATTTAGAGAAGTTTATAATAATTAAAGTTGATATTTAAATATACAATTTTAATGATTTTAGAAAAATAACATTCATTTAAGAGGGAAAGGAACATGAATTGCCGTTTTGCACATATTTTTAGTTATGCAATTGCCCGAAATGGATTTGCACAAGAAGTTTTTAATAAGCTTATTTATAATGACATACAATTAACTCAAGGATTTCACATAGAATATTATTACTTTAGTTGGGTATCCATTGTTTTTTATCAAATTTTTAAAGAGTTCGCCGATTTTTTTTTTTTTTTTTTTTTTTTTTTTGAAGAAATAAACATTACTACATGTTCTTTTAATTCTATTCATTTGATTAAAAATGGTATTTAAATAGATATTTTTAGGAACATTAGAATTCTAAGCAATTAGTTTATTTATATTAAAATTGAAATCATTTCTGTTATCGTTCAAATCAACTAAGCAGATATTTTCTTCTTTTATAATACCCAAATCGAAAAAATTAAAATTATTATTATCATCATGATTACGAAGCAAGATTAATTCCTCGGGGTAAATATTATTTAATAAAATTGTACAACCTTGAAAATTAAAGATAATTAAATCATCAATAAATCTAAAAATAAATTTAATATTAAGACCATGATTTTTTTTTCTTCATAATAGTGCAAAAACAAGTTAGCTAAGAGAGATAGGAAATTAAATCCTTTTGGTATTCCATCGATTTGAATAAAAATTCTTTACCATTAAAGAATTAGGTAGTCATTAAAGAGACAAAATTAATTAGAATTTCTCAATGATCAAAATCGCAATTAAGGATATTTTTAAAATCATAGTAATAATTCAAAAAGACATCCTTTAGTTTAGAAAGGGGAATGCTATTGAAAAGATCCTGGAAATCAAAAGTTGCAATAGAATTAATTTCATTATCTTTAATATATTCTAAACTCGGGTGATTATTAGTGATAATTCAAGAAAAACCTTCTTTAATAATATTGTTAATAATTAATATTAAAGTAGTTAGAGAAAATGGAAACCACTATGTACATATTTTTCCGGCATTGTGCTTGAAATTTTTAAAAGGAAAATAAAGGCAGTTAAAATCTAGAGATTTTAGTTTCGTTTCGCATTTTTCTTCTTTTTTAGGATATTGAAACTTTTTTTTAAAATCGAATTGTAGACTTAGAACTATCCAAAAGAATTATATATTTAATTAAAAGTTTGTATATTCAAATTAAAAATTCTTATCTTTAATTCTTGTTTGTTCATTTTATGCACATAAGTCCGAAGGTGGTTGGAGGAACCCATCAAGTAAATCAGAAAAAGAATTACCTTTATAATCCTTATTATTAGTATCAGATAATCATGCATTATTACAATTTTAATGGTTCGATAGGGAAACGTTAAATCTTTCATTTTAAATTACAAAATATATTACGATAAAATTGTAAGTTACTTTATTTTTCTTTAAACCCATAGAAATAAGCTAAAAAATTAGTATATACAATAAAAATCAAATATAAAAACGTACTTCCCCTTAATAAACACGTTTTTCATCAAATTTAGGTTTTTGATCTTCAAAGTATTTCCCAGAAGTTTAGAATAGAAAAGAGGTCGAAATTCTGTGCATCGTAATGATGCTCCCCCTCCCCCTTACATATTTCCTTTAAATTTGAACTAAATGGAATATTATTTTTATGTAAAGAAACAAAAAAGTTACAAAAGTGCAATAGTAACTAAAAACACATTTAGAAAATCTGCACTAATATTAAAAACACAGATTAATTTCTTTTGTTCATATTTGTCACACAATTTTCGCATATTTCGCAAAATAAATAAATAAATAAAATGGAGGATAAAAACTTAATTTCTGAGAAGAAATATTCTGAATTAATATAATAAATAAAAACTGTTTTACACTAATCTTATTTTTCCAAATATGGCCATGGCTACTGTACCAAGAGTATTGTTAAAAAAAACATAAAAGATATGATAAAAAATTTCTAAAAGAATTACCTGAAAAAAAACATTATTTGAGCGGGCATAAAATGTTTTTTATAGGAAGGTATTGTAATATTATTATTAAATATTTTAAATAGTTCTAAGAATTTTCTATAATTACGGTTTATTGAAACCAAAATAGGCTGTTATGTAACCAAAATACTACGTTAAACCTCAGTTAATTAAAAAGTTGTTTCTTAAATTTTTGCACTCAAGCGGCAATTAGTTGAAAATATATATATATTAAAAAAAAGATAGAGATTAAATGCACGTTTACAGAAAAAATTATTTAAAATTCATATGATCAAATATAATCCAAACATATAGATCGACAAATACATAATTATTAATAAAGCAAATTTTTGCCTTAGCGGTTATTCGTTTACACATTTGATGATGCACACACATTTTTTTAAATTTAAATATTGTCTGGGGTCATAAGTATGTTTAAAAATTTATCCAATCGAGAACATTAAATTTACAAGCAACAAATAATTAATATATAAAATAAAGGATTTAACCATCGATATTTTTTTGACATCCAAATAAATCTTTCCAAAATGAATTGAATTTAATTCATTTTAAAATTTTCTTTTAAAAAAAGGAGAAATATTTTGAGGAGAGAAGGCTTTTTGAATTTTTGTAAAAAATGTTTCATAAATAAACAAGATCGAATTTTTCTATAAGATGTTTATTATTATTTTTTACTTATTTTCTTAAAATAAAGGGAATTAATTAATGAAAAAATTATTGTTGTTATTGTGCTGCTTTAATAGATAGTTATAAAATACATATTATAGCTTCAATGATATTTTGTTTATATTTTATTTTAATTGTAATGGACAAATATATAAATAAAGGTCACTTTATATGAACCCTTTTAAAAACAGTTTTTTCAAGTATAATTTATAACTACCAAAATAGGTCTATAGCAAGTAAAAGATTAAAAAAATTTGTGTACGAGATGCTTTGAAATTAAAAAAATACTAAGTAAGGTTTTGACAAATTTCACAACTCTTTTCTTTTTCTCAATTTGTAAACAAAAGGATTATTTAAACTTGAGCTTAAGTTATTAATTTAAAATTAAAATTGTGTGTGAATAATATTTCTGTGACTTAAAAGAAAAAAAAAAAAATCAGTTTGAACAATTAACCGGTACGTTCCTTAATCTATTCATTCAATAAATAAATACATTAAAAAATAAATTAATTAATAAAAAATGAATAAATTGAACTTTTATGAGTGTTTAAACCTAAAATCTATCTTTTAATGAATGAAAAGAAATCTATTTCTCGGTAGTTGGCACTCTTAACTGAACCAATGCTACGTAATTTACAGAAAAATATTTACTTATTGCAGTAATTTTTCAGGAAACTTATAAAATTATGTTTCCAACATTTCAAATTTTAACATTCGTTTTTTTTTCCCATTAAGGCATTGTTTTTAATAATAATAATACAATAACCAGTATTTAATTACACAAAATTCACTTTTTGTTATCAAAATATCATTGTGCATATTAAATGTTTTTTTTTATAAAAAAAATTATATACAAAAACAAAATATTATAATGTAGTAAACGCCCCTCTCAATCTACATATACAGAGATGCAAACTTGCTCTGCTCCGTGTAGAAAAATATTTTTTATGGAGTGCAAAAGTTATATTTATTGTATGATTCTTTGTTTATTTAATTTAAATCCATTTTCTCCCTTTACGTATAAATAATAAATAGCTGAAAAAAATCATGTGAAACATAATTTTGTTCCAGGTGAGAATTATAAATTTTACCAGAATTATCTTAAATCCTGCAAGGTTTCGTTTTTAACTATCACTTAATAAAATATTTTAAAGAAAGTGGAGCAGTTGGCATTGCTAGGAAATCTATCGATCGCTACAAAATATAACGCGAACTAATAAAGTAAAGTAAGTATGATGCAATACAATGATTTGAATAAATAAGAAATGATTACTTACAATTTAATCCTTGGTTATAAGAAAATCCTTGTAATACTTTTTTTAAATTACACTTATGACTGTCTTTTTTTTTCATAAAAAAGGAATAGATGAGATGGGTGTATTCATTGTTAAGTCTTACCATTGGTTTAAACAAGGCAGAGGCACCTCCTATTTTTAGTACTTAAATGTTGTGTGACAGTGATTCCCACCATGTGTGGCAAAACCTCCTTTTTTGAAAGGATTTACGCCAATTTACAGCAAGGGTTCTATTTGTATAATCAATAAATTCGAAAGCCGCTTTTCAAAGTGATTTTCACCCCTGATAAAATTTTAGACCTACAAGCATTTTAGGGTATGATAATTAGGCTAAACTGGACAGGGACACCCCGTGGTTTTCACATTTCTCTGCCCTCTGTCACCACCAAAGGGCTATTCTCTGCCTGCAGGTGTTCTATTCATCCCCGGATAATTGCCCTTTTACATCCTGGTAATGTGATATCAAGAGATGTTTATCTTGTCTTTTTGCTTGTGGCACTGGAAAAAGGATCATTGGAAGTTTTTATTCTGCATTCTGGAGAGTTTTCTAAATGATTCTTTTCAATGTTTTATTTTTTTTTTAAATTTTATTTTTACTTAAAGTGAACAAAATATCAAAATATTTTGAAAAATTATAAAAAAAAATAAAAGAAACGTTGGTGTTGATTGATTTTGCGCCTTTTTCAAATAATGCGCCCGTGGCTCTTGCCACTGCCTGCCGCCTCTCAATCTTGTCAACTTTCATTTTGGCGCCCCTAGATCATTGCGCTCCGGGCGGCCGCCCGGATCGCCCTGCCCTGGGGCCGGCCCTGCGCCAGAGTGTTCCCATTGTAAGGAACCACTCACTGTGAAACACATTTTAACCGAATGTAGCAAATTTAAAATTTAGAGACAACGCCAATTCGGTAGCTTTAATCCATCATTGATTTTTATTAATTGGAAACAATCCCCACGATAACATTTTATCATACCTCAAAGCCATTGGTTTTGATACATCAATATAGATATTTTATAAAAACCAAGTTGTAGGTGCGATATAGCCAATACTGGCTCTTGTGCCATTAAGTTAATGGGAAAAAAGTTACCAAAAGGATGATGGGAAAAATATTTTAAAAATGTTTTAATAATATGTAAATGATAAACAGAATGTAACAGATAAACAGGACTAAAACGTATGCAACCAATAAATAGAATTAGTAAAATTTTCCAACTATTTGAAAATTAGCTTGTTTTTATAAATCTATCTTCTTTGGAAATTTATACATGAATAAATTTTTGTCCCTTCTTGTTTTAACTGTTCCTACTTTTTTCCGCAGTGCTGGACAAAAATAAAGAGCCGTGGAAGCTTTACTCTCTTCCTTTTTTTAAATTTTTTTTTATCAAATCGTAGAGATCTCGTTTCCTTTTCTACATTTTATCTGTCTTTCAACAACTGTTCAGCCATTAGGATAATTGAGAAGGAAATTCTCAAATTTTGAATAAGCTTTTCAAGGACTCACTTTTGTCATTTCGTCACACTATTATTGGAAGTTAATAATCACGTGCATACAATTTTATTATCTTATTGATTCTTATTCCACATGTGCTTTATATTCCAAAATATACACATTTTCACTTTAAAATACAGTTAATTTATTTAAAAAAGTCTAACGTGACGGAATGACACAAAACATTTTATTTTATAAATAAAACTTAAACTATTTTTTAAATGCTTAAATATTGAATTATGTGCATAATTTTATCAAAATAGTACGAATGAAAGATAAATTTCTTTTCTTTTTTTTAAGTGTTTTTCAATAAAGCAATTCAGCACAAATGTGAGCAATTCACTTATCAGCCAGCTAGTTTGTTTAGTTGTTTGCCAATTCTGGCAGATTCAAAAAACTAAAAAATTATCAAAATTAAAACAGAAACATGTAAACTTTCACTATTTTTGAACATATTTTTAAATTAAAATATGAAATTTTTTTAAAAACTGTTTTCACTTAGAAGTTGACACTTTCCTGGAATTGCCAAGTTACACAAGTTAAGAAACTTATCTGTATTCTATTTTTAATGATTTCATTGAAATTGTAAAAATTAACTGCAAAAATTAAGATTTGCAATTTTTTTCCATGTATAGTTTAAAAAAAAGGGTAAAGCCCTAAACATGGATAAGCCTACATTTAAAAATTTAAAAGTGTGCACTAATAATACAAGACACTACAAAAACGTTTTTACACATATTTTTAATCAAATCTAAGGCATGAAAACGAAAGCGATTTTTTCTCGAATTTCTTCCCCCTGAGGGGGTTTACCTTCTTTAGGTAAACACAGGGAGTCACGCCCCGGGGTACCCTAGTGATCTATCCTCCCTTCCGCTTCCTGTCCCTTTTCTCTTACTTTCTTCTTTCTCTTCGCCTTGTCGTGGTTGCCGAATTTACTGGTAAGGGCTTTTTGTCTGTTCGATTACCACCCTGTTGTATTGAACCCAGATGGGAAGAGACCACCCGCGTGTTTCCCACACCTTCTAATCTGATTTTATTGATACCTTTTACCTGATTTTATTCATCAACTTATACAGCAAATTAGGTGCTGCACGCACTATATCTTTTGAACTGTTTTTACCGTATTGTTTGGCGCAGCATGTCCTCTTTTGGACTTTGTGCCACTAATCCCTACATTCAATCCAATCCATTCTTCCCCTTTCCTTCTCAAAATTATTCTGGAGTTAGGTGGATCGATCCAGGGTTCAGTAATTTCCAGAGCATACGTCTCGTCTGGTAGAGGAACACTATAATCCAAACAAATGTTATGCAACACGCTTGCTGCCTTTACTATCTTACAGACTTTTTGTGGTGTGTACTGTAAGATGCCACCACTAAGATCAATGAGTCTAAACCTTCTTTTTAAGCACCCGATAGTCCGTTCCACTACGGATCTGGTTCTCACATCATTATACCTCTCTTGGTGGTGACTCCTGGGGTTTGAATATGGTGTAATGCAGCAAGGCTCTAGTGGATAGCCACTATCCCCCAAAAGAAAATTCTCCCCATTTTCCTTTGCAGAATATGAATGAATCGTGAGTGCCACCAGGTCAATTGGCAACGACATTTAGAAGTCTCATCTCATTACTTCAAACCTAAAATATGAATTCATTGCTTTAATAAAAGATAATGTTTATTAAATACATTATAGTGTGCTGATAATTTTGTAGAAAAAAACAATATTTATTTCAGGTTATCGAAAATAAACTCTCAGGTATTTAAATATTGTTAGAATTAGCCCAAACGATACATTAAAATGAAATTTAAAATAAATTAAAGCTGCTCAAATATTTAGTTAGTCTTTGAAATGATTAGGCATTCTATCAAACAATCTCATTTTCACAATAGACTAGCTCCATCAATCATGCAAAAATATGGAACAGATTTATTCAAATTAAATTATATATTTTAAACAACAGTAAAGTAGATATAAAAGGAAATTCGTAAAATAATATGAAATTTTTTATTTTACACTAAATAACAAAATGTTCCATGTTGCGAAAAGCCATTTAATAACTTTTTATACTTGGGTACAAATTTTAATTTCTCACAAAATATCTCATTATCTTAAGTACATTATTATTAAAATAACCTGGTGCAATTTGTTCTGTATATTAAGGCATTTATTCAACGAAGAAATAACAAATCATTTATTACAGTTTTGCCATGCGATTGATTAAGGATTTTATAGTGAAATACTAAAGAGGCGTTAACATGCCTTTTAGTGTTATCATAATTAACTTATTTGAAATCTGTTGAGTTTGTAAAACATTTCTTATAACCCAAAAGTTATATTTCAAGTTATTATGGACACAGTTTAAGTCAATCATGTGTTACACAATCTAATACAAAGATAAATGTTATAACTGTACAAAATTTAATATGTTTTTCAAAAGACATATCTCTCATTTCGCATACTACTTATACTTATTGATTAAAATGTAAATGTTCACTATTGAAATAGTTTAGTTATTCTTTATCATACTCAAATGAAATATCATTCTTGCATTCACTCTCTTCTTAACCTAGAAGTATTAATGTGAAGTTTAATCCTTTGCAATATATCATTTAACATTAACAATCAAAAGTCGGGTACTTACAGTTTGGATATTCATCGCAAATTTATTATTTCGATTTTAAAAATAACATTCCAGTCCGGGTGATTGGGCTTGGTTATTTACGTGTGTCCCATCAATAACACCGATAATGTTCGGAATGACACATTTTTTAAAGAATTTCCTCTTTGCTACAGAAGTTGCTCTAGCACTTTGTGGAAATTTGATGAAATTCTCTACAAGTGTCATCATGGCTGTAATAAAATCCTCAAATATCCTTGATGCACTGGCAGTGAATATCATCCGATTTTATGTTTTATTAATCACTTGTTGATAACACTTCACAAAAATAGATTTCATATTTTATTCAGTTGGGTACCGAGTCACGTCGGTATTCCAGGGAACGACTTGGCTGATTCGGCTGCACGATCCTCTGCTTCAACTCTATCTGTACCTTTCTCGGACACAAAAACTTATATTCGGCAGTTCATTACATCTGTTTGCCAACAACAATAGGATCTGAAAATTTATAACAAGTTACATGAGTCGTAAAGTTAAACCGTCTCCGAATCGGCCACACTCGGCTGACCCACCTACATTTGTTATTTGGGGAACCTCCTTCCCAATGCCACATTTGTAAAGTTTTACTCACTATTCATCATATTTTAATCATCTGCCCATGTTTTAACCGTCATCGTCTTACCTTTTTTGGTAGTTCTATTTTAACTCTGCAAGATTTGTTAGGTGACTCTCATCATCCTAACATTTTTGCGTTTCTTCGCGCAATTGGTCTTTTATACTGTATATAACTGTTTTATACTATTTACACTTTTATATGATTTTATTCAGCTCTAAATGCGCTTTACTGCATTTACATTTTATCACTTATCACATTGGTTTTACTGACTTTTGAATACACCTGTTTCATTGTATCTAGTTTTATAAATTCCGTGTGATTTTTAATGAGAAAAATTTGTAATATACATTTACCATTATTTTAAAACCGTTTGTTTGGCGCAGCCTGTCCTTCTTTGGACTTTGTGCCATTAAACCCTACATTCAATCAATCAACCTTGAAACACTGGACTGAGACATAGAAGTAAATGCACTCTCTGAAATTAAATTTTGGAATCCTCCAGACCCTAAAAGATGCAGATAGGTAAGAACCTAGCATAGAAAAAAAAAATTAATAATACATAAGATTTATGTGCCAGCTGTTTGTACGATTAGCTTTAGCTTATCGTACTCAGTTTTTAAATTTAGTTGATTAAAAGTAAAAATTCTTAAATAAAAAATATTATCTAGCTTGTTTTAAGCTTTATTTTTTATGAAAACAGTGTAAATAATTTATTTTAAATATATAATAAACTTGCTTTCATAATGAATTTTCTCACGAGAGCAACTTTATCTTAATAGAATAGGATCTTGTAAAATGTAAACTCGAAGCTTGTACACAAAAATGTTAATGATGTCAGACAAACTGACCAAACACTCTAGGAACCTGTTGCACTTTGTGTATAACTTGTGACACCAATTTGAGCAAAGGAACAACTGGTGCAAGGTACTGGTGTAATCTGTTTTTAATTTTGAACAGTTTGTGCAAGTAGGAATATTAGAGTGTACCCATAGATTAAATTGTTAGTTGGTAAAAAAGTTTTCTATTTGAATCAAAAACTTTAAATTAGCAAAATCTAAAATCCATGCCTCCATAAAAAATTTACCAAATCTTGCACGTTATATAAAGATAATGCAAAATAAGAATATGCAATAAATAGTTTTCAACAAATGTGTTATAGAATTCAAGATTGAAACTTATTGATACAAAAGAAATGCATTTAAAACTATATACAAGATAAATTTAACAATTAATCTTTTTCAAAGAAATTTGAAAAATCAGCAATATATGATTCCGTACCAACAGTGATTAACAAACTTTTAAATTTTATTTCAGAATTGTGAATTACTTTAATTTCACCATAAAAATAAGGTTGACAAATTTTTATTTGAGGTAGCATATGTTTCAAATTTCCATTAAAAAAAAAAAAAAAATCTGTTTTATTTCACAAACAACTACAAGCACATCGTTATTTATTAATAAAAAATTTATAACTTCACAATATGAATAATAACGATTCTATCTTAAAATTAAATGATATCTTTTTAAATTTCTCAGGTTTGATTTCGAACATCATGGAGCCTTTAATTATTTTCTTAGAATGTAGTATATTAGACGGATGAATGTTCACTTTAAATAGGGCATTGATTATTTTCTCATTTGGTTGGAATGCTCTCCACTGTGCCAGTGATGTAATGTTTCCAACCTTTACAGCTCTCTTTTTACTTCGATAGGTAAAAGTTTTGCCACAGTATTCAATAACTTCATCCGATGCATTATAATTTTGAATGCACATGGGTATGGATGAAAATAAGCAATATTTTTGTGCTATCTCCTTTGCGACCCCTTTGGTACCTTTAATAAATTTTACCAGGTAGGCATTGCCAGTTTCAAAGGAAAAGGCAGAATAGAGCCACATTTGACCCCACACATTGACGCATTTGGTCAAATGCAAAAGAAGATGCACATTAAAGTTCATGTGTAAAGAACCATACAGTTTTTAAAAATCTTTAACAAACTGGTGCAACTTCTGGTTTGCAAGTTCAACGTCTGATTTTTTAACATTAGCTTGAAATAAAATGAAAAGTGTCGAGGAAAATATCGATAGATTTTGGACATATTTTGTTGGCCAAATATTGTCTAGACATGGGACACAATAAAATAGTATCCATGCTCGCCATTCGTTAGCCTTCTAGTGAACAAAATCACTGAATGCTCTTGGTTTACTTGAAAAACCTGTGAAGCAGTGATGGCCACAATATTATTATCAATTTTTTTGTAAAAAATCATTTGTTAAATAATAATTATTTGAATGATGTGACGAAGAGGTCCCAATGTTTGCCATTAACTTGGTAACACCCAGCAAACAACAGTGCATGTAGTCGATAGGAATATCGACTACATGCACTAAATCGAAATATGGCAGAGAAGCAAAGGGTGTTAAGACCTTTGACACCTTTTAACGGCTTCTCCTGATTGCTCAGCTTCAAACATATTTTTCTTCATTTGGTTGAAATTTCTTCTTTCATAAAAGGTGCCAAAGGTATATTTTAGTTGACTGTTTTCAACTATGTCACCAGGGTGATAGCAATATGGACAACCATATTTACCATTGAACTGTTCGATGTTCAGCTTTCGCAACGGAATCCGCGACACAATAAGTGAAAATCACTCTTCTCGTAATGCCAGCAATTGAAATTCCTTCCTCAAACAGAACAATGGCTTCTTGAATAAAGGGTGTAAAATAACAGGTTCTTTTCTGCCGAACCAGAGACCAGCAAGCATCAAACCTTTCATTTAAAGGTAGCTCATTCAAATGAAATTGTATGGTCCACAAGGTGTTTTTGCAGGATTTATAAACTGCTGATCCATCAGTACTAAAAATTACTGATAGATCACCATCTCTGTTAATCCCATTTTCAACTAATTTCTGAAATCCAGTTCTATCATTTAAAACCGATAAAACTCCATTTTCGGATACTTGGAATGTAGAAAACTTTTCTTCTTGATTTCGAGATTCAAGAAGCTGTTGCAATTGAGGGGCCACAAAAAAAAGTCACCATCATTTAATGATTTCGTGGAGAAGACTTTAGTGCATACATCACAAATTTTATGGTTATTATCATTAATAGGTACTTCTCCATATAAGTTAAGCAATTTTTGCAATAAAAGTGAAATTTCTATTGCAAATTTAGAGAAAAAAGTTTTTTTAGGAGAAACATGCTAGGAGGTAAAATCTCAGATCTCATTAATTTGGTTAATAAGTTCAATGAGGTCCGCAGTTGCATTATTGGTTAAATCATGCCTGATTGCATAGTGGAGACACATTAACAAGCTTTCAACTTTTGTAGATCTGGAGTCACTGTTTACAATTACGTGTAAGGGGAATCGGCACCCAAAAAATTCTTTTGATAAATTTTAACTTATTTCATTAAAGTTTTAAAATTTATATTGAGTCAACAAACATCATACAATAATCTTCTTAAAAAATTTTAATTTTATAAGTATATTTTTAAAAAACAAACTTTTTTAATTTTTTTAAAACGCTACTTCTCTTTCAATTTTAATAGTTTGCTTTTGAAATTTTCTGAGCACATTCGATAGGGAACCAGTAATATTACATAGTATGGAATAAGCATTATTTTCATTTGTTAAATTTTTTTAGCATTTATCGTCAAAATTTAGCAAAAAATCGGAAATTTTTCAACGTTTCCCACTTTAAAATCCAATATACAATTTTCTACACATCATACACATTATTCCATTCTATTTATCATTAACAATGCACTTCTTAACACTGTGTGAAAATTTGAGAGTTTTAAGTCAAATAGGAAAAAAGCCTTAGTGTTTCAAAGAGATACAAATATCGAACAAAATAAAGTTGAGAAAAACTCATTTAAAGTAAACAAATACAAAGTAAATGCACTTCAGATTGTAATGAAATTTGGAAATATTTTAAATTGTGTTGTTTGTTTTCCTTATTCACAACTTAAAAAAAAATATTCCTTTTAATTTAGAAATTATCAAGTAAAATAAGTTGTAAACAAACACGCAAAATCAGAATCTTTTAACGCATAATGCAAATATTTTGTTTACATATTATTATAACATTAAATCACCTATATTCCTACATTATAAGCTGAATATATGGGCCAAAAATAACAGAAAAGAAAGTAAGCAATATAACACATTTTTTAAATATCCTAACTTATATGTATGAAACATATTTCACTGAAATTAACTGGCGTTCACAGTAACTACTATACTAGCTTAAAAAAATCCAGCTTTATACATAGGTCATTTTTTTTTTTTTCCATTACCCTATCTCTTACGATACGAGCAATTTTGATTTTCTTTTGTGCAAGTTTATAAGTCAACATTTGTTTACGTTTTTTGAAATATATTCGCCGGTCATCTTTTCTTACTGCAAACATGTGAGCTATCTTGTTAGAGGACAGTAAGTTTTGTAATTTAGCTAATGTTCCGGCATTAAATTCAAAAATTGCAACAGCAATTTCCACTCTATGCAGAATTTTGTTTGGAGCATTTACTCCAAATTACATTGTGCAGACTTTCATTAGCGTTCTGAGTAGAGCAGTGAATGCAACGTAATAAAAGTTCATCCGAAGTAAGTCTCTGATAGATCGGCAAAATTTTTGTTAGATGAATCTCGTTTACTGGAGTACCAAAATTTTTTTTGTGGCTTCCTGGCACCTCATTTCTTGCAATAGCAGCATTGTAAAAACACCAGCTGTTTTTATCAGACGGGCATTTTGAATGACGTGGCTTCTTATCTGTCGATATCGCATGGAAAAGCGTTGCATAAACTGCAGTCTTCATACCTGCCACATCACCTTTATTGGAACGGATAGCATTTCCATAATACTTTGTCAGTTTTTTTTATGACAGGTTCAGACAAACTGCCACTCCCACCTAGATTAACGCCTTTACTTCTTGAACACACTTTCGAAGAGCCGTCTCTTGTTCACATGATTAATGCACTCTTCTTTTTTTATCTCACAATCCTTGCCATAAACTTGACTTTCATTGGGTGCATTGAAAGTCTTAGAGTCGCCATCAGAAAGTAATGTTGTATATCGGAAACCTTTATCCAGGGACCTTTTCCACAGCTGAAGAGCAGCATTTACTTCCATTGCGCCAGCAGAGCCAATGTGATTTAAACTGCAGTTTTTTTTATGCCCTTCATACCACACAAAATATTCAGGGCTATTTTCACCGAGTTCTCCCTTTGTAAGTTCACAAGAAGCACAACGCTTTGACATGACGACGGTAGTCAAGCACATAGCCAGTCAAAATGTCGATAACACAGCCAACGCTTACATTGGATTTGTGCCCTCGAGTCAACCACGTACCATCAAATGATACACTTATATCCACAACAGGAACATTTGGAGAATCATATGTGTTATATGAGATGCTGGGTATAAAAAAATTGATAGGAAATCAAATTCAAAAAATTTAATTTTAAGCAAAAAAAAAAGGTTAATGACCAAGAGCTGACCACTTTTAAATCACTCTCACTACCAAAAAACAACATGCCGCAATAACCCTCAAAAATACACATTGGTGAGGTACACTTTTTTAAAAAACAATAACAAATTACGTTTATTTTATTTTTTACATACCCTTTCTTGACGAAACAGGATGAAGGCTTCTAAAGAAAAGTTTGTCAAAAATGAAGCTGAACTGTACATAAAGGAAGAGTTTAAGTCAACGACATCAAAAATGAAGACAAATTTTGAAGAAGCACTATAAAAATTCTTGTTTATTTTTTGACAAGCATCGAAGAGCACGATTAAAAACTACATCATCATTACACTGCTGGTACATGATTGGTGAGGAATGGGAGCGTCAGTGGTGGGGAAAAGGGAGGCATCTTAAAAAGGAAATTTTGCAGATTCTTGAAAGCAATCCGGAGAACTGGTTGTATCCAAAGAACCATATGGGGAATCAATTTCGCTGCATAATTTTGGAATGTAATGGCGAGTAAAGACGGCGCCAATAAAAAAAGCTCCGTCTCTCAAAAGAGAGAGAACGCTCAACACGGGAGCGGGAGTGCTTCTATATTAGCAAAAGAAAACCGTCAGTGCAAATTCATTTTTAATGATGAAAAAAAGTTCATCTCCCAACTGAGAAACTACACACAAAAAAATGGCGAAGGAGACGCCATCCTTACTTCCTAGCGAGGACAGGATATCAGAAAAAAAAACAAAACACGCAACAGCGCGACGTGGAGTATGATACTCTCAAACTTCGAATGCATGGTGTAATAGTTCTCGCGCTATATTTATAGCCGCTACAACTTACAGTTACGGTAACAGTTATTTTGTGAAAATGAAATTTAAATACCTCACCCTTTTTGTGTTGAGATGTTTTGAACATTTATTTCTTAAACGTTAAAGTTACAGAAGCATTTTTCGCGACCGCGTGCTTGTCAAGATCAAAAGGTTCCACCACAGGTGTGGAATGTTCCCACCTTGGCCAAAGGATACTTGGGCAAGGAATTTCTTGGGGTGTGTGTGTCTATTGCCTAACGCGTAAGGGACGAGAGGAATCGGATCAGTAAACAGGAATTTGAACTAGAATTAAATTACAAAATTAGAAAAAATTTAATTAAAACTTGTGACTCGATGTCACATTATACCCTCCACTGCAGAAAAAAATGTTGAAGATTTTTTTTTCTTTTTTCCCCCAAGTATTATTGCCTAAAAATTATTCCAAACAAATTGAAAAGGTAAAAAATTAAATTAAATTAACATCCTGCCACTCCAGTCGACCACTTCTGCCTTAACAGACATTCAGATGTTACATAAAAATTACATCTCAATCATTTTGACAATAAAATTAGCCTAGAATTAGGAAAGCAGTGCCCCAACATACAGTTACAATAGTTATGACAACACAACACATAAGAACAGCTGTACATAGCTGATCGTGAGTAGTACAAATGACCAAAAAAACAATCTTAATATTTTGCTAGAAAATGACAAAAAAAAAAAAAAAAAAAAAAACAATCTTAATTGTTTGCTAAAAAGAACTTTTGACATACCCAATAGTCAAAACAAAATTCACTCTACATGAAGTAGAGTGCAAAAATTCATCTCCTTAGAAAAGAACGTTAAGGAGGTAAAAATGTATAAATGAGTATATAAAAATCTCACTCAGTAAGTGTGAAAAAAAAATTTGAGGTAAAGACATTAACTCAAATGGTTCCTTGTAAGAAGGAATGAAAAATAAATTTTATTTGTTTGCTGAAAATGATTAGGAAAAAAATTAGAAAATTGCAAACAAACGAAAAAAATCAGGCTGCCTTTGTAGACTGACGGTATTCCGAGCTTAAACGAATGAGAAAATTTTTTTTTATAACAATTATTTTGTACAACGATTTATTGAAATTTGAAAAAAATTTAAAATCAACCGAATACGACCAATAATTTGGTATTCCGAGTTAAAACGACAACAAAAAAATTTAGACACATCAATTTTATACCTTAGAAATCAAAGTCACTAGTGATCAATAAGTGCGCAAAAAAATTAACCTTAGAGAAATTTAAAAAAACTAAAAAAATATTACTTAAGTTAAAAGAAAAGCCTAGGCAAAACATTAAACTTAACTCCTACAAAAATCTAAGTTGGAAATTACAACTTACATATCACAGACATTTTTCTCACTAAAAATTTGATCATATAAAGTATGCTGTTACCATAAACATCATAGTCCAAACAAAACTATGCATAAAAACAACACAACCAAAAACATTGCCTATAAACAAAATTTATAAACAATGATTAAAAAATGCCTATAAACAACACTTATAAACAATGATTAAGAATGAAAATGCAAAAGAAAAAAAATGCTTAATGAACATTAAAAAAAAGTGCTTGCAAGCATACAGAAACAAAAATAAAGAAATCATCAACAGTAAAGAAATCATCAACAATACAGATACACAAAAAATTTGTATCTAAACACAGAGCTGTAGCCGTTTACTACAGTCTGAAACCAATCCAAAAAGTTACGTAGTAAAACCTTATTCATTACATAAGAAAAGAAAAAATATATACTGTACATGGGTGAGGATCTACAAAAAAATGAAAAAAAATTGGCATTCGAAAATTGTAGCATCATCAAAATTAAATTACGTATTTACTAGTGTTTAAGAATGGCTAAAACATGACATCATTAAAAAAAATTTTAAAAGTTAGACAAGAACCAACCCATATGAAACACGCACCAAAAAAAGGTATAAAGAAGGAGTCAGTACAAGCGAGAACCTCCCTCATTATCCACCAGTCGTAAAAACAACATAGTTAGAATACCTCAGAAGAACAATTAATTTACAAACAGGAAGTTATTAAAAATTAAGACACAAAAAAAGAATGACCTTAAAAAATTATGCAACAACATTTTATTGGCATTGCATGACAACTGCCATGGGACACACTTGTTCCATGGACATGCGACAGCCAGCGTCGCATACGAACGTACCACCATAACACCCACCATACGTGTACCAACAAAACTTTAAAATTGTTACATTTTAGATCAAAATAAAAATAGCAAAATTATTTGTTTCTCAAATTATAAGGACAAGCCTTAGGAAAAGTAGTACTTGCATCACTTACACTATCAGAGGCATCAAAAGGGGGATGAAACAACAAGTTTTGTCTCCTATGAGGACACAGACGTAATCTATCAATATGCACAGTTTGTTTAGGTGCATTGGGGTTGTCTAAAATTTGAATAACATAATCCACATCATTAAATTTTGAAACAATGGTGAAAGGACCGTCAAATTTTGGTTTAAAAACATTAGTGTGCTTCAAATAAACAATATCACCTATATCAAATGATCTTAACTTAGCTTTTGCACTTTGTCTAGAATTTTGTTTAACTTGAGCCCTTTCCGAATTACTATATTCATTTTCATATGCAATATTAAGTTGATTTAATGTATCCAATAAATAATGGGACTTATCTAAATGTACTGGTTCTATGCCAGATTCAAAACAATAAAAAATTAATGCCAAATTACGACCAAAATGTAACATATTAGGGGTGAATTTAGTTGCAGAGTGAATTGTGCCATTATAAATATTCTGATGAATTACTAAACTGGTTGCAAATGATACACCTTTTTCATGCAATGTCAGAACAGAAGATTTTATTGCTTGATTAATTCGTTCACTCATTCCATTATTTTGGGGATGAGCTGCACTACTATGAGCTAATTTAATCCCTAGCTTCTTATTGATTAACTCAAACACTTCAGCCTTAAACTGAGTACCAAGATCGGTTAAAAGATATAGCATTCTACCATAATGAGAAATGTAATTAATTAAGTGTTTAGAAACCGTCTCAGAAGTCAAATTTACTAGTTGATTTAAAATTAAATGACGAGAAAAATAATTAATAAAAGTCAGAATGTAACCGCAATTTGTAATAGGCCCGACAATGTCCATTGAGACAAATTGACCAGGTCTTTGAGGTAACCACATAGATTTTAAAGGAGCAGGCTTGCTCGAAGACTGTTTATGTTTAATGCATAATTCACTTGATTTGACATAATTAAGAGTATCATTGTAACATCCTTTCCAAAAGAATCTAATAGATACAAGTTCATATGTGTTTTGAATTCCAGTATGCGAAACATGACAAATATTTAAGATTTTAAAGAATTGGGAACCATTATTCTATGATTGTGGGGGGAAAGCTGAGTGGCATACATTAAAATATCATCAATTAAAAAGAAATTTTCAGTCTTAGATTGATTAACTAAAGTTGGATTGTTTAAAAGAGAAATAATTTCCTGAATATTTTGATCTTTACTTTGTTCAGCTTTAAATGTATCTAAAGAAATTTCTAGAGGAGAATCTTTACAAGTTAAATTATTAAGAACATGGTCATCATTTATATCCGTAATAGGTAAAATTAATTCAGACTCATTATTTAATGCATTTTGATGAAAATTAGGATCAGGAGAACGACTAAACCAGTCTGCCAAAACGTTGTCAGGACCAGGTACAGTCAGCAAAAAAAAAAGATATCACCCTGAATAATTTTCGTTCTAATGATTGGATTTTCACGAACTAAGTGTCAATCTTAATGGTTCCTGGGGGTGACCTCAAATATGCTAATTAGTTAGTGCTAACTATTAATTAAGTTACGAAATCAGACACAAAAACGTACTTTCTCTGAATAAACATATATTTTTTTTTACATATTTGGAATCCAGATACTTGAAATAGGGGGGTAGACAAAATTTTGAAAAAAATGGGTGGTAAATAGGGTCGCAACAAAGGTTTATATATTTGGCGATAGTCCAGAAAAGTCGCCAGCACAAATGAATATTTTAAGATAACCCATTGACTAATTCAAAAGAAGAATGGTTAATTTTACTAGGTTGCTAAGCAACCAAGCTCTGACTGGAAAAAAAAATTGAAATAATGTTCTGTGATTACTCAGAGAGGTTTAATTAATAGTTAATAGAAAGTATCTCGAAGTTTCTAGGCAATAGACAATTTTTAAGCTGATTTTTGTCCAAAAAGCAAAGTTTTTTTTATTTTAATCTCCCTTGAAAAGAAAATTTGAATTGATTATAAATTATTTATGATTTTCTAAGTTTTAGAATTTAAATACATGAACTTTTTATCTGATATTATTTAGATTATGTTGTTTTTGCTATATTTACTCGAGGATTTCATACTAAAATCAAATTAACATAACTTATTATGACTAAATACAAAATTTTCGGGATAATCACTTTTACAGCTTTAATCAAGTCTTCTAGGCAAGAAAGTTTGAAAAAAAAAAGTGCTTGAAAAATAAAATGTATATTGTATAGTAATTCTAATGCGCATTCACAAGTTTTTCTATAATTTACGATATTTCTTTTCCCTATAACTCAAGGAATTGCTGAATGTTTAGTGGTATTTTAAAAGCATTGAAATAGAATAAGAGTGAGATATTGAAATAATATGTTGCATATAGTATGATTCATTGTTTCAAAAATCGCTTTATTCTGCTAGATATTTAGATTACAAGGTTTTCTTTGGATAAAGATGATTAGCAAATAGCATCCTTATGCTTCGATACATTTAGAAACTTACGTTCGCAAATTCACCATAAAATATCGCACAGCATATTCTTCGATTACGATAAGCTACATTTACCACCAAATACTGATACTATGATTATTTTTGTTTTCTTATATATATCTGATATGATACTCTCTTTTTAAACAGAGCTTGTAAGGTCCTTAAGATACTGAAAGGGGGGCATGAAAACTTAAAAGATAAAATATTTAATTTCATTAACTCAAAATATCTGGTCTCAAAATTTTAATTTTAAACCAAGTTGAAATATGAAAATGCATATTTTTACTTTAACGAGTGTAAAATCCTTATCAAAATAATGATCAAGACCCAAATGTAAAACAGTATAATTGATGATAAAAACTCAACTGGCTTCAAAAAATATGAAGAGGGAAGTAAAAGTCGACATGTTTCGAGCGTTCAAATATATTCACCCATTCTCAAAACTT
This sequence comes from Parasteatoda lunata, assembly GCA_949128135.1. Taxonomy (NCBI): domain Eukaryota; kingdom Metazoa; phylum Arthropoda; class Arachnida; order Araneae; family Theridiidae; genus Parasteatoda; species Parasteatoda lunata. Next base: position 4,476,962 of record OX421979.1, on the reverse strand, counting down.
GTCAACCTTGAATAACTTGTGACTTTTATTATTGTGCTCAAAACATGTCTATTTTTATCATCATCTATTAATTTTTAAATCAATGAAGTTTTTATATTTTCGATTCAATTTCTTGGGATTATCTATTTAGTTACACAACATATTAAAATATTTCACTCGATATTAAAATAAGTTTTACTTAAGTTATAGGCACAGGTTCTTAGATTAAAAAAATAATAATTCGCTATTTTGTAAAAAAATCAATGCAGTACAATTTTTTTTGCTGCAAGCCGTAACATTTTAATTTAAGGACATAAAAAAATTCCGTTTACAATTGAAATTTCAAAAGTCGAATGTGAAAATGGAATGTCCCCTAGCACCAGAAATCGAAATTAAATAGTTACAAGGACAACTATTTTAAACAAGTTAGCGTTTCCGTCCTACTCGAAGTTGTTTGAAAAGGTATTTTGTATATATAGATTCCAAAGTTTATTCTACAAATATTTTGGGGTATACTTTCGGAGTATTTTGATCGAATTTATTTTTACACCCTTATTTGCTTAAAATTATTAAATAATATGCTTAAAATAAATTATTCAAGCAACATGATTTAACGCATTTATAGTATAATAGTAAACGGGGCTTCCATCGCATATCCTTAACCTTGATACCGCTATCATTAAATGAATGGAATAAGCTTAGATAAATAATAAAAGTTAATTTTTTCCCCGTTTTAATTTTCAAGGAAATATGTTTCGATCAAACAGATTTCATTCTGGAAATAGCGAAATTATTGAGTAGGTCCCTTGGAGCAATATCATTCTTATCCTCTTTTGACGAAATATAGGAAAAACTGGTTTTCACAGTTCTGTAAAAAGTATGATAGCTTTCTTGCCACGTTTTTTATTATTTTTTTTATTTTTAATCAAAATAAGTTCGGAAATTTACGTATTTTTTATTGCATTTTTTTAAATGAGATGATTCTAAAATTCGCACGGCTTCGGAAACTTCTTACAAATTTCAATTTTTAGTGTTTCCTGCTGAACAAAATAAGGCATTGTTCCTGATAACAAATTATATTACAATAATATCTTGGGAATCGTGCTAAAGTAAAAAATTAAGCAAAATAGTTTAGTATATTATCCGGAAAAAAATCTACATGGAATCATAAAGAAAGAATCATTTAAGATACTGAGATATTTTAAGACGCTTAAAAGTTTTGGCTACGTATTTGACAGCTTTTTATGTTCGGTATCTTTATACTCTTGGTAGTGATTTATAAAACATGGACACTATTTTAGATAATCTATGTTGAAGTCACAAGAAACAAAACAAAAAAGACAATCAATGATTTATATTCTTTTTTCGAAAAAAAAATAGTATGCTAAGTAAATAATCAGCTGTTTTGCATTAAATAATTTTAAACAGCGGAGTGTTTTTAATTTCTTAACAAGGCTTTTTCTTAGCTAGCAGACAATAATTCTTTTAAAAAAAACTTGACTATAATGTAAAAAGGAACTTTACTTTAAAGAAAATCTAAATTGAAGTACTAAAAAAATTGATTAGTATTAATGAAGAAATAATAAATGCTAAAATTTAATTAAATAGTTGGTAAAATAGTTCTGCGAAACACTTCCGGACAGGTGATTAAAAAATTACTTTTAAGATTAACACGATATATAAGATGTTGAGAAATTTGCGATGATGTGAGATATGCTTAAATATGTTTACTACGTATTTTTATTAATATTCATAAAAAATATATACAAGAAATTGAGAAATATTTTATTCCAAATCTATTTATACGTATGTATATTATTGTAATTGTATGAGTTATTGAGAAAAAAAAAAAACTGAAAAATTATCACATTAAATAAGCACAATCTGGTGTATAATCATATTCTATCAGATAACATATAAAACTCGACATTCGTTGAATAAAATGTTTTATTCAAATTTCTTTACTTAATTTCAAATAGATTTTTAGAGGACTATAAAAGAAACATTGTATTTTATAGTTTTAAAAAAATAAAAATAAAAAGATTAGCAAACGATTATTAGCGAAAAAAATATGAATGAAATTTTACGCCACGCGCGCTAAATCAAGTTCTTCGTAAGTTTATCACATTTTAATATTAATCGCCCCATTTAATCATTTTTTCATTGTCGCCAAATTATTTTTTTTTAAATAATTAATTTTAATTTTTCTCATCTTCTAATAAATAAAAACAGTTGAAACTTTAGATTTTTAAATTGAAAAGCATGTAGATTAATATGGTATAAAAAAATCCATACCTTATAATTCAAAATTTTTTAATCCTCTCTTTAATTAAAAAATAATTAATAATTATAAAAAATTATTTTTTTCATGAAATTATCTTTGGGTAAATGCGTGTTATGAGTTGGTGCAATATTTTTTTGAATTGCTTCATTAGTTTTTAAAATATGACTGAAAACGCAAAAAGTGAAATTAACATTAAGGGGTCCAAACTTTGAATCGCTCTCCTGACCAAACTATGGGGACCACATTTCCCAGATTGCGGCTACCCCCTATATTTTGAAGATAAGGTATCCAAATATGTAAAAAAAAATATATGTTTATTCAGAGAAAGTACGTTTTTGTGTCTGATTTCGTAACTTAATTAATAGTTAACACTAACTAATTAGCATATTTGAGGTCACCCCCAGGAACCATTGAGATTGACACTTAGTTCGTGAAAATCCGATCATTAGAACGAAAAGTATTCAGGGTGCTTTTTTTTTTTTTTTTTTGCTGACTGTACATAAATAAAATCAAAAGAATATTCACTTAACGCCAAAAGCCAACGGGTAATTATATCAGCAGTTGATGTAACCTTACGATAATGTTTCAATGGTTTACTGTCACTCAAAATGGTGAACTTTCTGTTGTACTAATATGATTTGAAAGCAGTAACACCTTTGAATATAGCGAATAACTCAAGTTTTATAGCAGGGTAGTTTCATTCCGATTTTGATAGAGATTTACTAAAAAAGGAAACAGGGTGAAGACATCCTTCATGCTCCTGCATTAATACGGCCGAAATGCCTAGTTTACTAGCATCGAATCGCATTTAGAAAGAAAGGTTTTTCAAAATCAGGTAACTCATGCAGCAGAGATAAGTATTAATTACGTGAAAATAACGTTTTAATGCCACAAGGCTAAAAGCAAAAATACGTTTCCACCAAACGATTTTTTTACGTTTCAAGTGGTAGACTCGAATCCGTTAAATAAACGTTAAAATTTGGGTTATTTTTAACGTAAAAATGACAATTTTTTGCCTTTATTTTGACTATGGTGAATTTTGAAACCAATAATTGACGTTATTTTAACGAAGTTGGTTTCTTTTTTAACGTATTTTATACGTTATTTTAACTAAGTTTTTAACGTTAATTTTCAGTTTTATAAGATCCGTTTTTTTCACCATGAATATTCACGTTTTTTTAACGCTTATTATTACCATCGTAAATTTCATTACATATTATTAACGTAAATTTTACGTTTATTTTCTGTATTATTTACGTTTTAGTTCCATGAAGCTTAACGTATTTTTAACGCTTATTTAACGATGGAGATTTATAACATGTAGCAGGTAATATTAAATTATCTGTAACAAATCAATTACTATTATAAATGGTCTTTAAAGACATTTGTCACTTACTGCCGCTAACATCAATCATATATTTTTACCACGTTTATATAAACTTGCCTTCGTGGATGTCTGTCCGGGTGGAATTTTGTAATCGATTTTAAACTAACTTCCCGACTAACTACAAACTTCAAATTTGGCACATAGATCAGAATTGGATGACAATGCATGAAAATGAAGAAAAAAAAGACATACAACGTATAATAAAATTAAAATTTAAAAAAAAATTTATTTTCGCGATTGTCTTTTGTTGTCGATTCCAAAATTTCAAATTAGTGTCACATGTGATGTGAAAAGATTTTTATTGTCGGAGTATTTTTATTGGCTGAAAAATCACGTGGTAGGATCCAGTTTTTCCTCATTCATTTCCAGATTGTGTTGGTTGTCATCAGCCTAAAACTAATGAAAGTCGTAAAGGTATTGTTTTTCTATAAAGATTTTTGTAACCCTAATTTAAAATTAAAGTTCTATTATTTTAGTAGAGGTCTTGTAGAAGTCTTGGCACGATGACGAAAGAGACAGCCACTCAACGCAAGCGACGACTGGAGAAAAAAAACAAAAGCGGTTAGAGACGCTTCAACAAGAATCAGAAGCAGATACGTTTGCAAGATTAGCTAAACGGCGTAAACAAGCGGTAGAAGTTCCGAAAAATCAGCGTGTTGTCGGACGGAATAAAGATAAACAACGAATGGCTCAAGGAATCAAATCGCTTGAGAAACTGACTCAAGAGCTGGAGAGTCAATTCAGGAATATGAAGAAAGACTAAAACGTCGACGTGAGGCTTGTGCTCAACGGGTAACTGATAGGGCAGAGGGTAAAAATATAATTGAGTGTGCCCCTTAGCGAAATTGGCTACTTATGTTTGGCGCGGAAATCTGTGGTAACAGAAATGGAGGCCAAAACGAACGATATTTTTAAATAAAACAATGTAAAATTTCAACAAAATATCGACCGAAAAATAATATAATTTACACCATTTTTCTAAATAAATAATCTAAATAAAAAAATATATTTTTGAAAACCACGTTTTTGCAGCGAAGTATAATAATTGAAAAATAAAAATTTAAAAATTATAATTTAAAAAAAAAAATAATTTAAACACAAAACTAAAAAGCAGAAAATAAATAATCTAAATAAAAATATATTTTTTTAATAACCACGTTTTTTGTAGTGAAGAATAATAATTGAAAAATAATAATTTTAAAAAAATATAAAATAAAAATTATAATTTAAAATAAAAAAATTCAAAATAAAGAATGTTTTAAAAAACCACGTTTTTGTAGTGGAGAATAATAATTAAAAAAAAATTTGAAAAATGAAAAACGTGGGGTGCATTAAATACATTACAGTATACTAATATAACATTACTGCTTCATGCGCCCCACGTTTTTCGTTTTTAAATTTTTTTTTTACTTACTGTTGCTAACATGAATCATATTTCCATTTGTATCGCATATACATTTTATTTGTTTTTGTACCTACAAAAGAAATACCAGAAAATTAATAAATTTTCTCTACGTCACATGGTTATATGCCCATAGTTTTCTCATTACCGCAGAACTAGATTCTTCATTTTTATTACATTAGTTCCTCCTTACACTCTACTAAAATTGGAAAATTCACAATATTTTAAACTGAACTAATTCCCTAAAGTGCTCTCAGGATAACTTTTTTAAATTACTTCACATCAAAATATTTGCAGAATTTAGCATTTGTTATGAAGAAAAACCACTCAATTTTGATTTTATAGACTCCTACAGTGATATAATTTAATGTTTATCATTCATATTAATTAAAAATATTAAACTAAAAGAAAAAAGTATATATATTTTATTTGATATAAGTCTTCATTTTACTCAATTTAGCAGTTTACGGCTATGTTGCTACTTTCACCATGATTTGCTTTGAAGTATAAAGAGAATTTTAAATTTTTTTAGATTTACCTTGATTCTAGGTTTAAATAAAAATCATTAGAATTATGTTAAATTATAGTCTCAAGAAAGAGTTTTCACAACTGGTAAAGCAGTCCATCAATTAATACTTTTTTAAATACTGAAATAAATCTTACATTGCTCCATTAATATAAACAAAATAATTTTTACTTTTATATATATTTTATTTACAATTTTTAATTAAAATTTTTTCAGTCTGCATTTTGCAGACTTCAACCAAATCTTGATGGCTTCTTCCACCCTGCTGATTGTGTTGGCCTGCTCCTTAGCACTGTAATGCAGAGCAGCACCTGGAAGAAAAATTTATTATCGTAGAAAATGCTCAAAACATTTAGATATTATAAACAATTCAATGGACTTTATAGGAACTTATAATTTTAGATTCAATCGTTATATCATTTTGAGGAGTTTGAATGATTTTAATGATTATTAATATGACTTGTCCTTCAATAAGTTTTTTTTTACATTTACATTATTAAAAATTTTTCTCTTAACATTTCTATAATGCTTATATCAAGCTCTATGTTTAATGCAGTTTTGAGATCCATATAGTTTCAAAGCTTAATTTTTCTTTTTTTTTAACCGGTTTGAAAATCAAGACACAAACATACATGCCAAGGACACAAAGATCTCATCCAAAAGGGAAGCTTACTACTTATCCCCATTATTTTATCTTACTAAACAATTAATGACATTTACATTCGTTGTAAAACATGCGAAAAATTTCATACTAATATCGTTAAAAAGACTCATACATATAAATGTATGCAGTATACTCTTGATATATCAAAGTTGAAGGGACGGTAAAGCGTTTGAGAGAACAAGTTTAGAACGAAATATATTCTAAAACATAGAAAAATATATTCTAACATACTAGTCTTAAAATATAAAGAATAACTGCTAACAAATATGTATGTAATTATAATGACTCGTAAGTACAGCAATGATAATTTGATTTCTAAAAGTAAGACAAATAATTATGCATTAAATAGAAAATTTTTGGTTTACAATAAACTTATATTGCGATTTTTCCAAAAAAATTATTTATTTCAAAAAGAATTTATTATAACAGGTTTTAGAAACATCAAGAGTGTGAGAGAGAGTATTCATATATACACATGCATATCCCATAACATTTGTGAATTGGGCAAAATAGTTTTTAAAGTGCTTGAGAACTAAAGCAGAAAATTAATAAAAAAAAAAAAAAAATTGAAATTATACAAAATTTACTATTTGGATTTAAAAGCAAGGCTATTCAAGTATTTGAATCTTTATATAGCTTTTTAAAAATCATTTATAAGTGATGGGCAAAATCTATAAATATTTAACCATTAAAACAAAAGAAAATTATTTGATTTTACACAACTGTTGAATGAATGAGCATGTCTGTTTAAATAATAGAAATCAAAATATATTTAAATAGTAATAATTAAATTTAAGATCCTACTCACAAACTAAGGCAATTCAAACTAATAAATAAATAAGTTGACTTACAAAATATTTTTAACAAGGAAAAATTTTGTAAAGTAACTCCTTTAACACAAAAATTTTGTAGGAATTTTTTTAGATCAAAAATCTTTCAAGGGCTGCCAGAATTTTCTCCCAAACCTTGAATAAAAAATACTATTAGATGAGGTGACAGTTTTAGTTTTACTTAATCAAAAAAATCTGTCTTAATTGTGGCATAAAAGAGTACAGACTTACCAGCAATATAAACTAAATGGTTAAAATAGTAAATAGTATTGTTCTCTAAATATTAAGAGTACCTTGTTTTTTGAAAAACCAATTAATAGTTTCAATTATTTTTTTTAGATTTTTATTCATTAGTATTAGTAAATATAGTAGTATATAATCCAAATGTTGTACATGAATGAACATTTAACGGGCTCCAATGGCAAAAAAAGAACTTTTCCTAGATTACGACAATTTTTGACAGATTTTCAACATGTCATGTAAAAAAAAAAACAACCCGGATCAGGGAAGAGCTTTCATAAAATGAGGTAGTCTATTAAAATGTGAATGTATCGCTGGTTCAAAACTAAAACGACACATCTCCAATTGAGTTAACATTGCAGATGTGTCGTTTTAGTTTTGAACCAGTGATATATCTAGATATAATGAATTATCTTTTATAGACTAAATAAAAACAAAATAAGCCCCCAGCAACTATTTTCAAAGCTATAATATAAAGTCAATACATAATATCATAAGTGGAGCTTACCAACAACAACATCCTTAATCAGGAGGGTGGAGAAAGGCATCTCCCCCCCCTCCCAGCCCAATTTAATGATGGGGCAACATCTTTTGAGAAAATCCGCCCCATCAAATTCCTGGTTGCCTTCTCTACGTCACGCCCGCCAATTAAGGGCAAATGACTCATCTGAAATAAAGATTGAACTGAGATAAATAAATATTGTAGCAAAAATTAGATTAGTTTTTGAATATTTCAGAAAAATCAACCATAGTTTGTCTGTAGAAAGAGCTGACCTTGTCACAAATTCAAAGGCCAACTGCTGATATGGAAACAAAAAATATTATTTTCTTTTAAAGAGGACAGCAAAGGAGATAAATTCTCTTCCTTAATTCACAGGGAGTCACGCCCCGGGGTACCCTAGTGATCTGTCCTCCCTTCGTTTTCCTCTCCCTTTTCTTCTACTTTCTTCTTTCTCTTCCCCCTTGTCGTGGTTGTCAAATTTACTGGTTAGGGCTTGTCATCTGTGTTTGATTACCACTCTGTTGTGTTGGACATAGATGGGAAGAGACCACCCGCGTGTTTGCCGTGCGTGGAGACCCGTGTCCCTGGAAAAGGGGATCCTGGCAGTTGAGGGGCATCCTGGTACCTCAATACACTGCTTTGGCCTCTGCTTCAGGTAAACGGGAGGTGCATATTGGCCTGTATGCATCAACCGGCTTGCCACGAACGTCATCTGTTGGCTAGGGTCAAGTCCGGGGTCACTTACTGGGCACCTCGTTAAGGGTGGAGGCTGCTTCAGGGGTGACTCGCGGACGTATAGCTATTGGTTAGCATCGGTGTTAAGTGGCAAATTATTGTTACTTGCATCCCCTTAGTAGGACTCCGTGGTGGGTGGTGCCGCTGGTAGCAGAAATTTGTTTATTTTTCTATGGCTGAAAATAACCAGGTGTTCAGTTCCGCACACCAAAACAAAAACAGCGGAACAACCCCTTCACCGTATGCTTATGCTCGTTATTTCATGATGACATTAAACAATCCTTCGATACCAAATTCATCTTTCAGTAAGATATCGCCTATACTGATACACAAAGCACTTCTTTCAGTGTTGAGAGAAGTAGCCATGATAAAGAAACTGCGTTCAGGTGATCTGTTAATTCAGGTCACTTCTGAAAGACAAGCAATCACACTAAACACATGCACAAAAATCTGTTCCTTCGACGTAACTATTACTCCGCATAAATCACTTAACACTTCTCGGGGTGTTATATCAGAATTTGAACTTCTGCACGATGAAGAAGCCATGATAAGAGAAAGTCTGCAAGATCAGCATGTTGTAGAGGTCCGTAGGATAAGGATTCGCAGGGATGAGAAACTCATACCCACGAAACATCTTATCCTCACGTTTGACACTCCAACGTTACCATCTGATGTCAAAATTGCATGGTTTAACTGTCCTGTCCGACCCTATGTTCCAAATCCTTTGAGATGCTTTCAGTGCCAAAGGTTTGGACATTCAAAAGCATACTGTCGAGGTACATCTGTTTGCGCTCGCTGCTCTTCTCCCGGCCACTCTGATACTTCCTGTGAGTTACCGCCCCATTGCATTAACTGCAAGGGTGATCATGCGGCTTACTCCAGAAATTGTCCAAGATGGTCGCAGGAGAAAGAAATACAATCTGTTAAAGTCTCGGAAAATCTGACGTTTCAAGAAGCTCGCCGGATAGTTACTGCCCGCACTCCTCGTCCGGGTATGTCCTATTCCATGGCAGCAAAGATTTCATATTGTTCAATTAGTACGCAAACAGATGCCTCAGCATCATTTACCTCGCAGCAAACAAAACAAAAAACACAATTTAATTTCACTGGACCATCTCGCAGATCTGTATCCAAATCTCCACCTCCAAAAACATCTCGACTGACATCCCCAGAAAAGCCTCGCCCTGAATTAAAGCAGCGTCCGAATGTAAAGTTACTACCTAGCCAAAAACCAGGTATCCCTAAAAAGAATAAAGATCCGAAATTTATACAAATCACTAAAAAGCCCACTTCAGATATTTTACAGAAGATGGACACAGAAATAACACTATATCCATCGGATGACGAATCGATTTTCGACGACCCACCGTTGGATGTTGCATCTAATTCAAAATTTAAATCAAAAAGGTAATGGCAAGTTCCATTATCTCTTGGAATTGTCGCAGTGTGCGAAATAAAATCTCTGACATCAGAGATATAATTTTTAAACATCACCCATCATGTTTTGCAATTCAACTCATTTAACATCATCTGATAATTTTAATGTTCGTAACTATATTTGTTACCGAAACGACCATGATGGTATTAGACCTAATGGTGGTGTCGCGATTTTAACATCAACAAGTTTTCCATCAACTCGCCTTTTATTGTCAACGTCATTGCAGGCTGTTGCAGTTAAGGTTCATCTAAACATTATCATTACAGTCTGTTCCATTTACATACCTCCACATGCTTCAGTTTCACAACATGATTTAAACTCATTTATTCATCAGTTACCGGCACCTTTTATTTTGCTTGGAGACTTTAATGGCCATAACGTTTTATGGGGTTGTTCCGACACAAATGCTAGAGGGCATCAAGTTGAAACTCTCATTCATGATCATAATCTTTGCTTACTGAATCAAGGTGAAGATACTTATTTTAATGAACCTACACGAACTTTTCATTGCATTGATCTAGCTTTATGTTCACCTGCACTTTTACCCTTTTCACAATTTTCGGTTGATAACGATCTTCATAATAGCGATCATTTCCCAATCATTGTTTCATATTCATCTGCTGCTTCTATTACTACAAGACCCTCTACATTTATTTTCCATCGTGCTGATTGGAGTCTTTTCGCTCAGCTTGCTGACATTACAGAAGATATGGTATCAGATAAAAATCTTGAAGCTGCTGTTGAAACGGTGACTTCTGTAATCATCAATGCAGCACAAAGTAGTATACCAAAAACATCAACTTCTCGTCCCCGCTACCGCAAGCCATGGTGGACTGATGAATGCTACGCAGCCCACAAAGAGAAGCAGAGGCTATGGAACATCTTCCGTCGGTATCCTACAACAGACCATCTTGTCGATTTTAAACGAGCTAAACCGCTTGCACGCAGGATTCGACGCCAAAGCCAGAGAGAATCTTGGTCACGCTATGTTTCATCCATCACATCTACAACATCTCCCAGACAAGTCTGGTCGAGGGTCAAGAGAGCGAATGGTATCTACCGTGAATTCCGTCTTCCGGTATTTGATATAAACGGTATCACGCACTCTGACCCGGTTGATGTGAGTAACATCTTGGGTGAAACTTTCGCTGCCGTATCTAGCATTGACAGCTACAGCTCAGCTTTACAAGCTCACAAGCATAGAGTTGAAGCCCAGACGCTGCAGTTTACGACTCGACGGCAGTTTCAATATAATTGTAACTTCACTTTTCATGAAAGCACCCAATACGAGCCCAGGTCTTGATGGTGTATCATATCGCATGCTTCGCCATTTGACTTCTGCATCTTTGCAGAATATCCTGTTACTTTTTAACAGATTATGGACGAAGCAGATATACCCATCTAGTTGGCGGCTGACTCTTGTGATACCAATTTTAAAGCCAGGTAAGGATCCGACGGAACCAACAAACTACCGCCCAATAGCTCTGACTAGCTGCTTCAGCAAGATATTCGAACGTATGGTCAACTCTCGCTTGGTTTACTTTCTGGAGAAGAAAAAACTCATCCCAGACTTTCAGAGTGGATTTCGAAAGGGCACGCATCCGTAATGCTCTTGTCCGACGTGACCATTTTATCTCTATCTTCTTCGATATTGAGAAGGTGTACGATCGGACATGGAGATACGGCATTTTAAAGGCATTGTTTGATATGGGCCTCCGTGGTCACCTAGCTATGTTTATCAAAAATTTTTTGAGTCAGAGATATTTTCATGTGAAACTAGGACACACACTCTCTGATCTCTACATCCAATCTGAAGGTGTTCCACAGGGTTGTGTTCTGAGTGTTATACTCTTCATAGTTCATGTTTCCTCCATTTTAAACATTTTACCCCCTACAGTTTTTGGCTCACTTTATGTTGATGACCTCAATGTCTCATGCTCAGGATCTGACATGAGAATAATCGAGCGTCAATTACAACTTGCTGTCAATAAAATTGCAGAATGGTGTGATGAGAATGGTCATACCCTTTCACCTTCCAAAAGCTCATGTATACATTTTTGTCGGCAACGGCGGCTTCACAATGATCCTGTTATTCATATTCATAACATCTCTATACCCATCGTAATTGAAAAAAAATTTCTTGGGAGTTATTTTTGATCATAAGCTTACTTTTCTGCCTCACATAAAGCAATTGCGGAAACGATGCGAGAGATCTCTAAATATGTTACGGGTGCTTTCCAACACGTTTTGGGGTGCTGACCGCACTGCGCTGTTGCGAATTTACCAAGCACTTGTTCTGTCTTGCATTGACTATGCATGCACTGTTTATGGTACTGCTTCTGCTTCGCTACTAAAACGCCTCGATACGGTACATCACACCGCATTACGCATTTGTAGCGGTGCATTTCGCACTTCACCCGTGGAAAGCTTGTATGCTGTTTGTCATCAACTGCCACTGGATCTACGCAGTCCTTGACGCACTACTACCGTATCACGTCTTCAGCCTCACACCCTTTACAGCATGAGGTTACTCCAATAAGTTTAATGCGCCTATATGACGCTCGACCTTCTTACGTTCGCCCTTTTATAGCTCGTATGCGATCACACATTTGCTATTATAGATTCACCATCACAATCGGTAGACCACCTACTCATCTCACCCTGGACTGTTCCACCATGTCATATTTATTCACTATTTGATGCGTCAAAAAAATCACTTGTATCACCAACCTTATTTCAACACCTTTTCCTTTCTCATCGTCATCAGTTTTCTCATTACGTTCCGATATATACTGATGGCTCAAAATCTCCTGGATATGTTGGCTGTGGTGTCATCATTGCTGACGTCACGTACAGCTACCAAATTCCTGAAATTTGCTCCGTCTTCACTGCTGAAGCTGTTGCTATTTTATTAGCATTACGACTAATTTCTTCTCGCTCTGCTCGGAAGTATTTTATATACTCCGATAGTATGAGCGTTTTGAGCCAATTAGAAAAGTTTCACTGTGATACTCATCCAATGTTATGTTTCATTATTCATTTGCTAACTACTCTTCAGAAGAAGGGATTTGAGATTTTATTTTGCTGGGTACCGAGTTATGTTGGTATTCCAGGGAATGACCTAGCCGACTCAGCTGCGCGATCAGCCACATCTACTTTACCATTTTCCATACCTTTCTCTGATGTAAAACTGCATATTCGGAAATTTGTGTCATCATTGTGGCAACAACAGTGGGATCTAAAAGTTCTTAATAAACTGCATAGCATTAAATCCGAGCTGGGCCAGTTGCCAGTACTGCCCTTGCGTAGTGCTGATGTAAAGCTTACACGCCTTCGAATTGGTCACAGCCGGTTAACGCACCTCCACTTGCTGTTTGGAGAGCCTCCTCCTATATGCAGTAGCTGTAACGTTCCTCTCTCGATCCACCACATTTTAATTATATGTCCATGTTTTAACCAACTTCGTTTAACGTTTTTTGGTAGTTCTATTTTATGTATGCAGGATTTGTTGGGTGATATTCATCATCCTAACATTTTTGCTTATTTACGTGCTGTTGGTATTTTTAACTGTATATAAATGTCTTAATGCATCTGCAATTTTATTCACTTTAGCAAACAACTTATTTTACTTACTTTGCGTATTTCATATCGTATTCATAGCTTTTTATCTGATTTCATCCCTACCCTTTTATGTGATTTTATTCATTACCTTTTATCTGATTCTATTTACAAACATATACCATTTACAAACTTATATCATTTTATCAGGTTTAAGTGTATGACAAATAAAATGTTGCACATACTTTGTCTTCTGAACTGTTTTACCGCAATGTTTGGCGCAGCATGTCCTCTTTTGGACTTTGTGCCACTAAACCCTACATTCAATCAATCAATCAATCTCTTCCTTAATTCCCATTCTCTAGCTGGTCAAAGTCAAAACTTGTCTCACACAGTAACCTCACACCTCTACACGAAATAGTTAAATCTCGTAAATAGTCACTGCAACAGATGGATAATAAGGAGAGTTCTTTCAATAGACAGACTGACACAGACAAGGCAAAATTTGGAAACGTAAGGTCAACAAAAAAAGTTTGCTACCAAAAATTGGATTACTTTTTGAGCATCTCAGAAAATTCTATGAACATGTAAATTAAATTATCCCTATTTGCAGTCTTTACAATACATTTTACGAGAAAATTTCAAAAGGATAAAAAATTGTCTCTCATTCAGGAGATTATCTTGTTTCCCCCTTCTATCAATCAGAAATGAAACATGATCTGTTAAGTCAGATATGTGGAAGGCATAAATCTTTCATGCTGCAAGATTTCCGCTCGGACGAGATCAACTAATTTTTTTTTAAAAAAATTCATTAATTTAAATCGAATAATTTTTTTTCAAGAAATTACCATTTTAAAAATTTAGAAATGTTTAATGTTTAAAAATTAAGAAATGTGTAAAATTAATACTTTTCAATTAGCAAAATTGCATTAGCATTCTGCGAATAAAAATTTACAGCATTGGGATATTTAAAATTATTTTAGACTTTTCAGAATGCAAATTAAGAATTGAGTGAAAATTTAACACACTTTTAGTCTTCAGTTATATAGATACATCTTCATTTTCATGGCAACCACTGTTAAAACGATGTCAAGCTGGAATTATTTGCATTTAGTTTGTGGCTTCAATATATTCACTGTTTTCAATATTACTTAAAAGGTAGTCTTAGGATTTTCGCAACATGAATTCTACAAGATAAGACTATAGAAGATGACAAGCCGAGCGAGGTAGTACTTCTTTTTATTGTAAAAAAATTCATTAATATATCACGTGGTTTGAATGCAAAGCGTAAAAGGTACCTAAAGCAGGGCTGATTGTGCTCCGGAAAAAATCCGGATTTCCGGATTTTTCGCTAACAGTGATCTGGAAGTTTCCGGAGATCGAAGATCCAGACTTTTCAAAAAATCATTGATCACAGAAGTTTCCGGAAATCAAATTTTCAAAGGTTGAACTTAAAAACGCAGTTTATTTTATTTGTTTGTAAGGGAGAGTCAGATACTTTATAAGCTTATATTCAGGATTATTTATGAGCTGGTTTGTTATCAGTAAATAGTTATTATAATCATAAACTCTAGAAAGAAGGACATGTTTGTAAATTTTAATTACTTCTTCAGGTCATCATAGGTATGTGTAAATGGTATAGGTATGTATAACATTTTAAATATATTTTAAGCAAACTAAGAAATATTGCGAAAAAGGAAAAACCTTGTTTAAATTTTTCAATAAATTTTTTTTTTTTTTTTTTTTTTTTTGTAACATAAGAAATTTTCCGGAATTTTGACTTGGGCTCACAATCACACCTGCAAAAGTAAGAGTGTGTATTGCTCTTCATTTGTTCTTTTAGTTTGGTTGGTTTCTTTAACATGTTTTGGCGGTTTTTTACAGTCACCAAGGAAATACAGATTTATTGATATATATATTCATATGCAGCATCAATAACAACACGTACAATAAGAAAAGTTTTTTTTATAGGGTATGAATTCATATGGCTAGTCTTTTTTTTTCTTATATTGTAAATTTCTTTTTCAATAAAAGGGTCAGTGAAGTTATTCAACATTTAAATATGATAACCAGTGTTAAGGTAAGGTAAGAAGAGTACTACAGGATGCATAGCCAAATTATTCAACAAAAAAGAAACACTTTTGAAGCACTCAAAAAATATTTTAAAGCACTTTAAATCAACATGGTAAAATATCATTTTAAAAAAGGGAAACTTAAGCACTTTTTAAAAACACCCAATGAAAAAAGCACCTATAAGGGCTTTTAAAAAATTAAAATCGAAAATATGCATCTTTAAGCACTTTTTTCTAATTTTTCATGATACATTCCTCTTCCATTTTTAATAAATTTAAATAGTGTATTTGCACACATTATGCATTAATACAAGGTGTTTTTAAAACTCAAGGGCAAAAAGATTGAATTTAGAGGGCATGGCGATGAACATGATTTTCATAAATGTTCTTTTGAATGTATTACTACAAATATCATGCAAACATCAAATAAAATAGAAGACTTATCCTTTATACTTCTTATATATATATATATATATATATATATATATATATATATATATATATGTAATACAAAAATTATAATATTTTTGTATTAATAAAAGAATTAAAACTCTTTAGTTTTCATAAAATGTCTTTCTTAAAGAATAAGCGTAGAGATTTTCTATTTTGGGATTTCAAGGCTGAAAACACACCATGAATTATAATTAGATTTATATTTCAAAGGAGGAGTTATTTTTAGAATCTTTCCCTCTGTAACTTCCATATTAGGAAGCATAAAATGATTTCTTTTAAGGTGTAGGAATACAAGGAATGTAACGACTGGACTTTTCACCCCTTTGGATTAATAGTATATAATGCAGGACAATTGTATTAGCGTGGATTTTTGCTGTACGATGTTGTCAACCTAAGCTTCGCCACTACTGTCTGGATTTTAGTCCACCCCCTCCAGCTGGGAGAGTGGGTGAGACTTCTGTTGTCACCAATTGTCATCTAAATAAAGCTTGATTAGAATTTAATGACTTATGAATTATATTAAATTGAACTAAAGTCAAATAAAAATATCAGTGATGTAACACGGATATTACAAGTCGACAGGATAGTTACTTGCTGAGGAAACCATTGTTATCTATTTTCCGGCTGGCTGCAACGTTGATAAAACCTCATCCCATCACCCACCAGGGGAAGAAAAAAAAATTTGCTTCATTGGCAGTGAAAAAAGAATGAAGGAAGGAAGGATTGATTTCACCACTCGATCCCCCTGAGGGGGTTTACCTTCTTCAGGTAAACACAGGGAGTCACGCCCCGGGGTACCCTAGTGATCTGTTCTCTTTCCGTTTCCTCTCCCTTTTCTCATACTTTCTCCTTTCTCCTCCCCCTTGTCATGGTTGCCGAATTTACTGGTAAGGGCTTTTTGTCTGTGTTCGAGTACCACCCTGTTGTATAGAACCCAGATGGGAAGAGACCACCCGCGTGTTTGCCGTGCGTAGAGACCCGTGTCCCTGGAAAAGGGGATCCTGGCAGTTGAGGGGCATCCTGGTACCCCAATACACTGCTTTGGCCCGTGCTTCAGGTAAACGGGAGGTGCACATTGGCCTGTGTGCATCAATCGGCTTGTCACAAACGTCATCTGTTGTCTAGGGTCAAGTCCGGGGTCGCTTACTGGGCACCTCGTTAAGGGTGGAGGCTGCTTCAGGAGTGACTGGCGGACGTATAGCTATTAGTTAGCACCGATGTTCAGGTAACGGATTGGTCTCAGTACCTATCAGTTATTTGCATCCCCTCGTTGGACTCCGTGGTGGTTGGTGCCGCTAGTAGTGAAAGCGTTTGAAATTTTTCGTGGCTGAAAATAGTATGGTGTTATGTTCTGCACACCATAGTAAAAACACCGAATGATAACGCTCAGTATTTTCTAGTAAAGCTGAATAACCCTCCTATACCAGAAACGTCTCCCTTCTTAATACATAAGGATCTTCTTTTTCGTACTGGGAGAAGTTGCATCCGTGAAAAAGTTAAGATCAGGTGACCTCTTAATACAAGTCTCTACTTTAAAACAAGCCGGTATTTTATCCAAATGTAATAAGATATGCTCTTTCGATGTAACAATCACTCCCCACAATACCCTCAAGGTGTAATTTCGGAATTTATAAATGATACCGAGGAAATGATACTAAAAGAACAAAACGTGACAGCAGTCAGAAGGATTAAGATTCGCAGGGATGGTAATCTCATCCCTACGAAACATTTAATCCTTACTTTCAATAAACCTAAGTTACCATCTTCAATAAAAATGGCTTGGCATAACTGCCCTGTGCGACCTTATGTCCCAAACCCTTTGAGGTGTTTTCAATGCCAAAGGTTTGGGCATTCCAAAACATCATGTAGAGGTCGTCCTGTCTGTGCTCGTTGTTCCGGTGCTGACCATGCTGACACATCCTGTGAGTTGCCGCTCCTTTGTATTAATTGCAAAGGTGATCATGCTGCATACTCCAGGCATTGCCCAAAATGGTCCCAGGAAAAAGAGATTCAATCTGTAAAAGTTTTGCAAAACCTGACCTTTAATGAAGCTCGCCGAATCGTCACTGCCCGCACACCTCGTCCGGGCGTGTCGTATTCCACGGCTGCTAAGACTTCTTATTGCTCTGTCGGTACGCAAACTGAATCTCCTGCGCAAACATCTACTTCCAACAAACAGAACAAGCCATCTGCTCAAAACCCAACTTTAACTTCTCTGCACCTTCCACATCCAATAGAACTACATCACCTCCTCCTACAAAAACTTCGAAAACTGACAACGCTGATAAATCCCGGCCTGCTCCGAAGCAGCGCCCGAATATAAAATTTCCACCCAGTCTAAAGCCAGGTCTTCCTCGTAAGAAAAAAGACACTAAATATAATCAGTATATGAATCAATCCGCATCCGCTGCTCTGCAGAATATGGATTGTGATTTCGAAATCTCACTGCATCCTTCCGATGAGGAAGAGTTACTCGACTGCCCTCCAACTATTGATGTTCGTTCCAACTCATTTTCATCATAATGTCCGTACAGTTTATCTCTTGGAACTGTCGTGGAATTCGAAACAAGACTTCTGATATCAAAGATATCATTCTAAAACACCAACCTTCAGCTCTTGCTCTGCAAGAGACGCACTTAACGTCATCAGATAATTTTAAATTACGTGACTACTCTTGCTCCCGTCATAATTTCGACAATGGAAGTCGACCTCATGGCGGTGTTGCAGTTTTAACTTCAAATGTTTTTCCATCTACTCACCTTTCACTTTCAACCTCATTACAGGCTACCGCTGTTCAAGTTCAAATTAATTTTCTCCTTACAATCTGTTCTGTCTACTTACCACCTCATGCATCCATTTCCCAAACAGATTTGAACTCACTAGTTTATCAATTACCTTCGCCTTTTGTTGTGCTTGGAGATTTTAATGGTCACAGTGAATTGTGGGGTAGTTCCACCTCCAATGAACGGGGGCGTAGAATTGAACAACTTATCCTGGATCATAATCTCTGTTTGCTCAATAGGGGCGAAGAAACTTATTTCCATACACCTACGCGAACTTTTCATGCCATTGATTTAGCTATGTGTTCACCGGTTCTCTTACCTTTTCTTGATTTCACTGTGAGTGATGATCTCCATAACAGCGATCACTTTCCTCTCATAATTTCATATTCTGCATCTGTTCCCATGAGCCGAAGACCCTCAACTTTCATATACCATCGCGCTAATTGGCCACTATTTGCTCATCTAGCTCAGATCACGGATGATATGGTTTCACATGATACTATAAGTGCAGCAGTTGATCAGGTTACGTCTGTAATTCTACAAGCGGCAGAAGATAGTATACCCAAGTCGTCAAGTTCGCTTCCTCGCCATCGCAAGACGTGGTGGAATGAGGAATGCGCTACTGTTTATAAAAAGCAGAAACGCTTGTGGAACATCTTCCGCCATTACCCTAACACTGCTAACCTTTTAGCCTTTAAACAGGCTAAAGCAATGGCACGAAAAATTAGGCGCAACAGTCAGAGAAATTCTTGGTGCCGTTACGTCTCTTCTATAACATCTTCAACTTCTCCCAGACAAGTCTGGTCGAGAGTCAAAAGAGCTAACGGCATATACCGTGAATTTAAATTTCCAGTATTCAAGCGAAACGGTACCATTTACTCATCTCCTGTCGATGCCTGTAATATGCTTGGTGAGGCGTTTGCTGCTGTCTCTAGTCTAGAGAGTTACAGTTCAGCATTTCAATACCATAAGCAGATAGCCGAAAGAAATAACATTAACTTTGATACACGCCATCTCTTCCACTATAACAGTAATTTTAATTTCGTAGAATTACAGCGAGCACTTTATCGGTCTCATAATACAAGTCCAGGTCCTGATGGTATCACATATCACATGCTTCGCCACTTAGATCGGACGTCGTTGTTGAATGTCCTCGTTCTGTTCAATAGAATCTGGACAGAACAAACGTATCCATCTGGTTGGCGTGAAGCAAGTGTGATACCCATATTAAAACCAGGTAAAGACACTGAAGACCCTGTTAACTATCGTCCTATAGCTTTAACCAGCTGTCTTGGGAAAACGTTTGAGCGAATGGTAAACGCTCGCCTGGTATACTACCTCGAAAAAAATCATCTGATACCTGACTTCCAGAGTGGTTTTCGTAAGGGAAGATCCACGATTGATAACATCGTTGCTCTTGAGTCAAGAATTCGTAACGCCTTTGTTCGTCGTAATCATTATGTCTCTATCTTCTTTGATATTGAGAAGGCGTACGATCGGACATGGCGATATGGAATTCTTAAGACACTCTACGACATGGGACTTCGTGGAAATCTACCCATTTTCCTGAAAAACTTCCTGTCGAAACGGTTATTTAGGGTAAAATTAGGTACTTCATTTGCCGACCTTTTTATTCAGGCTGAAGGGGTTCCTCAAGGCAGTGTTTTAAGCGTCATACTCTTCATTGTTCATGTTTCGCTCATTTTGCACGTGTTGCCACCTACCGTATTTGGTTCACTTTATGTTGATGATTTAAATGTGTCATGCACAGGATCAGATATGCGTGTTATCGAACGTCAACTGCAGCTTGCTGTTAATAAGATTTTAGAATGGTGTGATCAAAACGGACATACTCTCTCACCCAATAAAAGTTCTTGTATTCACTTTTGTCGGTTGCGTAACATAGATCTTCATCCTGTAATCTCCATTAATAATATCATCATACCAGTTGTGTCAGAAACAAAATTCTTAGGTGTAATTTTTGATGAAAAACTCACCTTCTTACCTCATATTCTACATTTGAGAAAACGATGTGAGAAAACCTTAAATATGTTGAGAGTACTTTCTAATACCTTATAGGGTGCGGATCGTTTAGTTTTACTTCGTTTGTATCAAGCATTAATACTTTCACGCCTGGATTACGCTTGCGCAGTTTATGGAACGGCTTCTGCTTCTAACTTAAAACGTCTAGATACGGTGCATCATACGGCGTTACGCATATGTTGTGGAGCGTTTCGCACTTCTCCTGTTGAGAGTTTGTATGCTGTGTGTCATCAACCCTCTCTTGGTTTCAGACGCATGCAGCTCTCTCTGATATTTTACTTTCGCGTCATGTCATCTTCATCGAACCCTCTTCGACGTGAGATTATTCCACTAAGTTTACAACGATTATATGATGCACGATCCTCATATATACCACCTTTTAACTCTCGCATGCGATCACTCATTCAGACATTTGATTTTTGTGATATATCATCGCAATCTGTAAATTATTTTCTCATCCAACCATGGACTATTTCATCATATTATCTTGATTGTTCATTTGTGTCATACAGTAAGTCTGATGTATCACCAAGCATTTTTCAACAGCTGTTCACTTCCCATCGTCATCAGTATATTCAATATATAGCAGTTTTTACAGATGGCTCTAAGTCCCCTGGAGATGTTGGTTGTGGGATTGTTGTGGCTGATCTTACTTACAACTACAACATTCCTGAAATTTGCTCTGTTTTTACCGCGGAAGCATTTGCTATCCTTTTAGCTTTAAGACTCATTTCTTCGCATTCGGCTAGAAAATTTTGTATATACTCGGATAGTTTGAGTGTTTTAAGACTGTTAGAAAATGGGAGAAACGAAGCTCATCCAATTTTAAATTTTATTCAACATATTTTGACTTCTCTATACAAGAAGGGTTTTAAAATTTTATTTTGCTGGTTTCCCAGTCATGTAGGTATTAAAGGAAATGACAAAGCTGATTCTGCTGCACGATCTGCCTCTACTCCTGTAACTTTATCTGTCCCATTTTCTGATTTAAAAAACCACATACGCAAACATGTTCAGTGTTTATGGCAGCAACACTGGGACCTGCAAGGCGAAAACAAATTGCATTCTGTTAAACCTTCTTTGGAGCCTTGGCCTGCACTGCACATGCGCAGGGCAGATGTCAAACTCACCCGCTTGCGAGTAGGACATACTCGACTTACTCACCTTCATCTGCTATTTGGAGAACCTCCTCCCAATTGCAACGTTTTACTCACGATTCATCACATTTTAATACTTTGTCCATGTTTGAACCAGCTTCGCCTCACCTTTTTTGGTAGCTCGATTTTATGCATAAAAGACTTGTTAGATGAAAACCATCATCCTAACATCTTTGCTTTTTTACGCGCTATTGGTATTTTAAACTGTATATAACTGATTTATTATGCCAACTATTTTTATCAAGTTTTATCCACACATAAAAATACTTGCCTTTACCCTGTTTTGGAATTCTTATCATTTTTACTATACTTATTGATTGTGTAATTGTACTCTATTCTACCTTTTAATATGTTTTTAAAACCGTATGTTTGGCGCAGCATGTCCTCACTGGACCTTGTGCCATTAAATCCTACATTCAATCAATTCACCACTCGATCGCTTTAACTAACTGTACCTCATCGCTAGTGGAATGTTGACATTGGCTCGAGCTTGTCACATCTATGAAAGCGTTTGATGTCTAAAAGTAGTGCCTCTACATTGGAAGAAACATCATCCATGGTAGTATTCGGCACCGAGTGACCAAGAAAGGGATTTTGAATTTATAGAGGAGCTTTTTGATCCTTTATTAAAAGTTCCTTTCATTAAAAAACTGCTGTTAACACCAGTGATATGTGCGCGCGTAAGGTCGAAAGAAAGTGTTAGCAAAAAAAGGAAAGGATTTACTGTAGATATATTTTTTTTCTTCTTTCTCATAATTTGTGATACTGTTATGATTACATATTTTAGTGATCTAAAAATTTTATTATGAATAATCAATAGAGAAAATTTAATGGTTGAATTGCATTTCGTATGTTACCTTGCTTTTTTTTAAAATTTATTATATAATATTGTTGCTTGGTGTGCATTTAAGATGTTTTTGAAAGAGATAAATGTGTTTCAATCGTCAATTAAATTTGTGACGGCAAACAAAATTCAAAATTTTTCAGAATTTCAAAAAAATTTAAAGAAATTTGTAATGCTTTTTCTTTTTCGGATTTGGTCAAAACTATATATTCCTATTAAAAATGTGAACAATTAAATGTTACCCAAACAAAAGGACATTTCTCACTTAACAAAATTTGTGAGTTTCCCCTTATTACGATAGGCGAAATTGTGAACTCAGCTAAGTTTTTAACATATTTACTATATGCTTTAGCAGGGTTGCAAACTTGCAAAGATTTTTGTTTGTTTATCGATTGTGTCGAGCCAGTTGTTACTTTATTTGGTAAGAGATTGATCACCTCTGCTAATTCTAACAATGACAACTTATCTTTGCACATTAGACAGCAGAACTCTAAATATGTTAAGGTTGAAAATGGTGAAAAAAATAAAAGTTTAAGCTGTTTCAATAAAAGTAAACATTTTGAAAAAATAGAAGTTTAAGATGTTTCATTAAAAGTAAACATTTTGAAAAAATAAAAGTGAAAGATGTTTCAGTAAAAGTAAACATTAAAAAAAAAAAAAAAATGTGATGGGTAACAAAAGTAAAAAGAGCAGGAAAAATAGAAAAAAGAAAGAATGACGAAGAAATTAATAACAAAAATAAAAAGAAAGAATGACCAAGAAGTTAATTACAAAATAAAAAAAATAAATAGTCTAAGTATACAAAATTTTGAAATAGTTCATGAAAAAGCTTAAGAAATATCACAACCCACAAATGTTGAAATTAAATCATGAATAGTGAAATTGAATTCATTTCCATAAAAATTATGTATATTTTTGTGTGAAAAAATTTTTGAAAATTTTAGTAGAATAGTTATATAAACATGTTTCATTTTTCTTTCTCTTTAGTTGCCTAAACCGATAAATTGCATTATCATGTTTTTATGTTAGTCATTGTAAGTATTTGTGTTTTTTTTTACACATAATTAAAAAAATGTTATTTGTATCAGGGAAAAAGGACAGTCGTACCAACCTAAATCTTAAAAATTTAAAGTGTTTTAAAATTTTTTTTTTGGCTTACCAAATTTTTTTTTTGGGGGGGGGATGTAATACAAAAATTATAATACTTTTGTATTAATAAAAGAATTAAAACTCTTTAGCTTTCATAAAATGTCTTTGTTAAAGAATAAGCGTAGATATATTCTATTTTGGGATTTCAAGGCTGAAAACGCACCATGAATTATAATTAGATTTATATTTCAAAGCAGGAGTTATTTTTAGAATCTTTCCCTCTGTCACTTCCATATTAGAAAGTATAAAATGATTTTCCTTAAGGTATCTCACTAGTTGCGACAACTTTTTTTTTGAAATAATGTTAGAAAGTTATTTTTTTATTTAGTTTTGTGCAAAAACTTAAAGAAATTATGATAAATTTGAATTTTTTATTTTATTTTTAAAAAAATGCTATTTTTGGACAAAAATTTAGCGTGATTCGATAATTACGGCAGACGCTCGAAAATAAATTCTATTGAAACATATTAAAAAATCTTTTAGAGTGTCATTATGAAGATAACTAACTATGCTTTGAACTATTATCTTTTCATTATTTACACTTATAACTAAATTAGGTCACAAAATGGTATTTTTTTAAAAATTTAAGACTATTAGCTATGAAAAACCTATATAAAAAATGAAAATGCCAAAAGATTTCTTATTCTTTAGTTCAAAGCATGTACGGTACTATACTATGCATTGTTGAAAAAATTTAGACAATTATCTAAATAACTTTTTAAGATATCATGTTTAAGGTGTCACAAGATATGCAAAAAAATTATTTCTCAGAAAACACATTTGAAGATTGAAAATGTTTATCAACAAAAATTATATGAATTCAGATACTTTAAATCACTCATTATCAAAAGAACAAACCTTTCTTTGAAACATATCAATGTTTTGTGTTCAAATAACAAATATATTTTTAATTTCATTTAATGTTCATTAAGACCAAAAAACATTTTTTTTAATGCCGAAAGATGCAAGTATTTTTAAATACACATATTACTCAATTGAAAAGCAACATATATATACATTTTTAATAGCTGCATATATGTAGTAATTTAAGCATTTAAAAATATATGGTTTCAATTATATATCTTAATAAAATTTAGGACTATATAAACCAGAACACAATTCAAATAATAAAGAAAAATCACCTGATTCACTAAATTTTATCTATAGGTTAAAAAAAATAATAATAATATATAAACAACAATTAAAAATAATACAAAGACACCTTAAAACCCTCCATAGGAATACACTAAACCCTCTTTTTTTTCATCGCTAGTAAATTATGCTTTGCGATTCGCTTTTCTTTTTTTTCGTGATAATTTTGTCGAAGCTGAAGAATGTCGTTTTGAAGTTGAGATGCGTATTCTGTCAAACTCCTTCAAAAGGCTTTCATGGACCGGATATGTAGTATTTTGTAACATGGACAACAAACCACAATATCCTGAATTAAAAATTATAACCGACAGCAATGCACCTAAGCGAAAAGTCCTATAAATGTGTCTTGGGGTAAAATGTTCCATAAAATGTTATTGTAACTTTCATTGCAGTTCTGCGTTTTTCCGTGGAGGCATTTTCTCAATAAAGATTCCGTACACAATTTTAAATGCGTGGGTTTTATTAAATTGATAATTTTGTTGGATAAACCCGGTTTTTTTTCTTGGAATGGTTTTCCTAGTGCTTTTAATTTTTGAAACCGACACCAGCTTTTAGGGCCTTTAGGACATTGACCATGCAGAGAATTATTGGAACCAGAGACACTGTGAAAAAATGCTGCTACTACAGCGCTCATCATATTTTGAAGATTGCCGGCATTGCTTCTAATAGCTATGCCGTAGTAATTTTGTATCTTGTCAACCAAATTATCGGTAAGTTTACCTCTTCCACTTCAACTGACGTAGCCGCCCCCCTACACGCTTCTGTACATGACCAATGCATTCAAGTTTGGTAACCGTATCAGTTCCATAAAAATTTTTAACCTTTTCAAATCCTTTTGAATCTCCGTCACCATAGTATTCAATATATTGGTCATTTCGTAAACTGGAGCGTTCAAAAATACGGTACGCACCAACAACCTCCATGTTTCCGGCAGAACCCTTATAGTTTGCGCAAACATGGTTTGTTGATTTTTGAATTCTGCTTCTCGAGCACATGCGACAATATTGAGACATCACTTCTATATCTAATATCTTTCCGGTATCAATTGAGATAGCACTTACACAACCATTTAAAGATGAGTAGCCTCTCCTTTGCCAAGTGCCATCAACAGATATTCCACATTTAACAAGATCATTTTTATCTCTTATCTCATTCAAAGCATTGTCCATATTTTTCTGAGCACATGTTTGAACTATTTTCAGCAATTTCTTTTCATGATTGCGAAAACTAAGATTTGACATAAAAGGTAAGCCAAGATAAGCACATAATTTTTTCCCTGCTGAAAAGCCTTTTCCAATTATCCTTAGACCTAAAGTAATGTAAGAGTTGATGGAACAAGAATTTTTCTCTTTATCTGTTGTAGAAAATGCTTTCAAAAAAGTGCAATGCTTACACTTTATGACCATATTTGAACACAATCCACTAACAGAGTCTTCTATTAGATCCAATCTCTGAGAATAACAGTTTGGACAGCAAACGATAGCAAATAATGACATTAAAGTAGCCAAGCTTATGATTCTGTTACCTTGAAAAGTTTCAATTTTACTTTGAAGGTCCTTTTCCCTCAATGTAAGACTAGTTTTCAATTTTTTGAGCTAGCTGACTCTATGTTTGACATATCAGACGATTCAATATTCTTATCACTGCTGCTAGAACTACTAACAGTGAAGCGATTTCCGCAGAACTTTCGCTTCTTAGAACGCACTGATCTAGTTTTAGACATTTATGTTTTGTCTTGAAAAAGACAGTTTATGTTCTATAAATTAGTCAAAGTTTGAAGATAAAAATCTAATTCAAAGCTAAATGTGAAACAGCAACAAATCAAACGTAAACAATTGTAATATGCTGTTGCCAGGTTTTAAGATTATTCAATTCAAATATTTTCAATAAATTCACCTTATATTCATTATAAAAGCTTTCCTCCATCAAAATTTCGTCAAATATTCTAAAAAAATACAAAAAAACAAAAAATCGGCAATTTAATGAAGACTTCCGATTTCGAAATCTTACTTCCGGTTTGTTTTCACTGCTGTCACTTGACGCGAAAACGGCTGTAACTTTGCAAATAATTGGCGTAGTAACAAAAGTAAAATATTTTCGGAAACCTTAGAGAACAGGCAACTAGAATTTACAAAATTTTTTTTTCCGATGATTTCATCGAAAATGGCCTTTTTACACTAGTGACATACCTTAAGGTGTAGGAATACAAGGAATGTAACGACTGGACTTTTCACCTCTTTGGATTAATAGTATATAATGCAGGACAATCGTTTTAGCGTGGCTTTTTGCTGTACGATGTTGTCAACCTAAGCTTCGCCTACTACTGTCTGGATGTTAGTCCACCCCCCTTCAGCTGGGGGAGTGGGTGAGACTTCTCTTGTCACCTATTGTCATCTAAATAAAGCTTGATTAGAATTTAATGACTTATGAATTATATTAAATTGAACTAAAGTCAACTAAAAATATCAGTGATGCAACACGGATATTACATATATATATATATATATATATATATATATATATATATATATATATATATATATATATAATTACTCAAATGTTTCATTAAAATAAATTTCATATTTTTATTTTTTGAAGGAAAAAAAATGCAAAAATCATTTAACCTTTACTTTTTTCTTACTGACCCTATAAAAATACATATTAAATGTACCAACAGATTGCATATTTACTTTTGTAGAAAATACAAATTCTCTATACAAATTAAACTTACAGTGTAAGGTAAATTATTTACTTACAAATGAGCATCTGTTGGTTTTTATCTAAGAGCCACTGCTCAAGTTCAAGTATTTCTGCCTCTGTTTTCAGGGGCAACTGAGGCACTCCCTCTGGCAGTGGCTCTCTTGACGGTGCACCCGCCTGACGTCTGCCAGCATCGCCTCGATGTTTTGCTGGCCAACAAGAATTCGATTTAACATCGAGAAATGCTCCATTTTAAATGCTGAAATAATAAAATGATTTATATCAAGATTAAAAGTAAAAATTACGAAGCAACTGTTATGTAGCAACTGTGTTCAAGGAAATTTATTGTGATCCCAAATTAAAAACATGTGATAATATCATGAAAATTTTTAGTTATAATTCGCAATTATTCTCGGATCTCAGAAAGGTACAACTGGCCAAAGGGAACCATTCCTAATTATATCCTATAATCTTGAAAAACTTCAGAAGGACATCAATAAAAATACATTTTTTTTTTGAGTAATGGCATGCCTAATAATTCCAAGAATTTTTCATGACTTAACGAAGTTACTATTTTTTCCGACGAAAACACAACAATTAATTTAAAAAAGTATTATAATATTCATTGAAATGATAGTTATAACCAAAACTGTTATACTCAGGATCTTCTTATTTATAGATTTTAAATTTCAAAAACAGAGTAAAGAAAGAGTAGAAACAATAAAAAAGCGGAAAAAAATACAAAAGCAAATAATCTTTTTTTCTGCAGAATTATCTTCTAAAGATACTTTTCTTGTTCATCATAAAGGAAAGAAATGCACCTGATTTCATACCTGTTCACCACCTGTTCTCATTTCGAAATTAAAAAAATTCGCCAATGACTGGCTTGCTTCAGCTAAATTGATAAAATAAAAATAAATAATATTTTTAATTGATAAAATAAAAATAAATAAATAATAACAAAAATTCTGAAATCACAGAAGCTTAAAAGATAATTCGCTCTAGAAATGTTTTTTCTTTCACTTTTCGAAAGAACATCATTATTTTTGAAGAGCATGATAAAAACATTTTATATTTTAATCAAATATGACTGTGAGTGGAGATTTTGTTACAAATTCAGATACTCGGAACACCATGAATTTCTAATATTAATATGCAATTAATTCATCAAAGACAGTTAAAAGATTTTTTAAATTAATTTAAAAAGAGAGTTATGAATAAAAATAAACTGAATATTTTGGAAAAAAAATTGAATAATAGGAAAAAAAATTGAACTGGTTTTTATAAATTATGTTCGCTTCAATATGTATTAGTAATACTTATTTAAATATATTCTAGCAAACAAGCAATAATCTGTACAAAAATTCTATTTCAATAGGGATTTTTTTTTGGAATCTTACTCAATTTTTGGGAATTTTCTAAAATGTACAAAAACCAGGAGAATTTCAATCAAACCAGTAGACCAGAAGAAACTGGCAAAATCCAGTAGTCTACTGGAAAATCCAGTAGAGATGGCAGTTATGGCATAGGGTTTTCAAAATATGCTTTGAAATAACATTTGCAAGTCACATTTAAAATTTTAAAAAAGAAACATTTGAAAATAAATTCGGTTTGCTTACCTTCGAATTCTTGCTCGCTCACCCAGGCATATTGTGGTAATTCCGAATTGTTAGCCACCGGAATTAAATTGATTACTTCCGATGTGGTGACAGAGGTCGCTGAAATCTCCAGCTGAGGATCATCCTCAAACAGCCTACTAGGAGGTCGAGGAGGCTCACACAGAAAGTTGCCTTCGGGACTCAAACTCTTCTGCCTCCTTTCTCCAGCAGGCTGCTCATCATCAGATGAAGAATCCTCAACTGGATTACTGCGCCTTTTCTTCCCTCTGCCACCTTCCTCGCTAGGCAGGAAATCTGAAGCTTCCTCCAGCTTTATTAACATGTGCCGAGCTTCCGCATAGGATACTGCAAATAAAATGAAATATTCTTTCAATTACAGTAATACCTTCGAAATTAAGGAGTGCCACAGTTTTAAGACTTATTATCATCGGAAGCTAAAGATATGCATATTTAATAACTTAACTACCTTTATATTCTAAGATAACACTCCAGGATCCTAATAAATAAAACCATAAAATGCAAGGCTTCGCATTTTATGAAATTATTTAATCTAGATAATTTTCCATATTTTTAAACTTCACTTTATCTATCAATTTTACTAAAACGTCATAAAATAATACAAAAAGTCTAAAGTGATTGCTGAATTCTCACAAATTTAGGATTCAATTTTAACTTATAAGGTATCCGACTAGGTCTAGAACGTCAATTTTGACAAAAAGTGTCATTTTTTTAATTCACTAGTTTTTTTCTCCATACACTTCTGTTTCTAAAACTGTTTAATTTGTGAAGATCAGCTAACTAGAAATGAAGTTATGTCACTTTTAGCTTACAGCTGTTTTCATAAAACCAAACCAGAAGTTGTATTTTGAAACCGAAACTAAAATATAAAATACAGTATATGGCTTAATTTACCTATTTTTCTTATTTTAAATTTTTTAATAATTCTACTACTACTACTTCTTTTTTTCGGCTTATTTCTATACATTTTCTTCTATAAAGTGGCAACTTCACTCAGTAGAGCAATTGTTTACCTTTGAGTTTGTTATTTTTTCCTCTGAAAATTTTGCCTATTTTTAATTAAAAATATCAGATTTTTTTATTCCTTTCACAACTAATTTTGTTGCTAAAATGGGTGGGAAAAGTATTGCAAGGAAAAGAAAGCGTAAGTTTACTGGAAATCAGTTTACTTAAGCAAAAAATTTTTTTTAGCATGTTTTGAATGATATTTCGATTGATTTGAATGATATTTCAACTACAATTGCTCAAAAACTTGAGAAATCTGAGAAAAGTATTGATATCGTTACTAACAACTTGACTGGAAATAGATTATATGATTTAGAAATACTTTTAAGCATATTTTATATCTTATGTTGTCCTTGTTTGAACAGTGGCTTGATTTTAGAGGAAGAATCAAGATTGGGACTCTGCTCTAACTTCATACTATGTAAAAACTGTTGTTTTTCTAAAGGATTTTCTACATCAAAGAAAAAGAAAACAAATAATGAAGCGAATACAAGATTTGTTTTGGCTTTACGTCGAATTAGCAAGGGATTTACAGCTGGTAAAATACTTTGCGCTACACTAAATTTGCCTCCTTTTTTGTCTAAGCTTGCTTTTCGACTTCCAGAAAAGAAACTTCTAGGAGCCGCTACAACTGTTGCTCAAAAGTGCATGAACTGCATCACTAAATCAAAACTGCATCACTAAATTCATCCAAAACAAAAAAGCTACCAGACAAAGTGTTGAACAGCATCAGACCAACTTATCTAAAACTGTGTGACAAAAATCTTCTCTCCAAATGTTTGCATGGTAAGACACAAAATGCAAATCGGAGTTTTAACGGTGTGGTGTGGACTGTTTTATCAAAAAATGTTTTTCTCGAGAAGCAAACTCTGCGTTTGGGTTCTTTTTTATCAGTGATAAAACTTAATGAAGGTTTTTCTGGTGTTTTTAAAGTGTTTGAGTTATTAGGAATAAGCCATAGATGCAATACTGTGATTGAATATTCCGTATTTGATGTTGATCGTATTGCTGATTCAAAACGACATTCGCTACCCTCTGCAAAGTTGACTAGAAAAAAATTACATGCCAGCAGAAAGAAAAAAAACAAAAATATTGAGAATAAGGAAGGTGTTAAGTATGAAGGTGGAGCACTTTAGAATAATATTAGCAAAAAACTTGAAATGTAAACTTTAAACACGTTTATTGATGTTTTGTGAAGGCAATGACCCAATGATAAATGTGTATATAGCATGATTGTTATTTTAGAGGTTTTTTTCTTAATTGCTACCCCAAAAATGTAAAGAATTTTTGTGCTGTAACATTCAAAAGCTTATAACTTCTTAAATTTTTTCTTAGTTTTTGGGTCATTGCCTTCTCCTATGTCATAAAATGATACATGTAAAAGGAAAACTAATTATATTAAATTCATTTTGCGTTTTGCATTATTACATTTTTTACCAAAAATGTACCATTTTTAATATTTTTTATGTTTGTATCGTTGTTTTATTACTTTAGTAGCAAGTTTTAAGTTATGATGTTTTAAAAAAATGTACAAGTAATATTACATAACAAAAATTTTTAAAAAAAAGCCTCCGCACCTAGTCTGAATGTTCTGGTTGGACATGTAAGGAATACATGATTCAACTTAGTTTTCTAGACCTGTTGGGTACCAACTGTTATTGTGAAAATTAATGTTATTTACCAAATATGTTGCAGGTTTAGGCTATAAGAAAATTTTAAAAAAATCTAATATTATAATCATTTTTCATGAAATGGTGGTTCCATTACAAGCATTTCAGCTTAAAAAAGTTTTTAAAATTTGCCTTGAGATTTTAAAAATTTGAATCAGATTAAAAAAAAACCTATTTTTTATATTCCTAGCTTAACCGAACATTCAATTCCTGAAGTAGCAAACAACCAATATTTAAGTTAATTAAAATTTAATTAAAATTTTGGGCTTTGAGGAATTTCACACAAAGAATAAAAGTAAAATGTATAGTACAGTCTAGAAAAAGTAAGATTTACTGGCTCGGCTCAAGATCTTTTTAACTTTGCAGACCTCCCAATCCTGACCGGGAGGACTATTCCGTTTTTGATGAGTGGAGGAACCCTTTCTTGGCCAATAGGTTTTTCTCCCATCACCTATCAGCCAAGAAATCTCCACGATATCCATCAGTGACGAATCGTCAAATTCGACAACAGCATATTGAAACATCTATTTATATATAAAACAAATTTTGTATTATCTATATCTTTTGCATATCTGCATAATTAAAAAATACATTTAACAGTAGTAATGAGTAGTTTAGATTTGTGAAAGCCTTATTGTTGGCATCAAGATATTTAAAATATTAAAAAAAATGCATAAAGTTGTTAAATTTTTTTTAAAATATACAAAGTTTAAAAAAGCAATTTTGTTAATATTTATTTCATTTTTAATTTAAAAATTATTTCATTACAAAATTAAAATTTCAAAAGTGAAACTTTTTAAAAAGTTCTTAATTTTCTGGATTTTAATAATTTTTCTGACAAAAAAGAAAGTTAAGAATATATTTAACAGTAGTAATGAGTTCTTATTTTAAATAAAATAGCATATAAATTACAAGTATAACTATAACTAAAATATGATATTATTAATTATTTATAAAAGCCATATTGCCTTGTTATTGGCATCAAGATATTTAAATTATTACAAAAAATAAAAGTTGTTAAAAATTTTTTAAATATACAAAGAGTAAAAAAGCAATTTTGTTAATATTTATTTCATTTTAAATTTAAAATTTGAAAATTACTTTAATTACAAAATTACAATCAAAAGAGAAATTTTTATAAATTAAGTATTTGGCCGAATATTCGGTATTCGGCCCCATTACTATTCGTTACATCACTAATAAAAAAAATAAGTAAAAAACAAAGATTTCACTTACCTGAAAATCTAATTTTTATTCAGAAAGGCAATTATTATGCAATCAAAGAATTTCTATATAGGCATGGAAACAGTTATGAAAGTGAATTCAAGGAAAATTACATAACAAAGAATCTGTGAGAACATGTAAACAAGTATCTGGGAAAAAAGCATGAATTAAAAAAAACAACAAAAGTAGTATATCATCCCATGGATTGCTGGGACGGAAGATAAGTTAAACAATTATTTAAAAATAACACATTTAACTCATGTTTTTCTTTTATAAAAAAAGAAAAGGACACTTGGCACGCTTTATTATGTGGGTCGCATCCACTATTTTATCAACATTAACGATTTAATAACATTTTAACAACAATATTATCACAATTTTAATAGATGTCGAAATAAATACAATTTTTAATATCTCTAAGTTTGGATCAGAGGATAAATTACAGATCCTATATTTATATATATATATATATATATATATGTGGGGACGGCATTAGTGATCGTCTTTGAAAATAAAAAGAGGCACTGTTCTTTAAACATAAACATATATTAAAACTAAATCTACATAAGGACGGACGATAAACACATAGATAACACATAAATATAAATGAGGAAAAGTTCAAAAAAGTTCGGCATAATCACAACCAACTCCTCTTTGGAGTTCATCAGCGTCTTTCTTCGTTCGCCACCAGCCGTCATTTTTGATCTCAGGGAAATCCCCATTCCTTCCAAGTAGTGCTCACAGGGATCAACTTACAGCTTACATAGTCTGGCGGGTCAACTTTCAGCTTACATAGTCTGAGATCAGCTTGCAGTTTACAGCTTCAGGAACTGGCACCACAACCGGCCATGCTGACTTCGGCTGGTCCTCCAGCGACTCTAAAAAGAAAAAGCAGAGCTGACTGAAATTTATAATTGATTTCTGAAAAATAAATGTTTTAGGTTAATTTCGTCTTTTATGAAAAAATCTTTCAGTTAAGAGTCAATCAGTTCAGGCAAATTCACTCTTTCGTCTTTACATGTCTTTTGTTTCTTCTTCAACGTCTTCGTCTTCTTTTTTTTTTTTTTTTAAACATCTTTCGTCTTTTTTCTTCAACGTCTTTCGTCTTGAACTTCTTCTACGTCTTTAAATTCTTTCGTCTTCTTTAAGTTCTTTCGTCTTCTTCAAAAATCAAATTCGCTTCTTTAGCAATTATTTTTCATCTTCAAAAATTAGTCTTTTTTTTTTTTTTTTTTTTTTGTCTTGGCAAGCACTAAAGTTCTTGACAACTGTTCCATGATTTAAGATACTCCGCATACGTTGTCGAGCAGTTAGGTCCTTCGTGATTTCCTTCTTTTACTACATCATAAGTATTTCCTCCTTTTACTCTTGTTATTTTGTAGGGGCCAAGGTACTTAGGTTTTAGCTTCAAATGAGGTCCAAATTGGGTTCTTTTGATGGCAACCAAATTTCCAATTTCGTACGATTTTGGCTCCTTTCTTCTTAAATTGTAGGTCTTTTTATTTTCTTCTTGAATTTTACAAATTTGCTGCCTTGCGTCTTTTCTTAGTTCCTCTCTTTGGGCTTCAAAATGAGCCTGAAATTCAATTTCAATCATTTCTTTTAACTTTCCCAGTTCATTATTATTCATTTTTGTCCCAAAAAGCAATTCGAATGGAGTAGTGTCTATGCTTCTTTGATAAGTTGAATTAATCGCTTGTTGAACTTTATTTGTATGCTTGTACCATTCAGCTGGATTTTCTATGGATAATTTTGAAAGAATTGATATGATGGTCTGATTAATACGCTCTACTTGTCCGTTTGCTCTTGGTAAACCTGTTGTTATTAAATGATGTTTAATATTTTCTTTCGAGCAATAATCAGCAAATTCACCGTAGGTAAATGTTGTACCCCTATCTGAAATTATCTGGGAAGGACTTTCAAATACAGTTTTTTGGATTTCTAATTTGGCTAAAGTTTCAGCTGACGTTGTAGTTTTCGTAGGATAAATCCATACAAACTTGGTAAAAGCATCTATTATCGCTAACACATATTTATAATTTTTATGGGTGCTCTCCAAAGGTCCGAGATGATCAATATGAAATGTTTTCAAAGGCATATCTTCTTTATGCAATGGATGTAAAAATCCTTCTTTCTTTCCTCTTTTATGATTCACCAGTATGCAATGAACACAATTTGCTATGATGTTTTCTATTTTCTGTCTAAGTTTGGGTATGAAATAATATTCTTCGATTTCTTTTTCCGTATATTTAATTCCTGAATGTCCATTCTCATGAGCTGTTCTTATAATTTCGATTTGCATATTTTCTGGCACAACCACCAATTCTTTGCCATTAACAAATTTATACAAAATTCCATTTCTATTGCAATAATCTTCATAATTCGAAATTTTAAGTAGTTCTTTTATAGTCTTGATTACAGTATCCTTATCTTGGGCTGATCTGAGTCTTGGTAAAATTTTATCGACTGTAACACAAAATACATTAATTGGAGATCGGCTAAGGGCGTCTACGTGAGCCATCTTTTTTCCAGAACTATGCTCAATTATGTAGTTGAATTCTTGCAGCAAAAGTGCCCAACGAGCTGCACGAGTCGAAAAATCTCGTTTTGACATAGTCTTTTCAAAAGCAGCACAGTCAGTAATTATTTTGAATGGAATGCTTAACAGATAGATGCGAAATTTCTTAAGGGCTTCTACGATAGCAAGAGCTTCAAGTTCGTAGCTGGAATACTTTTTTTCAGCATCAGTCGTTTTCCTACTCATATAGTAAGTGGGGTGAAAATGTTTTTCATCTGGGGGTTTTTGCATTAAAATGGCAGCATATCCTTCTAAGCTGGCGTCTGTGTGTAATTCAGTTTCGTATTTAGGGTTATATATTGAAAGAACAGGATTTTGGGCTAACAAAGATTTTAATTGATGAAACGCTTTCTTTTCTTCAATGCTAAACTTAAACTTACGATATTTTTTAAGCAGGTCACTCAGTGGTCTTGCTATTATAGCATAGTTGGGAATGAATTTTCTGAAATATCCGGTTAATCCCAAAAAACTTTGAATTTTTTTCAAATTTGTTGGCTCCGGAAAGTTAAGAACTGCTTTGGTTTTTAAGGTAGATGGGAATATTTTTCCATCCTCTATCACATGACCTAAAAATTCAATGCGCTTCTTTAAGAAATGGGACTTTTTAAAATTAGTATCAAGTCCATATTCCCTAGCAATATTCAATACCAGATTAAGCCGTTCAATACCTTCTTCAAGGGAGGAAGACAAAATAATTTTGTCATCTAAATATGGTAAAACTATACCTTCATTAATCAAAGTTCGGAAAATGGTGTTTATGAATCTTTGAAATACAGCGGGAGAGTTACATAGTCCAAAGGGAACTTTAAGAAATTGATATTGTCCTTCATGTGTCACAAATGAAGTGTATTTTCTACTATCTTTATTTACATCGACATGTAGGAATCCGTTCTTAAGATCAATCGTACTGAAAATTTTCGAGCCTTGTAGTCTATCTAAAATGCCTTCAATTAATGGGAGGGGAAATCTATCTTTGACAATTACCTTATTTAGTTTTCTATAATCTATGCAAACACGAGGAGATCCGTCTTTTTTCTTAACTATTACAACGGGACTACAATATTCGGAAGAACTAGGCTCCACTATTCCTTGTTTTAACCATTCAGCGACTTGAGCTTCAACAGTCTTTTTTTCAGAAAACGGCAATCTACGTGGCTGATGAAATATAGGTTCCTGATTTTTAACCAAAATGTTCATTTCCACATTAGTTGTCTTAAGTTTATCTGGCGTATAATCTAAAACTAATTGTTGTAACTTATTTTTTAAAACATTAGGAACACAAGGATCTATGTTAATTTCAACCTCATCAGATATAGTAAGATCGATTGGTAAAATAGAGAAATAGTTTACTTCATCAAAACACTGAATTTTATTTTTAATTGTGATACCCTTTTCATTGATAATTGTTTCTCCCTGCATTAAAACATTAAGGCCTATAATAGCGTCATAAGGCATCATATCATTTTCTACAACACATATTTCAGCAAAACATTTGAAATCATCAATTTTAATGCTTTCTTTAAAATAACCTAACGGAGTCACTTTTGATTTACCAAATCCATTTAGAGTAGAATTAGACGGAAATAGTTCTTTAGAGTTTAATTTATTAAAAACTGATTTTCTGATTAAAGTGGCTTGACTTCCTGTATCAATCAAAGATTTGACAGTTAAGTTATCAACTATTACCATTTTAAACAACTTTGGCTCTACACTAACATTTAAAGTAGCAACTTCCGTTTTTGCATTTGATTTTGGACATTGCGAAGCTTTGTGTCCAAACGCTTCACATTTAAAACACTTTAAACCCTTATCTTTATGTATGCAATATTTTGAAATATGATTTCTTGAACCACAATTATAACACAATTTATTATTAAAAGTTTCAACATCAGTATTATACCTTATCTTATCATTATTATTTTCATATTTATTTTTATTCCTATTTGAAACATCTTTTCTTACATTATACCTATCATCATATTTTGCTTTTGTTCTATCATAAGAATTATATTTATTATCATCATGTTTTGTTTTGATTTTATCGAAAGCACTTTTACTCTTTGCAGAATCACTTTTTATGATTTCATAAACTTTAAGTTTCTCTTTAAACTCGGACAAATTTTTGCAGCCGTACAAAACAATTTTGTTTTCATGTTTATCGTTAATCCCCTTAATTACATAATGCATAAAAGCAGCAGCATCTATTTTTCCGAAATTACAGATCTCTTTCATCTTTAAATAATATTCTTGAGCGGATTCACAATCCTTCATTCTACGTCTACTCAAAAGATCATGCAAATTAGCAGAATTAATTTCAAAAGAAAATTCATCAATCAAAGCTTCTTTTAATTTTCGCCATGAATTTATTTCCGGTACAGTTCTGACAAATAAAGAGGCGTTACCACCAAGAGATCTTTTAGCAAAAATAAATTTTTGTAAATCAGACAAATTAAATAATTTTGAAATATTTTCGAAATGTTCGATCCAATGAACAATATTTTCATGCGATTCTGCATTATACTTAGAAATAGTACTTTCGATATCAGAATAATTAATAGCAACATTTTGAAATTCAAAATTTCTACAGGAATTATTTTTATCTTTTAAACAAGAATTAATGTTTTTATTTTCATCATTGCACAGCATTGAAAAATTATGTTCCTTCTTTTTATTCAAAGTTTCAGTTTCGCTTTCTTCCTCTGACTCAGAACTAGACGCGTTGGCGTCGTTAACGAGCTCTGCCAATTGATTCAAATCCATTAACAAGGTCAACATGTATTTAGTTATTTCTGTTTTATTGCCTTCATAAGAAAGATTTAGAATATTGGAAACAGTTATTAGTTGATTAAGAGTAAATTCTTTTTCAATATTTTTTAATTTATTTTTAAATTCTTCGCTATCTAAAGTAAAATCGAAACCATTAAAATTTCTTAATCGTTTTCTGTTTGAACGATCGCCTTCTACATCGAAAATAAACTTATGTAGAAGTCTTATTTTGTCTTTCTTAAAATTCTTCAATGCTTTGCTTATTTGCTTAAGATCGTTAAGAATCATTTTTGATTAATGAATAAAAGTCTACGTACCCCAATTGTAGTTGCAGAGATGATATTAAAAAAATGAAAGTTTCATCATAACGTTATTCCGTTACTTATTTTCACAAGAATGAAATATCCAATTTTTCACTAATCAATTTTTCGCTATCAATTTTTTCACAATTTAATTTCTTCACGATCAATTTATTCACGATCAATTTATTCAGTATCCCACTTCTGATTTTGTGGGGACGGCATGAGTGATCGTCTTTGAAAATAAAAAGAGGCACTGTTCTTTAAACATAAACATATATTAAAACTAAATCTACATAAGGACGGACGATAAACACATAGATAACACATAAATATAAATGAGGAAAAGTTCAAAAAAGTTCGGCATAATCACAACCAACTCCTCTTTGGAGTTCATCAGCGTCTTTCTTCGTTCGCCACCAACCGTCATTTTTGATCTCAGGGAAATCCCCATTCCTTCCAAGTAGTGCTCACAGGGATCAACTTACAGCTTACATAGTCTGGCGGGTCAACTTTCAGCTTACATAGTCTGAGATCAGCTTGCAGTTTACAGCTTCAGGAACTGGCACCACATATATATATATATATATATATATATATATATATATATATATATATATATATATATATATATACATAGATATATATAATCACATCCACTTGGCACGCTTTATTATGTGGGTTACATCCACTATTTTATCAACATTAACTATTTAACAACAATTTTAATAGATGTCGAAAGAAATACATTTTTTTAAAATCTAAGTATGAATTAAAGGATAAATTATATAATATCCAGAGACTAAATTTAAAGCCATTGATTTATATTTAATATCAGAAAATTTCCACTTATTATTAGAAACAGAGAGGGAATCTACCTTAAAAATATGGAATTTAGAGAATATTGTTAATAA
This sequence comes from Parasteatoda lunata, assembly GCA_949128135.1. NCBI lineage: Eukaryota > Metazoa > Arthropoda > Arachnida > Araneae > Theridiidae > Parasteatoda > Parasteatoda lunata. The sequence goes on along the minus strand of OX421979.1, from coordinate 4,436,971 downwards.
GAACAACAGGTAAATCTTTAAGTACTACACAATTGTTACAATAGTTAATATGTAATGTATAGTCTTTACAAGAAACTTTTGAAAACTGAGCACAGGTCATACCGAAAGTAGGTTTATTAGCATGCTTTCCAGACAGTTCGACTTTATCTGTACCTACAGATGTACTGTCAACATTCGAGACTTCAGAATATCTCCTAACAAGCTGTTGTAAGGGCCGGTTAGGTGACCTAATCCAGCTCTTTAATTTACACATATAGCTCTCGAAAGGAAAGGCACTAAACCTATCTAGCGAGCCGTATAATTTAACATCATCCGCCAGATGAAGTAAACTATGCACATTTGAAACAAGCATTTCAACACCATACAACTCTTCAATAGCTCCTACAAAGGATTTTAATAAATCCTTATCATAATCAATTGCTTTAGGAAGAGCATTGTCACGGCACAAAATAATAATTGCTACATGAAGTTTCAAGAAATGTTTATAATGAGTAGATGAAAGAAAATATTTTAAAACAAAAGGACCAATGTATAAAAGAAATCTGAATTCAGTAGCTTTCCAGCGATCTAACTCAGTAAGAGATCTTGGCTCCCTACTGAATTCAACAGGAATGCAATATCTTAAGGATATCAAGACTTCGGACATAGCATCAACTAAAGACTGAGATAAACGAGCTATCCCTCTTTTCTTGCTCCAATGAAATAGCACCCCTGAGGGGGTTTACTTTCTTTAAGTAAACACAGGGAGTCACGCCCCGGGGTACCCTAGTGATCTGTCCTCCCTTCCGTTTCCTCTCTCTTTTCTCCTACTTTCTCCTTTCTCTTCCCCCTTGTCGTGGTTGCCAAATTTACTGGTGAGGGCTTGTCATCTGTGTTTGATTACCACTCTGTTGTGTTGGACATAGATGGGAAGAGACCACCCGCGTGTTTCCCGTGCGTGGAGACCCGTGTCCCTGGAAAGGGGGATCCTGGCAGTTGAGGGGCATCTTGGTACCCCAATACACTGCTTTGGCCCGTGCTTCAGGTAAACGGGAGGTGCATATTGGCCTGTATGCATCAGCCGGCTAGTCACGAACGTCATCTGTTGGCTAGGGTCAAGTCCGGGTCACTTACTGGGCACCTCGTTAAGGGTGGAGGCTGCTTCAGGAGTGACTCGCGGACGTATAGCTATTGGTTAGCATCGGTGTTAAGTGGCAAATTATTGTTACTTGCATCCCTTTAGTAGGACTCCGTGGTGGGTGATGCCGCTGGTAGTAGAACTGCTTTTATTTTTTATGGCTGAAGATAGTACGGTGTTGAGTTCCGCACACCAATGCAAAAACAGCGGAACATCCCTTGCACCATGTGATTACGCTCGTTATTTTCTGATTTCTTTGACCAACCCAAATATACCAAATACTTCATTTACCAACGTTTCGCCATTTCTGATTCACAAGGCACTTCTTTCCATCCTGGGGGAAGTTGCCTCTGTAAAAAAGCTACGTTCAGGTGACCTCTTAGTTGAAGTCTCATCTTCAAAACAAGCCACTATTTTATCAACGTGTGAAACTATGTGTTCATTTAACGTAATTGTAACGCCTCATAAATCGCTGAAAACCTCGCGCGGTGTCATATCTGAAATAGAATTCCTTAACGATACAGAAGAAATGATTTTAGAAAACCTCAAATCTCAAAATGTTACTGATATCCGAAGAATTAAGATTCGTAGGGATGGCAAACTCATCCCTACAAAACATCTCATCCTGACTTTTGCCTCTCCTAAGCTGCCATCTGAAGTCAAAATGGCTTGGATAAACTGCCCGGTTCGACCTTATATCCCAAATCCTTTGCGTTGCTACCAATGCCAAAGGTTTGGGCACTCAAAAACATCTTGCCGTGGTCGACCGGTGTGTGCCCGTTGCTCTAGTGCAGACCATGATGACACTTCCTGCGAGCTGCCACCTTTATGCATCAACTGCAAGGGTGATCACGCAGCTTATGCCAGAAGTTGTCCAAAATGGTCTCAAGAGAAGGAAATTCAATCAATTAAAGTCCTACAAAACATTTCTTTTACTGAAGCACGTCGAATAATCACCGCCCGAACACCCCGTCCAGGCGTGTCTTATTCTACGGCTATAAAAACAACATATTGCTCTGTCAGTATTCCGACAGATTCTCCAAAGGTAACATTATTTCAACAAACCAAGCAAACATCTGAAAAACTGAAATTTAATTTTATGAATCCATCGACATCCCATAGGACAACATCACCACCTCCCTCAAAAACTTCTAAAACTGAAAACTCTCACCCTTTTCCTAAACAACGATCAAATACCAAAATACCAATAACAAAACTACCGCCAAGTCAAAAGCCAGGTCAGTCACGTAAGAAAAAAGATCCGAAATATCTACAATATATAAATAAACCTACTTCTGCAGTTTTAAAAAATTCAAATCATGATTTTGAACTTTCATTACATCCTTCTTCCGATGAAGAATGTCTCATTGACTGTCCCCCTACATCTGACGTTCATATGAAAACATCTTCATTATTTTCATAATGTCTATTTTATTTATTTCATGGAATTGTCGTGGAATAAAAAATAAACTTTCTGATGTTCAAGACATCAGTTTTAAATATCAACCCATATGTATTGCAATTCAAGAAACACATTTAATTACATCGGATAATTTTCGCTTACGCAATTTTTCATGTTTTCGACAAGATCATAGTGGTGGCAGCAGGCCTAATGGTGGTGTTGCTATCTTAACTTCTAACTACTTACCATCTACTCAATTTCCCTTGTCAACTTCATTACAGGCCATAGCTGCTCAAGTTCACACAAATGTTTTGCTCACCGTCTGCACTATTTATTTGCCTCCACATGCTTCAATTTCTCAAACAGATTTAAATTCGTTGATTAATCAGTTACCTTCACCTTTTCTAATACTTGGTGATTTTAATGGACATAGTGAATTGTGGGGTAGATCAGATTCCAATGATCGAGGGCGGAAAATTGAAAAACTAATTCAGGATCATAACCTCTGCTTACTTAACCAAGGTGAGGAAACATATTTTCATCCACCTACACGAACCTTTCACTCTATCGATTTAGCATTCTGTTCACCAGTACTCCTGCCTTTCATAAACTTTTCTGTTAGTGATGATCTTCATAACAGCGATCACTTTCCACTTATAGTTTCATATTCCGTTAACATTCCCATAAACTCAAGACCATCAACATTCATATATCATCGCACTAACTGGCCTAAATTCACTCAATTAGCTCAAATCACCGATACTATAGTAACACAGGACAACTTAAATATTGCCGTTGAGACAGTAACATCGGTGATTATGCAAGCTGCTGAAGTCAGCATTCCAAGGACTTCGAGTTCTCTTCCACGTCATCGTAAGCCTTGGTGGAATGCTGAGTGTTCCACTGCTTACAAGGAGCAGAGAAGGCTTTGGAATGTTTTCCGTCGCTACCCTTCAACGACAAACCTTTTGGCTTTCAAACGAGCCAAAGCGTTTGCTCGCAAGATCCGGCGCAATAGTCTTGGAAGCGATATGTGTCATCAATAACATCTACGACATCTCCCAGACAAGTCTGGTCGAGAGTAAAAAGAGCAAATGGCATATATCGCGATGTTCATTACCCTATATTTGTAAAGAACGGTACCACCTTCTTAAATCCAGCCGATATTTGCAACATACTTGGAGAGACATTTGCTGCTGTTTCAAGTCCTGATAGCTATAATTTAGCTTTCCAAAATCATAAACGCAATGCTGAATGCCACGATATCCATTTTCATACTCGACGATCATTTCCATATAAAACATGGTTTTACTTTTGCAGAATTACAGCGATCATTGTCAGCAGCTGCAAACACGAGCCCTGGATTAGATGGAATTGCGTACCACATGCTCCGCTATTTGGATACTGCGTCTTCATCTAATGTACTTTTTCTCTTTAATAGAATTTGGCAGGAACACGCGTACCCTTCAAATTGGCGAGAGGCTATTGTAATACCTATTTTAAAACCAAACAAAAATTCGAAAGACCCAGCTAATTATCGCCCTATAGCGTTAACCAGCTGTCTCGGTAAAACACTTGAGCGCATGATCAACGCTCGCCTTGTGTATTATCTGGCAAAGAACCATCATATTCCTGATTTCCAGAGCGGTTTTCGGAAGGGTAGGTCCACAATTGACAATATTATAGCTCTTGAGTCTCGAATTCGTAACGCTTTTGTCCGACGTAACCATTTTGTCTCTATCTTCTTTGATATTGAGAAGGCTTACGATCGGACATGGCGATACGGAGTTCTTAAGACGCTCTACGATATGGGACTTCGAGGTAATTTACCCATCTTCCTGAAAAACTTCCTGTCAAAACGGTATTTTAGGGTAAAATTAGGTACTACATTTTCCGACCTTTTTATTCAGGCTGAAGGGGTTCCTCAAGGCAGTGTTTTAAGCGTCATACTCTTCATTGTTCATATTTCGCTCATCTTGCACGTTTTACCACCTACCGTATTTGGTTCACTTTATGTTGATGATTTAAATGTGTCGTGCACAGGATGAGATATGCGCGTTATCGAACGCCAACGGCAGCTTGCTGTTAATAAGATTTTAGAATGGTGTGATCGAAACGGGCATACTCTCTCACCCAATAAATGTTCTTGTATTCACTTTTGTCGGTTGCGTAACATTTATCTTCATCCTGTAATCTCCATTAATAATATTCTCATACCAGTTGTGTTAGAAACAAAATTCTTAGGTGTAATTTTTGATGAAAAACTCACCTTTTTACCTCATATTCTACATTTGAGAAAACGATGTGAGAAAACCTTAAATATGTTGCGAGTACTTTCTAATACCTTATGGGGTGCGGATCGTGTAGTTTTACTTCGTTTGTATCAAGCATTAATACTTTCACGCCTGGATTACGCTTGCGCAGTCTATGGAACGACTTCTGCTTCTAACTTAAAACGTCTAGATACGGTGCATCATACGGCATTACGCATATGTAGTGGAGCGTTTCGCACTTCTCCTGTTGAGAGTTTGTATGCTGTGTGTCATCAACCCTCTCTCGGTTTCATACGCATGCAGCTCTCTCTGATATTTTACTTTCGCGTCATGTCATCTTCATCGAACCCTCTTCGAAGTGAGATTATTCCGCTAAGTTTACAACGATTATATGATGCACGAGCCTCATACATACCACCTTTCAACTCTCGCATGCGATCACTTATTCAGACATTTGATTTTTGTGATATACCATCGCAATCTGTAAATTATTTTCTCATCCAACCATGGACTATTTCATCATATTATCTTGATTGTTCATTTGTGTCATACAGTAAGTCTAATGTATCACCAAGCATTTTTCAACAGCTGTTCACTTCCCATCGTCATCAGTATATTCAATATATAGCAGTTTTTACAGATGGCTCTAAGTCCCCTGGGCATGTTGGTTGTGGGATTGTTGTGGCTGATCTTACTTACAGCTACAACATTCCTACTATTTGCTCTGTTTTTACCGCGGAAGAATTTGCTATCCTTTTAGCTTTGAGACTCATTTCTTCGCATTCGGCTAGAAAATTTTGTATATACTCGGATAGTTTGAGTGTTTTAAGACAGTTAGAAAATGTGAGAAACGAAGCTCATCCAATTTTAAATTTTATTCAACATATATTGACTTCTCTATACAAAAAGGGTTTTAAAATTTTATTTTGCTGGATTCCCAGTCATGTAGGTATTAAAGGAAATGACAAAGCTGATTCTGCTGCACGATCTGCCTCTACTCCTGTAACATTATCTGTCCCATTTTCTGATGTAAAACACCACATACGCAAACATGTTCAGTGTTTATGGCAGCAACACTGGGACCTGCAAGGCGAAAACAAATTGCATTCTGTTAAACCTATTTTGGAGCCTTGGCCTGCACTGCACATGCGCAGGGCAGATGTCAAACTCACCCGCTTGCGAGTAGGACATACTCGACTTACTCACCTTCTTCTGCTATTTGGAGAACCTCCTCCCAAATGCAACGATTGCAACGTTTTACTCACGATTCATCACATTTTAATAATTTGTCCATGTTTTAACCAGCTTCGCCTAACCTTTTTTGGTAGCTCCATTTTATGCATGAAAGACTTGTTAGATGAAAACCATCATCCTAACATCTTTGCTTTTCTACGCACATTTGGTATTTTAAACTGTATATAACTGATTTATTATGCTAACCATTTTATCAAGTTTTATCCACACATAAAAATACTTGCCTTTACCCTGTTTTAGAATTCTTGTCATTTTTACTATACCTATTGATTGTGTAATGGTACTCTATTCTACCTTTTAATATGTTTTTAAAACCGTGTGTTTGGCGCAGCATGTCCTCACTGGACCTTGTGCCATTAAATCCTACATTCAATCAACCAATGAAATAGCAAACGACGCATAACCCCCAAGCACACAGAGTGCATATAATCTGAAGGAAATTGTCTTACTATTTCAATTGGAAGTTTACCCAGAGGAGTATCAAAAATATTGTGGTGTTTAGGATCCAAAAATTGCCTAAATGAAAAATTTGTTCGCAAAGAATAATCAAGATCAGGAGGAAAAACAACACGACCTTTCCATTCACCTCTCTGTGTGCATTTATCACAACTATGAAAGGCATTATGATATTTTGTGCCTTTCACGAAGGATTTAGCAGGAAGATCACAGATAAATGGTCCGGTGAGAACAAGTACATAAGATTTATTTTGGACTAAAAATCCTTTTGAAAGAGAATTCATTTCTTCTATCAAAGATGATAAATACTCATGAACAGATCCTGGTTTTGATGTACCACAATACACACCTACAATAAAAAGACTCATATTAATTGACTCCTTCAAAATGCTGGTTATGGGCCAGAAATGTTTTGATGAACTTCTAAACAACTGAACACCATCAATATTTGTTTTAATGGAAAGTTTAATATTTCCTAAACTATCATGGTGCTCCATTTTAATGCCATCAAGAATTTTTCTATGAAGCCCATTCAACAAGCCAAAATGATAATACTCACCATCACAAATTTTTTTTACATCAACATTATCTACAGGAGTTGATAACAATGTTTTCAACAAATCCCCTAAAGCACCAAGGGTCACATTGTAATTAATAGGCCAATTCCGTAACTCACCTTTTAAATTCACCTGACAACTTAATTCTTCATCTGAATCGAACCCTAAACTTGAATTATGCTCAGATGTGGATAAATAATAATCAGATAGAAAAGATTCTGAGTCAGATGGTAAATTAGATTCGATTGAATTAAATGGAATAACCGTAGGGATCGAACCTGATGAATAATCACTAACAATGCGATTAATAATATCATTTATAGTGGGTAAAACAGAAGATGGAAGGGAAGATGAATCCGAAATAACATAATTAGATGAAACAAATGTTACATTAGAAGAAATAGAACATTTCTTCAAGCATTTCTGAGTGAGTTTTTTACCTTTTCTTTGGCGGCGACGCGCCTTGTTAATTTCACTCATTGAAAATATAAAAAATTAGATTAACAGAAAAAGGAATGAATGAAGTATATAAAAAGATATTAAAAAAAATTTACAAACTTTCAGAGCTTTAGTTCAATTCACAACAAAAACTTTTAAATCTGGAACAAGGAACAGGAGCTAGAAACAAGTTAAGCGAGAAACGATGAAGAAATTCTCCCGCCTTAAAGCGCTAAGGAAGGTTGCTTCATTCCAGCTCCAGATTAAATCGCCATATTTGGCTTCGTTGTTTTCTTATATCGCCAAAACAATTATAATTATAAGTAATTCAAAGCTTTCTTCGAATAATTTTCTTGTACTTTTAAATATTATGTCTGAAAAAATGATTTTGAATCTTAAAGGAAATTTCAGCACAAGCAGAAAATTGCAAATTGGAATTCACTGTCCTGATTTGCACTTTACGAGAAAGATATTTATCTTTATTGTGACATTTAATTTGATTAAAGGAATCTAAAGTGAGTAGCGAAATGGAGCTACCACTGTCTAATAAGAAATTGACATTAATGTTACCAAAATTTGCAGGAATTGTGGGGAGATCACCCTCATGTGAGAAATATTTATCGTTTCAGTTATACATTGAGTATCACTATGATTTAAAAATTCTTTAATTGTTAAATTAGAATTGCTCATGGTTTGAGCCATAAATACATTGATATCAAATTGGGATGGAATGGTGAATGAGGAGACAGGTCCATCCTCTACTGCCTCCTGCGAGGGTTTAACTGATTTGAACCCCTATTGCCATTAAAAGAGGGTCTCGGTCGTTGTGCATTTTGCACTGGTATCCGTGGCGGCGGATACTGCGGTGCAGTGAATCGAGTAGGAAACACTGGAAATTGTGGAAGAAAAGAGATCATATTTTGTACCCCATAGTGTTGTCTTGATTGTGCTAAATATGTTCGACAAACACTCATTAAGTGCCCGCTTTTCCCACAAAACGCGCTGGTATAGGTGGAGTTGAGTATGGCTGTCCTTGTCTAACTCGATCCTGACCCTGTACATGTGTCTTTAAAAGGGGACATGTTTTCGTATCGTGGGCTTCCCTGCATATATTGCAGTTTGCCTGCATTTTCTCTAACTTAGTGGTTAAAATTTCTAATTGCTTCGTAATGACTGCCAGCTGATCAGGCGCAGCAGAATTACATGGTGTCACATAGTGTGTTGCTACTAAAGGAGAAACTGCACTAGCCAAAGAATTTTGAATTGTTTGTATGTGGTGAGCCTTCTTCACTATAAGTCGGTAGTCTTGAATCCCTTCAATAAGGATAGTTTCCTTAAGATGTAGTGGTATTGCTGATAAAAACTGCATAGCCTTGATTTTATCAAGAGCAATGGGATCATTAATAAAATTATAGACCAACGTATCTATCCGATACTCCAAATTTTTTTAAGATTCTGAAGGCTAATTGCTTGAAATTTTGTTAAATCTGCTGATGACGAATCCTCTTGTTTGAAAAAGCTTAGTAAAAGCTGACACGCGTCCTGAAATTCTTTTACTGATTGACACTCCGGGGAATTTTTGAAAGAATACAAGAGCTGAACCAGCTAATTTTGATTTCAAGAGGTACAATGCTGCATTGTCATCATAATTGTTCAATTCTACTAACTCCTGTATATTCTGAATGAACCATTCTATATTATCAGAGTGGCCCTTAAATTCAGTAATTGTAAAATTAAATTTTGGGGAATGATCATGAGTTTTAATGTTATCGGTAGGCATTTTTTCCAAATTGTTTACACCTTGCTACGAGTAATAATTGTGTGCATTGAACATCTTATTTACTACTAATCAGCTTTAAATCTTAAAATAACTTAAGTACAGGATAATTTCAAAAAAATTAAAAAAAGTATAAACAAATATAGAATTGTCAATAATTATTATAAGATGGAACCAAATTATACATATATTAAAACCAAACCGACTAATTAGTCATGAACATTGTATAGGCTAAACATAGAAAATTACTACCTCACAATAGAAAATTACTAAAATATATGCAAATCAATGTTATTGAAATATTGTAATTCACATAAATGTTACTGATACTTATGAAAAACACCTGAAATTACTATTACTGACAATACATGAACTACCATAGTTTGAATAATAACATCAACAAGACATTCTACTAAAAGAATTAAACCCTATCATGCAAATAAACTCAGAGTAAAAATATTTTAAACAAATTCAAAATTATCATTTCAAATAATGAAATAAAAAAATTTGAATTACTCATTACAAATTATATTATGGGTAACCTATAAGATTACTATATGATTCTAGGAAAAAAAGGTACGGAAAAAAATTTACCTGGAAAAAAAGGTCCCCGAAAAAAAAGGTACCTGTGTAGGGAAAATTCTGTAGGGGAAAATATTTGAAATGAGAAGATTAGATTGAAGCGCTTTTTGCTGTTCCGTACATGTTTTTTTTTTTTTTTTTTTTTTTCGTGTCGTGCGTTTTCAAAGTGCTTTTTATCCAACTTTTGTTGTTATTTATGCATTTATTCTTATGCATTAAAGTTTTATATTAAATCTTCCCCTTAGAAAAATATAAGCAATAAAGAAATTAAATACACCCAGCTCATAAGAAAAGAAATACCGCGACTCTAATTAGAAAGGACCAATACTTTCACCTCCAATCACGATTAAACATAATCCGGCACATAAATCCTCCCAACTTCCCCGATTGGCTACTTTAAGCCTCACATTTTTCACTTAAAAAAACTATAAAAAAAAGTAAAACATTATTGAAAAATTTAAATAGTATCTTCCCGCTTTAAAAAATAATCAAAGAAGAATAAATAAATGAAATAAAATTGGAAAAAAAAGCGTAATACAACCAGCCCATAAGTCCCCCCCCTCTTACTCTACTTACCTCAATGATCTAATCTGAATTATTACAGATAAAAAGAATATTCATTGAAACAGCGAGAAGCATTCATGCTGCCCAGAAAGCTAGAGGGGAAATATCCCTACAGATTTTCCCTATGGAGGTACCTTTTTTTCCAGGGACACTTTTTTTTCCGTCTACCTTATTATATACCCAAACAAAAAGCTTTAATCAAGAAATAATTAAGATAGCAAATTGATTAATTAAAACATTAATAACGCAACACCTATATAAACAAGGTAATAAAAGAAAACTGTTTTTTAACTAACTAAGTATAAAGCATTAGTTCTTAACTGATTACAATTTTAAAAAAATTAGAATTGTAGCTAAAAAAAACCAACACTTTAATGATAAAAACAAAAATTAAAAATGCCAAAAAATAATTAAATGAAAATGTGAAATATTTGCACAAGACAACAATTACTATTATTAATCAACCAAAAAAATTATTACACCATTAAATAAAAAATTTTAAAATAACTGATCAATTGAAAATAAACATATTAGCAAATTGAATATAAGGTATTGAGGAGTACCAAATTAATTGAAGTTACAAATTCATGAACTCAAATTCATTTATTGTTGCATATTAAAAAATTTTTTAAATCATTTATTAAAAATAAAAAAAATTCTGATAAAAAAAAATACACCAGCAACCCAAAAAAATTTCGACTGGTCAACGGTACTAAGTGTTTTATGAGATGCTGGATATAAAAAAATTGATAGGAAATGAAATTCAAAAAATGTAATTTTAAGCAAAAAAAGGTTAATGACCAAGAGCTGACCCTTCACTTTGCTGCGAAGTGCTGTCCCTAGTCGCTTCGCAACATGGTTTATACACTCTTCTTTTTCAATTTCATAATTATCATAAACCTTTCAAGTAAGAGAAGGAATCTCCGTCAGATAGAAGAGTCGTATATCTCATATTGCATTCTTTAACTGATCGGCTCCACAAAATTCCAGCTGCATGCATCTCCATTGAATTTGAGGAGCCTTCATAGTTTTTCTCGCAATCTGATGGGCTTCATACCAGATGCCAAACTCAGGTGATGACGAGCCCAATTCCTTTTTCGTCACTTCACAAAGATGGCAATATTTTGAAATTATTTCAAAGTCTAACACAAGACCAGTCAAAATGTTATAACGCAGCCGATTCCATACAAAGAACTGTGGCCACGTTTTTGCCAAGTTCCGTCAAAGGATACACCTATATTCATAATCCCTTCACTCTCAACAAGGGTATCACTTAGATTTTGATATTCGTCAACTACTTTAGCTCTGCATTTCTGCAGAACATCACGTTTGAAAGTTTTGTTATCTTCTGCTAAGCACATTACGTACTTGTCAAATGTTTTCCGGTCCATTGGGTTGGGACCCATACTTGAAGAAAACTTTTCCACAGCAGAATAACCTTTAACAACACCTAAAAATGATGCGACAACATCTTTGTTCACAGCAAACTTTTGATTTTCAGTTCGTGAAGTTGAAAAATGACTGCTGTATTCCATTTTACAAGTATCACAGTAAATGTATAGTTTCGCAGCTAAGCCAAACTCAGTGCTTTTATTAATATTTAGAGTGTGTTTATGACACGAAAAACATTTTAGGTCCTTCAAAAGATGGCACCACATTTCATCAACAACAATTGTTGAAGAAGTTGAAGGCGAATCACATGCATCAACAGAGAAGAGTTTCATTTTTCTTTCTGACCTGGAAGTATTAAGTTCAAGAAGCAGTGCAAATTGGTTTCAGATTTAAAACATGATTCACTAGTAGAAAGACAAATAGCTGCATTATTCCGTCTTTTGTTTACCTAGTGCCTGGCGCAGTATAGTCATTTCTGGCTATTGCGCCAATAAAATCCAACCAACCAACCAACCGTCTTTTGTTTAGTCTCTCTAGAGCAAGTTTTCGTTTTTTGGATGGGCGAGATTTGGGCTTATGCCATCTTGAACTAATCTTATCCATAGATTCTCGCAAAGAAAAAACAACAAAAATAAAACAGATAATAGTAATAAAGCGAAAATATAACAAACATAAAACGAAAATACAACAAAATTATTCAACAAAAAACGTATTTTATCAAAGATCAAAAATTCGCAATCGCCGTAAAATATAAACATAAACAAATGCGAAAATTTAAACAAAAACACGGTTCAAGTTAAAATACAGTTGCCAGCCACAGTTAAATATATAATAATTAAAAATATTTAAGTAATAATAATAAAAAGAGCAAAAATATGATAAATATAATCGAAAGTAGTAATGTAAACAAACTTGACATCCTTCCAGACGTCAAAAAGACCACGCCCACTTTTTATTAAAATCGCTATAAAAACGTTAAAAATTATCGTATCGAAAAAATTTCAACATCACGTGATAAATAATGAATTTCTTCACATTTTTAACGAAAAAATTTTTTTTCGAAAATTTGATGATTTCATGGAGTCCCAATTTTTTTTTTCTTCTAAAAATATAGCTAATATTTGACTGGTTTTTCATGTCTATTTTTTTTCCTGGTTATGTATAAATTATTCCAATACTTTCATTCATAAATTATGGTATTAGAATTTATATACTATGAAAATATTTAGTTTTACAGCTTCTGAACGTAAAAAATTTTTGTTTAAACATAAATTTTTATTTATTAAATTAATTCAAATTTATATTACACTATACCATGCATATATTTTTGCACTTTCATTTTGATAGCTTTTTTGCCCTCTGGCAGAATTGTAGCAACATTGTTGCAGAACAATAGGGCAGAAAGAATTTTCTTTTGACAAGCAAATAAATTTAGTTTTCTTTTCTGCAGAAATTTACATATAAAATTTGAATCATGCATTTAGTTAATGACTTTTTGGTGTGCTCAATTTACGTCAATAGTATTGTAAATCGATACATTTCTATTGTATTTTCAGCAGTTATTGAGGATTATCAAATAGTTTTTAATTATCAAGTTATATTTATAACAATATAGGAAACTATTTTTTACTTTTAGTATAATGTGTAAGCAATGTAAATTGTGAATTTGAAAAATTAATCTCAAGTTGGCTAACAGTTATTAAGACAGAAAGACCAAAAGTTTAATGGGAGAAACTGTTTCTTTTAAAAATGTTTTAATGATATGTAAATGATAAACAGGACTCAAACGTATGCAACCAATAAATAGATTTAGTAAAATTTTCAACTATTTGAAAATTAGATTGTCTTTATAAATCTATCTTCTTTGGAAATTTATACATGAATCAATTTTTGTCTCATCTTGTTTTTAAAGATCCTACTTTTTTTTCGCAGTTAGGGACAATAATTAAAGAGCCGTGGAACTGTCTTTCTTTTTTTATCAAAGCGTAGAGATCACGTTTATCTTTCTTTCAACAACTGTTTAGGATAATTTAAAAGGAAATTCTATGATCTTGAATAAGCTTTTCAAGGACGCAATTTTGTCACATTTATTATTGGAAGTTAATAATCACGTGCATACAATTTTATTATATTATTGATTCTTATTCCACGTGTGCTTTATATTCCAAAATATACACATTTTCACTTTAAAATACAGTTAATTTATTTAAAAAAGACGGAATAACACAAAAAATTTAAATCTTATTTTATAAATAAAACTTAGACTATTTTTTAAATGCTTAAATATTGAATTATATGCATAATTTTATCAAAATATTACGAATGAAAGATAAAAAGTGTTTTTTACCTTGAAAAAAAGCGCCTCATACCAAACTTTCAGAGTGGTTTTCGTAAAGGAGGATCAACGATCGACAACGTTATCGAACTAGAGTCCAGAATTCGCAATGCTTTTGTCCGGCGTAATCATCTAGTCTCTATCTTCTTTGATATCGAGAAAGCCTATGATCGAACCTGGAGATATGGAATTCTGAAGGCACTGTTTGATATGGGTCTCCGCGGTCGTTTGCCAATTTTCATAAAAAATTTCTTGCTCAGGCGCTATTTTCGTGTTAAGCTTGGATCCACCTTTTCTGACCTACAGTCAGTCACAAAAGTCTACTTCCACCCGCTAATATTCGCCAATCTAGCACTTTACTCATACTATTTTTGAATATACAACTTTATTTTCGTTAACATCTTGGATAATAACTCATATCTAACAAAAACAATTATTATGAACAAATTTGTTAAAATTTAACAAAAATTAACAACATATTAAATTATATAGTCACAAAAGTCTACATACAGAGACAGAACAATACAAACTTTCAGAATTAAATACCAAAAAATGTAACATTAATACTTTGTAGGACCTCCCTTTGTAGTAACAACTGCCTGAATTCGGTTTGGCATCGACATAACCAGATTTTTTGTCGTCCCTGGTGTAATTTGAGACCATGCAAGCTGTATTGCCTTCTTTAGGGTTTCCTTGCTTGTTACCGATTGCTCCCGAACTCTCCTATCAACTTCCTCCCAAAGCTGCTCGATGGGATTAAGGTTTGGGGACTGTGGCGGCAAATGGAGCTGTTTATGCGTTTTATAGAGTACCATTCCTTAACAATCTTAGCTATATGTTTTGGGTCGTTGTCTTGCTGGAAGACAAAGTTGTTCCCAAGTCCCAATTTTCGAACCGATGGAAGTAGATTGTCTTGCAAAATCTTCAGGTATTCAAATCGATTCATTATGCCATCTATAAACACTAAATTGCCAAAAACCCCTATGAAGAAAAGCAATTCCTGCCTATTAAGTTAAAATAGGTAATATTACAGGATTAATACATTTTTAATATTTCATAATTATTTTAAATGTAATTCATTTAAATAAGAATAGATTTCTTTCTGGTGCATAATATGTTTTGCACTATTAGTAAAAAACTAAATTTTAATAATAAATAAAAACATATAAGGTTTTAAAGCTATATATTAACATTATATTTTATATACTTACATTTACATAACAATATATTTACATTTATACAAAGCTAAGTAAAATAACAAGGAAAAGCATGTTCTCAAATGTTACCAGTGCTAAACTATGGTGAAATAAAATCACAATACTAATAAATCGATTATTCAAATATTCAGAGAGGGAAATTCAGCAGGAGATTCAAGTCATGCTAATTTAAGAGCTCGTATATTGAAAAAACATATATTGGGAAAAAGATGATAATAAATTGGTTAAGAACTATTAGACCTACTAATTATTAGCTTAAAACAATTCTTTTAAAAACTTTTTTTGAATATAAAAATAATTAGAATTGAAGTAGTCGCAAAACACTAAAAAATAAATAAATGTAATTAATTTTTAAAAAGGAATTAAAAAACTATTTTTTCTTTTGTTTAAAAAAATAAATAAAAGATAAACTTTACAATTTGGTAAATATTAGAAAATATAAATACTTGAAAAAGTTTTAAAAATTACTGCTCAATCATTGAAAAATGTGTGAGGTAAGAAAAACATTAATAATTATAATAAAAAAAAATTGAAAGTTTTGCGTTTCTCTATAATTCCCACTCTTCATCACAAGAATCAGTTTCCTCATCGCAAGATTCTGTTTCTTCAGAATCATCTGCTGTACTTATTATTATGCTGTCTACCAAGTCTTCTATTAACCCATCTTTTTCCCAATATATGTTTTCGACATGCTGACAATGAGCGCGCCATTCGTCAGCTGTCACCCCATTCACAGCATCACAAAGAAGAGCACTTAAATTAGTAAGGCTTAAATCTCCTGTTGTATTTCGAACTCTCACAAATCTTTTAACAGTTGCCCAAGCATATTCTATGGCATTTAAATCGCAATGATATGGAGGAAGGCGAACCACATGGTGTCCCTGATCCTTAATCAGCTTATCAATTGAATATATCACTTCTTTTGGGCGATTGTTTTCGATCAGGGAAAAAAGTTCAGCCTTCCTCATACTCAAATCACAGTCAATACTGTTTAGTGTCAGCCAATCAACCAATGGGTGTTGGATTTTCCACCTTAGTGTGGTGTCCATGACAACGACACTCTCAGGTTGAAGAGTAATTTTTCCAACACCCACTTTTTGAAGTTCATCTGCCCATGATAGAAGCTTTATAGATTAGTTCCGGCACCTGGAATGATGAACCCTTCAGATGTTCCAGCGTGGACAAAAATGTGTCTATTTTTTGTTCACGACGGCACCAATTTTGCTGTTTTCCTCTGTCAGGCATTTCTGAAAAGTTAAATTACTATCCAGCCACGTTTCATCTATGTACACTATTTGTCGTGACATTCTTCGATGCTCACGCATTTCCCGAAGAAATTTGTTTCTCCAGAAAACAATATGAGGCTTTTCAATAAGTATTTTCCTCTTATTTATACACTTTCTCCACCTAAAATTCATAGAGTGTAAGATCTTTCGAAGACTTTCTTTCTTCCATTTAAAATTTATTTTTTCCTGGAGTACAGGAATTGAAGGCACTTTCTTTTCTTTAAGATAAAAGTCGTGTATAGTTTGTCGTATGACACACTTATCAAAGTCATCAATATAGCAATTTCTGGAGGATACTCTTTTCCTGTTTTTACCAGGTGTACTCAGGATGTCACCTTCGCCCAAACGGGAGACTTCTCCTTTAATCTTTTTCAAAGTACCCTGTGACAAACCAGTTGCGAGGGAGGCTCTTCGTTAAGCTTGCAGTTTGAGGGATTTTGCCCTAGATTCCTCAGAAAAACATTCCAGGACATTGTGGGCAATTTTTCTTGCCTGAGACTTTAATGTCTCACCTTTCTTAAAAATGAAAGGCATAACAAACAATAAAAACAACTAACAAAAATTTAAAAAAAAAAAAATATGAAAACAAAAATTAAAACAAACAAGATATAATTAACAACGATTAAAATATAAAAACAAAACTTAAAACAAACGTAAAACTAACAACGATTAAATAACTAACGATTAAAATAATCACGAAAAAAAAATCTTTTAAAAAGTAAGCTGCTCTGTCAGAAAACAAGAGAATAAAAGAAAGACGAGTTCCTCTAGAACTGCCACTAATACTAGGGAAGGGGAGAAAAGATTCGCCGACTTGTGCCAAGCTAAGATCATTACATAACTAGTCACTTTCACTCCACACCCCTATAGGACGTGACTTACCCTCGTAACCATAGTTCCCGCCAGGACGCCAGACAGGTGTCTGGAGCTATTCTCCTGAAAGCCGTACTATACTTCCTATATAAGTAAATAAATCCAATAAATTATAAATAAATGAGTATTTACCTCACATAAGCGAGCTCCACTTCCAGGCTGTCAGTCTTATAGCTACAAGATCCCAGATATTTGTTCCGTCTTCACTGCGGAAGCTGTTGCCATCCTTTTGGCATTGCGGCTGATTTCTTCACGCTCCGAACGAAAGTATTTTATATATATCCTGACAGTATGAGCGTCTTGCGCCAATTAGAAAATTTTCGCAGCGATACTCATCCAATCTTATGCTTCATTAATCATTTATTAATCTCTCTTCACAAGAAGGGATTTGATATTTCATTTTGCTGGATACCGAGTCACGTCGGTATACCAGGGAATGAGTTGGCTGATTCTGCAGCACGATCTGCAAATACTGATTTAACAATATCTGTACCATTCTCAGACATTAAACTACATGTTCGACAGCTCATCTCGTCCCTTTGGCAACAGCATTGGGACCTTCAAACTCAAAATAAACTTTATAACATCAAACCATATATAGACCCCTTACCTGTATTACGTCTACGTAATGTAGATGTAAAGCTTAATCGGCCACACTCGACTCACGCATATTCATCTGTTGTTTGGAGAATCTCCTCCCAAATGTGACTCTTGCAATGTTTTACTTACGGTTCATCACATTTTAACTATTTGTCCTTGTTTTAATCAACATCGTCTTACCTTTTTTAATAGCACTATTTTATGTATGAAGGATTTGCTGGATGATATTCATCATCCTAACATTTTCGCATTTCTGCGAGCTATTGGTATTTTATATTGTATATAACTGTTTTATCTGATTTTATTCACTCTTATTTCTTACCCATGAACTGTTTTATCTTTTCTGTTCTTACCTTTTCTGTATTAGCTTTTTATAGATTTTAATGAACTTTTAAAAATACGTGTCTTGAGATGGACAATTTTATTGGTTTCATTTATTTTATGACATTAAAACTATTGTGTGCAATTCACCATTAGGTCTGACTCAACAAATTGTTTGGCGCAGCTTATCCTCCTTTGGATATTGTGCCATAAAACTTCTACATTCAATCAATCCAGGCTGCCATTTGTATCTTCTGCAATTTATTATCCATTTCTTCTTTCTTTCCACATTTGAAGGAAATCTGAACATACGAAAGACTTTTTTGGAACTGTTTGCGCAATTTATTGCCGCACAACCACGCATATCAATAAATTTAGGTATACAAATAGCCTTCAAACTCTCACGCTAATACTAACATAACGATAACTTGCGAACTTGTTTGCTCCAGCATAGTTGATAGTTCAGCTCTGATAGTATAGGAGCTTTACTTTGCTAGAACCACCCAGGGGCACACTGTTGTGTGACGGGTACGGCGCACCCGGGGCCCCGAGCTGGACCTTAGCATACTTCAATTTCCCTCTTGCGACGGTCTTGTTTTGAGTTCCTGACTTTCACTTCATAATTTCATTGACCTAGTGAGCGAATATTTTATTTACTATCAAATTCTGGACATCGTTTACAGAACATTGGTTTCTAGACTTTTGATTAATTTGTTGCCGTTATGTTGATATATTTATTTTGTTGCAATTCGTTATTTGTTATCGATTCTTATCCTTTTTGTGGTTGCCAGATTAACCACCCGCGTGTTCGCCGTGCGTGGAGACCCGTGTCCCTGGAAAAGGGGATCTTGGTAGTTGAGGGGCATCTTGGTACCCCAATAAACTGCTTTGGCCCGTGCTTCAGGCAAACGGGAGGTGCATATAAGCCTGTGTGCATCAATCGGCCAGTCACGAATGTCATCTGTTGGCTAGGGTCAAGCCCGGGGTCACTTGCTGGGACTTTCGGGCGTATAGCTATTGGTTAGCATCGGTGTTGAGTTACTGATTTATATCTATTTCTCGCATCCCCTGAGTTGGACTCCGTGGTGGGTGGTGCCGCCGATAGTGGAAGTTTTTCTTTCCTTCCTATGGCTGAAAATGAACAGGTGTTCAGTTCCGCTCACCAAAACAAAAGCGGAACACCCTCACCTAGTTTTAACCTATCAAAATGTACAAATTATGACCCCTCTAAAGCAAAGTTTCTTATTCTAGGTTCGACAGAAAAGAAACTCTCTTCACCTTTTCTTGCCAATTTTATGTATCATTATTCATATGTTAATAAGTCTTCAGAAGAACGGCTTTGATATTTTATTTTGCTGGGTACCAAGTCATGTTGGTATTCCAGGAAATGAACTAGCTGACTCAGCTGCACGATCTGCCACATCTGTTTTAACATTGTCCGTACCCTTCTCTGACATGAAGCTACATGTTCGAAAAATTATAAAATCATTATGGCAACAACAATGGGACCTCAAAGTTTTTAATAAATTGCATAGCATTAAATCTGATTTAGACATTTTACCAGTGCTGCGCTTGCGCAGTGCTGATGTAAAGCTCACCCGCCTTCGAATCGGTCACACCCGGTTAACACACCTCCATTTACTGTTTGGAGAGCCTTCTCCGGAATGCAGTACTTGTAACGTTCCTCTCACAATTCATCATATTTTAATAACGTGTCCATGTTTTAATCAACATCGTTTAAAG
This sequence comes from Parasteatoda lunata, assembly GCA_949128135.1. Taxonomy (NCBI): domain Eukaryota; kingdom Metazoa; phylum Arthropoda; class Arachnida; order Araneae; family Theridiidae; genus Parasteatoda; species Parasteatoda lunata. The sequence goes on along the minus strand of OX421979.1, from coordinate 4,416,784 downwards.
TTTTTTGGGAGTTCTATTTTATGCATGCAAGATTTGTTGGATGGTATTCACCATCCTAACATTTTTGCATTTTTACGTGCCATTGGTATTTTTAACTGCATATAAAAGTTTTAACGCATCTACTGTTTTATACACTCTTAATATCTTATCACCTTTGTACATTTTACTTACTTCGCGCGTTTTATACTATAATCATACTTTGTATCTGATTTTAATACATACAATTTATCTTGTTTTAGTCCCTTAGTACTGTTTTATCAGTTTTAATTGTGCTGCAATTAACATTTTGCATACACTTAGACGTTTGAACTATTTCACCACATTGTTTGGCGCAGCATGTCCTCATTTGGACCTTGTGCCACTAAACCCTACATTCAATCAATCAATCAATCACCTTTTCTTGTTCAAAAAACGATTGAGACACACATTAGAAATCCAGAAAATGCCAAACCGATGCCATCTGGAGACTTATTAGTGTAAAGAAATTCTACCAAACAAACTGCTTCACTTTTAAAATTGAATCTAATTGGAAACGCCTTATAGTCCAAATCCTTTACGTTGTTTTAAATGCCAGAAGTTTATCCACTCTACCAACAACTGCAGAGGGAAAGACACCTGCTCCCGCTGCGGCCAACCTGGACATTCATTCAAGTCTTGTTAATCTCCTGAAAAATGCGCCAGCTGTAATGAAGATCATTCTGCTAATTCCAGACGATGCTTAAAATGGAAGCAAGAAAAGCAAATTTTAAACATAAAAGTGACGCAAAACCTTTCCTACTTCGAAGCTAAAAATAAATTTCTGACCTCATAACCACGACCAAATGTTTCATATGCTGCAGCAGTTATGAATCCTGTCTCAAATACCAAACATACTAAGTCAGTAGGCTGTCAATGTGGCATTACAGAATCTGAAACACATAATACTAATCGTGAAACATTACTTACCAGACAAACAGACATCCAAACAATATCCTCCCAGTCTGAACAAACGAAAAATCCGGAAAAATCTACATCTATACAAGGCACTCCTGAAAGCCAAAAATATTTGAAACTTACCCCACAATTAATAAACAAGTTACAACAAAAACTAACGCAATCTCCCTTAGTCAGCAAACATAAATACATACCAAAAAGCAGGCAAAATAAGTTTCATAAAGACAAACTAAAAAAATCAAAAAACAAAGAACATTCCCAATCTGATGCCATGAGCACGGACGAAGATAAACTAGACGAACTCTCTTACCAACAAATGCAAACTGACGAGGGGTTGGAGACACCACCAAGCCTTTTCCAAAAATTAAACTAAAAATTAAAAGATAATAAATGGCCAAAATAATATCCTGGAATTGCAGAAGTTATACTACGAAACCTGACGTAATTGATATTATAAATAAATTTACCCCCTGTTGCATTTGTCTCCAAGAAACCGCTCTTAAACCAACTCAAACAACTAAACTACGTGGTTACAATATAACTAGAAAAGATAACATCAATAACTATAAATCTTTGTGGCGGAGTTATGATTTTGACTTCCACAAGATATCCGTCTAAAATGATATCGCTTAATACTAACTTGCAAGTAGTGGCCGTTCAACTATCCCTACAAATTCTCTTAACAATTTGCTGTATCTACCTTCCTCCTGGGGATAATATATCCCAAATTGACTTAGATAACTTGATCGGACAACTCCCGCAGCCATTTATAATATTAGGAGATTTCAATGGTCATAGTCCTACTTGGGGAAGTCCTTACTCCAATAATCGAGGTTTCTTAATAGAAAAATTAATTGATGACCATCTTCTGTGTCTTCTTAATACAGGGGAAAGCACCCACTTTCACGCCATCGCGATCTTTTCATGCTATAGATTTAGCTATATGCAGTGCATCTATGTATCCATATTGGTTATTTCATGTTTATGACGATCTTTTCAATAGCGATCACTTTCCATTGGTACTTACTCATACAGGCAATAGCAACTATGTAATATCCAAAACACCGCGAATAAAATTGAACACTACAAACTGGGTAAAATTCACCACCTGCATACATATTGATGAAAACTTAATACACCAAGCTGATATAAATCTTGCAGTTGATCATTTCACAGATATGGTATTTGAAGCAACAAAACATAGTTCAAAATTGTCATCCACAAATTACCAAAACATCCAAAACCGTGGTGGAACGATGATTGCCAAAAAGCACAAAAGGAGCAAAAACAGTATTGGCAGATTTTTCGTAAACATCCAAATACTGATAACCTGATTGCTTTCAAAAAGGCCCGATCAGTAGCCCGAAAAACTCGACGAAACGCTCAAAAAACTTCCTGGCAAAACTATATCTCTTCCATAAAGTATAACACACCTTCAAACATAATCAGGAATAAAATAAGGACGATTTCTGGTAAATATACAGCACATAATATTCCTATTCTTAAGTGTAATAATTTAACTATCTCACACATACACGATATTACAAACGCCCTTGCTGGTGCTTTTGCTCAAGTTTCTAGCGCTTCTAACTACACGGAACCATTCGCTTCAATTAAAAGAATCAAGAAAAAATAAAACTCACACCTAAGAAAACAAATAGTAATTACAACGAACCTTTTACATTTAACGAACTCCAAATAGCTTTAAAAAATACCCACCCAACAACTCCAGGTCCTGATGAAGTTCATAATTCTATGCTTCAAAACCTTCCGGATAAAATCTTACGTCTTCTCTTAAAATTATACAATCGCATTTGGATAGAACGAGTTTTTCCTAAGAACTGGTCAACTTCCTATGTAATTCCCATTTTAAAGCCAGGTAAAAACCCCGAATAAACCACTAGCTATAGACCTATTGCTTTGACTAGCTGTCTTTGCAAACTTCTCGAAAAAATGGTGAATCGACGCCTTATGTTTCTACTTGAAACCCAGAATCATCTTTCAGAACACCAAAGTGGATTCCGTTAAGGTCGCAGCATTTTTGACAATTTACTTAGACTTGAAACTGATATCCGTCATGCCTTTTTGAAAAATCAACATTTAGTTTCAATTTTTTTCGATATGAAGAAGGCATATGACAGAACATGGCGGTACGGTATACTTAGGGATCTTATTAATTGCGGAATCGGAGGCAATATGTTCTATTTTATCAAAAGTTTTCTATCAAACAGAACATTTAGGGTTAAAATTAATTCCATTTTATCTGATATTTTTATCCAGGAAAAGGGTGTTCCTCAGGGTAGTGTTTTAAGTGTGACTCTTTTCATCTTGAAAATAAACGGCATTTTACTTCAACTTCCTCCATCAGTTTATGGTGAATTGTTTGTTGATGACTTTCGGATATCATGCCGATCTACTAATATGTCACTTATTGAACGACAAATGCAATTAGCTGTCAATAAAATTTCAGTATGGAAGACAGAAAATGGTTTTACATTATCCACTCAGAAAACTCATTGTATGCATTTTTGCCGCAAACGTGGTCTTCATCCTCATCCGGAAATCATGCTAAATAGTTGTGTTGTACCCATTGTCGCTGAAACAAAATTCTTGGGAATGATATTTGATTCAAAATTCCCATTTAAACCTCACAAATTACATTAGGAAAAAAACTTCTAATTCATTAAATATTTTAAAAGTTCTTACTAATTGTTCGTGGGGACATGGACACAATGATTAAAATATATCGCGCTGTTATACGTTCAAAACTAGACTATGGCATTCCCGTATATTCATCAGCACGCTTATCTGTTCTAAAATATCTCGACGCAATCCATCATCAAGGCCTTAGAATATCGTCGGGGGCATTTCGAACTTCGCCAGTTGAGAGTCTGTATGCGTTATGTTCCGAACCATCTCTTCATCTTCGTCGCTCTAAACTTTCCTTAGATTATTATTTTAAAATCAAATCAAATCCACATCATCCGTTGCATTCAGGTGTAATCAATCCGCAATTTACCACTCACTTCTCTTCACGTCCATCTTACATCCCTTCATTCGGGATAAGAATCATAAATATTTTAAATGATTTTAACATCTTCAATTTTGCAGCTTTTACTAATTTAGAGACTATCCCACCTTGGGTTGATGTCTCGATGTGCGTCTTAGATATTGTTAATAATTTCAAGAAATCTGAAACTAGCTCTAGTTTTTTTTATCCAAAAATTTTATGAACATCGTAATAATTATTATGATTTTAAACCAATTTTTACTGATGGTTCAAAACATGATAGGCATGTCGGCTGTAGTGCGGTTATTGAACATTTTACTATATCTGAACAATTACATCAAAACTCATAAATTTTTACATTTGGAACCCTTTCCTGTGTTGCGACTACGTAGTGCAGATGTTAAACTTACCCGGCTGCGAATCGGACATACCAGACTTACCCATCTACATTTGTTGTTTGGTGAACCACCTCCTCAATGTAACACTTGTGATGTTTTACTTTCGATTCACCATATTTTAATCATTTGCCCGTGTTTTAACAGACATCGTCTTACCTTTTTTGGTAGTTCAATTTTATCTATGGGAGATCTGTTAGGTGACTCTCATCATCCTAACATTTTTGCATTTTTACGTGCTATTGGCATTTTAAATTGTGTATAAGTTTTATTCTATTCATGAATTTGTTCACTTTTAGAAGGATATTCTTATTTTTACACTATTTGAAATGTCTTGCAAAATTTTACGGTGTTTTAACTTTGACCTGATTTTAATCCAATATTACCGTTGATTGTTTCTAAATGATTTTATCAATTTTAATGTGATTTATGGAAAATAAGTATGCGCTTTAATTTTGACATGTATAAACGTATTGCTTGGCGCAGCATGTCCACATCTGGATCTTGTGCCATTAAACTCTACATTCAATCCAATCCAATCCATAAATTTTTACTGCAGAATGTTATGCTATTTTGCTTGCTCTTAATTTTATCTCTGACCAAACTTATCACAAGTGGATAATTTATACTGACTCGCGCAGTTTTATATCAAGTATTACTCACATCGGACGAAATCCCATGATTTGCAAAATTCAAAATTGCTTTGCAGAATTGTGTGATAAAGGGTTCCACATCTACTTTTGTTGGATACCATCACATGTTGGCATACACGGAAACGACTTAGCAGATATTACGGCTAAAACTACTCAAAATGTAAGCAATAACCTTAGAACATCTCTTGATTTCAAACGTATATGTAAATCCACAATACAACAAGCTTGGAAAGAACATTGGAATAAACAAGCTAATAATAAACTCAACGAAATTTATCCTAATCTCGACAACTTCAAAACAATGCATATTGATCGCAAAACCCAGGTTATAATCAATAGACTGCGTATTGGTCATTCCCGTTTTACTCACATACACTTACTAAAATCTGAACCCGCACCTAGTTGTTCTGTATGTCGTGTTGACATTACAATTAAACATATTTTAACAGACTGCGAACGATTCAACCAACTAACTACTTTGCTAGAAAAAGAGAATCGCGTAATGCTAATGACGTCAGCCTACTCAGAAGAAAGAGAAAAAGAAGAAAAATCTGAGATCCCTTTTTAACAGATGAATTGCTTATTAGCAAAATATATCATTTCAATTATATGTGTAAAAGATGATTTCTTCTCGGGGAAATAATCACTTTGAAATTACCATGCCGGTTTTAATAACACAACTTTATTGGGACAAAACAAATAGAGAACTAAACTACATATACATAAAACAAAAATTAAACATTTACTAATCACGTGACTTTATGCTGCCATCTATATTTCATTTTGAAAACTACTTTAAGCATAAACATCCTCCCCCGCCATGAACCAACCCTTAGGGGGTTCATACAATGTTATTACATTCATTCAAAATTTAATTTCAAAGGCAGCAATAAATCAATTACAGAGAATTTTAAGTTTAAAAATCTTAACACCAATTAAACAACCGTAAATGAAATATATGTGATTCGTAAACAAACAATAAACAAAATTAACCAAATGAAATGCACTCCAAGACAAATATCAATTATCATTAAATTTTTGATTTAAAATGAATATTAAATTTGACATAAGATTGAAATTAAGAGTTCTAAGTTCGTTTGAGTTCAAAGTTTATAGTCTATAGGTAGTGGGCAAAGTTTAACAATTGGACGTTTTAACTCACCATTTGCAGTTTTTAACCTTACCACTCTGATTTTACCATCTGCTCCAGGAAAAGTCTCTAGCACACGTCCTAACCTCCACTTCAATGGTGGTAAATTATCTTCCTTGATTAGTACCAGTTCATTTACAGCAAGATTTTTCTTTACCTGGAGCCATTTGGGTCGCCTTTGAAGAGTGGAAAGATAGTCAGTTGACCACCGTTTCCAGAATTGTTGAATCATTCTTTGCATTAACTTCCATCGTTGCAAAGGTGTAATCACTTCCTTCGACAGATCAGAATTAGGTACTGATGTCAATGAAGCACCAATGAGGAAATGACCAGGTGTCAATGCCTCATAATCAGCAGGATCATCCGACAGAGGGGTAAGTTGGCCGAGAATTAAGGCAAGCTTCTACTTCTGCAATCAGGGTTAGGAATTCTTCGTAGGTGAGGATCTGTTCACCGACAGTTTTTTTAAGGTGTGACTTCATAGATTTAACAGTGGATTCCCACAATCCTCTATGATGAGGTGCCGCAGGAGGATTGAATTTCCAAATGATGTTATCCTTTGCAAGATAACCTTGGAAAATTTCATCTGAAGAGAGCGATGCAATCAGGCGTTTCAACTCTCTATATGCACCAACATAATTTGTCCCACAGTCACTGTGTATCTGATCAGGTTTTCCACGTCAAGATGTAAATCTTCTTAAAGAAGCTAGGAAGGCATCAGAAGTCAGATCACTTACGAGTTCTAAGTGAACGGCTTTTGTGGATAAACACACAAATAAACATAGCATTTCATAGTCTTTACACCTCTTCCCTTTTTGGACTTCACTTGGAAAGGTCCGGCATAATCAGTTCCAACAATGGAGAAAACTCGGGAAGGTGTGACTCTTACTGAAGGTAAATCAGACATAAATTGTGTCAAAGATCTAGCATTTTGACGATGACACTTTACACAACTGGAGATAGTCTTTCTGACAAGATTCTTGACACCGATTATCCAATATTCTTGGGTTAATGCTGATAATGTCATTTGAATAGTGCCATGAAGATGGCTTTCATGAAAATATCTCACAATTATCGTTGATAAATGATGACCCTTTGGGAGAAGTAGTGGATGTTTTCGACTATCAGAAAGATTGGAATTCTTCAACCTTCCACCAACTCGGAGCAGTCCCGATGAGTCAAGAAAGGGTGCCAAAGGCAACAGATTGCTATTTTTTGGGAGTGTCTTCTCTTTCTGCAGATATTCCATTTCAGTACCAAAGGCATATTCTTGAACTATCTTCACCAGAGATTTTCTAGCATTTTGAATCTCTGCAGTTGTTAAACAACCACTAACCTTTGCAGCTGGAAACTTGCAATTTAGAATAAATCTTCGACACCAGGCAATTACTCTTTGCAATTTAGTCCACGACGAAATTTTATTTATGACGTTCATAATATCAGGCTGGCTTTCTTCCTTGCAAACATTCATATTTATCTTAATGGGCTTGATTCGTTTTTCAATAAGAATTTCATCGTCCAAGTTTTCGCTATTCGAAGAGCTGAAACCTTTACCATTATTCCATTCTGACTCTTCACGTCTCAACCAAGATGGCCCATGCCACCATTTAACACCTTCTTTCAATTCGCTTGCATTGCACCCACGTGTCAGCAAATCAGCAGGATTATCGATACCACAGCAATGTCTCCAATTTTCTGGTTCAGTTTTCGTTTGAACTTCCATTACTCTGTTCCCTACAAAGGGTTTCCAATTGTTCGCACATCCTTTGATCCAATGTAAAGTCACCATGGAATCACTCCATAAATAATAATTGTTCGTTATATGGAAAACACTTCTCAGGGCGTCTAGAACTCTTGCACCAAGGACAGCGGATAAAAGCTCTAGTCTTGGTAAGGTAATTTTCTTAACAGGTGCAACTCTAGCCTTTGCAAGGACAAAACTAACTTCATACTGTCCTGACTCATTGATGTATCTGAGGTAAGCTATAGTACCAAAGGCTAATTCACTGGCATCGCAGAAAATATGTATCTGAAATTTGACGTTTTCTCGACTAGACCTAGGAAAGTACCAACGAGGTATAATAATGTCCTTCAGTTTCGGAACTTCAAATGTCCATTTCTTCCATTTTTTTCTCAAATCATTAGGTAACTCATCATCCCATCCAAGTCCTCTTTGCCAAGTAAGTTGCAACAATATCTTTGCTCGAATCGTGAATGCAGCTATAAACCCAATAGGGTCAAAAATCATGCATGATAGTTGCAAAATCACACGTTTCGTGCAAATATGACTTGAGAGAGAATAGTTTATAGAAGATAAATCTAATTTCAGTTCATCTTTCACGGTGTCCCATATGACACCTAGTACTTTAATAGGAATCAAACTATTTTTGGAAGGTTCTTCGAATTTCGTTTCTTGCCAATATTCCGACAGCTGAATGCAGTTAGTTTTAAAGGCACGTAAGTTCATGTTGGCAGACATAAGAATGTTCTTTGTGTCGTTACACAGTTCAATAGCGTCTTCTAAATTATTCACACTTGTAATTAAATCATCGACATAGAGGCAATCGTTTAACGCCGCGTATGCTAACTCGTGTGACCCTTTAAATTTTTCAATATGGTGTTTAACTGTAGCTGCTAACAAAAATGGGGAAGACTTAACCCCGAACGCAACTGTAGTGTTCCGAAAAGTCTTAATCTCATTTGGCGGCATCTGATCAAACCAAAGAAATCGCTGACAATCTCTATCATTTTTGTTTAAAGAAATGCGCAAAAACGCCTTTTCGATATCTGCTATAATTCCAATAAAATTCTGTCGAAACCGCAAAAGAAGATTTAACAAATTTGGGTTAAGATTTGGACCTGCCTCTAGATTATCATTCAATGAATAACAATTTTTATCTTTAGAAGATGCATCGAATACAATACGTAGTTTAGTACGCGATTCTTCTTTATCCCTTCTGATAACTGGATGATGAGGCATGTAATACATATGGTCTGACGAAACCCCTTTCTCAATAGTAATAGGTTCAATTACACCCGATTTTAACTGTTCTCCAAACACTTTAGTATAATCCTGAAAAAGAGCCTGATCTTTCTCAAAGCGGGTTGTCAAACTCCAGAGCCTCCTCTTAGCATTAGAAAAATTATCAGAAAGATTCATGTTTTCCTTAAAAGGGAACCTAACCTCATATTTCCCATTTTCAAATTTTATTTCACTTTCAAATTTTCGCAAAATTTCCATATCATTAGTTAAAATGCTATTATCATCCTTCCCAATAAACAAATTATCTATTTCCCAAAGTTTCCTTAAATTAGCATTTAAATCACTATCTGAGTTCGTTATGTTTTTCCTTTCCGAAATACATACATTTACTGATTGAGTTCTTAAATTCATAGATTGCGTAACTCCACTTATACAATAACCGAATAAAGTTTCTATACAATAAAGCCCTTTAGAAAATTCTAATTTATTTCCGGTATAAAATTTCCACATTAATTCGCATCCCAATAAAATGTGAATTTTCTCTTTTCCCTCAAAAGAAAACAATTCTTTAGATGATAAATTTAATTCCTTTAACATTCTTTTAATCATATCATTTGGAGCCTGCACGTGGCAATGAGAAATAGAATCAGTAATAAATAATTCAACTTTCGCGCATCTGCTTGGATTACTTATATGAGATAGGTTAACTGTTGTGACCCCGAAATCCTTTTGAATTGGGTTATTTCCAAATGTATATACTTCTAATCGCTCAGTTCGAGAAATCAATAAATTAAGACTATCTGCTAATTCCTTCGTAATGAAACTACAGCTACTAGCTGAATCATAAAGCATTAAAATATTTTTAGAATTACATTTTTTATTTGGATTACGCGCAGTTACAGAACACGTCGGCAAAATTATACTCTTGTTTTGACTATTCGCCTTATGTGCAATACTAGAAATGATAGATTCAGGATTTTGAGGCGTGGCTGCTAACTCTTCATTTCGCGTTTCTGAGTGATTTGCTATTATTGCTTTCTCTTTCCCAAAACAAAATAGCTCGTTATGATTTTGACTCATACATTTCTTACATCGAATATTTTCCTGGCATTCTACACTCAAATGACCTTTACATAAGCATTTAAAGCAGCGACCTTCTCTTTTTAATTTAGACCTTTTCTCAAAAAGCGATAATAAGCGACAATTTAAAGATTCGTGCGCTTTTAAACAAAATATGCATTTTTTATCTTTTATGATTGTTGTTAAAGCGGAAGTGTGCGGATTAATTCTTTTCGCGTATGATTCGTTTGACGAACGATGATAATGTGGGGGAAAATCTATTTTTGGTTGGGTTAACTGTAATGAAGATTCCCTCGATTTTAATAAATTTCATTAATTGATTTACATTAAACTGACCTTTCGATTCTTTAATTTTGTTATAACCTAAACTGACATCAGGAGGTAATAGTTTTAGAATTATGGGACACAAAAGCTGGCCATACGAGCCAGATGCGACCTTCAAACTTTCTAGGGAACGAATATTAATTTCAAGCTGATCGTACAAATTTCGAAACACTCTCAAATTAGAAGAGTTTTTCACGGGTTCTAAATTAAGGAGTTTAGTCATGTGACCATTAATTACCAGATCCTCTCGTCCAAATCTATCAGATATTAATTTTATGCATTTCTCGTAATTTGACTCTGTCAAACAAAAACCTTTGATAGAATTTAATGCCAAACCACCCAACGAATTTTTTAAGTAATAGAATTTTTCTACATTTGACAATTCGGTATTTTTATGTACTGCATCTTCGAACTGTGACCAAAATTCAAGCCATAAACAGGGGTCTCCAAAATATTTAGGCAAAGTTAATTTCGGCAAAGAAATCAATTTTTTGTGCTCTATCATAGGAACTCTATTCAATGAACTTTGCACTAAATCGTCATTACTAGAAACCGACTGACATTCTTCATTAATCTTATCAAGTTTTCTTTTAATTTTACCTTTCCATTTTAAAATTTTCTCCGAATATTCATCAACCGAAATTATTTCTCTTTCAATTTCGTCAACTGAAATGAATGCCTCTATCTCTATGTTAAGTTTTACAAGCTCGTTTTCTTTTTCAATTAATTGATCATATAAAGTTTTTAATTCTTCATTTTTATTCTCATCATCTAAATTTTCGTCCTTAAGACAGGCTTCTATCTTATTGAGAAGTTTAGTTGTTAATGATCGATAGGTCGTTCTCTTTTGAATGGTTTTTTTCTTTAAATTTTCATCAATTTCAACTGTCTCATTATCACTGACCGACATGGTTATTCAAATTAAATTCTATTCAAGTTCAAGTTTCAAAAACAATAAGTGACGTTCTATATTAGTTCAAATTTCAAACAATGTCACTATATTAATTCAAAATCAAAGTCACTTACATGAGTCATCAAGGCTCCACGTAATGGCGCCACAAATGTAAAAGATGATTTCTTCTCGGGGAAATAATCACTTTGAAATTACCATGCCGGTTTTAATAACACAACTTTAAAACAAATAGAGAACTAAACTACATATACATAAAACAAAAATTAAACATTTACTAATCACGTGACTTTATGCTGCCATCTATATTTCACTTTGAAAACTACTTTAAGCATAAACAATATGCTATGGTTAAAATTATAGATATTAAATACCAATTTAAATAGTGCTAAAATAATTAGTATAGAATAATAATTAATCATCTAATATATGAATTCCCAACCCTAACATTTCTATAATAAATTGCCCAAATTAATGTTAATTTTTGTTTTTAATGTGTACTAGTTATTCCGTCTAATGATGACTATTATACCAATATTTTAAAAGTGTTATGTACATGAACTTAACTTATAATGTACCTTGCAAAAGAAGATTGAAAGTAAATTGTTCATGAACTAAAAATTATTGAAATTTTTAAATTAAACTTTTTTTAGAATAGGTATTTGCATGCACTTTCATTCACTTCGTAATTCACTACAGAATAGGTACAAAATGAAAAAAAAACAGTGAACAGTTTTAAATGGAAACAGTATTTTGCAAATTTTTGTAGATGTTAATATTTTGATAAATTATACTACTTAACTTTGACTGAACACAGCGGAATAAATTTTAGAAGTGTCTAACAAAATTTTCATATCGCAAGTGTTCGATTGAAATCACAGATCCTTCAGTCGAATTTTAGTTCATCACATGGAGAAAAACATATAATTTTAAACACTTGAAAAAATAAAACTTTATAATCAATCTAGTTTATTGCCTAGTTTGTATCCTTTTAACTAATGTCTCGGTTTAAGATTGTATCTATGATGTTGACGCGGTCTCGCTCGTTGAACAATCACTCTGCGCCTGAATTTACGAGTTTGCAATATTGCTTCGGACGCTGCACGTACTTCCAAAGAAACATCCTCAGGGACAAAATTTTTCATTAGAATCCCCAGGGCTTATCTGAATATTTTCATGACGTTGCTCCACACGTTTTAACCTATCTACATGCATACATTTCACAATATTGTTATTTTTTTAACTGTATTTCAACATTTACCGGAATTGGGATTTTGGTAACAATAAAAGGACCTTTATTCGGTTTTAAAAATTTCTTGGATAAGCCAACTTTAACAGTAAGTTCATATAAACAAAACATATCATTAACCTTCTAATTTTTTTCTTAAGGGGACACTGGACGTTGAAAATGATGAAAAATTTTAAAAATTCACTTTTTTTTCTTTTTACATTTTAAAAATATTTCAACATTTCTGCTTCATATGCAAAAAAATTTTTTTAAATGCTCCAATGCGTTTTCGAGTTATAAGGATTTCATTTTGTAAACAAACCGATTTTCTGATCGAAGAAACCGAAACTAATGAGTTGTTGAGCATGTTTGAAACCAAAACTATGTTTCATACTCAAATATAAAAACATTTTGTTTCGTAATTAATTCATTTTTAATTAATATTTTCAGTTTCAAAATGTGGCAACTTTCATCTACTTCTACTTCAACTTTGATATAGTTTGTTTACAATTTTCAGTGTGATTTTTATCTCCTGCAAATATTTCTATTTTGTTATAAAAACAGTTCTTTTTAGAACTAATCATAGCTTATTATTAGCTAATATTCTGTTTTGATTCTTGTATAGTTAGTATATTTGAATCTGTTTACATCTTTTTAATAATGCATAGCATTAGTTCAAGGTGGAGGAAGCCCAAGGCACGGCCAAATAAATGTAGCAAAGCTATTCTTGCAGCTCGTCTTTTGTCTGCAAGCAACAATGTGAATAATGTCGATGAAAGTGTTGACATTGTATCTACCATCAATAGTATAAATCAACAGGCTGATGTTAAAAACAAAAATGAAAGTAATGATAATGAGACTAGCATACATGCTGGTATTGATGATAATTGTGATACTGATACAGAGCAAAACAGTGACCAAACTAACACAAACTGCTCTCCAGATAAATGTTAATCTTATATTATTATGAGTGAATCATGCTTCAAACCATTGCTGCAAAATTTATTTTGTGAATGTGGTAAAAATTCTTTGAATGTCAAAGTCATTGACACGTTTGGATTTTCATCTAAGCTGGAACTCTTTTGCGAATTCTGCAGTAAATCTTTTGGCACTACCTTTTCAAGTGAGCGAGAATCTCACTCCAAAAGATTCGACATAAATACTCAAATGGTGTGAGCATTTGCTAGCTCGGGTAAAGGTCATGCTGCCATGCAAAACTTTAGTATGATTTTAGGAGTTCCTTCTATGGATTCCAAAACTTATGCCCTATGTTTTGATAAATTATGTGAGCGCAACAGAACTTTTAAAGGTAATATGCTGAAACTTTCTTGCGATACAGTAAGAGATGCATATGTCAAGGCTGATAGCAACTTGAAAGACAACGATATATTAGACTTGACTGTATCCTACGACGGTACCTGGCAGAAGCGAGGCCACACGTCCCTTTACGGTATTGGTTGTGTTATTGACTCGTTTACAAATCTCGTAATTGACTACGAGATATTATCAAAATACTGCCCTGAGTGTGTAAATGCAATACGAGATCTTGGAGCTGATAGTTTGGAATACCTGATATGGGAAGAAGGGCATTCCTGCCAAAAAAAATTTTCAGGCTGGAAGCATGGAAGTTCATGCAGCGTTGAGCCTATGGAAGCGTTCCATCACCGAAAATAAATTTCGGTATACAAATATGATCTGTGATGGTGATACCAAAACTTTTTTAACTTTGAATGAAAAAGAAGTATATGGCCCAGAATTTTCAGTTACAAAAGAAGAGTGCATAAATCATGTAGCGAAAAGGCTGGGCACGGCCTTACGGAATAAGGTAAAAGAATGGCGCCTCCAAAAAGTCACTCTTGGTGGCCGCAAAAAAGGTCAACTGACTGATGCTACAATTACAAAATTATTACCGCAAAGCCATCAAAGATAATGCTCCTGATATAGATAACTGCTGTTTTTGCTTCACTGTTCCATTTAATGTCGACAGATGAAAAACCACGACACTCAAAATGTCCGACAGGTAACAATTCGTGGTGTTTTTACCAAAGGGCATTGGCGGAAAATAAAAAGCATCAAAGCCACAGATTAATGAAAACCCTATTGTCAGAAGATGTAGCTTCAAAAGTGATTCCTGTTTATCAGAGACTTGCCTCAGATGAGCTATTGGAAAGGTGTATTTCCGGTAAAACTCAAAATGCCAACGAGAGTCTACATAGCTGCATCTGGAGCAAGTGTCCGAAGGAAATTTTTGTTTCAAAAAATAAGTTGGAGTATGCAGTTTCTCTTGCAGTAAGCGAGTTTAATTTTGGGTGTGCTAAGACTTTAGAATTACAGAAAGGCATATTATTTTCAAATCTTCACGATAATAGTCTGAAAGTTGCTGCGGCAAAAGACGCACGAAGGGAAAATCAAAAAAAAATAAAGTCTTCTGAACAGTATAAAGCACACATGCTTACAAAAAGATACACAAAAAGAGCTAGTAAAAGTGATAATTCATATAGTGCTGGTGCATATTAGATATGTATTCGTATTGATTACAATTTTGGGGAATTTGCGTGTCTCATTGACACGTGACGCTTTCAATTATTACCAGTTTGCTTACAGAGTGTATAAAAAGAAATCACAAGCACATTTTTTCTAAATTTCATTTTTTTTCTTTCACAAATGACTCTTGAATTACATTCTTCTGTTTTGAGTGTGTGTTTTGTGGATTTTGAAAGAAAGATACTATATTTTTGCCAAATTTATATTGCGATTGATGCTTGTTTCCGTTATTGTGCATATTTCAATACAAATTTTAGTTTTTATTTTTAAAAAAAAAGCTTCTCAATTTGTTTTAGTCATTGGCAATAGTTTACTTTTACCATTTTCTGACTATATATGACTTTTGAAAAAAAAAATGATGTTTTTATCGTTACGATATATTTTTTTATTACGATATAGTTTTTTGTTATATTGTTATTATTGATTTATGCATATATAAAAATGATTAAAAAAGGTTATATTAACACAATTACCAAGTTTAAAATGTTTTAATAAGTGATTTCTAAAGATATAGTTCATATTTGAATAAAACCTTGTTTTTCTCAAAATGAGTTTTTTCGCACGTCATTCTCTATTCGAAAAGCTCCTTGCACATGAAATCTGTTTGTAATTGTCTGAAATTTTTGTCATGCTTGCTATTGAGTATAGTGCACATAATTAAGTGGCTGTTTGACACCTATGAAACATTGTTGGTTTTTTATAAGTAGTTTTATACAACACTATTTATATAATTTGAATCGAATTTTGGAGCTCATAGAAAATTTTTTATTTCTCTATTCAATATTAATTAAACATACTTTTGTGGGTTTATATTTATTTGTCTAAGTTTGAAATATGATTTAAAATAAGGTTTATGGTGGTAGACACAGAATTAATGCGTAAGGAAAATTTCGAAAATCTTGTGATTATCGTAAAATTTAAAATTTTTTTTCCTTAATAATTAAATTTCTAATTAAAATTTTTTGATGAAACTTTATAATTAGTTTTAGATTAGTGACAATAAGTTGTGGTCCAAATTTCATTGAAATCCTTTAATATTTAAAAAAGTTGATTTTTAACGTCCAGTGTCCCCTTAAGGGGACACGGGACCTTCGGATGAATATTTAAGAAAAAAAAAACCTTTTTTTTTTACACTAATTTCACTTATTTTAGCATTCTTTACATATATCTTTGTTAAATTTTAAATATTAAGCTAATTTGAAACATTTTTGACCATAATTTTTTTAAAAAAATAGGAAAAGTATGGAAAAACACAAAAATTTAACGTCGCGCCTGAAATTTCACCCTAATATTATTAAAAATTTTCTTGAAACATATAATGATAATATAAACACTTATTTTCAAACAGTTATAGTTTAACCTTATTAGTTTTTTTAAAAAAAATTCTTTTTACTATCTGTACCGTTTTCAGTTGGGTATTAAAATTACATATAAAAAATATAACACTTGACTTTAGAAGAAATATGGCCGAATTAATAAACTGATGTATAGTGGTATAATAACCCATTAAAATTTACAGGCAAATTAAAAAAAACAAACAGAGATGGAGTTTTCCAATAGGAAGGTTGAGAAGTGGAACATACCTTTTTGATGAAAACATGACGAGGAGGTTATCGTAGACCTAAAAAAACTTGTCCTGGAAGCACAAATAAAAAGGTTAGGCGAAGTCCAATTAGCACGATTTTGCATTCACAAAAACACTTTATTTTGTTGAGGAATTTTGAAGATTCTTTCTATTGTAATGACACTGTTACATAAGGACGGCACAACATCATTAAAAATTAGCATACTGTTGATTGGTATCGCAGGAAAACTGGTGGAATTTGGCCGACTGGAGATGACTGGCACTATTACGGGAAGAACAACATCAGGAGCGATACATGGCGTGCATCGTCATTTACTACCCCAAAGGGAAAAATCATATCATTTTCTTAGTATAGCCTCATGAGGCAAACAGGAGATTTCGTTCGCAGAATTAGTGTTGAAAAACAATGAAGATTTAAATTAATTTTTGACGAGAATATAAAGGTGAGTTCAAAAAAACACATGCTGAAGATGTTGAAACAATGCTTAAAAACTTTTTAAAAAATGTCCGTGCAGAAAATACGTCATGGCGTTGTAGGATGCCATGTGAAAAGTTTTAAACCCTTACCTCAATTGAGGAGGGAGGTGAAAAGAAAATGCTCCACGTGAAACTTGAGTCAACTTGATTCGAATGCACCCGAGCTTCTGGATGCTAGATATGATGGGTACCTCAGTGTATTGGCGCGAAGCGCCACTTACTGATTCATCGACACTTGGATGTCCTGTGTTATCAGGTCATAAAGGAATTATCTTATGCTATCAAAGTGTGGGGATTTACCCCTGAGTCAAGTATACAAATGAGAGAACAATTAAAGAGAGCAATAAAGAATTATTTACAAAAATTATATACAAAATTTATAAGCAGATATCATAACCTTTGTTCGATAATTAAAATTAACAGACAGCAAATGGTATATAATAATATTTACAACTCGTGTACCTCTGCTATAACAGCGACCCGGCCGTCCCGGTTATCAACCGCTCGTGCCGGGTTGCTCACTGTACTAAATTAATAGTTCCACGGCTTACCCAGATCGGACCCTTCTCAGGGTTCGCCGTGGTACTAGTGGTTTAATCTGTGTGTGTGTTTGTGTTGGTTATTGGTACGATTTTGATAATGTGCAGTCTGACATTAGAAATGCCGTAATTGGGCTGTATTTTATGTTTTCCTCTATTATATTTATGTCAAGTAGCTTTTTAAAGTTCGACGCCATACAATCTTTAGCATCTTTAAAAAAAATTTATGTTTAGTTTCGCCATGAAACTGTTAATATCTTCTATATCTAAGTCCTTCCTCAGGAGTCTATTGCTAATACCTCTGGGGGCTCCAGTCATGTTTCTGCAATTAACATTTTGTATGAACTTAGACGTTTGATTTGTTTCACCATATTGTTTGGCGCAGCATGTCCTCATTTGGACCTTGTGCCACTAAACCCTACATTCAACCAACCAGTCATGTTTCTTAAGAATTTACCCTCAACTATAGATAATTTTTTCTTTTGGTTATCGCTAATGGTAGTTAGGACTGGGCTTGCGTAGGTTAGGATCGGCCTTATCGCCTGAATGTATATAGTTCTTTTATTGGGTAGGTTTTAGAATTTTTGTTTAGTAGCGCTTTCAGTGCGAAGAACGCATCTCTAGCTCTTCTAATGGTATCGTTAATGTGGGTATTCCAGTTAAGATTTTGAGAGATTGTTACGCCAAGATATTTGGCTTGTTTAACAGGAGAGATCTTGGTGTTAAAAAGTTGCACAGTGAGTGTGTTTGTTTTACACTTTTTGCTATTTATAATAAGATTGCTCTTGTCTGGGTGGAGTTTGATTCTCCACTTAGCACACCATGTTTCGACATCAAAAAGTTTATTTTGTAGTAATTTGACTGCCCTTTTGGAATTCATGGATTTAGTTACTATCGCCGTATCATCAGCGTATAGGGCTACAAATTCATTATGATTATTGTTATTAATGGGAAAATCCGCCGTGTATAAGATATACAGGATAGAACCTAGAATTGATCCCTGTAGGACACCCTCGTTGATTTTATTATAGGTAGAAAAGGTGCTATTCAATTTTATCCTGAACTCTCTATCGATGAGGTAGGAACTCAGAATTTTAAGGAGATTTATAGGGAAATTCATATTTTTAAGTTTGACAATTAGACCCTTATGCCATACTCGATCGAATGCTTTCGCAACATCGAGTAGGATAAGGGCCATTGTCTCATTTTTAAATTTACCATTGCTTAAATTTTCCATGATATTAATGATTTGTTTTGTTGTAGATAGGTTTGGTCGAAAACAATATTGTTGTTGTGGTAGGACATTTAGATAACTCTTATTTCTATTGCTAATAATTTTTTCAAATATTTTTGAAAGTGTAGGCAAGAGGCTGATTGGTCTAAAATTGTTAGGATTGGCCGCATCCTTTCCCGGCTTTGGGAAAAGTATGACATCTGATCTTTTCCATGGGTCTGGGAAGTAGCATTTGTTGAGGCAGGCGTTAAAGATATTATTTAAAATTGGTATAATGTTAGGTGGGGCATTCTTAATCATCTCGTTTGTTATATGGTCATGACTTTCTATTTTTTAAGTGTTTAATGATTTCTTCATCATTGGTGTTATCTACATCATTACAATTGAGTTGGGAGTTCATGATATTATTAAACTCATTATTGACCCATTGGTCATTTAGGTCACAGTAAGGCTCTTCATTTAGTGAAAATTGCTCATTCATAGTATTGGCAAAGACCTTTGTTTTATCTGAGTCTGCGTAGACTACAGTATCATTTAATGGTAGGTTATTAGGAGGGGCCCTTTTGAGGACTCTAGCCATTTTCCATAATGAGTTGTCCTCCTTTTTCATTCCATATCTCATTTCTATGTGTGTTACACATGTTTTTAATTTCCCTATTTAGTCTGTTTATTTCAGTCTCATAAGCAGGATTAAGTGTCCTTTTATAATACTTTTGCAGTTTGTTCTTATAACTGATGGTTTCTTTGATATAAGTTGGGAGTTTCAAATTGCTTAGATTCTAATGCTTGCAGCCTCATTTATTGCATCATTCAGGCTATTTGTAAGCAGTTGAATGCTATTGTCTATGTCAGTAGAATTGTCTAGGTTAATTCAGAGATCTAATTTTTTGCTAAGTATGTTGTGATAGAGTGTCCAATTTATTTTTCTCGTGGTAACTATATTGGTAAGCAGGTAGAGATTAGGACCGGCAGATGGTCGCTACTTAGTTCGTTTAACACTGTCATGGCGAAGGGTGTTTTCATATTCGTAACCATTATGTCTAGGATGTCTGGTTTGTAGCCAGGGTTATGATAGTAGGTTGGCTCCGTTGGTGCATAAAAAGTAAGACCTAGGTTCTTGACTATATTATGTAAATTTAGGCCCTGCTTATTATTTGAGTTACACCCCCAAATTTGGTTCTTCGCTTTCATATCTCCTAGAACAATTGTATCCATATTTGAGCTAAAAAAGTTCTTAAAGTGCTCCTCTTTAATATTGTTGTTAGGAGGGTTGTATATGGAGGTTATCTTGATATTGTGTTCATTTATCTGTATGATTGCAGAGGTTTCATCAATATTATCTGTAGTTTTAATGTTGTAAGCTGCTGACTTATAAGCACTTGCAATATAAATTGCTGTGCCTCCACCACAATGGGTGAGGCGGCCACATCTGTATCCTTTTAAGTGTGGGATTTTTAGTTTATGCCGTGGCTTAGCCTGTGTATCAGTCACGGCAATAATATCTGGTGCATATTCAGAAACAAAGTCCATAAGTTCTGTCATTTTATTGGTCAGGCTATTAGCATTCCATAGGGCGATGTTTAGATTTTTGGAGGCTTCGATTGCCTGTTTTAGTAGGTTAGGTATGCTCAAGTTTTCTTGTGGTTGTGTATTTTTAAGTACACTAGCATATGCTCTAGTCTCATTTGGGACTTGGTCCTTAGCTTGCCTTTTAAAGCCAACAGGTTTTCTTCGATTATTCTGCATTTCTGGTTGAGACACGATTATTTTCTAATCTTCTTCCGCGTTTTTCAGATGTTTCTTGGGCCCTAGCACTGCTAGTAGAGACACGATCCTCTTCCAATCTTCTTTGACGTTTCTCAGACCCTAGCACTGCTAATTGAGACACGAACCTCTTCCAATCTTCTTTGACGTTCCTTAGGTGTTTCTCGGGCCCTAACACTGCTAGTTGAGACACGATCCTCTTCCAATCTTCTTTGACGTTCCTCAGGTGTTTCTCGGGCCCTAGCACTGCTAGTTGAGACGCGATCCTCTTCTAATCTTCTTTGACGTTTCTCTGATACTTCTTGGGCTCTAGAATTGCTTGTCGAAATTCGGTCATGTTCCATCTTTCTTTGACGTTCCAAAGACGTTTCTTGGGCCCTTCTTCTTTGAGAATCTCTTAATATCTTTTTCTTTGACAAATTACAAAGTTTTTTGGAAGGCGGTTCTGCCATGTCAGTAATCGGGTTTTTAAGAAGTCAACGAATACTTTAGAACAACAATTACTATGAAAACAAATCATGAAACTTCAATATTAAAATCTAAGTGCTTACCTGCAAACTGAAACTTTCTGAAAATAACTAATTACATTTAATAAAAACTGTTAAAATAAAGAATAGAAAAACCAAAGAGATCCAAGGTAAGTGTGATCGTTCCTTCAAAAACAATTAAATTCCTATTTTATATATTATATAGCTACAACGCTTAAGAAAAAAAAAAAAAACTAAAATGCTAAATACATGAAAAGAGCACGGAAACGAATTAATTTTTTATGCTATCAATTTCTATTTCTATATAATTTTTTATGGTATCAATTTCTATTTCTATATAATTTTTTATGGTATCAATTTCTATATCGCTACAAAAATTATCGTCTTCGCTTAAGGAAAAAAAAAATAGAGCGTGGAAAGAAGAAGAAAAAGTTATTATAACAATTATGAACAGCGACAAATATATCAAAGCAAAGCGTTCTATTTACGTATCGAATATGTTGCCACATTTTTAATACAAAAGTTAAACTTTTCTCCACTTTGATAAATGTAAACTAATGCGAACCTTACAATTAAATTATTAATTCCTTCGTATATTATTGGTTAAAGTTGTCGAAAATTAATATTTCAATTGTAAGGTTCGCATTAGCATACATTTATAAGAGTGGAGAAAAGTATATGCATTTTTTAATAGTTTTTTAATATGGCTCTTTGAAGACGAAAAAGCATAGATATTCTTACAAAATGACTGATAACTAAAAAACTAATCCAAATTTTTGAAAAAGAAAGAAAATACTTCTTCATTATGTAAAAACACAATTATGTGCCGAGTATCGTGCCTGGGCGATATATTGTGATTACAGACACACACACAGCCGCGTTTATTATTATGAATAGATTTAGACATGATGCCGTCGGATAGCAGGAAATTTGTCGAGGGACTGTGGTTAATGTTATCAATTATTAATTCCAGTTTAAAAAGATCTTTAAAATTGGCTGCATCACAGTCTTGAGCTTTTTTATAGAATTTGGCCTTTCTGATTTCTAAGTAATTAGTCAGTGGAGTGATTTTAAGATCTTTTGCTATGTCTTCATTTCTCATGCACCAGGGTGTACCTGTGATTTTTCTTAGAGATTTATTTTCGAACACCTGGAGTTTATTAATAAAAGTTTTACATGCAGTTCCCCATGCAATGGATCCGTACGTAATGATGGGTCTTATACACACAATATATAGAAGCCTTTTATTTTTTAAAGATAGGCTAGAGTATGAATTTAATAGATATTTTAGAGCGAAAAAAGCTTTGTTTGCTTTTTTAATAGTTAAGGTGATGTGTTCATTCCAGGATAATTTATTGTTTAAGGTTACGCCTAGATATTTGGCATTGCTAACAATTGGAATAGTTTCATTAAAAAGGGTGATGCTTTCTGTAATAGGAATTTTGGTCTTGTTTCTTCTAATAATTAATAACTTTGATTTTTCTGCGTTTATTTTAATTCGACAGTTGTTGCACCATTGTTCGATGTTTTCACAGGTGGGTTTTAATTTTTTTGATAGCATTATTGGGATCACGAGATCTTGAGATAATTGCCGTATCATCGGCATAATAAGCACTAAGCTCATGTACTTCGCTATCTTGTTTGGGAAAATCAGACGTATATAAAATATAGGGCCTAAGATGCTCCCTTGGGGTACTCCTGCATTAATATTTCTAGTGGTAGAGAAACTGTTATTGTTTGGAACTTTCTATTTGTTAGATATGAGTTAATAAGTTGTATGTAATCAATTGGAATATTCAAAATATGGAGTTTATAGATTAGGCCTTTGTGCCAAACCCTGTCAAAAGCTTTACTAACATTAACATAGCTGATGTTTCTTTTTTGAAGAATCCATTACTGATATATTCAATTATTCTAAGGAGTTGTTTTTCGGTTGATAAATTTTCTCTGAAACCATATTGTTGGTTGGGAAGAATGTTAAGAAAGGGTTTGATTTTATTATAGATTATTTTTTCAAAGATTTTAATAATGGTAAGTAGAAGGCTGATCGGACTGTGATTGGCCGGATTTTTAATGTATTTTCCAGGTTTCAGGAAGAGAATAATTGTTGCAATTTTCCATGAATTTGGGAAGTAATTAAGTTTCAGACAGGAATTAAATATATTAACAATCTTATCAATGTAATTCAAGGGAAGATTTTTTATCAATAAGATTATTGATATTATCTTTTCCAGGAGCTTTTTTGTTTCCAGTCCAGGAGTTTCCTGATGATATTAACGACTTCTGCTTGATTGGTAGTACTGTTGATATTGAGGCTTTTGCAGTTAATAATTTTGCTGTATTCTTGATTAACATTATTTGTAAACGATGGGGTGTTGTCAGTATTATCTGAGAATTGATTTTCTATTGTATCAGCAAAAATTTCTATTTTTTCTTGAGTGTTTATAAATTTATTACCATTTACTTCAAGCGGTTGATCCGGTATTTTCTTGTTTTTAATTCTTTTTGTGAACTTCCATAATGAATTATCCTGAATGCACAATGATTCTGATTCCACATGTGCTTTCTATATTCTATACTTAATTCTCTAATGGTTTTGGTAAGTTTATTAACCATAGACTTGTCCTCCGGGTTCCGAGTTCTTTGAAAAATTTTTCTTATTTTATTTTTCGTTGAGATCAATTTTCTAATATGTTTGGGAAGACTCAGTGAGATATCATATACTTTTTTGCTTTTAGTGGCTGTGTTATGAGCTAGGTTAATATTATCAGTTATGCTTTCGATTTCCTTTTCTATTTGTTCTGTGTTAATTAGTTGGGGGATTTGGTTTTCATCCTTAGTAAGTTCATAGTAATATGTGTTCCAGTTAGTTCTTTTAATCTATTTTTCTTCTAAAACATTCTTGATAAAAATGTCCGCAATTACTGGCAAGTGATCACTTGAGAGGTCGTTGATTACGCTGCATTCTATTCTATAATTGGAGTTGGTGATAATTATGTCTAATATATCAGATTGATGATTGTAAATTCTAGGTAAATAGGTGTGTTCAGTGGGTGCAAAAATTTTGATGTTGTGATCAGTAACATATTCACTCAGTATTCTACCATTAGTATTATTATCTCTGCAGCCCTAATGTTGATTCTTAGCATTGAGGTCCCCTGCTATAATTTGTGTTTTATTAGTATGAATGAATAGAGAATTCAGATGTCTGAAAACGATTGTGGGCGTATATGGCCACGCCCCCACCTCGATGATGTAATCTATCGTTGCGATATAGTGTAAAATTAGGAATTTTCGGGTTTGTACCCGGCGTTGCGTGAGTTTCTGTAATGAATAATATATCCAGGGAGTGGTCCTGAATAAAATTCTTAAGTTCATTTAATTTTATTTGTAAATTGCAAGCGTTCCAATTAGCTATCTTAATACAGTTACGTATAGTATTGGTCTTATTTACCATGATTTGTTGATGATTCCGGAAAAGTTACAGCTCAACTGTTCTGATATTATCGATATATTTTGTTATATCTAAGATTTTGGAGTTTCTCAAATAGTCAATTGTAATTTTAAGTTCTTCAAGGATATTTTTGGCCTCTTTTATTATCTCTTTTGAGTTTTCGAGTAGGTCGTTTGTCTTAATGTTTTGTACAACTTGTGAGTACGTTCTGTTGTTAAACGTTCGGGGGGGGGGTATGTTTTGAATTCTTCTTTAGCTGCTTTATTAATCTCTTGTTTGTTTTTGATATCAAAGAGTTTAGGGCATTTGCTGTAGTTGGCAGTATGACTACCACCACAATTACAGCACTTAGGATTTGTAATGTTTTTGTGTTCGCAATCATTTGTATGGTGGTTTTCTCAGCATTTCACACATCTTGGTAGGTGATTGCAACCATTTTGCGCATGTTGAAAATTTTGGCAGTTATGACATTGATTGTGCAATTCCGCCACGTCCCCTATAACTTTCTATTTTAATATCTGTGTTGAACAGAAATCTAATATTATATATGCTTCTATTATTGTCATCCCTGTTTTTTAGTGTGACCAGGAAGAGAGGGAGTGTTTTGATTTGCCCACCCCTTCGACTGGTCATTCTTTTTACTGATTCAACATCGAAGTTCATTTGTTTTAGAGTCTCCTCTATATCCTTTTCATTGTAATCTCTTATTCTTCTAATGACTACCTTTAAGTTCTTTTCAGATGGTAGCAAAAAAGAATTGAAGGCTATGTTATTGTCTTTCAGATATTTAGTTATAATCCTGAATTGGTTTTCGTCATTTGGTTTGATATTAAAAGCCCCATAGGTCTGTCGACCAATGGTGAGGCTTTCCATGCCTCGTAGCGTAAGCTCCTCCCACATCTTTTTCAGATTAAATTTCTCATCTTTGATGATGATGGGGGGTATTTTAGAAGTTCGTTTCGGCTTTTGGGAATTGTTTGATTCAGTTTCAAGATTTTTATCTTGATCATTGTTAGAATCTAATATCAATTCTTCAATTTCATTATCTTCTTTTCTGAATAGGGGCTGCCTTTTCTTAGGTGTATCATGGAGTATTGGAGAACCTTTTCGTTTGGATGGCGTGTTCTGATTGGACGTCACCCATTCGACTTCTTGGGTGACGTCAGAATCAGTCTTCCGTTCTTAGGAGATCAAACGAATTTTTTAATGGAATATTATTTGCCATTGGAATATTTACTTTCCTTTTTTCCTGAAATTCATTGGTTTTTGGATCCTTAAACCAAATCTTTTTTTGTTTGGGGGGGGGGGTCTAAGTTAGCCATCTTTAGTTTTAATATTTCCATTTCTCGTTTCAAATACGAGTAATCGTCTATTATGTTTCTGAATTTTTTCCAGATAATCAAGTTCATTTTGGGGGTTTATTTGGGGGGGGGTGCTCTCCTTTAAGCACCCTTTTTACTCTAAAGAATGAGTTAAATATTTTTTCCTTATCAATAAATATTAATCCTGCATCAGCGGGAGTATCTAGTAAGGGGGCTGGTCTATCAGAATTAGTCTGTATCAAATTCGCATCCAAGTTTGAATCTAAAGTTGCATTATAATGCGTCGAAATTTACTGGTCCTTAAAAGGACCTTTGGCCGATTCAATTGGATCCGAATTAGAATAGGACGAAATTCCTGCCGAGCCTGCATTCGGATTATCAGCCATAATTAAAGGCTAAAAAATATTGAAAAAAGCATTAACGTGAAAAATAATAAATTATACATTAAGCGGAAAAAAGCCTAATAAAATGAGGTTGGAGTCAAGCAATATCTCCGGGCCTCCCACAAGAAACAAACATCAGCTCACAGCTTCGTTGTCACCGGTGAAAGCAGAGTCTCAAGGTATCCACTGTGAGCCGATCAATACCGTACCAGAGGAATTCTAAAAATGCTTCTCAGAAAACAGCTCGTCTGCTTCAGCTACGCGGGAGCTCTTCTTGCTTGACTCGGATATAGAAGATCCTAACCAACCGCCATCTAAGAGGTTTTGCTAGGACGATGGCCACCGCTCGAATGATGTGTACTAAATGGCAGACGAGTCAGCTTCTCTTTATAGCCTTACTACACTCTCGCTGTATGTGACGTCACGATCGAGAGAGAAGACGAAGTTCTTCATTAGTTCCAATGTAAATTTCGCGTCGCGCTTTCGTGTTTTATTTATGATATTTACAGCTATGATGATTTTTTTTAAAATATAAACTAAATGAAAGAGAAAATAGTTGCGGTGTTTTTTTTTTTTTTACTTTTTAAAACATTAAAAAATTTAAACTACCTTCAGGGGCCCCTTTTTTTAAATAAATGAAATTTTAATAGAACACATTATATTTTTAATTTGGGTATAAACCTAGGAATTTAAATTCAGTTTCAATGAAATGGCCAGCTCGGTACCGCTCCGCGGATTGGGGGTTGGGGAACACTGGTGTAGATAGTTCTGGCGTGTCTTTTGCCTGACTTGGACATGTGCACATGTTTGTGTCTTTTCTGTTAATTCTATTTAAGAGTTCTGGAAAAAACGCATGCCATATCAAAATTTGTGTAACATGCGGGTCTCAGATTAACCCATTTTAGGCTAAGGATAGAAATTTTATAAAATATAAATTTTATATATTTGCATTGAAATATGTTTAAATTACATTCATTAAGAGAAAAAATAAGTTTCGTGTGTGAAAAATAATATTTTATCTAAGAAATAAAATGGTGCTTATACGCACCATTGGCCAGGTCAATGAACAATTCCTTCAGTTCAACAGTTATACTTTTAACGGAAACATTTTGAATTTGAATTCAAAAGACAGTATTTTAACTGTGACTTCCCTACTTTAGCAGTTTTACTTGGAGACATATGGAATAATTAGTTGATTATCCATATTAGATCGTCTAAAGATTTAATCCAATGAGCAATTTTGCTTTTAAAAGGAAAAGATAACATTCTCTTATGAAAACAAAACTTTATTCATATTTTCATACCAGCACGCCGTCACACTGCTAAAGACGTTCTGTTCCTCTGCTCTAGGGTTGCATTATTCTTGTTGTCGACTTGGCGATGATTTTATTCGCCACAGAGTATCCCTCCAGTGACTGAGGGTAACCGAAGAAACGATATAACCACTAAATCAGAATATATAACAAGAATTGTACAATGAATATAACTAATAATAATAAGAAAATTGTTAAACAGAAATTAAAAAAACATAACAGAAATTTAAAAAATAATATAAACAATTTTTACAACTGTTAAACATACATCCCAAACTAAGCTACAATAATGCATTATTTAGTAATGTATGTCTCTAATTCTTTTGGAAATCTGACATGTCTACCAGATCTTGTACGTGCAATAGTTGTTTGTTGTTTGGCTGGCTCATTTAGTACAATTGGTTTAGAGACTGTTTTTAAAGCAGTTTCCTTTAAATAAAAGGCGAGATTCACTCTATCAAGAGAAACCGTTGTTTTCGAATCATTCAATTCAATGGTAAAGTTTTTTTTCGTTCTATTAATCTCTTTATGAGATCC
Organism: Parasteatoda lunata; assembly: GCA_949128135.1. NCBI lineage: Eukaryota > Metazoa > Arthropoda > Arachnida > Araneae > Theridiidae > Parasteatoda > Parasteatoda lunata. The sequence goes on along the minus strand of OX421979.1, from coordinate 4,388,478 downwards.
GGAGTAAGGCTGACGCAATTGAGGAGATTTTACATGATCTGCCCGAAGATAAACATGCGAGCAAGTTTTTAAATTGGAATGTACGTAAAATTTTTCATCGCAATGTGTTGTTGTGGCAGTTGATGTTAATTGCTGCATGTGATCTTGTAATTTTGAAATGAATTCATGGTTGGATGTAGTTGATTTTGTATTTTCAAATATCTATTATGGCAGGCGTAACGGAGATCCGTATCTTAGTTCAGCTGAAGAAGAATTTAAATCTTCTTTAATGGCTGTTCTTATCCCAATAGGACAACTGGAATGGTCTCGCGCCACTGGTTATTTTCATGGGCTTTTAATGCAGATTTAAGATGTCTGTGGAATCGTTCTACTATTCCGTTTGAAATCGGATGATATGCTGTAGTCTGTATTTTAGTCGTCCCCAATAAGTCTGAAAACGCTCTGAACAACTCCGATTCAAACTGTGCTTCTCGATCGGTTCTCACGATGGAAGGACAACCAAATCTGCTAATCCATGCATTAAAGAAAAATTTGCAGATGGTTTTTGCTTTTTGGTCAGGAATTGGTATGGCCTCCGGGTATCTGGTAAATATGTCAATCATTGTCAAAATCTAATTGAAACTACCAGAGGGAGGTCGAGGTCTAACAATGTCGATATGGACATAGGAAAAGCGTCTATCAGGAAGAAAAATGTTCCAAGAGATTTTAGAGCGTTGGCAAGGTTCGCAACACTTAACCCAGTTTTTTATTTGGCGTTTCATGAATGGCCATACAAATCTAGATGAGATTAATTATTTGGTAGTGGTTAAAATAGCAGGATGAGATGTATTGTGTAGGTGATCAAATATGATTTTTAGATACGACTCTGGCACAAATGGTCTTGACTGTCCGGTTGATGTATCACATATTAAGTCATCATCAGCAATAAGATATGGTTTTAATTCAAGTTTCTGATAAGTTGTTTGATTATTAAGATATTTAAGTAGCTCTGGATCATTTTTTTTTTGTTTCAGCGAATTTCTTAAAACCTAAAAACGTTGTTTTGGTAATAGAATCAATTTCAACTCTAGATAAAGCGTCCGTGACTACGTTTTGAAGACATGACGGATATCTGTAGAGTATTGGGAAATCTAAATGTTATACTTGCCGAGGTGAAAATTTGTTAGAATTTTGTTTTTGATCGGTATATATTTGAAATTTTCTCCCTTCAAGCATGTGACGGAATTTTTTAATCGCGGAGTATATAGCAAATAATTCTCTGTCATACGTTGACCAATTGCGCTGACTTTTATTTAATTTGGTTGAGTAAAAAGCTATAGGTTCCCATTTCTCTTGCGAAAGTTGCATTAAAGCGCCGCCAACTGCGACATTCGATGCATCTACCCAAACACTAATTTTAGCTCCAGGAATGGGGTGCCTCAAAAGCGTTGCCTGAATAATAGCGTGTTTAGCGACAATAAAAGAATTTTCAGTGTTTTCGTTCCATTTAAGAGGTTTGGAAGAATCGTGACCTTTGGAGCGACACTTTTTTCTGTTTTTATGCCCTTCTGAAAATTGAACTAAAGGAGCAAGTATATGGGCGGTTCTTGGTATAAAACATCGGTAAAAATTAAACAATCCTAAAAATTAACAGAGTTTAGTGAGAGTAGAGGGCTTAGGAAAATCAGTTATGCACTTAACTTTTTCAGGGAGGGGTTCAATTCCTTTTTCAGAAAGGTTAAAACCTAAAACATCAATTGATGATAGCCGAAAATACATGTAGAAACGTTTATGCAAAGGCCATATTCCTCTAATCTAGAGAATAAAGTCTTTAAATGTGTGAAATGCTCATCTAGATCTTTTGATGCATTAAGAATATCGTCCACAAGAGCATGAACGTTTAATATTATCGTCCACAAGAGCGTAACGTGATTTCATCGATAAACCTTTGAAAAATAGCACTGGCATTGGATAGCCCAAATTGCATCCTCAAAGTCTCATACAAGCCGAATAGGGTGCATATCGCAGTCTTATGAACGTCTCCAGGATTTATGGGAATCTGATGATAGGCTTTGACAAGGCCGATTCGACTAAAAATCTTAGATCCATGTAAATTTGCAGTAAAATCAGCGACGCAAGGAATTGGGTATTTGTCTAACTGTTTGGGTATTTGTCTAACTGTCTCCATTATAACGATCCTATTTTAGGTATCACATAAAGAGGTGAATCATGGTTTCTACTAGATGGTCTTATATGCCCTAACTGCATCATGTTTTCAAATTCTGATTTGGCGATTTTTAGTCTATCAGGAGCTAACCTACGTGGCTTTGCCACTCCGAAGGTCCTTTAGTTACTATGTAATATACAGTATTATGTTTTGATCAGGTAATTTTGTTAGATGAATACCTTTTAGGAGATCAAAATATTTATTATCTTCAGAAATTGTTTTAACAGTATGCAGTTCCGTTTGCTGTAAATGACCAGGAGTTTTTAACTTAGTTTTTAAGTCTCTAATACATTTTTTTCTAAGGTCAGTTATCAATTCAAAATTATGGAGAAAATCAGCTCTGAGAATTGGTGTATTTACTTTGGCAACTAAAAATGTCCGATTAAACTGCCTTCTTAACCCGAAATCTAAATTTAAAGTTTGTTGAGCATAAACATTGTTGAGGAATTCGCTGCAATAAATGTCTGGTGGGGTGGGTTACGTTTTTGAAAATTATTTGCACACAAAATAGAAACATCACTACCTGTGTCTACCAAAAAGGAAACATTTGTTTTTCGATGTCTAATGAACAGGCGACGTGAAATTTGCGGCAAAGAATAAGCCGCCTCTACTCTTTGCTGGTTTCGTTTCCCTGCCAAGTACAAGGTTGAACACATTTTTCTTCCGAAACGTGGTAGAACCAACAATGTTCTGAATTTCGATATCAAGATCTATTACTAGGATTACTGCCGTTTCTTTGAAAAGGTGATCTACCTCGAAACGAAAGGCGATCAATCGTTTTATTTATATTCTCGATTTCACGAAATATTCTATTATCACTTGACTGTCCATTAGAACCAGAAATAGCAAAAGTTTCGACTGGGGACGGGGTAACTTCTAAAATTCGATCCGAAATTTCAGCCGTTTTGTCGCGAGTTACATCAGAAACTGCTGCTAATATTGTTTGAACGGATGACGGCAAGCGCTGTAAAAACAATTCTTGCATAAGTTTATTTGGAACCTTCAGCGATTGAGCCCGGCGCTTCATAGAACGTAATAAATCAGAAGGCTTTCTAGAATCCAATTCTTCACTCGATAAAAGTTGTCGAATCTCTTGCTGGAAAGAATCTCCAGAACACCTTATAAACTCTTCCTCTAATTTTTCGTATGGGTCAATTGCATCGGGTTTCATAAAAATATCACGAATTAAGGAAGCTACATCGGGGTGGAAGATTCGAAACTACATAATTATATTTCGTATTAGACTAATTGCTTTTGGTTTTGCTAAAGCAAATGAGCTTTCGCACATAACAAACCATACAGCAGGGTCTGATCTGTTGTAAACAGGAATTTGGACAGCCGACACTTCGGTCATTATGCAAGGTCTTCGAAAACGAATTACTAAATATTTGTTTTTAATGATTTAAATGACATTAAAATAAAAACAATAAATTCCAAATTTTTGCAATTAAAACTATTACTCAATCAAATAAAATAAAATATTCACTAAAAAAATAAATGAATTGACATTCTTAACCATTTAGTTAGAACAACGTAACATTTAGAACAATACCAGTGGTGCAAGCTGCGCTTAAAAACGTAGAGAGTGGTAATAAAGCTGCTCAATTTTATTTTTTTTCGAGTTAAATAACACATACTTAACGACCAAAGCTTAGTTAGGAATGTATTTCTAGCACTATATCTTGACGTCTGCAGTTTTAAAATTAAACTTTTTATTTAAAATTAAAATAGACACCACTTTTTATATTTTTTGGCGCAGCTTGCACTCCTGCAATACTGTTATCTAAAGCTTTTTAAGTTTAAAAATAATTTGACTAAATAAATAATGATCCAGTAGCACTTATCTGTATATCATGCTTCTGGAACAACAATCTACAGCTTACTTTCGATTTTAAATTTCAATCAATTTTCATGCGCGTTATGTTCGAGGTCATCATTATGAAATAATTAGTTGATTATCCATATTAGATCGTCTAAAGATTTAATCCAATGAGCAATTTTGCTCTTAAAAGAAAAAGATAACATTTCCATACCAGGACGCTGTCACATTGCTAAAGACGTTCTGCTCTGCTTTAGGGTTGCATTATTCTAGTTGTCGGCTTGGAGATTATTTTATTCGACACAGACACACCTCATCCCAACTTAGTATCTTACCTCAAAGACATCGGATTTTATAATTTGATTTAGTTCAAATTTTAATAGATTGACCAGTTTTTACCGAGTTATATTGATATTTGAAAAATTACTCTAGCTTTAATTTGATTTTGATTTTAACCAAATTATATAAATTTTAAACTAGTGATTAAATGGGCTCATGGCTCTTGCGCCAAAAATTTACATCACTCACTCACTTGAAACATTTTAAATGTAAATGAACTTGGCATTTTATGCATAAATAAATCGTATAGATTTTACACACTTTATATCGTATGAGGGCTTTTTTCATGATCATTTATTGTATGTTCTATTCTATCAGTCCAAATTTCTTTTTGTAGAGCTGTGGATGATGGGCCACCTTTTTTAAGATGGGTAACTTGTAATACACTTTCACCAGATGGATTGTTCTTGGATTCAGGTCGTTGATTATGCATGCTGCCGAAACCAGCATACCAAAAACTACTACATCTCTCCCTCGTCATCGTAAGCCGTGGTGGAATGTTGAATGCGCAGCTGCTCATAAAAAGCAGGAACGTTTGTGGAGCATATTCCGTCATTCTCCTACGACTGCTAACCTTTTAGCTTTCCAACATGCTAAAGCAATTACGCGTAAAGTGAGGCGCAAAAGCGAGAAAGACTCCTGGTGCCGTTATGCCTCTTCTATTACAGCTACGACATCTCCCAGACAAGTCTGGTCGAGAGTCAAACGAGCTAATGGTATTTACCGTGAATTTCATTTTCCGGTATTTGAGAAAAACGGTACCATATACTCGTCTCCTACTGACATTTGTAATATCCTTGGCGTGGCATTTGCATCGGTTTCTAGACATGATAACTACAGTTAAGCATTTCAAAACTACAAGCAAAATGCCAAACCGACTACAATTAACTTTAATACGCGCCGCAACTTTCATTATAACTGTGATTTCAACTTTTCAGAATTGCAGAATGACCTTTTTCGAGCTAGTAACACAAGTCCCGGTCCTGATGGTATCACATATCACATGCTCCGCCACATAGATCGGACGCCAAATGTCCTTATACTATTTAATAGAATATGGACTGAACAAGCGCGCCCTTCTGGCTGGCATGAAGCAATTGTGAGACCTATATTAAAACCAAGAAAAGAGCCAAAGATCCAATCAATTATCACCCTACTGCGTTAACCAGCTGTCTTGGTAAAACGATTCAGCAAATGGCTAACTCCCGACTTGTGTACTATACCGAAAAGAACCACGTTATTCCAGATTTTCAGAGTGGTTTCCGTAAGGAACGGTCCACAATCGATAATATTCTAGAACTGGAAACGCGAATCCGTAATGTCTTTGTCCGGCGAAATAATCTTGTCTCTGTCTTCTTTGATATTGAGAAAGCTTATGACCGGACTTGGCGTTATGGAATTTTCAAAGCTCTATTTGAAATGGGTCTACGAGGTCATTTGCCGGTTTTCATCAGAAACTTTTTGCTGAAGCGCTATTTTTGCGTTAAAATTGGATCCAACTTTTCTCAACGGTATATTCAGACTGAAGGTGTCCCCCAGGGCAGTGTTTTAAGTGTCATTTTGTTCATCATTCATATTTCACAAGTTTTGCGTGTTCTGCCACCTGCTGTCTCTAGCTCTCTTTATGTTGATGATCTGCACATCTCGTGTTTAGGATGTCATAAGAGTCATCGAGCGGCAAATGCAGTTAGCAGTGAACAAGATTTTAGATGGGTGCGACCACAACGGCCACACCTTTTCACCAAAGTTCATGCATTCATTTTTGTCGTAAACGCACCCTTCATAATGATCCCGGTATCACCATTCGTAACATCGAAGAAATCGCACAAAAAAAAATTCTGACATGTAATAAACAAGTTTGTACGATATACCACCAAAAACTTTTTTTATGCGGTTGATAGGGACCGCATAAAAAAAGTCGGACTCAGAAAATGCATCAATGATTTATGAAATAGATGAGAAAATGCTTTCAATAAAATTAAATAATTAAATTAGACCTAAAGAAATTTTAAAAATATTTAAATCTTCATTGTACATATACATGTAGAAGTTTTCAAACTATACATTAAATAGTTTGCCGCTACTCGTCGTAATCCAAAACGCGCATCTTCTTGTAATGAATTGGTTGAAAATCGCTGTCGTCGCTTGAAGATAGGGTTTCAATTGATTTGTTTTTTGGTACCATGTGACAGTTCAAGTCAGTGATCAGTTTTTGTGACGACGGTCGACTGGTCAATTGCATGTAAACGTCACGATAGTGAGACATGCATGATCTCAGTTCTTTTTGGAATTTTAAGCGTCTTTCCGCATTGGTATCTATTTTAAGAAAATGAGTTTCCAATTTTTTCGAAATCTGGATCCCTGCATATATTTTATCTGCTGTAATAGATTCCGGTTCTTCTTGTCCATTTTCATAATCTATCAAACTATTGATAATATCACTATCGTCCACAGTTTGGTCCTCAATCATCTCGTCCAAGTCATTAACGCCGAAAGAATCAAAGCCTTCTCCGCCGATGTTACGTGCGAGCGCACTAATTTCAGATAATAACGTTGACGCGTTTTCGGTGACGTTTCGATTAATTACACATTCAGGCCAGATCGCTTTCCAGCACGAATTTAATGTGTGTTGTTTGATTTGTCCAATTGCTGCAATAATATGGTTTATGCAGTCTAAAATTGAGAATTTTTTCCAAACTTCAGTCAGGCTTAGTTTATCGCTCTCTAGCTTTTTCAAAATGTAGCTGAAAGTTAATTTGATATAATGTTTCTTAAAATTTGCGATTATGCCCTGATCCAGTGGTTGTATAAGGCTAGTCATATTTGGTGGGGAAAACACTATTTGTACATAAGGATGTTCTATACAGGGATGACCGGGTGCATTATCTACAATTAGCAATACTTTATACGTAAGACCCATCTCTTCCATGTATTTTTCAACTTCTGGTACAAAAGAATCGTTGAACCATGTTGCAAATACAGCTGATGTGACCCATGCTTTTTTATTGGCCATGAAGTGTGCTGGATATTCAGATAAATTTACGCCTTTTAGCGCGTGTGGGTGTAAAGCTTTATTTATAATAAGTGGTGTTAACATCTTTGCACCAGAGGCATTACTGCAAAGAAGAAGTGTGATTCGATCCTTTGCCGCTTTAAAACCACTTGCAATTTTCTCCGATTTCGCAATGAATGTTCGGCTGGGCATCTTTTTCCAGAATAACCCAGTCTCATCTGCATTAAATACTTGATCTGGACAATATCCACCATCATCAATGATTTCCGCTAATACTTTGCGATAATTCATAGCAGCTGTTTCATCGGCGGACGCTGCCTCGCCTTGTATCTTCACATTATGAAGTGCGTACCGTTGTAAAAATCCAGCAAACCAGCCATTGCTCGCAGAAAATGTCACTTCTCGTAAACAGGATGACGAACTTGGTTCTAAGTCCTTCAGTTGGTTGAAATACTGTCTAGCTTTTTCTTGAATTAATTCTTTGTGAACGGGGATTCGTTTTTTAGTTAAATCTTTAACCCACAACACGAGAGCCTTTTCCGTCTTCTCTATTACAATATTTCTCGAATACGATGCTCTTTTACTACTGTCGTTTGTTGTATTATTAAGAGATTCATATATTTTACTTGCACGTTTGTGTATAGCTCTGATCGTGGATTCACCTAATTTAAATTCATTAGCAACAGCTGTGGATCCTTCACCATCTGCTAGTCTATTTAATATTAGAATTTTTGTTTCTAATGGAATTGTCTGTCTTTTTACTTTGTTTTGGCTATAATTATTTATTTTAAGGGAGAACTTATTATGTCTAAAAATAAAATTAAAATCATAAAAACTACATATAAATAGAAACAAAAGTAATTAATTTATTTACTTTTAATCTCACTATAAAATGAGTCCTTAATCACATGAATCGTGTAAAAAACTCTGAATACGAAGCGTATATTTGAGATACGCGCAGACGAGAATTTACAAAATAAAAATAATGGTTTAATTTTAAAATACAAAGTATTTTAACACAGCAGACGATTTTTTACTGACTTGTTCAGCGTAGAATAAATTTTAAACAGAAAAGAAAATGGAGTTGACGATAATAAATGAACTTATGAAAATAAATAAGCAGAGCATCGCGAAGTCCAGATACATCGTTGTCAAGGAGACCACGTAATCAGAGTTCGTCCACAACATGCATATGCACATTGATAGGAAACATTAAACTGGTGCTAACGCCGTTAAGATTCATATACCGCATAAAAATAATTATATATATATATATATATATATATATATATATATATATATATATATATATATATATATATATATATATATATATATATATATATTGAAAACAAAGATCAAGGAAGTAACATTCTGGCGATAATAGTTGGCGCTATCAGGATCCAGTATGGTCACTTAACCATCAGAATCACATATTTTGGTGGCCAGGAAACTATGAAAAGAACCAAATATTCCGAGTAAATTTAAGGATTTTCATTTTATACTATCGGATTTATTTTCATCGGATCGGACGTATACATTTCTAAAAATAAAACGGTAACACTGAAAAATTAAAAATTTATTGATTTTCCAAAAAATTTAATTAAAATATTTTTTGAGAGTTAATTTGAACTTTCTAAGGAGTATTATTTTCAAACAAAATATTCGTGATTTTACATTTTATTCTGATGGATGTTCTTCGCGTTTTTTCTCTAAAGCAAATTGAATGACGGTGAAGATTAAACTGACAACAGCAGGAGCTATAAGGAAGTACTTCAGTGGCAGATGTGCGCAATGCCACCAAAAAATCCACACCGCAATACAGTCACACACAAACGAAAAGACAAAAGCATTCTTAGCTTTGAAGCTTTTGGAGAGGGACATCATCGGGAGGACGCAGGTGGAAAATGTTGATGAACACGTCAGGAATCCAGCTTTCGTTACAATGCTGTGGAACCCAAAAGAACATATAAAAACAAATAATATGGACAATACATTGGCTATGCATGTCAAACATTTTAAGTGCAAACTCTTATGTGGGATCTCCTTACTGCAAAACAAGCGACTCTTTCCAAAAAGTCCTGATAGAATTCCCATAAGTCCTAAAACGATGTAGGCAAAGTCCATTTCCATTAAGCCATAACTTAAACAGAAAACTGCTCCCACAAACTCTGCAAGGATCTTGAATAGAACTGAATATCCTTCCATTAAGAAAGATGGACTGATTTCGAAATTCCTGACATATATATAGAAAATGATGGAAGAAAATAATTTGCCGATTGTACCTTGAAATCGTCTCGTTTCTTGCGAAATTGTTTCAAAAATGGCGCTCATTGTTGTAAGAAGTAAATCTAAATCTACTAAGTAGTTTTTTTTTTTTTGCTGTTCTCAACTGAAAGTTTAAAAGCTTACTGGAAATTTGTTTTTATGCTTTGATCATGTTTCAAAATGTTTATCAATTGACTACTGAAACGATTCTGCTTTTAGCTTTAATGTCCTCAATTTCTAAAACAATGATTTTAGTAAACTTGTCATTACTGAAATGGCCAAGCCAGAGGTTGAACTATATCACTTGACTATTAGCGTTCAGTCAATAGACGAAACATTATGGGTGACTAGTAGGCAGGTAAGGAAGTGTGTGATATGTAAGGTCAGTAAAATCACAGGCATCAAAGTTTCATTTTGTATAAACGAAAGCAGCGCGTTGCTAGAACAACACAACTTTTAATTACAATACTGACGTTCTATTTATTTGGATAATAAAGAAATAATGCATTAAGTGAAATCAATCATGCTTTTAACTATATTTTAACTTGTAAATAACTGTAGATATTAAATGTTATAATGTCGTCAATTTACTTTGTATTTAGTCATCCAAAATCGAATACTGTAGGAAAACTAAACACCTTCCCTTATAAGTGAAGTGATGTGAGCATGACAAGTACATTTTGATGTGAATAAATTCGCGATCGCAACGAACTATAGGGGGCGTTGTTGTATGAGACGAATACCTGCGATTTCTATATGAACAGTAGTCATTCAGTTATTTTAGAGACGTCTTTAATGTAGCGAGTAGCTTTGCAACGTTCCTTCTTTATTGTGGCTTATTAAATTTAAAAAAGAAAAATGTTTGATATTCTTTCTTATGCAAGTGAAAACAAAATGATATATCTCTTTCTTTTTTTTTTTTTTTAGAGAGAAGGAATATCCAAAGCACATCGGAAAAATATTTGCACATAAACAGAAATTTTTTTTTTTTATTCTTATAAGAGTTAAAACCTACTGCCCAAGAAATAGTTTTGCTAAATTTAATGATATAACATGAAAAGCCTATTTAAATTTTCCATAGTTTTAAGAATCATATTACTTCAAAAATTAAAATGAACAAAAAGTGTACATAAGTCTCATAATTTTATAAAATTCAATTTTGTAAAGAAAAGTTTTTTAACAACAATTTTTATCAAAATATTTCAAGTTTCAATAAAAATCATTATTTAGAAACTGAAAAACGTAAAATAAAGAATGCTTACGAAAAAAAGAAAAACAATTCTCCTTTGACGTCATTTTTTAGTGCTACGAAAATTCGCGTTTGGGATTTGCCAAAGACAAAACAAGATGCAATTTTATTTTTTCAGGAGCGAAATATTTCACCAAAAAAACGAAAATGTACCAATTCTCATGACATGAAACTTTACTATGGTAAACGTACGTTTTACGAAATGTAATTTCATTTGGAATCTTATTTATTAGAGTTCATATGGCAACGAAAGAAAATAGAGATTGTTTTGAATCTATGTTAAACTCTATATCGGCCCATTTTCCACCGAAATTTCGATTAACTACTTTGATTTTAAATAAAGTGTTTTATTTTATGATTTGTCGCAAAAAGTTTAGGTGTAGATTGGCGGCACTTAAAAACCGCCAAATCTGTAGTTGCGGTGGCGTTAATACGTAAGTACCGAAATTTTATTCCATACTTTTCTGAATATATATTACTTCAAACTTTAGAATATGCAAGAAGTATACATAAACACATAATGCTACACCATTTAATTTTTCAAAAAATGTATTTTGACAACAATTTTTATCAAAAAATTATAAACTAAAAAGCGTAAAATAAAAAATTATTAGGATAAAAACAACGATTTTAAAAATTCCTCATATTGAAATAAAAAACTTCCATATTTTTATTCTTATAGATCTTAATCAGACGTAAAAAACCATTCTGTAGAGAACTATCATCAAATAAGAAAAAAAAAAAATATGTACAAGCAAATTTTTTATTATAAAAATCATAACACTTACCTGATTTAAAAATCTGGAGAATTCTAAAATGAAATATTCTTCGTTTCAAAATTTTATTTTCAAATAATATATACATAGATTATCTCTTCATTACTTTTAGAGAACATACCACACAGCAAAATTTTATAATTGTAAGATCTAAATATGAATTTTAATATGTAGCTTTAAAACAGAATAGCTGAATTCTAGTTGAAATTATTCTTTCAAAACTATAAAATACTTACCAAGAAAACGATAAAAATGTATTAATAATCAGCACTAATGATACTATTTCAAGTAATACGGATGATACTTTATTGTTGTTTTCGGAATTATGTACATACAGAAATATATACTATTCTATAAAGAAGAAGAATATTCTATAACTATTACAGTTCTGTACGTTCACATTTATTCATTGGAATGAAGAAAGCAATGCTGACTTCTCTTTAATTTGTAATGAATTGAAGACAGAAAAAATGTATTTTACCGTAATACACACATCTGAACAGTATGTTATCATTTGCAAGTTTGTTGATCATAGAAGTTAAAAATTGAGGAATTTTTCTTCAAATGTTTGGCGTGTTCTGTTTCTGAAAGATTTACCAATGTTCTGTAGAGTTTTTTCAAGTTCTTCGGCCTTTTCCTTAGGGAAATTTAGTTTCGTATTTGCTGCTAAGAAAATGGCGTCTGATTCTGCTAATGATTTTGATGGAATTAAATAAATTAATGTCTGATATTTTCAGGCTCCCGCTAGATGGCGTACTCGAGCGTTGCGATCGCGAATTGAAAATTATCATATTAAAATTATATTTAATTTTTTATGATATTTACAAACTAAAAAATGCTTTTGCAAACCCCAGATTCGAATATCGAACCTCCTTTCCACAAGTGTTACACTCCAATGTTTGGCCATATCAGCTGATTTTTTTTAAAAATTAGCTATATTAGCTAATTTTTAAAAATCGAATAACAAAATTTATTTAAAATTATTATTTAATCTTTAAAAGGAATCCTTTTAATAGCTCTATAATTATGAGTTGTAGAATTTTCATGTAATAGAGCCCCTGAATTAGAGAGGCCGACTTATCATTCATTTCAAAGCAAAAGCTTTTCCTTAATAATGATGAGCTACAACATTTGGCAACTTATCGCTACAACAACGTTAACCTCAACTATAGAATCATCAGTAAAGAAAAGAGTGCATAGATTGACATTGTTTCTCGGAAACATTTTTTTTTTATGCTTATACAAATTCACTGTAAATTTTATTACCGGTTAAAAGGTTTCAATAAAAAAAAAATCCTGTATATGCTACATGCCAATTACATGAATCTTTTTTATAAATGATTTCAAAGTAAATTTTGCACTAAATATTATATTTCTGTTAGATCTGTGTTTTTCAAATTTTTTTTTTTCCAGATTTTTTTTAACAAAATAAAAATGGATAAAAACATGTTTTGGCCTGAAATATTTTTAAGTATGTTTTTACAATCAAAATAATTAAATTTATAATTATTTGTATGATGTATTGCATGATTATAATGTCTACAATCATGAGAAGTAATAAATTTTTTATCAAAATCAAGAATAAATTTGAAATTACTTTTTTTCAATTGAGTCATTGAATTTTCTTTAAAACATTAAAGGACAAGACGAATTAAAATTTTTAGCCATTATTATTATGTAAATAGAAACTAGAGTTTTATGAGGAGGGGAAGAAACGGCGCATGATAAGTTTTTAAATAATTTATTTAAATAAGCATCCTATTTCAAATTACATTTTCATAACATTTATTTAAATAAGTAATACATAAATAAGGAGTACAATTTTAAAATATATATATATATTTATATATTATTTATTACTAGATAGAAATAGCTTTTTTTACACATATTTGGTTCTTTAATAATAAAATTTTATTAAAAAAAAAACTAAGCAAATAGAGAGGAATTAGTAAATTTATACTTGGATTAGTATATTTAATTTATACTTGAATTTTTAAAAATATTATTGAAATTCCTTTACTTCTCTTTTCATAAATCTTTATTCCATTCTTTTTTCTTTTTCAATTTCTCTCTACATTTTTGATATGATATGATGATAAATGTAGGGAATGTATAACACTACCTGTCAAAAGTTTAGACTCACTCTTGAATTTTTAAAAATAGACAAATAACAATTAAAAATGACTTCTTTTAAACTGAAAATTACATTAAATTAACTTTCTTTTGAGAAATGTAGGTACGCTTATATGGTAAGTACTATAATTTTATGCATAACTTATGAATTTCGTCCAATCTTGGATTTTTCGAAATATCCTCTTTTAGCCTTAATCACGGCAGCACATATTTTTGGCATTCTTTCTATTAGTTTTTGAAATGTTCTAGCTGATATCTGGTTTCAGCAACTAAGTAAAGATTCCCAAAGCTTGTTTTGATTGGTACATCTCATTTTTGTAACATTTCTATCGAGTTCGTCCCACAATAGCTCAATGGGATTAATATCAGGGGATTGAGGGGGCCAATCCATGCATTTTAGTACTTTTTTCTTTTCTTTTGATGCAATGTAGTTTCTACACAATTTCGATGAATGTTTTGGATCGTTATCTTGCTGAAAAACAAATCCTTGACCAACGATTCTCTGTCCACATGGAAAAGTGTAACGTTGCAATATTCTGTGATAATATTTTTTTATCCGTAATACCTTACAAGATCTCCAACTTTATCATCGGCAAAACATCATGACCTGAACCTCCACAATGCTTCACAGTTGGTAGTAAACATTGACTTGTTCACCAACTAAACGACGAACATACTGCCTTCGTTTGCTTCCAAACAATTCAAATTTTGATTCGTCCGTAAACAAAACCTTTGACCACTGTTCTAAAGACCAGATAACATGTTTTTTAGCCCATTGCAGTCGTTTTACTTCATTTTGTTTTTTCAAAAGTGGTTTTCTAGCAGCTACACAACCTTTTAAACCATAGTCACGAGGCCGACGTTGTGCAGTAGATGCTGACACAATTTTCTGCCGAGTAGCATTCAATTCCTCACGGATTTCTGGTGCTGTTCGAGTCCGCTGCTGCTTACTTTGAATGCGGATAAACTTATCCTCACATTTGGACGTTATTCTAGGTCTCCCTGATCGCTGGTGGCTCTTATTTTGGCCAGTTTCTTTCTTCCTTTGCAAAGTTCTGACAACAGTGGTCTGAGAAACATTAGTTTTAGAGGCAATTTGTCTACTTGAATAGCCTTCTCCATGAAGTGCAATAATAACTGCACGTGTTTCCACACTTATTTTCCGTTTTTGACCCACATTTCTGTAATAAACTGTATAAAAACAATTAATTTTTGTTTTTAATATATACCAGTTATTCTGGCTAATTAAGGCTATTATATAAATATTTAAAATTTGTCATGTACATGAACATAACTTATAATTAACCCTATAAAAGAAGATGAAAAGTAAATTGTTTATAAACTAAGAATTAATAACAAAATTTAAATAAATTACACTTGTTTTAGAATAGGTACTTACATGCACTTTCGTTCATTTCGTTATCAACTACAGAATAGATACAAAATGAAAAAAATGAACAGTTTCAAAAGAAAACAGAGTTTTGAGATGTTTGTTTATGATTATGTTTTATAAATTGTATGTTTAAGTCAGAAACATTTAACTATTTTTGAAATAAATACAAGTGAGTCTAAACTTTTGACCGGTAGTTCATATATATCTGTGTGTGTGTTACGGCCAAAGCCCGAATTCGGCCACTTCGCGAGTTGACCGGCCAAATCGCGAAGTGGCATGGGAGGATCAGCCAAAGTTGGAAGAAAATATCATTGGCACGTATTATTGGCTTTGTATAACCATAACTTAGTGTAGCTCTGGTTAAGTTAATCAAAGTAATCCAAAATCAATTATCGGAACCATTTTCAACAGAGAGAGGCCTACGTCAAGGGGATTCCCTCGCCTGCCTACTTTTTAATCTGGCTCTAGAGAAATGTATCAGAGACCGAAAAAGTACCCTTTAAAAAGTACTAGACCGAAAAAGTAACCTTTGGAATAGATCAGTTCAATTACTAGCATACGCCGATGAAATCGATGTCATAGGAAGGTCAGAGAGAGCTGTGAGAGAGGCCTTTCTGGCTCTTGAAACTTCTGCCACAAATATGGGCCTTACCATCAATGAATATAAATTTAAATTTATGGAATCTCCAGCCACAACTGTAAATCACGATCCTTTATTCATAAATGGTTACACCTTTGAAAAGGTTAATGAATTCAAATACCTTGGAACAATGATCAATGACCAAAACAGCATAAAAACAGAAGTAGACAACAGAATTAAAATGGCAAACAAGTGTTTCTTTGGACTAAGAAAGCAATTAAGATCAAGCCTAATCAGCCGGAACACTAAAATTAAAATTTATAAGACTCTTATTCTACCTGCATTGCTGTATGCAAGTGAAACATGGACACTAAACGCAGACACTCAGCGTACTCTTTGTGTTTTTGAAAGGAAAATCCTTAGAAATAGTTTTGGTCCAGTACAAGAGGCTGTTGGCGAATCAGATACAACTTTGAATTATATAGACTCTATGGACAGCCACAGATAGTACAGGTCATCCGAAGCAATAGATTAAGATGGCTTGGCCATATCTGGAGAGGTCCAGAAAATAATGCAGTCCGAATCGCCACCTTTAAAAACCCTTCGGGATCTCGGGCTAGAGGAAGACCTCCAACTAGATGGCTGGATAACACTGCTAAAGATCTAAAAGTGTTAAAGATTAACAACTGGAAAAAAGTCGCCATGGACAGGAGTCTACGTGTGGTTGAGGCAGCCAAGGCCTGTAAGGGGCTGTCGTGCCGAAGAAGAAGATAACCATAACTTTATTTTTTAAAAATTACTAGCTGCAGTACCCGCAGCTAACTGCGGTAGGATGTGGCCATTTGAGACAACGTAAGAAATTAAATTTTAATTTAAAAACTTGTCTATTTTTTATATTTTTAAATTAGAAGATTTATATTTTTAAATTAAAAGGAAAATAAAAGGGGCAATATTAGCAAATTAACTTTTTAATAAAACAAATATTAAAAAATTGTCCCACCGTACCACTCGGTATGTGAAAAAAAACATACCACTACAATTTTTTTTTCTGTAAAGTAAAAGTTATTAGAAATACAAAAGATATTGAAAAAGTAGTAAAATGGTCAACATAAAAAAATTTACCTCTTTTCCTTTAATTAAAAAATATGGCACAATCCTCATTCATTCATTTGTGGCATTTCCTTTAAATAAAAAATGTGGCACGCGGCACATTCCCGCCGGTATTGCAGATGCGCCGCCTACCGGGCATTCTTGAATGAGCACATCGTGGTGGCCACTTCGCGAAATGGCCGGCCAAAGTAGAATATTCACTGATCGCTTCAATTACATCGCACTTTGGCCGAGAGGTATGGCCAAAGTGCGAAATCACCGGACTTCGGGTTTTGGCGGTAACACAATTAAGTTCGCTAGCATAAAGTAAAAATAATCTTTCATTTTCAGGAATTTTTTTCTCTCGAAGAAATGCAATTTCGTTCACAAGAAGCATCTGGTGTATCAGACGCCACTAATTCAGCAAGCATTAACATCTCAGGAAATTATGATCTTGATTTATTTTAAAAACTTTACAAAATATAAAAAGTTCTATTTTTTAATCAAATATTTAAATATAAGATAAAGCTAAGAGAGTTTGTGCATAATCGAACAAAATAATTTAAAAATACGCAAACATTCCTTATTATACCAAATTAAGAATAATAGGTTACTTTTTTTTTTCATTAATATGTTGATGTTAAGCTTTAATTTAAACAAAAATTAAAATAAACCCAAGTAAGGTCTTTGTAAACTAATTTCTCAATGTTTGGAAGAACCAGAAATAAAAGAAAAGTTTAATTGAAGAATGCCTTAAAGAAGTAGTAAATTTAACTTTTTCTGGATTGCTTTGAGATTGAGCTCGGACTTGTGGACCCTTGGATAATTGCAATAAACTTTAAGTTTTTTTATGTAACGTTCTCTAGAATAGCGTAAAAGAAACATATGAGAGATACTGTTCTTGTTATAAATATATATATATATATATATATATTGAAATGTCATAAAAACAAATTAAGGCCGAAATTTATAAAGGTAATTAATAGGGGGGAATGTGATCGTTAAGGAAAGTGGTAGTACAAGCAATTGTGGGATAACGATAACCCAATAAGTCCAAAGGGTCACAAAGTGTGAGGTTTGGATAAATTGGTGTCACCAAATTTAGAAAAAGGGCAAAATTAAAATAAGTTGAATATTAAAGATAAATAAAGTCATGCTATATCCAAACATACATATGTGATTTAAGTACAGTAAGCTGATGTTTCCAATGAGAAAATTACAAATTCCCTTAACAAATAAAAAGGTACTCACCACACACATACAGGAGGACATGATAAAGACAATCATCATGAAAATGAAGCAAATAATTTCTCCAGCACAAGATTTAATTATTAACATATCATTTTATTTAGTAACACACATCTATTACCACATCTCTTAATACAAGAAAGGCATTTTTTTTGAAAATGGGTGACAGGAGAATTAAAACAAAGGCGTCATAGATAATGGTAAAATATAAAAGAACGAGCAATTTAAAGGTTAAAATAAAGTATGGAAAGAAAGCTTAATTTTGAGAAGGTTTTTTTTAATGTTAGAGAAAATTAAGGGTAAAAATGTTATTTTTTTAATTTACAGTAATTGATTATAGTTATGGATTTAATTTAAGATAAAGGTAAAGAAAAAGGAATATAAAAGAAATCCCTCGATACGGGCCAAAAGTCCGCATCTCGGAAAGAAGAAGTCACTAGCCAAAAGGCTCGAGAAAAAAATTTAAAAAAAAAAAAAAAAAAAAAAAACGGAGAATAAAAAAAAAAAGGAACTCGCAAGAAAGAAGCACAGAAAGAGAATCTATTAAAAGTGACTTAAAAATTCGTTAACTTGGTGTTGGACCAGAAAAGTTACAGCCAATTAAATTTAAAGAGGAGGAGAGTTTGAAAATTAAAGGAAAGAGATTGGTTAGTTAGTCCCCCTAAAAAAAGGTAAAAAAGAAAGGCGTGGAAAATAGAGGGGTTTACTTTCCCCACAGGAAGTTCGATGACAACGTTGACCAAGGTCAACCAGAAAGGTTAAAAATAAATATAAATGATATATTGAAGAAAAAAGGAATAAAGTTTTAATAATATTAAAGGATTCGATATAATTAACAGTTAATTGTCACTTTACATTAAGTGTAAATGTGACAAATATATATATAAATAAAACTTTTTTCTTCCAGGAAAAATAATAGAGGATTGCCATTCATTTCCCACAAAACTCTCAATAAACCTGTTGCTACTGCTGGCATAGATGTGACGGGGAGAAGGCTCGTTGAGTTTTTATATTTTATCCAATACCTTAAAAAATTTGAGGACCATGGCCCATTTGACTGTAAAATAAAAGATGCTATAATAATATCTGAAGTAAAGAATGGTTTTCATTTAGATTCAAATGCCGTTTGTGCAATTTCGAGGATGTTGTGCACACAAATAAAGAATCCATTTCAATAAATACTGCGGCAGTTCTTTGAATCACTGCAATAGGATGCAGATTTTCGAATATGGAAGAAATCTTTTCAAATTTAAATGTACCCTGCATGTCAAGTCGAAGATTTGCAAAAGAGCATTTTACGAAAGCTTGAGAAGAAACTGCAACATCGGAAATGGCAAAAGCAGCTGAAGAAGAGAAACGACTTGCAAGGCAACGTGAAGATGTGAATTCCTCTTCTCGCCGTCTTTGTTGATGGGACTTTGAGGAAAAAGATCTTATCGCACAAACTACTCGTCTTTATCAGGAGCAGTAAGTTTATTATACATTATGTTTTTCTGAAAATAGTTTGCTATATCCATTTTTAAATGCAAATAACTTAAGCAATTTAAACATTATTATTTTTATGTTTTATACAATTTCTGTAGATGCAAAATCATTAGTTCAGACAGCAAAATGAAGTTCAGACATTCTTTTTCATTATTTAGAAAAAAAATATTTATACAGAACATAAGAAAACGTTGAATTCTTTAGGGTAGTTTCTTGAATAACATTAACATATTAAAAGTTTCAATCGACAGAGAACAAGGATATATTGAGATGCATGTTTTATCATTTATTTTCTCTATTTAGTTTCTTTGTTTTAAATTAATGGTTTAAGCAAATATATTTTAAGTATCAAATAACTGGTACATTTTCTTCCTTTTCAGTTCATAGCTTATTTTTTTATTTCAAATAGAACTTATCATCGAATTTATTTTTTAATCATTGACGTCAATAATAAGATTGGTGTTTTATTACGTTTTTTTAGCGAATTAGTACCATTTCTTCTTAAATTTTGCTTTTAACCTAAAAAAAATTTTTTTTAATTTCAATTAGCGTTGATTTTAAATTATTTAGTTTTATTGTAACACGTTTTAGAATCATAAATATAAACAGAATGAACTCGTCGTTTCAGATAACCTTAAAAATATTAATCTGGTAAAGTAGTTCGTTTATCCTATCACTACCACGTTGATCATTTAGATATAAGCTAGCATAATGAATAAAAATATAACGAAGTAGTACAGAATGCGTAATAACCTAATTCTTTGTATTATACTTAAGAGTTTGCAAACATCATAGAAATTATCTTTCAGATATTTGAAAATACCGAATCATGTATTTTTAACTTTAAAAAAATGGTTTCTACTAAGCCAATGAGAAAGTACAACTTCTTAAATGTCTTTGAATTTAAAAATCTAATCTGAAATCGAAAATTGGGCTTCGTAAAAAGTTTGCAATGGGACTCATTCAAGCTCGTGTTAAATTTTGCATTCTTAGAACCTACCATTTTCGCAGTCCGGAATACAGACACACACGCAAATTTTATTATATGTAATAGATAGTTTGTAAAAGTCATTGATTTTGAGTTTTTAGTGTCTTGATGCTGATTAATTGGCTTAAATACCAGTTACAACAAAAGTTTTAAAATATTGTTCGCAAATTAAGTTCAGAAAGAGAAAAAAATAGACAATTTTTTTATCACTTCCTTGTGTACAATCTATGAAACAGAAGTGATTTTTTTTTATGTACAGGACACCTTTTATTGTATCATAAAAATTCAATAGTCTATGGACATCCTACAATGTTTTTAAAATGAAACATTTCTTTTTCATATGTTTCATAATTTAAAAATGTATTGATTAGGGAAAATATGACCTTGTTAACAATTTAATACATATAACAAACCTGTCTATCAAAATTTTGATTTTGAAAATATAATATGAATGTTTCTACATAGTTTTAAGGTGTTTGTTCAGAGAAGTGAATAATTTTAACATTAAGTCTGACAAAACTAATCTAATAATAATAATCTAATAATGATCTAAATAATAATAAGTTTCCTAATATATTGATAGTACTTATTTACTAACAATTTATTAGGAACATTTAGCCAAATCAAATGTTTTATGAAACCTAAATGCAATTTATAACAATTAAAGGGCTATTCGCATCTTAATTTGGCTTCTTTTTTTTTTCCAGGCTGCTATAATTGGCTACCATACAAAAAAAGTGCTCTATTTGGGCGGAAAAGAAACAACACTCGTGTTCCAAAAACTAGAGTGTCCCATCTTCGGCTATGAAAAGTGACATTATAGTTGACGGCTTCCTCAACATGTATGGATATGAAAATTCTAGATTCTCTTCCATACGGCAATTTTATGTTCGAGAAAATCGAATGCAAAAATCATCTCATTCGAAATGTTTGCAGTAAGCTTACTGAACTATCGAAAAGCACAAAAAATGGTTTCAAAATTAAATTTCGGAAAGTTTTCGGCGCAAACTTATTTAGAATACGGCAAGCGATATGGCGTCAAACCACCATAGGAAAAATGAAGGAACTGATATCATCAGCATTCCCTACCCTATTTTTGGAAAACATGACAATGAATATTTTACAAACCAAAGAAGGTGCTTACAAGTAGAGAGAATAGACATAAGCGAAAAAGGAGGAAAGAAATTAGAAGTGGAGGAAAGGATGCAGGATGGGATTATTTCGAATCTTCGATAATTTATTGTCTGCTATACAACTTAGCATTCTTATTCAGAGGAATTCTTATTCAGCAGTTTCCTCTTTTAATTCAATAAGGAAATATGAAGCCCTTTTACGGAACGTCATTTAAATGCAGCCCTCATAAATTGGAGGCGGAAAAGAGAGGGAGAAATAATAAAGGCCCTTTTCTATCAAGCCAGATATGATCCTAGAAGAGCCAAAAAATCTAGAATTCTCAACTCCCTACAATTGAGTGATAAAGAAAGAGAATTAAAACTAAAGATAAAAAACTGCGGATTATTTGTAGATAATACTAATTCCTATTTAGGAGCGACGTCTTAATCGACAACGACGAAATAGTGAAGATTAAATGCCCATTTTCATGTAGAGATATGTCACCAGAAGATTTCATCAAGAACAGAAAAACAACTTTTTGGAACCTAAACAAGGATAAATCAATTGGTGATATAACTATTAAACATTTATATTTCTATCAGGTAAAGGACAACTACACATAACTAATAGATTTTACTGTTTATTTGTTTTGTGGCCAAGAAAAGGAAATAAAAATTCATAAGATTTTCAAAAATGATGAATTCTGGAAAAATAGCATGTTTGAAAAATTAAAAGTAATTTTACTTTAATTGTCTACTTCCAGAAATCGTGGATCCACTATATACGCTCGGCATGTCAATAAGGAATCCTCAATACATTTTAGATGCGCAAAAAGAGAAAAAAAATTCAAATGCACTTTAGATTCAAAAATTAAATCTATGTATCAAGATATTACTTTCCTATTTAGTTAGCAAAAACAAAAAGAATTTTTTTTTTATAAATATATTCTAGTTTTTCTTCAAAATTTATGTTTTTCAATAATAATTATGCAAAAAGTTGTTTTACGATTCTTAATGAAATTGCCTGGTTACATGTCTTTACACGATATCTGATATCAAATTACTTTTAATTAGTTTTCCTTTCCATTTTACTTAAAAAACAAACTATTAAAATTTATCATTAACTTTATGTATTTCATTCCAATTACATGATTTTTTTATTTTTTGATTCAGTAATTTTTTCTACCAGTTCAATGGTATTTTCTAAATAATCACATTTTACGTCGGAAATGTTTCTTATTCAATTTTTAATCAACGCTTCCGAAAGCTTCTTACGAGGTTCACGTGTTTTAATTTAACAAGTGTTGACATTACATCTGTGATGGTTTTTCCTCTAAGTCTTTGATTTATCAGTAATTTATTATTATCTTATTTTAAATTGTGGAAAGATAAATCATTTTTCGCTTTTAAATGCAATAGCGTCGTTTGTAAAAAATTTTTCCTCTATTTTCATCTACTCAATAAAAGTATTTATACCTGAATTCAGAAAAGTTTATAAAATTATTAATTTTAAGTTAAAGGAAATTAATTGCACTTAATTTTGAAATGATATATTAAAATATATTTTGCGCTACTATTTTTTAAGACCGGTCAGATAATACAATTTAGATAACTCTCGTGTCAAAACATCAATTCAAATCAAAAGCCAGAGAAAGTTTTGTTAGCTATGACCTCTCGAACCAATTGTACATAATGTAGATTTCTTTAATTTGTTTTTTTATTTTGCTAGTAAACTATTGATTTTTACATTTGAAAGTATATGCTACCTTTTATTCATTTACTAAAGTACCACCTGTGATTGTTAAAAATTGCAGAATATCTTTCATAAAATGCTTGTTATTGATTTTTGCCAATTGTAATTTAATGGTAAATACACGGTAGTTCTGTTTAAAAAATTTTAAAACAAAATTTTTTGTCTTAGAATTGCAGAACTAATTTAGTATTCAAATGCTTTAACTGATTTGTGTTTTTACTGATTTATGCTGTTATAATTGCAAAAAAAAAGAAGCTTTTAGTACAGCGGTTTATAACTGATATGTAACTGAACTGTTTGTAACAAAAGTAGTATTGTTATTATTTATTGTTTTATAAAGTATACGGAACACACATTTAAGAAATTACGCTATTTCTCTTTTATACTTTATTTAAATTTGGATTTTTATGATTTACTGTTTTGTTCAGACATTGTAAAAATATTAATTTCACATTATATTGCATTTTTATTTAATCCTTAAAAAATGAATACTGTGTTATTTTAAAGTTGCTTAAATCTTTTTTAAATAAAAATTTTTGTACATATTAAAGCGCATTGAATTTTTGAAAATTTATCATTTAAATTTTCATTTGTTATTTTCTCGGAATATAAAACTAAATGCTAAAAATGTTTTTTTTTTCTTTCTTTAAAAATTTTACATAATTAAAGAATGAAGTTAATTAAAATCTAACAGATAAAATGGCTTGGTCATATCAATAGATAACCTTGTAAAAAATATCTTTTTATAAGCTAAAAGAAAAAGAGACTGACACGTAGATAATGTAGAAAAGTGTGAGTTATGTAAAGGAACAAAAAGACAAATGATAATAATCTCGTGCATTTAATTAAAATCCCAACTGCAACTCAAAGAACCAAAGTTACTGCCCGTCTTCACTAACTACACTAATTATGCTTTCTACTTTATTAAAACACCAATATATTAAATAAGAAAAAATGTTATTATTTGAAACTCAAAAAGAAAACAGGATAAGACATTAAGATTTATTCGTTGTGAATAGTGAAAAATATAGTTTTCTCATTTTTCAATAAAATCAGAAATATAAAATAACCTCTTTTAATTGTACCTTTAGGATAACCAAAAAATGCAAGTTAATTGTCCTCAAACCCTTGCGCACTTTAATCCTTAAGTAATATATGGTCTAAAATCTTACGAGATGAAATGACGTGAGTGAAAGAAAAGGTTGTATTATTCATTTAATGTTGGGGAATCATAGAAAGGAGATGGAAAGAACCAATTTATACAAAATTAAAACAGCTGGACTATTAATATTTACAAGTCTTTTTCTAGAGCAGAGTAAATGTTTTAAAGTGTTACTAATATGAAGGAACAGTGTCATACATTATTTTAAATGTTTCTAATAACTTAATATCGTTTATATACTACATATTTAAGTAAACAAATCTAATAAGTTATAAATAAATGAGTATTAACCTCTCATAAGCGAGCTCCACTTCCAGGAACTTGTCTGCTCTCATAGCCTTATCATGTAAGACCTCAAAAATTGCTCTTATAATTACAAGTCTAAATATGAGTCTTAAAGACTCATTATTTTGAAAATATTTCAAATGAACCTTTTTTGTTAATAATCTTAAATTACGTTTTATATTTGACAGTTGAATTCACACTCCTGGAGCTATATCTAGTTTAAATTAGTTTTTGAAATATATACGTAAGCGTTAATGAAACAAACAAGTCACATTATAGTTTTTGTTTAAGCGAAAGCTAAAAGAATTGTTATAAACGTTCAAAATGGTTGCCAGGGAAACATTTCTGTACTAACCAGTTTAGCTGATTTTATTTTATATACTTCTTTATTAACGAATTTAATTTGAATGTGAAATATCGATCTGATTTTTCCTAAATGCAGGTTAGTTGGCGGCTGGCTCTTGTTATACCAATTTTAAAGCCAGGTAAGGATCCGACGGAACCAATAAACTACCGCCCAATAGTTCTGACAAGCTGCTTCAGCAAGGTATTCGAACGTCAACTCACGCTTGGTTTACTTTTTGGAGAAGAAAAAACTCATCTCCGACTTTCAAAGTGGTTTTCGAAAGGGCAGGTCGACTATGGATAACACTGTTGCATTAGAATCGCGTATTCGTAATGCTCTTGTCCGACGTAACCATTTTATCTCTATCTTCTTCGATATTGAGAAGGCGTACGATCGGACATGGCATTTTAAAGGCATTGTTTGATATGGGCCTCCGTGGTCACCGACCTATGTTTATCAAAAAATTTTTGAGTCAGAGATATTTTCATGTCAAACTTGGTAATACACTTCCTGATCTCTACATCCAATCTGAAGGTGTTCCACAAGGTTCTGTTCTGAGTGTTATACTTTTCATAGTTCATGTTTCTTCCATTTTAAACATTCTCCCTCCTACAGTTTTTGGTTCACTTTATGTTGACGACCTCAACGTCTCATGCTCAGGATCTGACATGAGAGTAATCGAGCGTCAACTGCAACTTGCTGTCAATAAAATTGTAGAATGGTGTCATGAGAATGGTCATACCCTTTCACCTTCCAAAAGCTCATGTGTACATTTTCGTCGGCAACGTCGACTTCACAACGATCCTGTTATTCATAACATTACTATACCCATCGTAATTGAAACAAAATTTCTTGGAGTTATTTTCGATCATAAGCTTTCATTTCTACTTCAAATAAAACAGTTGCGTAAAAAAGGCGAGGGAACCTTAAATATATTACGGGTGCTTTCCAACACGTTTTGGGGTGCTGACCGTATTGCGAATTTACGAAGCACTTATACTCTCGCGCATTGACTATGCATGTACAGTTTATGGTACTGCTTCTGCTTCGCACCTAAAGCGACTTGATACGGTACATCACACTGCATTACGCATTTGTAGTGGTGCATTTCGCACTTCACCCGTAGAAAGCTTGTATGCTGTTTGCCATCAGCTACCATTAGATCTACGCAGAATGCAATTGTCCTTGACGCACTACTACCGTATCATGTCTTCAGCCTCACACCCCTTAAAGCATGAGGTTACTCCATTAAATTTAATGCGCCTATATGAAGCTCGATCTTCTCATGTTCGCCCTTTTATTGCTCGTATGCGTTCACACATTGAAACATTTGCTATTTTAGATTCACCAACACAATCGGTAGACAACCTACTTATTTCACCCTGGACTGCTTCACCATATCATTTATATTCTCTATTTGATGTATCTAAAAAGTCACTTGTATCACCAACCATATTTCAACAACTTTTCCTTTCTCATCGTCATCAGTTTTCTCATTATGTTCCGATATATACTGATGGCTCAAAATCTCCTGGATATGTTGGCTGTGGTGTCATCATTGCTGATGACACGTACAGCTACCGAATTCCAGAAATCTGCTCCGTTTTTACTGCTGAAGCTGTTGCTATTTTATTAGCATTACGACTAATTTCTACACGCTCTACTTGGAACTATTGTATATATTCCGATAGTATGAGCGTTTTGAGCCAATTAGAAAAGTTTCATTGTGATACTTATCCAATTTTATGTTTCATTATTCATTTGTTAACTACTCTTCAGAAGAGGGGATTTGAGATCCTATTTTGCTGGGTACCTAGTCATGTTGGTATTCCAGGAAACGAACTAGCTGACTCAGCTGCACGATCTGCCACATCTGTTTTAACATTGTCCGTCCCGTTCACAGACATGAAAGTACATGTCCGAAAAATTGTAAAATCATTATGGCAACAACAATGGGATCTCAAAGATTTTAATAAACTACATAATATTAAATCTGATTTGGACCATTTCCCAGTACTTCGATTGCGTAGAGCAGATGTAAAACTAACCCGTCTTCGAATTGGTCATACCCGGTTGACACACCTTCATTTGTTGCTAGGAGAACCCCTTCCTCAATGCCAAGGTTGTAGCGTCCCTCTCACAATTCATCATATTTTAATAGCGTGTCCATGTTTTAACCAGTATCGTTTAACGTATTTTGGAAGTTCTATTTTATGCATGCAGGATTTATTAGATAACATTCATCATCCGAACATTTTTGCGTATTTACGTGCTGTTGGTATTTTTAACTGTATATAAATGTTTTAATACATTTGCAATTTTACTCACTTTTTCATAGATCTTACTTACTTCATGTATTTTATATCGTATTCACACCTTTTAATCTGATTTTATTGATACCTTTTATCTGATTTTGTTCATGCCTTTTACCTGATTTTATTCATCAACTTATACAATTTTATCAGTATAATTATACGGCAAATTAGGTGCTGCACACACTATATCTTTTAAACTGTCTTACCGTATTGTTTGGCGCAGCATGTCCTCTTTCGGACTTTGTGCCACTAAACCCCACATTCAATCCAATCCTAAATGCAGGTTCTTTTTATAATGTATTCAAGATGGCCGGAATAGCCTGGTCGGAGGGCGCTTGGCCCATATCCAAGAGGTCGTGGGTTCGATCCTCGCCGGCCGAAGACTCCCCGTGTAGTAAATGGTGACTGATGCACGTTAAATCTGTCGAGTCTCAAAGTCCTCCATGTTCCCATAACAAATCAATACCTCTGGGGGTACTGATCCAAGAGTTTCCTTGTCTTCTGGATTGGTTCAAAATTACAAGGCTACGGAGTTGAACATTAGTAGTCGTAAACCCATGAAATTGGGTCGGCTGTTCAACGACGGTTATAAAATAAAATAAAATGTATTCAAGATATTGTTATTAGAAAAAAAATATTTTTTTAAACAAAAAATATGGCTTCTTTTTTATTGGCATTTCACTTAGAATAATTTCATCAAGACAACCGAAATATTAAATAATTAATGGGTTATTCATTTGATCTGTCGATCTAAGAAATGCAGAATGAAAAAATACGTATGCAACTATCGCAACAAGGCTATTTGTGAACTTTTAACATCTGCCTTGCCGCAAATGCAAATAAATTTTTACTCTATATTTCTGTTTTTCGATTGAAATATTATATCACTTTTTTTTTAAGGTACACTAAATTGTCTGAAATAAATAAAGGAAATATAAGAGTATACTTTTTTTTTATTCGCAGTCTATTTGTTGATTGATTAGTATAAGATTAATACTAATTTTAGTTATTTAGGGTTTATAAAATATTGTTTTTATTTAAATTTATATTAAATAATGGTTTATCTTCCTTTGTCAGTAGATTTAAGTCAGTTTTTTTTTTTTTTTTTTTTTTTTTTTTTTTTAAAGCTACACAAAGAATAAGTTATACATGATTTAAAATAATGGCATGTTTGATTTTTGTACTTTGTATGCGTTGGTTAAAGTTTAATAAAATGAATCAAATATGTCACGGATTTTATCAAAATAGTCGTATTGTCTAACATATTTTCTTATCACTTCTAAACCAATGAGTCGCTATTTAAAGCCTGAATACACAAAACAACAAACGATAAAATAAGTGTATAACAAGTTTTCGTGTCGTTAAAAAAGAAACAATCCTATTCAAAGGTAATAAAACGGTGGTAAACGTAGGTATTCTCCTATATATTAGACTACTTTAATTTTGCTGGGAAATATGGAATCAAAGTCCATCTTAAAAGTAAGTATTAGTTATTTCATTAACTCATTATTTGATCTCTTTAGGTTGATAAAAATAATTGATTGTAGTTCGAGATTAAATTTCAAGAAAACTTTTATATTTTAAAAACCTCAATTTATTGTCTAAATAAGCTGTGAAACTACTGTAGTCGCTACTTTTATCAGTAGTTTAGTATAATATATATAAACATGTAGCGATTTCTGGCAACTACTTTTAGAAAAGGAACACAATTCTAACGTAACTCATTTTTCGAATTTCATGGGTTCGCGGAGCCTTAACAGAAATTAATTATTTAAAAATCACACATTACTAATATTTAAGCTAACCACTGTGATAGTTAAATCAAACACTGATGTTATTTCGAAGAACGTATTTTAAGATGTACTTCATTTTTGAGAGGAAATAAAAGAGCATTAAACGATTAAAAAATGTCAAGTATTTGATAAAGGCATAAAAAGTGGAAGGTTAAATGACCAAAATCGGAAAAAAATGTTTGGGAATAACTAACTGCCATGAATAAATATTTTGTAATTATTATTCCCTTACATTTAATGCAAGTTCGTCTCTTTAAAGTAATCAACTACTTTACTACAATTCCAAAGTAGTTTGTAGTCACTACATAAAAAAAAAAAGTAGTTGTAGTAAACTACAAAAATATTTTTCGACCACAGGCTCCAAGTATAGGACAATATTAGGAAATTTTGATTCTGAAAAATGGCCAGTTCTTGCATATGGACCAAAATTGAACGGTTTAAACGATTTAAAAATAAACAAAAACTAAGAAAGCTTTCGTTATGGCAATCCGATCCGCTGAAGTGACGCAGTGAAAAGAAACGAACCCCTCTAACTTTTAATCTAATCATCGGATCTTCACTTTCTAGAACTCAGAGGTAACTTCAAATATGCTAATTAGATAGAGCAGACGAATTTTTAAGTAACGAAATCAGATATAAAAACGTACTTTCTCCGAATAAAACATACCTTTTTTCCTGATGGATTCCGATTTCTGACACCCATAATGTAGGGTATTTGGGAAATAGGGTCTCCATAGTTTGGCCAGGATAGCGTTCAAAGTTTGAATTAGTTTTACGTTTTACGTATTCCGACATATCTCGAGAACTTTTTAAGCGATTTGAAAAAATTTTGCACACAATCATAAAATTCACCCTAAGATAATTTCTTGCAAAAAATAGCTTTTAGTCAACATTTATTATTTTATAACTATTTTATTTGATAAAAGTCGAAAAATGTTTTAATTGTAGGTAATATTTTAACATCATTTCAAAAAATGTAATTTTAATGACAAAAAACTGAATTTTGCAAAAATCGGTCAAGTAGTTCCTGAGAAATCGAATTTTAAATATGCTACTTTTTTGAGTTATTAAAGGTGTTTGTTTATGTTTTTTGCTCATTGTACACTACGCTGCGCAGTGTGCACATTGCATGTCGAAAAGCTGGTGTTCAATTTTTATTGTTACATAAAAATGTATTTGGAGATCTTGCAATTTAATTTTGCAGATGCTAGATAATTCAAAGAATTTTTAGCAATTTAATTCAGTGTTATTGTTTCTGAGGCGGCTTTCCAATAGATTGCGTTTTTTTGCTTTTCAGTGGCACCATCTATGGCCGAGAATCAGCCACACATCTTATTACTTGTTTATAGGGTAGACACATTCATCCACAGATCTCCAAATCAGTACCCCCAGAGGTTTAATTTGTTATGATAACATGGAGAACTTTGTGATCTGATAGATATAACGTACACCAATCACCATTTACTACACAAAGAGTCTTCGGCCGGCGGGGATCGAACCCACGACCTCTTGGACATGGGACCAATGCCCTTCCAACCTGGATATCCCGACCTAAATCACTGTAATACATTATAAAACATATCGCTCATGGGCTGCAATAGTGGCGCAACTCAAAAAACACGCGTTGTGGACTAAGAAAATACACATTCTTTTCAGCAGCAATACTAGCACAACTCATAGTCAACTTAAACGTAATCTTCGTTTAAGCAAACTGAAGCATTTTCCTTACCAATGAAAACTTTAAACCCACTTGCAAAAAAAAAATCTCAAAACAACTATTGCAGCTCATGAGCGATATAATAATTTGAGTGGTATTAATCGATTATTAGCAATACGGTATCGCGTGGGTGCTGAATAAATCTCGTAACGAATGGGTTAATAATGTGAAACACTTCTTTAATCTCAAAATAACGTTCCTTTCTAAAACGCAGAAAAATGATAAGAAACAAGCGTGTATATTTCAAAATATTCATAATAAATTCATGTTTATTAAAAAAAATAATAATAAAATGCAAATGGGGCGCATTTTTGTGGAAAAAATTAACAATCTTGTGGTTGTTAGACATTTATTAATCCCCCCAAATTATTGTATTTAGTCGTACCGTGACTTAACAATATTATAAGAATATTTTTTATTAAAATTTAAACCATTTAAAAATTGAACTTCAATTTTTTTTAATTCTAAAAATTTATTTTGAAAGATTCTTAGTTTAAAAAAATTGAGTTAAATATATTTTTTTGATTAAATAAATAAGCTAGTTAGTGTTTTGATCATTTTATTTATTTGAATGGAATGTCAATGTAAATTTTATTTCTTAAAAAGTAAAGAGCGGTAGTAGTTTTATCCCCTCCTTTTATTCTTTAGCCTTCAAAATTGGATAATAATCCAGTTTCAAAAATTAAATTTCTTGAAGAATTAATCCAATGCTCTCTATAAAAGATTGTAGTTCGAGGCAATCAGCCTCATTTTCATTTGTAGAAATAAAGTTTTCCAATCTAGTTATTATTGCTTTTAGAGCTTCCACGACGACGATTAAATTCTTTTCATATCCTGTTTCTCAGTCTTTGAAGTATCACTCACGTTTACAAATTGAAAATGAATATTCAACAACGAAGTTATGACCGATGTCGAAAACGAAAGGGATCAAAATTATGGTTTTCGAGTTATATTAGGTTTGAACTCCGGCTCGACGGACCATGGTGAGGGGGTCGATAAGCGGACTGTATAAACGGAGATTTACGGATTAACAAAGGATAACTATTTAACAATGTTTATTAATAAAACGATGAATGACGCCATTCTACAAGACGTCCGACTACAACAGAACAAAAACAAGTGAGCTCTTCTTTAGTCAAATTTAAAAAAATAATCTATACATAATAATAAACGCGGCTGTGTGTGTGTCTATAATCACAATATATCGCCCCAGAAGCCTCGCCCAGGCACGAAACTCGGCACATAATTGTCTTTTGACATAATGAAGAAGTATTTTTTTTCTTTTTCAAAAATTTGGATTAGTTTTTTAGTTGTCAGTCATTTTGTAAGAATATCTATGCTTTTTCGTCTTTAAAGAGCCATATTCAAAAAACTATTAAAAAATGCATATACTTTTCTCCACTCTTATAAATGTATGCTAATGCGAACCTTACAATTGAAATATTAATTTTCGACAACTTAAACCAATAATATACGAAGGAATTAATAATTTAATTGTAAGGTTCGCATTAGTTTACATTTATTAAAGTGGAGAAAAGTTTAACTTTTGTATTAAAAATGTGGCAACATATTCGATACGTAAATAAAACGCTTCGCTTTGATATATTTGTCGCTGTTCATAATTGTTATAATAAGTTTTTCTTCTTCTTTCCACGCTCTATTTTCTTTTCTTAAGCGAAGACGATAATTTTTGTAGCGATATAGAAATAGATACCATAAAAAATTATATAGAAATAGAAATTGATACCATAAAAAATTTATTCGTTTTCGTGTTCTTTTCATGTATTTAGCATTTTAGTTTTTTTTTTCTTAAGCGTTGTAGCTGTATAATATATAAAATAGGAATTTAATTATTTTTGAAGGAACGATCACACTTACCTTGGATCTCTTTTGTTTTTCTATTCTTTACTTTAACAGTTTTTATTAAATGTAATTAGTTATTTTCAGAAAGTTTCAGTTTGCAGGTAAGCACTTAGATTTTAATATTGAAGTTTCATGATTTGCTTTCATAGTTCTAAAGTATTCTTTGACTTCTTAAAAACCCGATTAATGACATGGCAGAACCGCCTTCCAAAAAACTTTGTATTTTGTCAAAGAAAAAGATATTAAGAGATTCTCAAAGAAGAAGAAGGGCCCAAGAAACGTCTGTGGAACGTCAAAGAAGGATGGAACATGACCGAATTTCGACAAGCAATTCTAGAGCCCAAGAAGTATTAGAGAAACGTCAAAGAAGATTAGAAGAGGTTCGTGTTTCAATTAACAGTGCTAGGGTCCGAGAAACACCTGAGAAACGTCCAAGAAGATTGGAAGAGGATCGTGTCTCTACTAGCAGTGCTAGGGCCCAAGAAACATCTGAAGAACGCGGAAGAAGAATTTTCCACTAATCTTCAGATTTCCTGATATGTTTTAAAAAACTTTATTTGTGAAAACCTTTAGCATGGCGGACAGCTGGCCGCCTTAAGCGGCTAGTATTAAATAAAACGTAGCCAAAGCCGTGAATGGCGCCAACAGTATCATTCTATTCTACTCAATATTTATTTCAATCCGCGGAATTATTAAAAATTATTTACTTTCATTAGGTAGCTGTCATTGGAGCTGGAGGTGCTGGTCTATGTTGTGGCAGACATTTGCAGTCGGAGCCTGACAGATTTGTTTTTGATATTTTTGAGCAACAAGAGGATGTCGGGGGTACCTGGAAATATTCTGAAAGAGTGGGTCTAGATGAGTTCGGCTTACCTGTTTTCTCTAGCATGTACAAAAACCTAAAGTAAGTGGAAAAAATTTTATTATTAAAATTCTTACTTGATTAAAAAAATCACTGGCTAGAAATAATAGTCGGCATGTTTCAGGCGTTTAAAAATAGATGTCCTTTCTCAATATATGCGAAACGTGAATGAGAAAAAACAAAAGAAATTTAAAATATAAAACGTAAAGTTTACAACAAGAAATGAAAAAAAGTAAAAATGAAACTGAAAATCTAGAAAAACCCCGATAGCCGAGATTGAAACAGAAAGAAGAAAACAAGAAAACCGTTGGAGCCAAATCAAGATAAAATGTATTTCCACGCGCTATGGAAAGGTGGTGATGAACTTATATCGTTTACAAGGGAATCGGCTCTTATTTGAATGAAACAAGATTCCAAAGAATCAAGATGAGCTGATGTAACTTAAGTGGTAATAATTTTAGCATTTGAGCTCTTGAAACATGTCTGCTTTTGTTTCTTCCTTCATATTTTTTGAAGCTAATGAAGTTTTTATTTATCACGCCTATCTTACCATTTCAGTTTCTTGGGATTATTTATTTATTCAAAACTTTTAGTTTAAGCCTTTTTGTAAGCATTCATGAAATTATTTTATGCCATGAAATCAGTTTCTATCCTTGATATTTCATGATAAATTCCTTTTCGAAATTTGAAGCGTAAATTTCTCGAATAAATAATTGTATTTTCTATAAGAAACGGCCGTTAAAGCCCAGCCCATTCTCAGTTTACGACTATCCATGTCCAACTCCGTAGCCTTGTCATTTCAAACACAATTCAAAAGACAAGGCAACATCTGGATGAATTACCTACGGTACTAGTTTGTTGGTAAGGGGATTCTAATCCATAATCAATCTACCGTTGGGGATATTTTATGCCAGTACTGTGGTCGGTGCAAGCAAGGAGGCAATTTTCTAATCCAGTGGCCTCGTACGACTCGCTCTCCTCTTTGGCATTTTCTTAAATAAAATAAAATCTCCGTTCTTGACTTTTTTTAGTCCTGGTAAAATTTTTTAAAAGAAATAAAAGCTTAACCTTTCTATTACAACTAATAACCAAGAGAAAAGTCTCTAAAAATGAGAGCGAGTCGTTAAATGCCACTGAACTGTAAATCAGTTGTCGGGAGAAGAATTCATATCGACTAGCCAACGTTTCGAACCTGGGTCTCCTCATTAAAAAGCGGGCGCTCTAATCCCCTGAGCCATCAGAGCCCTAGCCTTAATAATCGACGCAACGAAAAAAATGCATTTTGTGTAACGAGCTCGGACAGAAATACGTTGCTCTTCAATTCAACCTTATTTAGCTCTCGTATACTCCCTTCATTTTTACCAATGTTTTTTTTCATCTTCGAACTTTTTTCAATAGTTTTGAGAAAAAGAAGAGTTGAACGTAGGTATTCGTAAACTCAGAATTAGATTCAACGCCAGTTATATAATAAAAAGTGTAACGGGATAGATTTTTTTAGAATGTTTTAATTTTACCACGGACTTCTCTTCTCTCCTTTTTGGACGTGATATAATTGAAATGGACACTTTAAGAGATTAGAACAACAGATTCCGATATAAGGCACCATTTCAAAATACTTTTAATGTTGATATTCTTGGATGTTCTCAGATAAGCAATTGCAAAAGGCTCTGCTGTGGTTTTAAAGTTCAATTTATATATTCAGATTATATAGTGATATATATACCCAGGGTTTGTATTTATTTTTTATTATTGTTTTTAGAGCTAATTTACCAAAAGAAACAATGGCTTTCCCAGATTTTCCATTTCCACACTGTAATGGTCAATCTTTTGTTCATCATACCGAAGTATTGCAGTATTTAAAGGATTACTGCAAACATTATGATCTTTACGAACATATTAAGGTAAAGTAGTTGATTAAAAAATTTATTTTTTCACTATCAGTTTAATGGATTGTAAAAAATGATTATACGAACAGTTTTTTTTTAAATTTTTAATATCAATTTTTTTTAAAATATGCACTAAATATTTACTACTTATAAAAGATACTTTTCTATTTAAATATAATTAACACTAAAAGCGAGATATATGCATAAACAAATTAACGGGAAAAACTATTGACTTTGCATACGTTAACATTTTTTTGGAGAATCGTACATTTCACATATTGTAAAATGGCATTTTGTTACAGAAATAGTGTCATACGTTACTGACATGCATTAACACTAAATTGAGTTTTCACACAGCAATATAACTTCTCCATTACTGCTATTTGATAATGATTAAACTGCTCTATTTAAACTTTATGTTCTTATTTACAAACATATATACACTATTTGTTTAAAAAATTTCGTTTTACATTGGCGCAATAATTTATGTTGCTTTCTGTGTCCCATAAAATTTTTACTGTCATTTAATTGAATCTTAATTGTTGTCAAAGCTCGACATTTAGATCTGTGTTATGATATCATATCTGTGTGTGTGTTGTATATCAGTTAGACTAGAAGTATCTTACAAACCAAACATTACATTATAAAATGTATATACAACCAAAACGATACTTCTTATCCAACGGATAACCAATATTTTTGATGCAAACGACACATTTTAAGTATTGCGAAGTTTAAGCAATACGTTTTATGCATACATATTGTATATGCAATAAGCATTGGCCGCTCTGATAATGCGTTCACCTTATTGTAATTTTCTGAAAGATTTTTTTTTACTTCGTATCACCATTAAACTGAGTGATTTACTAATAGCTTTTAATAAGATTGAAGCAGCTGTACACGCTTAACATTAGATTGTCTAAGGAAGTCATTTTGACTGCTTTTTCAATTAGAAAAACAATTATGTATATAATGACACAGCTTCTTAGAATTTTGTGACTTTTTGTACAACATATAAATGCAATGCATTTATTAATCATTGTAGTTGCCTCCTCCTGCTTCATTTCCGGTTCCCTCAAGGGGTTTACCTTCTTTAGGTAAACACAGGGAGTCGCGCTCCGGGGTGCCCTAGTGATCTGTCCTCCCTTCAGTTTCCTCTCCCTTTCCTCCTACTTTCTCCTTTTTCTTACCCCTTGTTGTGGTTGCCAACTTAACTGGTAAGGGCTTTTCTTCTGTGTTTGATTACCACCCTGTTGTATGGGACCCAGATGGGAAGAGACCACCCACGTGTTCGCTGTGCGTGGAGACCGGTGTCCCTGGAAAATGGGATCCTGGTAGTTGAGGGGCATTTTGGTACCCTGCTTCAATACACTGCTTCGGCCCTTGCTTCAGATAAACGGGAGGTGCATATTGGCCTGTGTGCATCAGTCGGCTAGTCACAAACGTCATCTGCTGGCTAGGGTCAAGCCCGGGGTCGCCTACTGGGCACCTCGTTAAGGGTGGAGGCTGCCTCAGGGGTGACAGTTGAACTCCG
Source organism: Parasteatoda lunata (assembly GCA_949128135.1). Taxonomy (NCBI): domain Eukaryota; kingdom Metazoa; phylum Arthropoda; class Arachnida; order Araneae; family Theridiidae; genus Parasteatoda; species Parasteatoda lunata. The sequence goes on along the minus strand of OX421979.1, from coordinate 4,351,264 downwards.
TGTTGGGTGATGCCGCTGGTAGTCGAAGTGTTTTTTTAAAATTTCAATGGCAGAAAGTAGCAAAGTGTTTAGTTCTGCACACCATAGCAAAAACAGAGGAACATCCCCTTTACCGTTAGAACACGCTGGATATTTCATAATAAGTTTGACAAATCCAATTGTTCCAAACACTTCGTTTACAAAAGTCTTGTCATTTTTAGTCCACAAGGCCCTTCTGTCAGTATTGGGAGAAGTAGCTTCTGTGAAGAAATTGCGTTCGGGTGATCTTTTAGTTGAGGTCTCCGAAAAACAAGCTGCTATATTATCCACATGCACGAACATCTGCTCATTTACAGTAACTGTCTCCTCTCATAAAACTCTCAACACTTCACGAGGTGTAATATCTCAATCAGAATTCCTCGATGATGACGAGGAAACTATCGCAGATGAATTAAAAGAACAACATGTAACTGCCGTCCGTAGGATTAAGATACGTAGGGATGGTAAACGTATCCCCACGAAACATCTGATCCTTACTTTTGACACACCGAAACTACCATCTTCGGTTAAGCTTCCCAGGCATAACTGCCTCATACGACCATATGTGCCAAACCCATTAAGGTGCTTTCAGTGCCAAAGGTTTGGACACTCTAAAGCATCTTGTCGTAGAAAGCTTATTTGTTCTCGATGCTGTGGTTCTGACCATTGTGACGCTACCTGTGAGTTGCCACCCCTCTTATATAACTGCAAGGGTGCTCATTCTGCATTCTCCAGGATTTGTCCAAAATGATTCCAAGAGAAAGAGATACAAATTGTCAAAGTATTGCAAAACGTGACCTTCAGTGAAGCCCGCCGAATAGTAACCGCCCGCACTCCTCGTCCGGGTGTGCCCTATTCTGCGACTGCCAATACTTCATTTTGCCCTGTCAGCACGCAAACGGACCCTCCACCTTTACATTCGTCCTCTCATCATCAGATTGAGACTACTTTCCAAAGACCAAAATTCAATTTTAATACACCATCAACATCAAATAGAACAACAACTCCTCCACCTAAAAAAACTTCTAAAATTGATCACGCAGAAAAAGCCCGACCATTCCCCAAGCAGCTTGCAACAAAAATACCTCAAACTAAAAAACCTGGAATATCTCGGAAAAAAAAGACACAAAATTCGTCAATCAATCCACTTCTTCTACTCAGAAAATGGATTTGGACGTAGAATTATATCTTCATCCTTCCGACGATGAATTCTTACTAGACTGACCAAAAACTTTTGACGTTAAAACACAACTAAATCCATCCATTTCATAATATCAATAAATTTTATTTCATGGAACTGCCGTGGCCTTAAAAATAAGCTCTCTGATATTAAAGATATCATCTCTAAATATCACCCTGCATGCTTTGCATTACAGGAAACTCTTTTAACGTCATCTCATAGTTTTAAATCGCGTAACTATTCATGATTTCGATGATAGAAATCATCCTCACGGCGGCGTTGCAATTTTAACTTGTAATACATTTCCATCTACTTATCTAAATTTATCAACCTCGTTACAGGCTACCATAGTTCAAATTCACATCAATGTTCTCCTCACAGTTTGCTCTGTCTTTCTACCTCCACATGCACCCATTTCTCAAACAGATTTAAACTCACTTATAGATCAGTTACCTTTGCCTTTTATTTTGCTCGGAGATTTTAATGGTCATAGTGAATTACGGGGTAGTTCTGCTTCGAATGACCGGGGGCTTAAAATTGAAAAACTCATCCATGACCATAATCTCTATTTGCTTAATCAAGGCGAAGAAACTTACTTTCATACTCTGACACGAACTTTTCATTCCATTGATTTAGCTTTATGTTCACCATTTCTCTTACCTTTTATAAACTTTTCAGTAAGTAATGATCTTCATAACAGCGATCATTTCCCTCTCATAATTTCATATTCTGCTTCAGTTCCCGTGAGTCCAAGACCATCAACTTTTATATACCACCGTGCTATTTGGTCTCTATTTTCTCAGATCTCTGATGATATGGTCACACAAGATACTATAAGTGTAGCTGTTGATCGTGTTACGTCCGTAATTCTTGAAGCGGCAGAAGAAAGTATGCGCAGCTGCTTATAAAGAGCAGAGCACTTATGGAACATCTTCCGCCGCTACCCTAACACTGCCAACCTTTTAACTTTTAAACGGGCTAAAGCAATATCACGAAAAATCCGGCGCAATAATCAGAAAAATTCTTGGTCCCGTTATGTCTCCTCCATAACATCTTCGACATCTCCCAGACAAGTCTGGTCGAGAGTCAAGAGATCTAATGGCATATACCGTGAATTTCACCTTCCGGTATTCGAGAAAAATGGCACCACTTACTCTTCTCCTGCCGATGTCTGTAATATGCTTGGAGAGTCATTTGCTGCTGTCTCTAGTTTAGAGAGTTACAGTCCAGCATTTCAACAACATAAGCAGATCGTCGAACGGAATAAAATCAACTTTAATACGCGCCGTCTCTTCTCCTATAACAGAAATTTTAATTTTGTAGAATTACAGCGAGCACTTTACCAGTCTCACAATACAAGCCCTGGTCATGATGGCATCACATATCACATGCTCCGCCACTTAGATCGGACGTCGTTGTTGAATGTCCTCATTCTGTTCAATAGAATATGGACAGAACAAACGTACCCATCTGGTTGGCGTGAAGCAAGTGTGATACCCATCTTAAAACCAGGCAAAGACTCGAAAGATCCTTTTAACTATCGTCCTATAGCCTTAACCAGTTGTATTGGAAAAACATTTGAACGGATGGTTAACTCTCGCTTGGTATACTACCTTGAAAAAAAAATCTTATACCAGACTTCCAGAGTGGTTTTCGAAAGGAAAGATCCACGATTGATAACATCGTTCCTCTTGAGTCACGAATTCGTAACGCCTTTGTCCGACGTAACCATTTTGTCTCAATCTTCTTCGATATTGAGAAGGCTTACGATCGGACATGGCGGTACGGAATTTCGAAGACACTTAACGACATGGGACTTCGTGGAAACTTACCCATCTTCCTCAAAAACTATCTGTCTAAGCGGTATTTTCGAGTAAAACTGGGCACTACATTTTCCGATCTCTTCATTCAGGCTGAAGGCGTACCACAAGGCAGTGTTTTAAGTGTCATTCTTTTTATTATTCATGTCTCGCTCATCTTAAACGTATTACCGCCTTCCGTATTTGGTTCACTATATGTTGACGATCTGAACGTGTCATGTACAGGATCAGACATGCGTGTTATTGAGCGTCAACTGCAGTTGACAGTGAATAAAATCGTTGAATGGTGTGAACAAAATGGTCATAGCCTTTCACCTGCTAAAAGCTCTTGCATACATTTTTGTAGGTTACGCAGATTGCATTTTGATCCAGTTATATCTATTCGCAACATCACCATACCCGTTGTATCTGAATTAAAGTTCTTAGGTGTCATATTTGATCAGAAACAGAAACTCACTTTCAAGAATCATATTTTACATCTAAACAGTGTGAGAAGACTTTGATTATATTACGCGTTTTGTCGAATACCTTTTGGGGTGTGGATCGTATCGCCCTACTCAGATTGTACAAAGCGTTAATACTATCACGAATAGATTACGCTTGTGCCGTCTACGGCACTGCTACTGCATCCAACTTAAGGCGATTAGATACAGTGCATCATACCCCTTTACGTATATGTAGTGACGTATTCCGCACTTCCCCAGTAGAAAGTTTCTATGTTATTTGCCATCAATCATCTCTAGATTTACGCCGCATGCAATTGTCTTTGGCCTATTACTATAGTGTGAAATCCGGCAAATCTCATCCTCTAAAGCAAGATGTTCTTCCACCAAGCTTGGAACGATTGTATGAAGCTAGACCTTCACACGTCCGTCCATTTCATGCTTGCGTACGTTCTCTCATACAAACATTTGACATTTGTGAGGTGCCAACAAGGTGATCTACCAACAGTAGATCACCTTCTCATACCACCATATCAGCTTTATTCCCCTTTTATGTTGTACAGTAAATCTAATATTGCATCCATCATTTGTCAACAAATATTCAATAATCATCGTCACCAATATTTTGAATATGTGTCTGTATATGCTGACGGACCGAAATCAGCGGGATACATAGGCTGTGGTGTCATCATCGCTGATGATACTTATAGCTACAAGATCCCTGATATTTGTTCCGTCTTCACTGCGGAAGCTGTTGCCATCCTTTTGGCATTGCGGATGATTTCTTCACGCTCCGAACGAAAATATTTTATATATTCCGATAGTAAGAGCGTTTTGAACCAGTTAGAAAATTTTCGCAGCGATACTCATCCAATCTTATGCTTCATTAATCGCTCTTCACAAGAAGGGATTTGATATTTCATTTTGCTGGATACCGAGTCACGTCGGTATACCAGGGGTTGAGTTGGCTGATTCTGCAGCACGATCTGCAACTACTGAATTAACATTATCTGTACCATTCTCAGGCATTAAACTACATGTTCGACAGCTCATCTCGTCCCTTTGGCAACAGCATTGGGATCTTCAAACTCAAAATAAACTTTATAACATCAAACTATAAATAGAACGTCTCAGAATCGGCCACACTCGACTCACACATCTTCATCTGTTGTTTGGAGAGTCTCCTTCCAAATGCGACTCTTGCAATGTTTTACTTACGGTTCATCACATTTTGACCATTTGTCCTTGTTTTAACCGGCATCTTACCTTTTTAATAGCACTATTTTATGAGGTATTTGTTGGATGATATTTATCATCCTAACATTTTCGCATTTCTGCGAGCTATTGGTATTTTATATTGTATATAACTGTTTTATCTGATTTTATTCACTCTTATTTCTTACCCATGAACCGTTTTACCTTTTCTGTGTATTTTATAGAATTAGCTTTTTATCGATTTTTATGAGCTTTTAAAAATACGTGTCTTGCGATAAACAATTTTATTAGTTTCATTTATTTTACGACAATGAAACTTTTGTATGCAATTCACCATTAGATCTGACTAAGCAAATTGTTTGGCGCAGCATATCCACCTTTGGATCTTATGCCATAAAACTTCTACATTCAATCCAATCCTTCATTTCCGGTAAAAATATAAGTGTTATACCTATATTGCCCAAAAGCTGTCATTTTGACTAATTGAGAAATTTTAAATAATCAAATGACTTTTATTATTGAATTGAGTAAATTTCTTATATGACCAGTTCGGCTCTGGATTGGAATAACAGTTTATATTTTTTTTATTACCGTCACACACATGATAACATACAAGTTCATGATAAGTTGTCGATTTGGGCATTTACTTGATAAGTAGGGCCGGGATAGCCTGGTTGGTAGGGCACTGGGCCCCAAGTCCAAGGTGTCGTGGGTTCGATCCGTTGCGGCCGAAGACTCCCCGTGTAGTAAATGATGACTGATGCACGTTAAATCTGACGAGTCTCAAAGTCCTCCATGTTCCCATAACAAATCATACCTCTGAGGGAATTGAATCGAATGGAATGTAGGGTTCAGTGGCACAAAGTCCAAAAGAGGAAATGCTACGCCAAACAATACGGTAAAACAGTTCAAAAGGCAAAGTACATGCACCACTTTATTTGTCATACAATTAAAACTGATAAAATGGTATAAGTTTGTAAATAGTATATGTTTGTAAATAGACTCAGATAAAAGGCATACCTCTAGGGGTGCTAATCCAGGAGTTTCCTTGCCTTCTGGATTGGGTTCAAAATTACAAGGCTACGGAGTTGAACATTAGTTTTCGGGAACCCAAAATTAGGTCTACTCTTCAACGACGGTTATAAAATAAAATATACTTGATAAGTTGCAGTTATTCAATAACTAAAGTAGTATTTGATATTCGAATTTTTATGCCAGTCCTGCCCACGCACCTCGTTCCCCTTGAACGCGCAATAACGTAGTTCAGAGGGGAAGGAAGATCACTCACTGTAGGATCACTCACTGCAATCGATACGCTTTGACAGAGTGGGAGAAACGCGAGCTGCGCACGTGTCGGCTGCTTTAGACCCGCTTTATGCAGTGGCAGTCGTTCGAACACGTTGTTCAGTTGATTTCTTTTGCGCCCTAAATTCATGAAAGAAATGTCGAATGGAAGAGAATTATTGGTAGGTGAAGAGTGTTTCGATATAGAATTAGATGACACAAATTGGAAACTATCCATCTGAAGATGAATCAGATTATATACAAAGTGAGGCATCTGATGCTGAAGATAGCGATGAAAAAATGAAAGTTTCATCAATGTGCCCAGGAAAAGGTGTAGTGTGCTAACTAATTTAGACTCTGATGAAGAAATTGAAAACACCTTTCAAGAAACCGAAACAGCTGCCGATTAAAATTTGTGTGTGTGGTTAAAATTTGACGAAGGTGGTATTCCTGGAAGGTTACCATCTATTTGTGTTTTCAAGGGGGGGGGAAGGGCCGATAGGCTACACAAAAAGGAACATTATGACAGATAATCTTGTCAGTACATTCTCGTTGATATTATATAACTATATTATCGAACATATGAAAAACTGCACAGAAGAAGAAGGCCGCCTAACTTCGGGGTACGATTGGACAACAACATTACCGGAAATACGTGCATTTATTGGAATTTTATTTGCTCGTGAAACCTACGAAGCAAAAAATTTAAAACTGATTTATTTATGATCAGCAGAGAGGGTTCCGAATTTTTTTGAACTATGCCCAAAGATAAGTTCAAGCAAATCCTACGATTTATTCGCTTTGACAAAAGAACCGAAAGAAATAGACACCTCCAAACAAATAAATTTGCCTTGGTTTCGGAAATATGGGACAAGTTCATTGAGAAATAGTCAAGCTTGCTATCAACCAGGGTGAAATATGACAGTTGACGAGCAATTATTTCCGACAAAAGCCAGGTGCAAGTTTATACAGTATATGCCTAATAAACTCAAAACATTTGGCATCAAATTCTGGCTTGCATCAGATGTTAGTAGCGAGTATGTTTTGAAGAATTTTCATTACTTGGGGAAATATGAACAACGACCATCGTCAATGCTTTTGAAACTTGTCGAGCCATAAACAAGCCGTGGAAGATATTACGACCGATAACTTTTTCACTAACATGTCACTTGCTACGAAATTATTCGCCAAAAAAACAACATTAGTTGGAACTATTAGAGGTATAACTACCCAAACAAACAAAGGATAACATTCCTCGTTTTTCCTCTCTCCTATATAAATCACAAAATTCTGTCCTTACAATATATAAAAGCAAACCGAATAAAAGAGTAGCTGTTCCAAGTTCCAGAAATAAATTTGTGAAACTTGATAAAAGTAATAAAAAAAATGTTACCGGACACTATTCAGTTTTATAACAAAACAAAATTTGGAGTTGATATGGCGGATGAAATGGTCAGAAAATATACAGTAAAATCTAGTTCTCGTAGATGCCCCTCCAAATATTTTCAATGTTTTAGGTTTGGCAACTATAAATGCTTGGATCCTTTACAAAGAAGCGCCAGGAATACAAATACAACGAAAACAGTTGTTGTTTCAATTAGCAGAACAGCTTTCCATCGATTACAGAGCTGCAAGACAGAAAAATTCACCAGAAAATGAAGACCCACAAAGATCAATTGCAACATCATCAAATACAACAAATTCTAATAACAAACGAAACATTTGTCAAATGCGACTTTGCCATAATAACAAAAGAAATAATATATGTTAAAGATGTCAAAAATATATTTGCGGAAGATGGACACATAAAAATATTTCCACTTTCATTTGCTTAAAATGTACAAATAATGAATTTTAAAAAAATTTCACAAGTGAAGTAAATTTTTTTATTGTTAATACTTATTAATAATTTATGACTGTAAATAATATTAAAATCTTTCTAAAAACAAATTTCTTTACAAATTAGTTATTCTTTCACAATGCAGTCATTTTGACTGCTTTGGGGCAATATAGGTATATACTAAGGTTTTAGTCTTTCTAGTGTTAACTACTTTTAGTTTTACTTTCTTTATAGTAGGAAATCCCTAGCACAAATCTGTCATCAAAAAAAGCTGAATTTTTCTCATATAATTTTAGTAAGTGCTCATATTTAAAAAATAAAAATTACGATTGTGACTTTTATGAACTTAGGAGAGTAAAACTTTGTTTTCGTGAATTTCGACGAATAAACAATATTAATCATACAATAGCAATATCAATTTGCATTGCTGTAGTTAAATTGAATGACATTAACATAATGTTTATTACCAAACTTAAGATTTTACTAACTTGACATTTTTCGAATTCTATTCATTTTTAAAATAAATCCTATAAATATATGATGAAGTTGAAGTTAACATAGTTCTATTTATAAAAAAAAATAGTTTCATAAAATGGTTGAAAATGTAAAACCGCTGAAGCACTCAGACGGGCGAGTGGAATGGACAGTCAGTTATTCAGATGCTATCACCAAAGAAATGGAGACAAAAATATATGATGCAGTTATGGTCTGCAATGGGTAAGTTAGTCACTTATTGTTATTATTATACTTAACAGATTAATTACATTACTGACCAGGTGTTCCAAAAATGACTGATGTGTTATGAAAATTAATAAGAAAAAGAACGGAACTCGTTAAAAATGTATGGTTTGCAGTATTATGTTGAGAAAATTAAGGAATTCCTTACCACAAAATTGTACACCTAGTTAAAATTCCCGTCAATAGATGGCACTGCAGAAGAGAAATAATTGTATGAAAATGGTGCAGATGAACACGATTCAGGTGCTCTCGTGTCTTACGTTAGACTTGGCTACGTAATCATTCATTAGGTTATAGAAGATCATCTATTCATCATCCTAATTAGTATTCATTAGTTTTCATTTCTTATCCTGTAATTTAACACAATATTCTCGAAACATGTCTACTTTTATCATCATTTTCTTAATTCTGAAGCAAATGAAGTTTTTAAACCATTAAACCTTTTTCGCTTCAGTTTCTTGGTATTATTCATTTAATACCATGAAACATAATAAATAGGTATGAAAATATATTTTCAGGAGTTTGCTAGAAATTAATAGCCACATCTTAAAGTAGGATAAATTTAAATCCTTATCGTTGCTTAAAGAAGAAACTGTTTTTCAAAAACCAAAACTTAAGACTTGTCTCGAGTTATAATATATTTTAGACTCGTAATTTTGTTTTTTCCAGGCATTATTCTGTTCCATATATCCCAGAGATTCCTGGACTTAGGGAATTCAAAGGAGTTCTAACACACAGCCATGACTATCGAAATCCATCTGATTTCAAAGACATGAAAGTAGTGCTGCTCGGAGCGGGAGCGTCTGGTGTAGACATTTCTATTGAAACCTCAAGTTACGCAAAAGAGGTATAGATCTCGCATAGCAACCTGCAATATATATATATATATATACAAAACATAGAAAAAATTACAGAATAATGAAAAGATAAAAAGAAAAATCATTAAAATAAAATAACATTATAAATAAAATCCGGGGGGGGGAAAGATATCTCTTCATCAGCTCAAACGAATATATCCGTAAAAAAGAGTGCTTTCTAATATTGTATTAATATAGCCATAGCAAAATATATCAATACAATAGTGTGATGAGCGCTAAAAAATTTTTTTAAAACAAAATAGAACACAAAGTAATAAATATCCTATAAAAAAAGAAGATAAAATGTAAAGAAGCAACAGAAACAAGAGACAAAACGAAATCTATAAAGCGAGTAAAGAATTCAAATGAACTGACATGGACGGGAAACTTTCGAGAAATATTATATATATCAGGGGTTTCCAACTTACATGAGGCCGGGGGCCACAATTAAAAACACAAATCAAATGGCGGGCCGCAACTTTATCAAAATTTTATATAGGACTCCTTTATGTTTGAAGGAGCATTAAATATTACTGTCAGATTTTTACCAAGTTGTACAAAACAAAAGTTTTGAATTGCAAATTAAAATAAGTAGATTTTTAAAAATATTTAATTGCATATTAAAAAAATTGGGCTACAATAACTTTAATGTGCACTTATGTATTTAACAATTAAAAAGGTTGGTATTAAAACTTACATAGTAGCACGCAAAATATTCAATGAGAAAATTGAGGTTTGTCTACTGCCAGAGGCAAATATAAGTTAAATTATTATTTTTTTTTTTGGGGGGGGGGGAATATTTAATTTTATTTTTCGTTTTTTTTTTTTTAAGTGAACTATAATTCAGTGATTACAGATAGCTTTTACGGGGTTTTAAACTAAGTGTTGGAACTAAACAATCTCGTTATCTTTTATTTTTTTATGCTTTCAGTTTATCTTATAAACTATGAGTAAACAAAATTGAACGTAACAATTGATTTTATTTGGATTGATGACTGTACATATATATATATATATATATATATATATATATATATATATATATATATATATATATATATATATATATATATATATATATATATATATATATATATATATATATAAGAAGTTAGTCTTTTTAAGTAAAATTTACAAAACAAAGTTCAGATTTCTTGGTACACTTGCAAACTTATCAAGAACTTCTTCATCGCTTATTTTAACGTCTCTATGGATGGAAAGCAATGCAAGTCCATTAAGTCTATTTTCCGAAGTGGTGTTTCTTAAGTAAGACTTCAGTCTTTTTAAACTTGAGAAGCTTCTTTCCACAGTCGCAAAAGAAACAGGCAGAACTGCTAGTAGTTTTAAAAGAATATAAATGTTAGGGAAGAAAGTCTTGTCACATTTTTCTAAACAACTAATTGCTGTTTTGGGAAGATCTTCAGATTTATCCCGACTCCACTTTTACTTCCATAACATAAATTCACTTTTCACGATCTCTTTATGTGACAAATTGTCTTCGCAGAAATTGAAAGCAGCTTTCAGAGAACAGAAATCTGTTTTTATACAAAATTCTGGAAGTATGTGTTGTAAGGATGCAACTGTTTCCTTGTGAGATTGAAAGCGTTCCTTCAGGGAATTACAAAAATCATCAAGGTAAGGTACATAAACAATTCGTCGATAGTACTCTTCCTTTGTGCTGTAAGGGACGTTGTTGCGGGCTGTTTGAAGACGACAAATTCTTGGAATCTCTTCTTTAATGTCGAGTTTTTCAGCGAATTCCTTTACTTCAGCATACACGTATTTAAAGTTGTCTTCAGCATTTGCCCTTTGCTTTGATAGCAGATCTAAGACGCTTGTAACATTTGCCATGGCTTCAGAAAGATCTATGTTGTTGTTTTTTTTAAGCGTCTCGTATAAGGTATGTGTAGTTGACAGCATGCGGCTCAAAAGAAAAAGATTGACAAGAAATTGAAATTGACTGATAGAACTACCTAGAGCATGTGTCTTAGGTGCTGAGTCACTTGATTCTTCTTCTATTTTCAAAAGAGAGAGAAAGATTGGTTCTAAAATATCTTTAAACAAAAACACAGAGTCGTGCCCCCATCGTGTTTCACAGAGTGAAATAAGTTTCTTTTTTTTTCTGTTTAGGACAGCAGTCAGTTATCGTCGATTTCAGTATTTTAGTTCTTTTGGCTGACTTGTGGAAAAATCCGCAGATTTCTTTGATAACGCCCATGCAATTTCTTATAGAAGGGATGTTACTTGCATCTGACAAACACAAATTTAGACTATGTGATGAACAATGTGTATACAAGGCCAGTGGAAGTTTTCTCTGATAAAAGCTTGTACCCATCTGAATTGCCCTCTCGTCGTATCCTTGACCTCTCATTTTCTTTAAGTCAAATCCTAACCTTGACAAGGTCTCCAACACTGTGTTAGCTAGCCTGCACCAGTAACGTCATTAACGGGGACAAAAGTTAAAAAATCTTCTCTAATTTTGTATGATTGGTGTTCAACATACCGTACACAAAGAGAAAACTGCTCTACTTTGCTAATGTCAGTGGTTTCATCTGCTAAAATGGAATAAAAAATAGACTTCCTGACATTTGTCACAATTTGAGATTGGATTAAATGACCAAACGTGTCAATGAGCTCCTTTTGAATAAAAGAACTGGTGTACATACTCTTCCCACCACTGTTCATTAATTGGTTTTTATCTCCACTGTTAGCTTGGTATCTCAGCAATGATCGAAAATTTCCGTCATTTTTTTCGAGTTCTTCTAGGCCTGAGTTCTTCTGCTGTTTGTTGTTTTCCGCAAAATCTTTAAGCATTGACTTGATTGATAACACTGTCAGCTTTTTGAAGTGAAACTTCTTATGCGACTTGCAACAAGGTTGCGTTAAACATTTACATTTTTATGGGCCGGAAAATCACGTGGTAGGATCCAGTTTTCCCTCATTCATTTCCATATTGTTTTGGTTCTCACTAGCATAAAATTAATAAAAGCATTGTTTTTTTGTTATTTTTTGTTCCACTACTTTTAGATTTAGAATTAATATTTAATGCATATGTAATAGATTTAAAATTATAGTCAATGGATTGCTCACCTTTGATTTTTATAGTTGTATGTGCACCTTCTACTTCATTTGTAAGAAATTCCAGTAATTTTTTAATATCTCCCTCAGAAAGCTTTGGCATGTATAATCCATCGACGACATCTATCATCAGGAAAAGCACGTAAAATTTTTAGCGATAAAACTCGGCCGTATGCATTAATATCTTCACCTAATGCAGTTAATCTTCTATTGCATTCTATGAAAGTTTCATTCAGAGTAGCATTTCTTATTGGCTTAATAGTCCAAATGAGCCTGAATGATTCTATTTTTATCACCATACCTATTCATTAAGAGCTTTTTTGTAGTTTCGTATGTGTCAGCAATTATGCTTATTCCGTCAACCAAGCGCTTTGGCTCTTCTTCTAAGTAACCTCTTAAAAATACATGTTTATCAATCGTCGAAAGATTTATATTATCATCTATAGAGGATTTGAACTGTTCCCAAAAACTGTGCCACTGCTCCACTTCCATTCTAAAAAGCTCCAATTTAATCGTAGGTAGTTTAACCGTATATGTTTGAGACATTGGCACTGTATTCGTAGTAGTTGTACTTGGCATAAACACATTACTAGTACTTACAGCCTCTGTATTTTTTATTATTTTTTGTGCTTTATAAATTGCTAATTCAGCATTGTCCGTATATTCTTCACATTGTATAACATCTAAATCATAATCCTCATCAGTCAATAAATTATGAATTTCATTATCCAAACTTTTCATTTCCGTTAAATAATTTGTAAGACGATCATATAAGTAGTCAATATTTTCTCTAAAAGAAACATTATTTTCTTCATCTAAATTAGAAATAAAACGAATAATATTACCTCTAACAGTTTTTCTTTTCGGTTTTAACAAGATCACCGCATTATCATCTGCCGTATTACTTTTGCTCGTCGCCATTGGAAACGAAACTTCTCAGTCAAGAAACAAAACGATTTTTACTTTAATTTAATTCTCAATCAAAACGTAAACTTTGAAATAAAATGCTAAATCGAGTATTCGGCACCATATGTTGAAGATTATCAACTAATATTAATAGGAAATATCAATGAAAACAATATATTTATTCTAAAAACAAAATAAACGTTGTTCAAAATTCAGTTATTCAGCAGTTTGCTTATGCGTACCGCAACAATTACGAAGTTTCACTTCTTCCGCGCGGAGAGACTCCACGCACTATTTTTATTTATTTTTTTTTTTTTTTACAATGGATTTTGTGTCTTTAGCAATCAAAACTGATGTTTTATGATAAGTGCAATTTTCATGTTTACGAAATATTTTCTTGGCGTTTTTCAAAGTATTAAATTCCCGTGTTACTAATGCCCCTGTTACTTGATGGTCTCCTTTTCCTACACTATTAGAAGGTGAAAATATTATGAAATATTTACAAAAAGATCCGGATTTTTCTTCAGAATAAGCTAACCACTCAAATTCTTCTAACCATTTCATTTGAAAAGTTCTAGTATGAGTTGAAGTAGAACAACTGGAATTAGAAGGAAATTTGTATGCAGGTTGTGGTTTCCAAACATTTTCTACAAGCGAAATTTTTTCTTCTTTTGTTAACGAACGAACGGAATCGTTTTGACCATAGTTTCCAATAGCACAGCCAACTTCAGTACTGTCGCTAACAGACTTATTTACAATCTGTTTTTTTGCAAAAAAATTTTTAATAGAAGCTTGTCTCTTCATTATGAATGCAATTGACTTAATGACAAATTTAAGATTCCACAACAGCAAAATGCAGATGCTCGCTATCCAAGAATCTCACTAGCCCAATAAACAGAGCTACAGATAAAACGACTTGGAGCTAACTACATACACACTACATGCATATTGTCTGTTTCCCGCTTATACAGATTGAGTTAGAGCGCATGAATTCGAGAAGCTTTGATCTTCGGAATTCTTATATATATCATCTAAAATAATTAAGTACAATTAAAGGTAGCTTAAAACTAAACCTAAAAAGAATATATCGCTGGTTCAAAATTAAAACGACACTTCTGCACTCACTTCTCATTTAAACAACACTTATTATGTTTTCATAAGTATCGTTTTAATTTTGAACCAGCGATATGTATGTAATACAGTAGAACCCGCTTAGAAAGTTTTTCAAGGGAGTGAAAAGAAATGACTTATTAAACGGGAAAACTTCTTAAACGCAGAAGTTTAAAAAAAAAAAAACGCAAATTAAAAACGAAATATTTTTTACATTTCATAACTTATATTACAGAATCAGTATAATGGAATAAATATATAATTCTACTATTCATTTAGAAAAAAATTGCTATAAAAACAAAGTTACCTACCTTATTTTGTATTTTATACCATGTTATTAACATTTTTACAATTATTGGCGAGATTTTTGCGAGAAAAAATCGTGCAAGTAGTTTGTTTTTTCTCCCCGACCTTTAAGTGAAAATTGTCTAACTGTTGTAAATATTGGAACATTTCCGGGGGCACATTTTCAACGCTGTAAATAAATTTTCGAAAATTATCCAACCCTTTTCTGCCATCAGAAAAACTAGGAGTGTCACTCAGTTCTTCTGTGTCATTTGTAACGTCACAAATATCCTCTAATGTAAGAACATCAGAAGGTAAAATTTCGTCGTCAACCGATACATATTTTTTAAACGATGCAGTGGAATTAAGTTTATGTTGGAGCGACTTCCAATCATCATCAAAATTTTCATTTGTTTCTTTGTCTGCCACTCTTCAGTTGTATCTGTTCTAGAGAATTCAGCTTTTTGAAAACAATCGCAGATGGTGTTATTAATTCCCATGCTGATGCAATTAACTCAAGAGCTTCTAAAACATACTCTTTTTTAGCTCTTCTGTATTTTCAAGTCCTTCCAGCATCCGTTTCACAAGTCGCATTTTATAATGCTGCTTAAATACCTTGATAACTCCCTGGCCCATCGGTTGTAGAACAGAAGTAGAGTTTGGTGGTAAAAACTGCAACCTATTGTTAGTGTTCTTATTCTCTTTGGAATGAGCAGCGCAGTTGTCTACGAAGATTATGATGTTTCGTTTTTCTTTCCGCATTTTACTCTCTAACTTTTCCAAATAAGCTTCAAAAATTGCAATTGTCATCGAGGATTTTTGATTACTGTCATAATCACAAGGCAGCGACTTAACATTTCGAAAACATCGAGGTTTTTTCGATTTACCAATAACTAAAATAGGTAATTTTTCTACATCATTCATACTTTCCCCAACTAAAATTGTCAAACGTTCTTTACTGTTTTTTCCTCCACGACAGCGTTCACCATTAAAAGCATAAGTTATATCGGGTAAAAGATTGAAAAACAGTCCACATTCATCCATGTTAAAAATGTCCTCTAGTTGATAACCCGAAATAAATTCAGGTAATTTAGCGTTCCAATCTTCAGCTTCTTGTAAATCAACGCTGTTGCAATATCTTTTAATTGTTTTATAAACTAATCCAGCTCGTTTTTTCATCCGATCAATCCATCCATTGAAAGGCGTGAAATCAACGTTCAATTTCTCCGCAATGTCTAATGCTTTTCCTCTAAGAAGAGTTCCGTTGACAGGAAGGTTTGCTGATCTTGCTTGTTTAAACAATATCATAAGTTTTCTTCGTATTTTCCTGTTTTTTTATTTTCTGGGATGCAACGGAACAATAAGAGTTTAAGATAATGTCTTTCTTAGCAATAATGCCATTTAACGTAGTACCTGGAAGGTTTAAACTTTTCACTATTAGAACCCTTGTTAATTGAGAATAGCTGTCAACAGTTTTTAAAATTCTTACTTTATCTTCAATAGATAATGCTTTATGTTTAATGGCTTTACAGGACATTTTCAAAAAAAATAAAAAAATTTCTACGATATTTAGGATAAAAATCAAAATGAACCATCACACTAAAAAAAATTTCAACGAAATGCTGCTAAATGTTTAGATGTATCTTTCGCATCAGTCATGGGATGGATGGGGACAGCAGTCTAGTGCATGAGCTATTAGGCTTCTGGATTTTCATTTAAGGTGGACACAATGTCCAAACTAATCCCCACATTCTTATCAGTTTGATTTTTTCATCTAAGGGTTCACACTCCTTTGCTCGCACCTGCTGTTCCTGATAAGACTGATTGATTGATTGAATGTAGGGTTTAGTGGCACAAAGTCCAAATGAGGACATGCTGCGCCAGACAATATGGTAAAATTGTTCTAAAGCCTAGGTACATACAAAATTTAATTGTAGTACAATTATAACTGATAGAACAGTGAATAAAACAAGATAAAATTCTATGAAAATTAGATAAAAGTTGTGTATAAAATCAGATAAAAGTTTGAGTAAAGTATAAAACGCACGAAGTGTGTAAAATGTTCAAAGGTAGTAAGATATTTACAAAAGTGTTAAAACTTTTATATGCTGTTAAAAATACCTACGGCACGTAAAAATGCAAAAATGTTAGGATTGTGAGTATCATCCAACAAATCTTGCATGCATAAAATAGTACTCCCGAAGAGCTTTAAACGAAGTTGATTAAAACATAGACACGTTATTAAAATATGATGAACTGTGAGATGAACGTCACAAGTACTGCATTCGGGGGGAAGCTCTCCAAACAGTAAATGGAGGTGTGTTAACCGGGTGTGACCGATTCGGAGTCTAGTTAGCTTTACGTCAGCACTCCGCAAGCGCAGCACTGGCAAATTATCTAAATCGGATTTAAATCTATGTAATTTATTGAGACCTTTGAGGTCCTATTGCTGTTGCCATAATGATGTTACAAACTTTCGAATATGTAGCTTCATGTCAGAGAAAGGTATAGACACTTTCAAGACAGATGTGGCAGATCGTGCTGCTGAGTCAGCTAGTTCGTTCCCTGGAATACCAACATGACTTGGTACCCAGCAAAATAGAATCTCAAAGCCATTCTTCTGAAGCGTGATTAACAAATGAATGATGAAACATAAAATTGGACGAGTATCACAGTGAAATTTTTCTAGTTGGCTCAAAATGCTCATACTATCGGAGTATAGGCAATACTTTCGAGTAGAGCGTGAGGAAAGTAGACGTAGTGCCATAAGGATAGCCACAGCTTCAGCAGTGAAGACGGAGCAAGTATCTGGGATTTTATAGCTAAATGTATCATCAGCGATGATGACCCCGCAGCCTACATATCCGGCAGATTTTGAACCTTCTGTAAAAATCGGTACATATTGAGAATATTGGTGACGATGTGCAGTGAAAAGTTTATGAAAAATGCAGGGTGTAACGTTGGCCTTATCGTATAACTCCAATGGGGAAATAAATTGGTAAGGTGAAATGGTCCATGGTGGTATGAGAAAGTGATCCACTGATTGTGATGGTAATTCACAGATATCGAATGATTGGATAAGTGAGCGAGTGCGAGCATGAAATGGGCGAATGTGTGATGGTCTAGCAATGTACAGTCGCTCCAAGCTTGATGAAATAACATCATGCTTTAAGGGATGCGATTTAGAGGACATGACACGGAAGTAATATGTAAGAGACAGCTGGATGCGACGTAGATATAATGGTATCTGGTGGCAAACAACATATAAGCTTTCTACAGGGGAAGTACGAAATGCTCCAGAACATATGCGTAAAGCAGTATGGTGTACTGTGTCTAGGATTCGTAAGTTAGAAGTGGTTGCAGAACCATAAACAACACATGCATAATCAAGCCGTGAAAGTATCAGGGCCTGATAAATGCGTAAAAGTGCTACGCGATCCGCTCCCCAGTGCGTATTTGACAGAACAAACAACATATTCAATTTCTGCTCGCATCGCTTTCGTAATTGTTTGATATGAGGGATAAAAGTTAACTTGCTATCAAAAGTGACTCCTAAGAATTTCGCATGTGGAACAACTGGTATAGCCATGTTATGAATGAAAATGACAGGATCATTATGAAGTGCGCGTTTCCGACAAAAATGGATGCATGAACTTTTGGGAGGTGAAAGGGTATGGCCATTATGATCACACCAGTCTAAAATTTTATTCACTGCTAACTGAAGTTGTCGCTCGATGACTCTCATGTCCGATCCTGAACACGAGATGTGTAGATCATCAACATATAGAGAGCCAAAGACAGCAGGTTGCCGTACGTTTAAAACTAGTGAAATATGAACAATATGACACTTAGCACACTGCCCTGGGGAACACCCTCAGCCTGAATATATAGGTCAGAAAAGGTGGATCCAAACTTAACACGAAAGTAGCGTCTGAGCAAAAAATTTTTTATGAAAATTGGCAAACGACCACGGAGACCCATATCAAACAGTGCCTTCAAAATTCCATATCTCCAGGTCCGATCATAGGTGCTCTCGATATCAAAGAAGATAGAGACTAGGTGATTACGCCGGACAAAAGCATTGCGAATTCTGGACTCTAGTTCGATAATATTGTCGATTGTAGATCTTCCTTTACGAAAACCACTCTGAGAGTTTGGTATGAGGCGCTTTTTTTCAAGGTAATGTACAAGGCGTGCGTTAACCATACGCTCAAGCGTTTTCCCTAAACAGCTAGTTAATGCTATTGGGCGATAGCTAATGGGCTCTTTTGGATCTTTTCCTTGTTTTAATATGGGTATTACAATAGCTTCACGCCAACTAGACGGGTACATATGTTCTGTCCATATTCTATTGAATAAGGCAAGAATATTCTCTAAAGACCTCGTGTCCAAGTGGCGGAGCATTTTATAAGTAATTCCATCAGGACCTGGGCTTGTGTTGGAAGATCTAAACAGTGCTCTCTTTAGTTCAGGAAGGGTGAAAATACAATTGTATAGTGAGAGTTGGCGGCTGTTATAATTAATATTTTGGCTTTCAGCGTTACTTTTGTGTAGTTGGAAAGTTGTACTGTAACTGTCTGTGCTTGAGGTAGCTGCAAATGTTTCCCCTAAAATATTACATACATCAACGGGAGACGAGTATCTGATGCCGTTTTTCTCTAATACTGGATAATGAAAGTCCCGGTAAATACCATTTGCTCTCTTTACTCTAGAGCAGACTTGGCTGGGAGATGTCGACGATGTAATAGAGGAAACATATCGAGACCAAGAGTCTCTCTGACTCTTACGTCGGACCTTGCGAGCAAAGGCTTTAGCTCGTTTAAAAGCCAGAAGATTCGTTGTTGTTGGGGAACGGCGGAAGATGTTCCAAAGACGTCTCTGATTCTTATAAGCAGTGGCGCATTCCTCATTCCACCAAGGCTTGCGATGGCGGGGAGGTGAAGTGGAGGTCTTTGGAATACTCTGTACTGCTGCGTGTATAATTACAGACGTAACATTATCAACAGCTGTATTTATAGTATTGATGGTAACCATGGAATCAGTGATCTGTGCAAGTTTCGTGAACAAAGTCCAATTAGCGCGATGATAGATGAATACTGGTGGTCTAGGAGTGATCGGTGCAGTAGCAGAATATGAAACAACGAGAGGAATTGATTGATTGATTGAATGTAGGGTTTAGTGGCACAAGGTCCAAATGAGGACATGCTGCGCCAAACAATGTGGTGAAATAGTTCAAACGTCTAAGTGTATGCAAAATGTTAATTGCAGCACAATTAAAACTGATAAAACAGTACTAAGGGACTAAAACAAGATAAATTGTATGTATTAAAATCAGATAAAAAGTATGATTATAGTATAAAACGCGCGAAGTAAGTAAAATGTACAAAGGTTATAAGATATTAAGAGTGTATAAAACAGTAGATGCGTTAAAACTTTTATATGCAGTTAAAAATACCAATGGCACGTAAAAATGCAAAAATGTTAGGATGGTGAATGCCATCCAACAAATCTTGCATGCATAAAATAGAACTCCCAAAAAACTTTAAACGATGTTGATTAAAACATGGACACGTTATTAAAATATGATGAATTGTGAGAGGAACGTTACAAGTACTGCATTCCGGAGAAGGCTCTCCAAACAGTAAATGGAGGTGTGTTAACCGGGTGTGACCGATTCGAAGGCGGGTGAGCTTTACATCAGCACTGCGCAAGCGCAGCACTGGTAAATTGTCTAAATCAGATTTAATGCTATACAATTTATTAAAAACTTTGAGGTCCCATTGTTGTTGCCATAATGATTTTATAATTTTTCGAACATGTAGCTTCATGTCAGAGAAGGGTACGGACAATGTTAAAACAGATGTGGCAGATCGTGCAGCTGAGTCAGCTAGTTCATTCCCTGGAATACCAATATGACTTGGTACCCAGCAAAATAAAATATCAAAGCCGTTCTTCTGAAGACTTATTAACATATGAATAATGATACATAAAATTGGATGTCTATCACAGTGAAACTTTTCTAGTTGGCTTAAAACGCTCATACTATCAGAGTATAAGCAATATTTCCGAGAAGAGTGTGAGGAAATTAGTCGCAGTGCCATAAGGATGGCAACAGCTTCAGCAGTGAAGACGGAGCAAATATCTGGGATTTTATAACTAAATGTATCATCAGCGATGATGACACCGCAGCCTACATATCCAGCAGATTTTGAACCGTCTGTAAAAATCGGTATATATTGAGAATATTGGTGACGATGTGCAGTGAAGATTTTATGAAAAACGCCGGGTGTAACGTTGGCTTTATTGTAGGACTTGAAAAGGGAAATATATTGATGTGGGGAAATGGTCCATGGAGGTATGAGAAAGTGATCCACTGATTGTGATGGTAATTCACAGATATCGAATGATTGGATAAGTGAATGTGTGCGAGCATGAAATGGGCGAATGTGTGATGGTCTAGCAATATACAGTCGCTGCAAGCTTGATGGAATAACATCATGCTTTAAAGGGTGCGATTTAGAGGACATGACACTAAAATAATAAGTAAGAGACAGCTGCATGCGACGTAGATGTAATGGCATTTGTTGGCAAACTACATATAGACTTTCCACTGGAGAAGTACGAAATGCTCCAGAACATATGCGTAAAGCAGTATGATGTACTGTGTCAAGGGCTCGCAGGTTAGTAGTGGTTGCCGTACCATAGACAGCGCAAGCATAATCCAGTCTCGATAGTACCAGGGCTTGATAAATACGTAAGAGTGCTAGACGATCCGCTCCCCAGAACGTATTCGACAGAACACGCAACAGATTCAGTTTCTGTTCACATCTTTTGCGCAATTGCACAATATGAGGACGAAAGGTCAACTTAGAATCGAAAATGACGCCTAAAAATTTTGTGTGAGGTACAACAGGGATAGCAATGTTATGAATGGAGATGACGGGATCATTATGCAGGGTGCGTTTCCGGCAGAAATGGATGCATGAACTTTTAGAAGGTGAAAGGGTATGGCCATTGTGATCACACCAGTCTAAAATCTTGTTGACTGCTAATTGCAGTTGCCGCTCGATGACTCTCATGTCGGATCCGGAGCAAGAAATGTGTAGATCATCAACATAAAGAGAGCCATAGACAGCAGGTTGCAATATGTTTAAAACTAGTGAAATATGAATTATGAATAATGTGACGCTTAAGACGCTGCCTTGTGGGACGCCTTCTGCTTGGATGTAAAGGTCAGAAAAGGTAGATCCAAGTTTAACACGAAAATCGCGTCTAAATAGGAAATTTTTTATAAAAATCGGCAAATGACCACGAAGACCCAAGTCAAACAGTGCTTTCAGAATTCCATATCGCCAGGTTCGATCATATGCTTTCTCGATATCAAAGAAGATAGAGATTAGATGATTCCGCCGGACAAAAGCATGTCGAATTCGAGACTCTAGTTCGATAATATTATCAATTGTTGATCTTCCTCTACGAAAGCCACTTTGAAAATTAGGTATTAGACGCTTTTTTTCTAGGTAATATACAAGGCGTGCGTTAATCATGCGCTCAAATGTTTTCCCTAAACAGCTGGTTAAGGCTATGGGACGATAATTTGCTGGATCTTTGGGATCCTTGCCTGGTTTTAAAATGGGAATCACAATAGCCTCACGCCATTTAGTAGGGTATGTCTGTTCCGTCCAGATTCTATTAAAGAGAACAAGGACATTTAACAAGGACGCAGTATCTAAATGACGGAGCATGCGATATGTAATACCATCAAGACCAGGACTTGTATTTGAAGCTGATGATAATGCGCGTTGTAACTCTAGAAAAGTAAAATCAACATTATATGAAGATGATATGCGAGTGTTAAAATTAATGACATGGCGTTCGGCTCTGCGCTTGTGGTTTTGGAAAACTGAACTGTAGTTATCTGGATTGGAGATAGAAGCAAATGTCTCACCAAGCATATTGCATACATCGATCGGAGAAGAATATGTATTACCGTTGTTTTCAAATATCGGGATATGAACTTCGCGATATATGCCATTTGCTTTTTTGACTCTCGACCAGACTTGTTTGGGAGATGTCTTAGATGATATAGATGTGACGTACCGCTTCCAAGACTCTTTTTGACTTATGCGTCGGACCTTGCGAGCAAACGCCTTGGCCTTTTTAAAAGCCAAAAGGTTTGTCGTAGAAGGGGTTCGACGGAAGATGTTCCACAGTCGTTTTTGCTCCTTGTAAGCCGAGGAACATTCAGGATTCCACCAAGGCTTACGTAGACGGGGAACATAGTTAGATGTCTTTGGGATACTATCTTCTGCAGCACGGATAATAACAGAGGTCACAGTATCAACAGCAGTATTTATATCGACATCAGTAACCATTGTATTATTTATCAGGGCAAGCTGAGTGAATAAGGGCCAGTCAGCGCGATGATAAATGAATACTGATGGTTTTGTACTCATGGGAACTGTAGCAGAATATGATAAAATGAGAGGAAAGTGATCACTGTTGTGAAGACTATCACTAACAGAAAAGTTTATGAATGGCATGAGAACTGGTGAACATAAAGCTAAATCAATGGAATGAAAGGTTCGTGTAGGCATATGAAAATAAGTTTCTTCTCCTTGATTTAGCAAACAGAGATTATGGTCCTGTATAAGTCGTTCTATTTTACGCCCCCTATCATTGGAAGCGGAACTACCCCATAATTCACTATGACCATTAAAATCTCCGAGTAAAATAAAAGGTGAAGGTAGCTGGACAATCAATGAATTTAATTCTGTCTGAGAGACAGATGTATTCGGAGGTAGATAAACCGAACAGACTGTGAGAAGTATATTAATGTGAATTTGGACAACAGTAATCTGTAATGAAGTTTGCAATGAAAGGTGAGTCGATGGTAAAGTGTTTGAAGTTAAAATTGCAACACCGCCATGAGGATGATTTCCGTCATCAAAATCATGTCGGGAGCAGGAATAATTTCGTAATTTAAAAGTGGCAGATGACTTTAAATGGGTTTCCTGCAATGCAACACATGCAGGTTGATATTTCGAAATAATATCTTTTAAGTTAAATAGTTTATTTCGTAAACCACGACAGTTCCACGAAATAAAACAGATGGACATTATGAAGTAGACGTAGAAGATTGCATAGGAACGTCATCAGTAGTTGGACAGTTCAGTATGAATTCTTCATCTTCATCGGAAGGATGCAAAGTCAACTCATAGCCAATATCCATCGTCTTCAAAACAGAAGAGTCGGATTTATTGACATATTGGTTGTACTTTGGATCTCTTTTCTTTCTAGAAAGACCAGGTTTTTGTGCAGGAGGTAAAATTGCAGTTGAGCGCTGTTTTGGCAAAGGCCGAGCCTTTTCAGATTGGTCGGTCTTAGGTGCTTTGGTTGGAGGAGGCGAAGTAGTTCTGTTAGATGTAGATGGTGCACTAAAGTTAAAACTAGATTTTAGACTGTTAGTCTGAATTTGATGATGACCTACAGAGGAGAAAAGTGGGAAATCGGTTTGAGTACTAGTAGAATTATAAGACGTTTTAGTAGCCGCAGAATAGGACACACCCGGACGAGGAGTACGAGCGGTGACTATTCGGCGGGCTTCACTGAAAGTCAAGTTATGCAACACTTTAACACTTTGTATTTCTTTTTCTTGGGACCATTTCGGACAATTCCTGGAGTACGCAGCATGAGCTCCCTTACAGTTAATGCAAAGGGCAGGCAACTCACAGGAAGTGTCACTATGGTCAAAACCAGAGCATTGAGCACAAATCGGCTTGCTTCGACAAGATGCTTTTGAGTGACCAAACCTTTGGCATTGAAAACACCTCAATGGGTTTGGCACATAAGGTCTAACAGGGCAGTTATGCCAGGCAAGCTTTACAGATGTTGGCAATTTTGAAGTGTCAAATGTAAGGATCAGATGTTTCGTGGGGATGAGTTTACCATCCCTCCGAATCTTGATCCTTCTGACAGCAGTAACGTGTTGGTCTTTCAATTCTTCCACTATCGTTTCCTCTGTATCATCAATGAATTCAGATTCAGATATAACACCACGGGAGGTGTTTAGTGATTTATGGGGGGTTACAGTTACAGAAAATGAACACATAGTCGTACACGAGTTCAAGATGGTAGACTGTTGTTTTGATGTAACTTGAACCAATAGATCACCTGAGCGTAACTTTTTAATAGAACCTACTTCTCCTAAAACCGAAATGACAGCTTTGTGGATCAAGAAAGGGGACACTTTAGTGAACGAAGTATTTGGAATAGTGGGATTAGTCAAACTAATCAGGAAGTATTGAGCATAGTCACATGGTGCGAGAAATGTTCCGCTTTTTTTGCTTTGGTGGGCGGAACTAAACACCTTTCCATTTTGAGCCATAGAAAATTTTTACCGTTTCAGCTACCAGCGGCACCACCCACCACGGAGTCCTACTAAGGGGATGTCAGTAACCATGATTCGTCACTTAACACCGATGCTAACCAATAGCTATACGTCCGCGAGTCACCCCTGAAGCAGCCTCCACCCTTAACGAGGTGCCCAGTAAGTGACCCCGGACTTGACCCTAGCCAACAGATGACGTTCGTGGCAAGCCAGTTGATGCACACAGGCCAATATGCACCTCCCGTTTACCTGAAGCATGGGCCAAAGCAGTGTATTGGGGTACCAGGATGCTCCTCAACTGCCAGGTTCCCCTTTTCCAGGGACACGGGTCTCCACGCACGGCAAACACGCGGGTGGTCTCTTCCCATCTGGGTCCGATACAACAGGGTGGTAATCGAACACAGACAAAAAGCCCTTACCAGTAAATTCGGCAACCACGACAAGGGGGAAGAGAAAGGAGAAAGTATGAGTAAAGGGAGAGGAAACGGAAGGGAGGACAGATCACTAGGGTACCCCGGGGCGTGACTCCCTGTGTTTACCTAAAGAAGGTAAACCCCCTCAGGGAAACAACGAGAGGAAAGTGATCGCTGTTGTGTAAGTCATTGTCGACAGAAAATTGAGTAAAAGGTAAGAGGTCTGATGAGCAGAAAGCCAAATCAATAGAATGAAATGTTCGCGTGGGCGCATGAAAGTATGTTTCTTCGCCTTGGTTCAGCAGGCAAAGGTCATGGTCTTCAATGAGTTTTTCAATTTTTCGTCCCCGATCATTGGAGACAGAACTGCCCCACAATACACTATGGCCATTAAAATCTCCTAGTAAAATGTGAGGCTTAGGTAATTGATTAATCAAGCAATTCAAATCAGTTTGTGAAATGGAGTCATTCGGGGGTAAATAAATGGAACATATGGTGATGAGAACATTGATATGAATCTGAATAGCAATTGCCTGTAATGGGGTTGTCAATTGAATGCTAATAAAAGGTAAGTTATTAGTAGTTAAAATCGCAACACCACCATGTGGTCGATTGCGATCATCGCAGTCATTACGAAAACACGAGTAATTACGCAAGTGAAACTTGTCAGACGATTTTAAGAGTGTTTCTTGAAATAAAATACACGTAGGTTGATATCGAGAGACTATTTCTCTGACATCAGTTGATTTATTGCGAATGCCACGACAATTCCACGA
The DNA here is from genome assembly GCA_949128135.1 of Parasteatoda lunata. Taxonomy (NCBI): domain Eukaryota; kingdom Metazoa; phylum Arthropoda; class Arachnida; order Araneae; family Theridiidae; genus Parasteatoda; species Parasteatoda lunata. The sequence continues at coordinate 4,324,911 of OX421979.1, read as the reverse complement.
AATAAGTGTAAATGCCATTAGGTTGTGGATTGTGAGGTTTGCATGATCTCTTGATTAACCGGAGGACAATCTAAAATGCTTTCTTCGTCTTCAGAGAGATAAATGGACACTTCGTAGCCCTCTTCAAGATTTTGTAATACTCCAGAAGCTGAATTGGCATACTGGAGGTACTTCGGATCTTTTTTCTTTTTCGTTTGTCCAGGACGTTGACGTATTGGTTGGGGCTTTATGTCTATGCGCTGTTGTTTCTTCGGAAATTTATCATATTGATCTGATTTAGCTGCTTTAGAAGGTGGAGAGGTGGGAGAGGGAGATCTGCGTGATGAAGTAGATGATGTTGCTTGATTCGAAACTTTAGGTTTCGATGCTCCAAAATGAAAAGTAGGCTGTTTGGTAGATGTTAGCGAGAAAGGAGTATCAGTTTGTGTGCTGACAGAGCAGTAGGTTGCTTTTACAGCTGCAGAATAGGATACGCCCGGACGGGGAGATCGAGCGGTAACCATTCGCCGTGCTTCATGAAAAGTCAAATCTTACTTTAATGGTCTGTATATCCTTTTCTTGTGACCATTTTGGACAATTCCTGGAGTAGGCCGCATGATCACCCTTGCAATTGATGCAAAGGGGCGGTAACTCACAGGAAGTATCATCATGGCCACAACCAGAACAGCGAGCACAAATGGGTGTGCTACGACAAGAGGCCTTTGAGTGACCAAACCTTTGACACTGGAAACATCTCAAAGGGTTTGGCACGTATGGTCTAACCGGACAGTTATACCAGGCAAGCTTGACTTCAGATGGCAACTTCGGAGTAGCGAAAGTAAGAATGAGATGTTTCGTAGGAATAAGTTGGCCATTCCTACGAACCTTAATTCTTCTTGCAGCAATAACATGTTGATCGCGCAATTCATCTACAATCATTTCTTCTGTATCATCAATAAATTCGGATTGCGATATCACTCCTCGAGAGGTGTTCAGAGTCTTATGAGGTGTAACGTTTACTGAAAACGAACATATACTTTTACAGGTTGAGTAGTCGCTTGTTTTTCAGATGATACCTGAACTAAGAGGTGACCTGATCGTAATTTTCGAACAGAAGTTACATCTCCTAAGACAGAGATAAGAGCTTTGTGTATCAAAAATGGGGATATTTTACTAAACGAAGTGTTAGAAACAGGAGGATTTAACAATGCTATATTAAAGTAACGAGCATATTCACACGGTGCTAAAGGTGTTCCGCTGTTTTTGCTATGGTGTGCGGAACTAAACACCTTGACACCATTTTCTGCCATAGAAAATTTCAAAGACTTCAACTACCAGCGGCACCACCCACCACGGAGTCCAACTAAGGGGATGCAAGCAACATATTGGTTCTGACACCAATACGGTGCATACACCAATGCTAGCCAATAGTTATACGCCTGCGAGTCACCCCTGAAGCAGCCGCCACCCTTAACGAGGTGCCCAGTAAGTGACCCCGGACTTGACCCAAACCAACAGATGACGTTCGTGGCAAGCCGGTTGATGCATACAGGCCAATATGCACCTCCCGTTTACCTGAAGCACGGGCCAAAGCAGTGTATTGGAGTACCAGGATGCCCCTCAACTGCTAGGATCCCCTTTTCCAGGGACACGGGTCTCCACGCACGGCAAACACGCGGGTGGTCTCTTCCCATCTGGGTCCGATACAACAGGGTGGTACTCGAACACAGACAAAAAGCCTTTACCAGTAAATTCGGCAACCACGACAAGGGGGAAGAGAAAGGAGAAAGTAGGAGAAAAGGGAGAGGAAACGGAAGGGAGGACAGATCACTAGGGTACCCCGGGGCGTGACTCCCTGTGTTTACCTAAAGAAGGTAAACCCCCTCAGGGGGTTCCTGATAAGACACCTTTTATGTAATGGATGAGCGAGGAAGGTCAGTGGTCTTTGTTAATTTTGCATAGTTCACATACCTATTTTTGTGACAGTTAAAACTAGAAGACACTTTAAATATAAAGTTAGGAAAATTAAAATTGGAAGGGAGTGAAAATTTCTTATAAAGGTAAATTTAACATTATGGAATTTGTTTTTGTATAAAAATAACTTCTTACGTGGGAAAACTTTTTAAACGGGTTTCACTGTGTATATATATATATATATATATATATATATATATATATATATATATATATATATATATATATATATATATATATATATATATATATATATATATATAGCACAATAAAGACAAAAAGAATAAAAAGCAAAGAGAGGAAAACAAAGAAAATTAATAAGTTTTATTAACTATGCGTAAGCTGTAGGTATATAGAACTCATAAGATAAATTAAAATATTGAGAAAATATGGAAAATAATAAAATTTAATGACAAGGGAAAAAGAAAAATTATTAAAAATCCAGAAAACAAAAATTAAAAAAAAAGAACTCTCTTCATCAGATTACACGATTATATCTGCAAAAAGGAGTACTTTCTAATATTGTATCAATATTGCCAAAGCAAAATATATCAATACAATAGTGTGAAGAACACTCGAAAATTTGAAACGAAAATTTCGTTTACATTTTTTTTTAGTGCTCCGAGAAAAGAGAACCGACTAGCGGAAAAGAGAACGGACTTACTTCCAAAAATGATTTTAAAATATTTTTGTACTCTGCCAGATGACAAAATATTAAATTAAAGCATTAAGAGAGAGTAGAGGGATATATTTTTAAGGCGCGTTCTTACTGAAGTAAAGATTTGCATTTGATTTGTCTCTTACTTTGGAATAAGCCCGGAAACTGGATTGGCACAACATAAACGGCCGCTCCCTAAAAATACTCTACTACCCTTTGTTTACGAGAATATTTTTAAATCATTTTTGCAAGATATTCGTAAGTACGTTCTTGTATTTTCCCATTTATGTGTATTTTTCTTTAATTTTTGCAAGATTTTTAAATTAATAGTTGATGAAACTTTATTAATAAAATTAATTTTTATTTGAAATTTTAATCTTGTATTCTTAATTGCTTCATAGAGGGTGACAATTATTGAACTATATTAAACTTCATTCAACATGTAAACGTCACTACATATATCCGGATTTAGATTATGACATGTTCGATAGCCTGCCATCATTGGCTAGGATGTGGCGCAAACGAATAACAAACCCGTTGAAGTGTCGAAACATCGAGGACCTCTCAGGTCAGCAATGGTTTCTGGGGTTATTTCTGTAAACAATGTCTTTAAAATATAGCCTCACGAAAATGAGTCACATGTAATCAGATCCGGAGAATATGGTGGCCTAGTAAGTTCCATTCTAGTGGCCCTTAGGCACCTCAGAGTCAGAATGTGTTTGTCGTAATCACGGACACTTTGATAAATGAGGATGAAATTATTTTTCAAAACCTGCAGGTATCTTTCAGTGGTCACCGCGCAGTCTACGAATATCACACCGATGATTCCGTGACTGGACACTGCACACCACACATTACCCGTTAAATGCCAGACTTCTCGATCGTGAAATGCGGATTCTTATCCCCCCAACTGCGCCAATTTGTCTTATTGACAAGCCATCAAAATAAAAGAAGGCTTCGTTGCTAAACCAAACCATATTCACATCAAATTACTGTTAATCAATTCTCTCAAGAATAGTGTTGGCGAAAGACCATCGGGTTTAATGACTGTTAGATTTCAATTTTATATGGGAAGAGATGCAGGTCTTTTGTCACTACGTCTCCCGGTTAATTGTCACCTGTTGTGCGGATCGTTTGATGGATTTCCTTGGGTTGGTTTGAAACACAGCGTGTGTTTTCAGGCGTATTCACACTTGTTTGTCTACCGACGTCATCACAAATACTACCAGTTCTCTCAAACTAGCGAATTAAATTCTTGTTTTTTAGTACACTTAGACCGGTGTGCAATGTTGAAACTTATTCTTAATTTGAAAGCTCATAACACAGTTTTACAAGAACAAAAATACATTAAATCTAACACTTTATTAAAATTGCAGAAAATTTGCACCCTATTATCTTTCTGATTACAGTCTAAAGGTAAACCGATAATATATGTTAGTGTAAAATACTGTTTGTTACATTTTCGTTACGATCATCGATTGTAAAATGCTTAAAGTTTTCATATTTTTAAGGTTATTCTGAGCCACAATGATCCATTTAAGACAAGTCCTCTTCCTGAAAATCTGAAACAAGAAAAAGGAATTGAATCTGTTGATGAGACATCCGTCACTTTCGTTGGTGGAAAAAGATATAAATGTGATGCTATCATCTTATGCACTGGTTATTTATATAAATATCCATTCCTCGATCCTTCGTGCAATGTTCACATCGATGACCAAAGAATTACTCCTCTGTACCTGCATACATTTCATATTGATTTTCCCACTCTATCGATACTGGCCGTGACAAAAATGATTCTGCCTTTTCCTATTTATGACAATCAGGTAAAAGTTATTCTAAAAGTTCTGAAAGGGGAAATCAAACTTCCCAATCGAGAAATAATGAGGACTGAGGAACAGGAGGACTACAGAAAAAGATTGGAAAGCGGGTTTAAACCAAGGCATGCCCATATTCTACCTGGGCAATGGCAGTGGGACTTTGATGACGTCATTTGTAAGTTTGGCCAAATAGAACCTATATCGAATGTTGTACGAAACTTGTTTAATTATGTTGTTCAGGATTTAAAACATAAAGATTTGGTAAATTATAAAAATACAAACTTTCAAGTGCTGGATGACCAAACATTTGTTCAACTAAAATGACATTTTTCGAAATAGAATTTTGTATAAAATAATGCACAAAGCTCAGAATATAAATGGTATTTTCATTTTAGTCCCATCTCTTATTTATTTATTGTTTTTTTTTAAATGGATCTCTTCGATTATGGCTGCCATCTCGAGATTTTAAGTAAATTACGATTAATGGTGTGATTGAATTGGATGTTGCTCTAAATCTTTTATAAGTTGACGAAAAGAACTTGTTAGGAAAATTTTCATGCTATAATCGGACCAGGCAATAAATCCACTATAAACGGTGGTTCACTCTATCCAAAATCTATGAAAAAATATTTTTCATCATATTGCAGTGTTATTTTTAGAAATAGTAATTGTACATAATTTACTTTATAAAAAGTTAAGTAGAGTCTCTCCACAACATTGTTTCCTTAGAGCGAATTTTTTTTCTTAATTGTAATGTTGAATAACACTCAAAATATTTTCCATAAAACGAAGTGATTTTCCCCTCATAATGTATTCTTTTTAGACGTTTATCTTTGCAATTTTCGTCATTCTTGGAACTTTTATCTTTTTTATTTTCGTCATTTTTTAAAAAAGTTGCAGTTAAAAATTTCTAAGCAACAATTTCGTTTTTCCATATATTTTCAGAACAACTCGGATTATTCATTCGCTGTCAGCGAAATGACTTATTTTAAACACACTTCTTTATGAAGTGTTGTTTCTTCATTTTTAATTATAATTCATAACTTATCACACAGGCCAAACATTTTGTAACATTTATTTAAACATCCGCAAAAATTAAATTTGAACCCACTATTAAACAAACTCCCGATTTCTTAAGCTTAAGTGTTTAAAATAACATTAGTTAAATAATAGTTCGGATGAGACTACTAAAAACGAACACAAGAGCTGCGTATTCACTATATCTGGAGATCATTATAGCGAGGTTAATGATGGACTGCATTATTTTAAGTATAAAATTTCCCTGATACAATAAAATATTATTAAAGGTAAATCTAAAGAGTTTTGCGACACATGGGGGAAAAAAAACTTAGCACCATAAACAACTTTTCATCAGATATTTCAGGTGCCATGTGTTAACCTTAATGGTTCAGTAGAAGGTCACTTCATATATGCTAATTAATTAGTGCACATGATATTTTAAATTACGAAATCAGACACAAAAACATACTTTCTTTAAAAAGTTATACACCCCCCCCCCCTTTTTTTTTTAGTAGATTTAGTTTACTTACCCTGAAAATATGAGGAGTAACAGCAATCTGGAAAATATGAACCCAACTGTGTTTGGTCAGGATAATTATCGAAAATTAAGACACCGTAATGTGAATTATACTTTTTGTATATCTCGCCTCTTTCGAGAATTTAAACATTTTTACAGACAGTTATAAAATTCGTTTATATAAAAATAATGCCCTACAAAAAAATTAACATATTTTTATTTAATAAGAGTCGAAAATATTTTGAATTGTAAGGTAGGAAAATTCTTATATTAAAAATTTTTACTTCAAATGTTTACATCATTTAAAGTAATTTTATATAATAAAATACAAAATTTGAATCAAATGGGTCGAATCGTTTCTGTAAAATCGAATTTTATATTGATATTGATGTAAAAATTTGCATACCTTACAATTCAAAAATTTTCAACTCTAATTAAATAAAAACAAAATATCAAAGTTTTTTTTCAAAAATAATTATCTTTGGATAAATGATTATTCTAAAATATTATTTATCTGATTCTTATGAACGGAAACAACTTGATGCACTGTGAGAGTTGCGCTCGCCAAAGTCTTGGATAGTGGCGCCATTTTGGCGATGAGAGAGGAGATAGAACTGAGAACAATGCCTTTATCGTTTCTTTCCCGGAATTTCATCTTACTGTTATTTTTTTGTGTGGTTGTGGAAATATGTAAATAAAATAAAAACATAATAGCTATTTCCAACCTGTTTTAACACATTACAGAAACAAGATTTATTTTTGGAGGTTCCACCGAGATCGTGAGAAATAAGGTTCTTTTTGCATCAAAGGCCATCATAATATTTTCGATGAAAATAAATTTTTCAACATGAAAACACGCCAGTGTATTAGAAAAAAATATAGTGTGAATATTGACTTGGATTAAAGTATCATTCAAAGTACAATCGACTATTTCATGTGCTCTTGGAATGTAACAGTAAAAGCAGTAAGAGAATGGCAGCAGTCATATGTTTAAACTATATCGCTCATGGGCTGCACTTGTGGCACAACTCAAAAAACGCGCGTTTTGGACTAAGAACAGGTGCAAATATGAAAACACACATTCTTTTCAGCAGCAATACTAGCACAACTCATAATTCAACTTGAAGGTAATCTTCGTTTAAGAAAACTAAGGCATTATCTTTGCATTTTGCTTCGCAATGAAAACTTTAAACCCACTTATCTCAAAACTTGATTTTTTTTTAGTTGTGCCGGTATTGCAGACCATGAACGATATGTCTGGGGATATAATCAACGATATTGGAGAAAATTGGGTGGCACACTCTCGAGTCAGGGATCACCCTTATGGTCATTTACCCTTCTCAGGGAGTGTGCTAATATACAAGGTAGAGTTTGATTTCTACAGTGAGCATGATATTCTACTGATGACGATCTATTGAATGATAAAATTAGGTTACAGTCATAGGGTAGATGCTCCCGATCACCCTTCTGGTCATTTCCCTTTCTCAGGGACTAAATGAGTTGAGAAGTTGGGATTACTATTTATAATATTTAGATAATCTCCCACCAGGAAGGATGTGATGGGATTATATTCTTTCATGTCGCCAATGAAATCTTTATTAAGTAGGTTATTAAAACCAACTGGGCCAGGGTTTTTAGCATTGCTTTAGAAAGAGGCATTTAGTTTGTTTGCAAAGTTCCTGATGGTATCTATTGAGGCTAGCTACCTTTGTAATAGGTATGTAAAGGTGTATGTTGTTTTAGTTTGAGTGCTTAAATTATTGGAAAGTGGAACTCATTCATGAACTAAGAAAAAGAAATATAAACTCTTTGATGCGTCGGTCTTTTTATGGCGTCAGCAGAAATAAATGAGATTAAATTTTTTTTCTTTTCCTTTGCGAGGGGGATAGATGACTGATTACGTTATGAGTAGCCGATTGGCGACGTAAATTATTTATGTAGTAGAACTGAATTTATGATGAAATCATTTTTGTGGTTTGCAAATGAGTAGAGAATTTCTTTTTATAGAATTGAATACTAAGTTTTTTTCTTTCTCTCTTATGTTCAGGTGGAGAGATCAATTGATCTATTTCTTTTTTTTTCTGTAAACTAATTCTAGTGGTAGATATTAGAATTTTCAAGGCTTTCTTTTTGAATTATTTATTATTATAATAATAAGATCTATTTTTAATAGAACGAAACAAGTCCTTGCTTTCGCCGATGATGTAATATTGATAGCAAGAACTAAAAATGCACTTGTTGACCTTTTTAAAGACTTTACCAGAGCTAGTCTTTTTGCTTTAGAAATAAACATTGATAAGACAAAATACATGATATGGATTGTAAGGGAACGGATATGGAAACAAAACTACAATTAATGAAATGACGAAATTTGAAAGAGTTGAGAGACTGAAAACAATGATATTATACCAGAGATTAAGCAAAGACTAAATGCTGGAAATCGCAGTTTTTTTTTTTTTTTTTTTTTTTTTTTTGCACTACACAGTAGATATTGCTAGCATCAAAAGTATTAACGAGGAAAACAAAGCTTCAGATTTCTAAAACTATAATCAGACATACCGTTACCTATGGATCAGAGAATGCTGATGACCTATGAAAAAAAAATTTTTAGAACTATTTTTTGACCTGAAAAAAAGAGGGTGATCTGTGGAAAAGGCGATGCAATTTTGAAATTGTAAAACTATTTAAAGAAAAAGATATAATCAGTTATGTAAAAGCAAAGATAATTCGCTAGGACACCTTGAGAGAATGGAGGAAAACAGAGGCACTAAGAAGATATTCAGGGGGCAGTGCCAAAGGAAAAGAGGGAGGCCAGCCAAGAGATGGTTAGACAAGGTGGAGAAAGACCTTAAGATTCTAAAGGTCCGAAACTGGTAACAAAGAGCTAGAAACAGGCGACTTTGGAGAAAAATTGTTATTGAGGCCATGGTCCAACATAGACTGTAATAACAGGGAGTTAGTTTTAAGATCTATTTATAAATTTTGAAAATGTCTTTTTTGAGTAAAGCTAATAAAAATTGTGATTTGTTGGTGGTCGCAGAAGAATTGGGAGAAGGGGTTTCGGAGGACCTTAAAAAACGTGGTTTAAAACAGAAGATAGTTAGTAGTGCAAACTATGAGGAAGAATTTGTTAAAAATTTATGTGAAGTACGATAAATGCTAGGACCGGAAAAAAAAGTAAGTGAAAGACTGGGAATTCCAATTAATGGAACATGTGGAAAAAAAGGGAAATTGAATTAAATGAATAGGAGATAAAAAGGGAGTTTGAACTAATGAAACAGGAGAAGGACTGGGAATTTGAATTAAAAAAAACCGGTTGGCACTAGAATGCCTTAAAACAAAACAGGATTTTGATCCCAATATTTCTTCATCAGTTGCAGATTTTACTTTAAGTTAAAATTTTCAAAAGCTTAAGCCGAAATTTAAATTAAAAACAGATGATATAAGTTTATTTCTCGAACTGTTTGAGAGACAGGTTAAAGTGTTAAAATGTCCTACACGCAGGAAGGTATCATATCTAATCGGCACTCTACCGACAGAAATAAATAATTTCGGGAGTCCGAGGAATTAACTCGTGAATATCCAAATGTAAAATCTTTGTTACTAACAAAATTTAAATTAAAAGCCGAAAAATGGAGACAATTGTTAGTAAAATCACAAAGGAATCCCGATTCAACGTGGTGTGATTTTTATCACGAATTAAGCGCTTATCAGGATGGGTGGCTTGCAGGCCTTAAAATTAAAACCATTCAAGAGCTCAAAGACTTAATGTTAGTGGATCAGATTAAAAGAACGATTTTGATTGAATTTAAAGAGTATTTTCTTGGAGAGTGGGCCTCTATGAAGACTCCTAAAGAATTGTTGACAAGATTGAGGATCCCAGGAAAACCATTAATAGGAAATCTAAACGTAACTACCCTAAGAGCAAAATAATGAATAAGTCTACTAGAAATATTAATTTCGGGGAATACAAAGATAAAAATTTCTATTGGAGAAGTTGCGATATTACGAATGTGGTTATATGGAGCATCTCCGGCCACAATGTCCTAACCTTAGAATTCCGAAATCTTAGACAAATAGGATAGAAACAATATTGGATAAGAACTTATTAGATCCATACACTTTTGAGGGTAAAATAAAGGTAGACGGAAAAAAAGGTACCTCCATAGGGAAAATCTGTAGGGATATTTCCCCTCTCGCTTTCTGGGCAGCATGAATGCTTCTCGCTGTTTCAATGAATATTCTTTTTATCTGTAATAATTCAGATTAGATCATTGAGGTAAGGGGGGGGACTTATGGGCTGGTTGTATTACGCTTTTTTCTTTTTTTTTTAAAATTTTATTTCATTTATTTATTCTTCTTTGATTATTTTTCAAAGCGGGAAGATACTATTTAAATTTTTCAATAATGTTTAACTTTTTTTTTTGTAATTTTTTTTAGTGAAAAATGTGTTATTTTCTATTTTAAATTATATATTGTGAAGAAGTTGCTAATGTGAGGCTTAATTTAGCCAATCGGGGAAGTTGGGAGGATTTATGTGTTGGATGTTTATTCGTGATTGAAGGTGAAAGTATTGGTCCTTTTTAATTAGAGTCGCGGTATTTCTTTTCTTATAAGCTGGGTGTGTTTAATTTCTTTATTGCTTTTATTTTTCTAAGGGGAAGATTTAATATAAAGTATGCTATCTTTTATTTTAAATGTAATCTTTTATTTATAATCTTTTTTATTTTAAAGCGCTTCAATCTAATCTTCTCATTTCAAATATTTTCCCCTACACAGGTATCTTTTTTTCTTAGAATCAAAATAAATGGGCTTAAGATACCCATTCTCAGGGATACAGGAGCAACTCGTCGCTTTGAATCTAAACCGTAGTAACTCAAAATAATTGAAAAATGAGATATTTGGGTCTTTTTATGTTTAAAAAAAAAACCCTTTTAGAGAAACAACGTGTTATCTTCATAAGTTCCATAAAATTAATTTAGAGAGCAGATAAATCGTTATCGCAATAGTGCGATGCACGTTCTTGAAAAGTTTGAAATCGCTCTCCTGAAAAACTTGCTTTCTTGAGTTCTTCTTCTTCTTCTCATTGGCACGACAGCCCAGAATGGGCCTTGGCCTTCTCAACGAGCCTATGCCAAGACATTCTTCCCTTAGCCAAGGTTCTCCAGTTTCTTATCTTTAAAATTTGTAGGTCCTTTTCAAGGAAGTCTAAAAATCTTAGGTTTGGCCGTCCTCTTTTTCTTGGCTTTCTTGAGTTACCACGGTTTAATTTCAAAGCGACGAACTGTTGATGCTGTTAGTCAGAAATATGTTAGTAGGGATGGAATGACAGGGGAACACGTTTGGATCAAACACATTTTTGACAACCATATGACATGTTTACCTGCTGCTTAAATTGATGTAGAGTGTGATTTAGGCACGATAACAACTAAAGCTGTAGTTGTCGGAAATGACCTAGATCAGGGACGATATATTTTAGGAAAGAAACTGCGTCTGTTTTTAAACAATCTGGTGTAAATGGTGGTTCAAAATTTAACTTGAACTGTAAATGTCTTTATTACAAGGACTCAAAAACAACAGATTAAAAATCAGGAAAATTCAGACGACACGAAGTCGAAGAGGAAAAAGTTTAACATGAAGAGGGTGAGATAGGAAGTAATTCCCAGGATCGTGATGTTTTACCTCAATTAGATAAAAATAATTCTTTTCTAGATGTTATTAAAATAGACTAGCACTTTTATTGAAGAACAGAAAAAAAGTAAAGAGTTGGTACCATCATTTGAGTTAGGTAAGATAAAGGGTAAACAAACTTAATTGTTTTTCTCGAACACATGGCTGAATTTATTTCAAACACATGCTTCAACTGACTCGAAATACTCAACATTCCAACTTTTCTATCACATTAATCTCCCTACCCTAACCATGGCCAACTAGAAGGGGGTTTGATTGATTGAATGTAGGGTTTAGTGGCACAAAGTCCAAATGAGGACATGCTGCGCCAGACAATACGGTAAAATTGTTCTAAAGCCTAGGTACATACAAATTTTAATTGTAGTACAATTATAACTGATAGAACAGTGAATAAAATTAGATAAAAGTTTGAATAAAGTATAAAACGCACGAAGTGTGTAAAATGTTCAAAGGTAGTAAGATATTTACAAAAGTGTTAAAACTTTTATATGCTGTTAAAAATACCTACAGCACGTAAAAATGCAAAAATGTTAGGATGGTGAGTATCATCCAACAAATCTTGCATGCATAAAATAGTACTCCCGAAGAGCTTTAAACGAAGTTGATTAAAACATGGACACGTTATTAAAATATGATGAACTGTGAGAGGAACGTCACAAGTACTACATTCGGGGGGAGGCTCTCCAAACAGTAAATGGAGGTGTGTTAACCGGGTGTGACCGATTCGGAGTCTAGTTAGCTTTACGTCAGCACTCCGCAAGCGCAGCACTGGCAAATTATCTAAATCGGATTTAAATCTATGTAATTTATTGAGACCTTTGAGGTCCTATTGCTGTTGCCATAATGATGTTACAAACTTTCGAATATGTAGCTTCATGTCAGAGAAAGGTATAGACACTTTCAAGACAGATGTGGCAGATCGTGCTGCTGAGTCAGCTAGTTCGTTCCCTGGAATACCAACATGACTTGGTACACAGCAAAATAGAATCTCAAAGCCATTCTTCTGAAGCGTGATTAACAAATGAATGATGAAACATAAAATTGGATGAGTATCACAGTGAAATTTTTCTAGTTGGCTCAAAACGCTCATACTATCGGAGTATAGGCAATACTTCCGAGTAGAGCGTGAGGAAATTAGACGTAGTGCCATAAGGATAGCCACAGCTTCAGCAGTGAAGACGGAGCAAATATCTGGGATTTTATAGCTAAATGTATCATCAGCGATGATGACCCCGCAGCCTACATATCCGGCAGATTTTGAACCGTCTGTAAAAATCGGTACATATTGAGAATATTGGTGACGATGTGCAGTGAAAAGTTTAGGAAAAAGGCAGGGTGTAACGTTGGCCTTATCGTACAACTTTAATGGGGAAATAAATTGGTAAGGTGAAATGGTCCATGGTAGTATGAGAAAGTGATCCACTGATTGTGATGGTAATTCACAGATATCGAATGATTGGATAAGTGAGCGAGTGCGAGCATGAAATGGGCGAATGTGTGATGGTCTAGCAATATACAGTCGCTCCAAGCTTGATGAAATAACATCATGCTTTAAGGAATGCGATTTAGAGGACATGACACGGAAGTAATATGTAAGAGACAGCTGGATGCGACGTAGATATAATGGTATCTGGTGGCAAACAACATATAAGCTTTCTACAGGGGAAGTACGAAATGCTCCAGAACATATGCGTAAAGCAGTATGGTGTACTGTGTCTAGGATTCGTAAGTTAGAAGTGGTTGCAGAACCATAAACAACACATGCATAATCAAGCCGTGAAAGTATCAGGGCCTGATAAATGCGTAAAAGTGCTACGCGATCCGCTCCCCAGTGCGTATTTGACAGAACACGCAACATATTCAATTTCTGCTCGCATCGCTTTCGTAATTGTTTGATATGAGGGATAAAAGTTAACTTGCTATCAAAAGTGACTCCTAAGAATTTCGCATGTGGTACAACTGGTATAGCCATGTTATGAATGAAAATGACAGGATCATTATGAAGTGCGCGTTTCCGACAAAAATGGATGCATGAACTTTTGGAAGGTGAAAAGGTATGGTCATTATGATCACACCAGTCTAAAATTTTATTCACTGCTAACTGAAGTTGTCGCTCGATGACTCTCATGACCGATCCTGAACACGAGATGTGTAGATCATCAACATATAGAGAGCCAAAGACAGCAGGTTGCAGTACGTCAGCCTGAATATATAGGTCAGAAAAGGTGGATCCAAACTTAACACGAAAGTAGCGTCTGAGCAAGAAATTTGTTATGAAAATTGGCAAACGACCACGGAGACCCATATCAAACAGTGCCTTCAAAATTCTATATCTCCAGGTCCGATCATAGGCTTTCTCGATATCAAAGAAGATAGAGACTAGGTGATTACGCCGGACAAAAGCATTGCGAATTCTGGACTCTAGTTCGATAACATTGTCGATTGTTGATCTTCCTTTACGAAAGCCACTCTGAGAGTTTGGTATGAGGCGCTTTTTTTCAAGGTAATGTACAAGGCGTGCGTTAACCATACGCTCAAGCGTTTTCCCTAAACAGCTAGTTAATGCTATTGGGCGATAGCTAATGGGCTCTTTTGGATCTTTTCCTTGTTTTAATATGGGTATTACAATAGCTTCACGCCAACTAGACGGGTACATATGTTCTGTCCATATTCTATTGAATAAGGCAAGAATATTCTCTAAAGACCTCGTGTCCAAGTAGCGGAGCATTTTATAAGTAATCCCATCAGGACCTGGGCTTGTGTTGGAAGATCTAAACAGTGCTCTCTTTAGTTCAGGAAGGGTTTAAATACAATTGTATAGTGAGAGTTGGCGGCTGTTATAATTAATATTTTGGCTTTCAGCGTTACTTTTGTGTAGTTGGAAAGTTGTACTGTAACTGTCTGTGCTTGAGGTAGCTGCAAATGTTTCCCCTAAAATATTACATACATCAACGGGAGACGAGTATCTGATGCCGTTTTTCTCTAATACTGGATAATGAAAGTCCCGGTAAATACCATTTGCTCTCTTTACTCTAGACCAGACTTGGCTGGGAGATGTCGACGATATAATAGAGGAAACATATCGAGACCAAGAGTCTCTCTGACTCTTACGTCGGACCTTGCGAGCAAAGGCTTTAGCTCGTTTAAAAGCCAGAAGATTCGTTGTTGTTGGGGAACGGCGGAAGATGTTCCAAAGACGTCTCTGATTCTTATAAGCAGTGGCGCATTCCTCATTCCACCAAGGCTTGCGATGGCGGGGAGGTGAAGTGGAGGTCTTTGGAATACTCTGTACTGCTGCGTGTATAATTACAGACGTAACATTATCAACAGCTGTATTTATAGTATTGATGGTAACCATGGAATCAGTGATCTGTGCAAGTTTCGTAAACAAAGTCCAATTAGCGCGATGATAGATGAATACTGGTGGTCTAGGAGTGATCGGTGCAGTAGCAGAATATGAAACAACGAGAGGAAAGTGATCGCTGTTATGTAAGCCATTGTCGCCAGGAAATTGAGTAAAAGGTAAGAGGTCTGATGAGCAGAAAGCCAAATCAATAGAATGAAATGTTCGCGTGGGCGCATGAAAGTATGTTTCTTCGCCTTGGTTCAGCAGGCAAAGGTCATGATCTTCAATGAGTTTTTCAATTTTTCGTCCCTTGATCATTGGAGACAGAACTGCCCCACAATACACTATGGCCATTAAAATCTCCTAGTAAAATGTGAGGCTTAGGTAATTGATTAATCAAGCAATTCAAATCAGTTTGTGAAATGGAGTCATTCGGGGGTAAATAAATGGAACATATGGTGATGAGAACATTGATATGAATCTGAATAGCAATAGCCTGTAATGGGGTTGTCAATGGAATGCTAATAAAAGGTAAGTTATTAGTAGTTAAAATCGCAACACCACCATGTGGTCGATTGCGATCATCGCAGTCATTACGAAACCACGAGTAATTACGCAAGTGAAACTTGTCAGACGATTTTAAGAGTGTTTCTTGAAATAAAATACACGTAGGTTGATATCGAGAGACTATTTCTCTGACATCAGTTGATTTATTGCGAATGCCACGACAATTCCACGAAATAAGTGTAAATGCCATTAGGTTGTGGATTGTGAGGTTTGCATGATCTCTTGATTAACCGGAGGACAATCTAAAATGCTTTCTTCGTCTTCAGAGAGATAAATGGACACTTCGTAGCCCTCTTCAAGATTTTGTAATACTCCAGAAGCTGAATTGGCATACTGGAGGTACTTCGGATCTTTTTTCTTTTTCGTTTGTCCAGGACGTTGACGTATTGGTTGGGGCTTTATGTCTAAGCGCTGTTGTTTCTTCGGAAATTTATCATATTGATCTGATTTAGCTGCTTTAGAAGGTGGGAGAGGGAGATCTGCGTGATGAAGTAGATGATGTTCCTTGATTCGAAATTTTAGGTTTCGGTGCTCCAAAATGAAAAGTAGGCTGTTTGGTAGATGTTAGCGAGAAAGGAGTATCAGTTTGTGTGCTGACAGAGCAGTAGATTGCTTTTACAGCTGCAGAATAGGATACGCCCGGACGGGGAGATCGAGCGGTAACCATTCGCCGTGCTTCATGAAAAGTCAAATCTTACTTTAATGGTCTGTATATCCTTTTCTTGTGACCATTTTGGACAATTCGTGGAGTAGGCCGCATGATCAGCCTTGCAATTGATGCAAAGGGGCGGTAACTCACAGGAAGTATCATCATGGCCACAACCAGAACAGCGAGCACAAATGGGTGTGCTACGACAAGAGGCCTTTGAGTGACCAAACCTTTGACACTGGAAACATCTCAAAGGGTTTGGCACGTATGGTCTAACCGGACAGTTATACCAGGCAAGCTTGACTTCAGATGGCAACTTCGGAGTAGCGAAAGTAAGAATGAGATGTTTCGTAGGAATAAGTTGGCCATTCCTACGAACCTTAATTCTTCTTACAGCAATAACATGTTGATCGCGCAATTCCTCTACAATCATTTCTTCTGTATCATCAATAAATTCGGATTGCGATATCACCCCTCGAGAGGGGTTCAGAGTCTTATGAGGTGTAACGTTTACTGAAAACGAACCTATATTTTTACAGGTTGATAGAGTAGTCGCTTGTTTTTCAGATGATACCTGAACTAAGAGGTCATCTGATCGTAATTTTCGAACAGAAGTTACTTCTCCTAAGACAGAGATAAGAGCTTTGTGTATCAAAAATGGGGATATTTTACTAAACGAAGTGTTAGAAACAGGAGGATTTAACAATGCTATATTAAAGTAACGAGCATATTCACACGGTGCTAAAGGTGTTCCGCTGTTTTTGCTATGGTGTGCGGAACTAAACACCTTGACACCATTTTTTGCCATAGAAAATTTCAAAGACTTCAACTACCAGCGGCACCACCCACCACGGAGTCCAACTAAGGGGATGTAAGCAACATATTGGTTCTGACACCAATACGGTGCATACACCAATGCTAGCCAATAGTTATACGCCCGCGAGTCACCCCTGAAGCAGCCTCCACCCTTAACGAGGTGCCCAGTAAGTGACCCCGGACTTGACCCAAACTAACAGATGACGTTCGTGGCAAGCCGGTTGATGCATACAGGCCAATATGCACCTCCCGTTTACCTGAAGCACGGGCCAAAGCAGTGTATTGGGGTACCAGGATGCCCCTCAACTGCCAGGATCCCCTTTTCCAGGGACACGGGTCTCCACGCACGGCAAACACGCGGGTGGTCTCTTCCCATCTGGGTCCGATACAACAGGGTAGTAATCGAACACAGACAAAAAGCCCTCACTAGTTAATGTGGCAACCACGACAAGGGGGAAGAGAAAGTATGAGAAAAGGGAGAGGAAACGGAAGGGAGGACAGATCACTAGGGTACCCCGGGGCGTGACTCGCTGTGTTTACCCCAACTAGAAGGGGGAAGGCCAGAGAACGTTTTCTCTCGCTTCAACATTCCGTCCGATGTAGAGGTCTCCGTTGAAAACCGCTATTAGACTTTTAAGCGCATTTTCGTTATTTTTATTTAATAATAATTCAAAAAAGATTTTTAAGAAATTCTCAGTAGCATATTTAAAATTTTTAAGTTTAAAAGAATATTTCTCAAATTAAGTTTAGAAATTAAAATTAGGATTACATTATTTGCTTTTTCTCTTTTAAAATATTGTCTTTGGAATTAAGAAAAATTTACTTATTGATATTATCTTTGATGTCGCTTTCTAGTCTCAGATAGGGTTTTTTTGTGAAAAAATTCATGTTTTTTAATTATTTTCTACAGCTATGCAAGTCTATATTAAGACAGCATAAATGTTTACTTTAATCAGTACTTTCATTCTCAAGAATCAAAAGATTTTTAAAAATGTAATTTTAAATGTGTTGGAATTTAACATACACCAAGAAAGAAATTTCGTTAACTAAGATTAATTAATGCAGTAATTTATTTGAAATAAATTTTAAAACTAAAACACTGTTTTTTGACTTTTTAAATCAATATATATATACACAAATAGTTGATTTAAATCAACAAACCCTGGTCTCAGATATAAAAGATGCTTAGAAATTAAATTATAGAATAAAATATTTATCTAAGTATTTTTTATACTATTTATTTTTATTTCAAGTATTAAAATGAAAATTAGCTAGGATTAGATTTTTTATTTCAAGCATAAAAGTACTATATAACAAATATGTAAATAAAAACATCTGTATGGTTAGATTTTTTGTTTATAATAATAATAATAATTTAAATCAACAAACAGAAAAGAAGAGTTTTTATATTTTTTTCATTTAACTTGTGTCAAGTATTAAAATATGTATTACTTATACAGAATTGCATATAATGAGATTTAATAAAAAAAATTAAATTAATAATGAAACTAAACAGAAGATACAATTTAGTAAAACATTAAACTGCTGTTAAAAAAATCTTATGTTTAGATTATAATAAATAAAATTACAATACTTATTTCTATGAATTTATTTTAAGCATTGCAGTGCAAAATAATGCAAGTAAAAAACAAAAATCTTATGAATTGATTCAATTGAAAAAGTAATTAAATAAATAAACACAAAACAACAAACATTTTTTGTAAGTCTTTTATTTGTACGTTTTTGAGTCTAAAATACTATATATTATTTAAAAGCTATTTGAAATTTAAAATAAGAACCAATATATAGTTGTTGAACATTACAATCAAAGAAATAATATATGAAAAACATAATAAAAATTCCAATTATGTGCCAACATAAAACAAGAATGACTTGCAGTCATAAAGTTAATTTACAGGTACTAATTGTGGATTTTGAAATATGCAATATTTCACAATCTTCTGGTTATTGCTTAGAATGTAATATATTTTACGAAGAAAGGAATTTCTTTTAAAATTATCATTAGCAGAAATACTGCTTGAATATTATTCTAGTGATTATTATTTTCCATTTCAGTTCTTTTAAGAAAAAACTGTAGTGAAAAATTAAGAATGCAAAATGAAGAAATAGAAAAATTATAACACTTTGATTATATATTTTATATTAGTATTGTAATAATGACATTCCACTATTAATAATTTTTTATTATTGTTTGAAAATATTCAGCCATTTTGATTAAAGATTTTAATTTCATAACAATTAATTCTATTTTGAATTCGTATAGAAACCTCAAATGAGTTTTAAGAATTTATAATTGGAATTTGCACACAGCATGCTAGCTAGTTTAGGTTCAAATTTTACAAAAAATAGTCTCTAATTATGTTACAGACAACTATGAATTTATAAAAATTGTGATGCAGATTGTCTAAATAAAATCTGCTACCAAATTTATTATAAATTCTGATCATTATAAAAACAGATTATATATGTAAAGTTACAGATAATTGCTTTTAAAGTAATGAAAAATCAGTTCACTAATTGTTACGCATGCTTATTGATAAATATCAATACAAAATGAACATTTATTTTTATTACCATTAAATCAATTATAAAAAAGAAACTTTATTCATAACCAAGATTTACATAATAGTATTGCTTATTCATACAGTTAATTCTAAATAATTTATAAAGAGGAACATCAATAGTTTTCAACTTTATAACACTTTACTACAATAATTTGTAACATACTCTTATTGTTTACACCAATTTGTCTTCTATAAAAAATTTAAAAAATATTTTTAATGCTTCATACTTTCAATTATATGTAAAATTTTCAAACCTATGTAAATTCAAGACATCAAATTATAAAATAATTTGATTGATAAATAATAATAATAAATAATTGATACAATAATTATACTATAATTAGGTACCAAGAATAAATAGTTAAATATACCTAAATAAAGCTGTAATTTACTGTAAAGTAAATAAAAATCAGTCGACTGACAGTTATTTATCAACTAACATGTATCTTACAATTAAATGTGTTTCACATGGTAACATTAAAATATTATTATAGAACTTATTTATCGAATATAATATTTTGTAATTACGATTGTTATATAAATTATAAAAATTTACGACAAGGAATTCAATAATTTTGCAACACAATAAACAAACACATGGAAGTATTATGCAATTTAAGACATGATAATGTTTTAAGCTACTTATTATTTTGAAAATTTACCCAATTTCCGTTTTTCTTTATTATTATTTTCAGCTTTCCGCTTCTTATTAACATTTTCCATCTCAATTTTGTTCATTTTCTTTAATACGCATAATAAATAATTGATACAATAATTATACTATAATTACTACGAATAAATAGTTAAATATACCTAAATAAAGCTGTAATTTACTGTAAATTAAATAAAAATCAGTCGACTGACAGTTATTTATCAACTAACATGTAACAAAGTCTTATAATTAAATGTGTTTCACGTGGTAACATTAAAATATTATTATAGAACTTATTTATCGAATATAATATTTTGTAATTACGATTGTTATATAAATTATAAAAATTTACGACAAGGAATTCAATAATTTTGCAACACAATAAACAAACACATGGAAGTATTATGCAATTTAAGACATGATAATGTTTTAAGCTACTTATTATTTTGAAAATTTACCCAATTTCCGTTTTTCTTTATTATTATTTTCAGCTTTCCGCTTCTTATTAACATTTTCCATCTCAATTTTGTTCATTTTCTTTAATACGCATAATAAATAATTGATACAATAATTATACTATAATTACTACGAATAAATAGTTAAATATACCTAAATAAAGCTGTAATTTACTGTAAATTAAATAAAAATCAGTCGACTGACAGTTATTTATCAACTAACATGTAACAAAGTCTTATAATTAAATGTGTTTCACGTGGTAACATTAAAATATTATTATAGAACTTATTTATCGAATATAATATTTTGTAATTACGATTGTTATATAAATTATAAAAATTTACGACAAGGAATTCAATAATTTTGCAACACAATAAACAAACACATGGAAGTATTATGCAATTTAAGACATGATAATGTTTTAAGCTACTTATTATTTTGAAAATTTATCCAATTTCCTTTTTTCTTTATTAGTATTTTCAGCTTTCCGCTTCTTATTAACATTTTTTTTTCATCTCAATTTTGTTCATTTTCTTTAGTATTATTCATCAGTTTTAGCCTTTGAATAGTTATTTAAACAAACATTAGAAAATGAATTGATAACTTTTAAAGCACGCTTAGAAAAATTATAGTTACATTTTTCACAAATTTGTTCCATATCAACTATTGATGTTTGATACAAATGTAATTCAGTTAGCTTAACTAAAATGTTATGTTGATTAACAGACAGAGATTTATATAATTTTTCATACTTACAAGATATTAATTTCTGAAAAATAGCAAAACAAACAGCAACAATGTCACAAGATTGATTTTTCAAGCCTCCTCTATTAAGCATATCAAGATAGGAACTGTTATGAAATTTTTCAGTTTCTGATGACAAAAGTTTGGTATCAAAATCCACATTCAAATCAAAAGGACTGAGATATAAATCATAGCATGCATCACAATCAACATTAAGCTTGTATACACAGTATCCAGCAATATAGGTCAGAATTTCAATGTTATCGCAAGACACATTTAAATCCTCTAGAATATTGATAAATGGCTCTGTGTTTATTTATTCCAAAGGAGAAAAAAAAGACGGAGCGAAATATCACCATACGTTTTCGAATGCAACTTCAGCAGTGATTTTACCCGAAGTTTACGTTCAGATTCAAGGACTTGTTGCAAAGATACTTGATAATTCGAACCAGACAACTGTCGATACCGTGAAAAACGGAATTCCAGGACATCAGTATGAAATTTGGTAATTAGCACATATCTTGCGCCGTTTTCCAAGAGTCTTTTTGATACAGCCACAATTGTTGACGTTGATTGAATAAGGGCAAAAAATGTCTCTTTAGAGAAACAACCCTGCCTTGGCAATTGCTTCATCTCTTGCCACTTTTTAATCCACAGTAAAAAAATTTCCAAAAACTCAAAGCTTTCAGTATTTGTTTCACTGAGTGGAAGAGAGTCAAAACTTCTTGGAAAAATCCCTTTATTTTCGTGTGAAACATTTAAAATGTCCCACCATCTCTTTATCAATTTCAAGAAAACAACTGTGTCTTCCACTGTGTGGAAGACACAGTTGTTGATCGAGGCTATGTTTTTTTCTGAAAGCTGCTCTAGAGCAGCACTATTACTTTCATGAAAAACATTTAGTGCTGGCAGCACATTTTGTCTTTCCATTTTGGTTGGGTAAAGAGTCTTTACATTTAACTTAAATGCAAGTTTAACAGCATTCTGTTTTTCATACTGAAACATATTTCTCAATAGGCAAAATCTTGGCTTCATAATATTATTCAAATTATTGAAATCAGGACAAATGAAAGTTTTTTCCACATCTGCTTGACAAATCCAATTATCGCGTATTGTTTTCATAATATGAACCAGATCAATAATTAAATATAGTGGAGCCCCACTTGCAGGGTTTATCGAAGGCTCACTCGATAATTTACATCCAGCGAGTTCTTTAAACATATTTCGGTTAACAGCCTTGTTATCAGCAATAAGAGAAATTACGTTAAAATTTGCTTTACGCAGAATACATAAAGCTTCTTTTGTTAGACGGAGAAGGTCTTCAGCAGTCATTCCGCTCACAGGCACTAAGGCCACCACTTCCTCGTAAGGAGAATATATCGAAGCAATCATAAATGCTTGAATGGATGTAGCTTCCACGTTTTCTTTATTTTCTGAAAAACAAGAATTTGATTAGCTTTATACGAAATTTTTGGCTTAATGTAAATTTCATCAAGAGACAAATTTACGAGTCTTTCATTTTCAGTAAGCTTCTCACATTTGGCTTTTATATAATGGATATTATCCTCTACTGTTGTGCTACAGTTCAAGCTTAACACGTTAAGTAACTTTTTAATAGAATCCACACAAGGAAGTGTCAACATTTTACAATTTAATATTGATCTGTAACAGGATGGGGACACAACAAATAAAGATGCAGCAAAGCGATACATGTCAGTACTGTATCTCCTGGAGGTCTTAGGCTTTAATGCCAATTTTAACTGCTCACATATGATCTATTAACTTGTGGAAGTGAGCGACAATTGTATCGAAATCATTCACTTCAACATTTGTTTTTGAGGCACTTTTAACCATGGATATAATATTTTCTAGTTGGCTCCAAAAAGTTAATATGCCATTATTTAGAAGATGAGAGTATTGTTTGGAATCTAATTCCTGCGAGCCAATAAAAATTTGTAAAGATAAAGAAGGTGCAATCTTTATACTCTTAACAATTTCTGGGCAGTTATCAAAATCCATGAAAAGAATAAGTGTGATGTTTTTATTTGTTTTTAAGGCAATGACGTTGTCTGGTAGTTCGATTTTAGATATAAAAAATGAATTAAAATCATCAAATGACTTAATTCTGTCATTAGCCAAAAACTCATTAAATTTTCTTTCATCTGTTTTTGCTATTTTTTCTTCTCTGCTTATTCTTTTAGATGAAGAAGCTTCGGACAAATATTTTGGGCAACCAGGAAATAATGTTGGTATCGAACCAGCCTTCAATTTCGGCCGACTTCTTTGAACTTTAACCAATTCATTATTTTTCCAATACTCGTCATATCTTATAATACATTCATCAGTGAAATGTTTTTCACACACAACACTTCGATCTGAAGGTACAAAATTTTCTCTGGGTATCTTTTTAATCCATAAATTTTTTACTGTCTCGTCTTTAGGGAATTGAAAAACTGAAACATATTCTCCAGTTTTATCATAATTTGATTTGCATGCAGTAACACAACATCTATCAGGCATTGTAAACAAATTAAAAATTGATAACAACGCTAAACTTTAAACAAATAAGCATGTAACCGATTAATTAGCACTAACTAAGCATGTAAGCGATTCAATATAAACAAAGCACGCCACTTTGCTTTTGTATTTCTTTCACTTCGTCTTCGTTTCAGCTACGTTCGCCGGTCGGACGGAATTCGTGACGTCACAAGTAAACATAAACTAGTTCTCCGGCCTTTACCCTTCTAGTTGGCCATGCCCTAACACCTGCGTCCTTCCACAACCTTGAGCAGCTTACTTTGATCTTTCCTACCCCCCACTGAATGTTCCCCTCTAACACCTGGCAATAACTACCGTCAGATGAGGTGACTTTGTGCAAACTGTCAATTTTTGCATCGTGCCATCTAGGGGTATTTTTTTAAGCTCGGTATAAACTGATTTGAGTTGTCAACATAACGAACTAATGATTTACCAAGAACTGGCAATGTAAACAACATCGTTCTAGGAAAATTGTGAGCTCAGGTTACAAACAGTTTCAAACTTTCAACGTCGCAAAATTGGAGGCTGGAAAGTCTGCTCGGTTGAAGATTTGATTGATTGAATGTAGGATTTAATGGCACAAGGTCCAGTGAGGACATACTGCGCCAGACACACGGTTTTAAATACATATTAAAAGGTAGAATCGAGTACCATTACACAATCAATAAGTATAGTAAAAATTATAAGAATTCTAAAACAGGGTAAAGGCAAGTATTTTCATGTGTGGATAAAACTTGATAAAATGGTTAGCATAATAAATCAGTTATATACAGTTTAAAATACCAATTGTGCGTAGAAAAGCAAAGATGTTAGGATGATGGTTTTCATCTAACAAGTCTTTCATGCATAAAATGGAGCTACCAAAAAAGATGAGGCGAAGCTGGTAAAAACATGGACAAAGTATTAAAATGTGATGAATCGTGAGTAAAACGTTGCAATCGTTGCATTTAAAAGGGGGTTCTCCAAATAGCAGATGAAGGTGAGTAAGTCGAGTATGTCCTACTCGCAAGCGGGTGAGTTTGACATCTGCCCTGCGCATGTGCAGTGCAGGCCAAGGCTCCAAAATAGGTTTAACAGAATGCAATTTGTTTTCGCCTTGCAGGTCCCAGTGTTGCTGCCATAAACACTGAACATGTTTGCGTATGTGGTGTTTTACATCAGAAAATGGGACAGATAATGTTACAGGAGTAGAGGCAGATCGTGCAGCAGAATCAGCTTTGTCATTTCCTTTAATACCTACATGACTGGGAATCCAGCAAAATAAAATTTTAAAACCCTTCTTGTATAGAGAAGTCAATATATGTTGAATAAAATTTAAAATTGGATGAGCTTTGTTTCTCACATTTTCTAACTGTCTTAAAACACTCAAACTATCCGAGTATATACAAAATTTTCTAGCCGAATGCGAAGAAATGAGTCTCAAAGCTAAAAGGATAGCAAATGCTTCCGCGGTAAAAACAGAGCAAATAGTAGGAATGTTGTAGCTGTAAGTAAGATCAGTCACAACAATCCCACAACCAACATGCCCAGGGGACTTAGATCCATCTGTAAAAACTGCTATATATTGTATATACTAATGACGATGGGAAGTGAACAGCTGTTGAAAAATGCTTGGTGATACATTAGACTTACTGTATGACACAAATGAACAATCAAGATAATATGATGAAATAGTCCATGGTTGGATGAGAAAATAATTTACAGATTGCGATGGTATATCACAAAAATCAAATGTCTGAATGAGGGATCGCATGCGAGAGTTGAAAGGTGGTATATATGAGGATCGTGCATCATATAATCGTTGTAAACTTAGCGGAATAATCTCACTTCGAAGAGGGTTCGATGAAGATGACATGACGCGAAAGTAAAATATCAGAGAGAGCTGCATGCGTCTGAAACCGAGAGAGGGTTGATGACACACAGCATACAAACTCTCAACAGGAGAAGTGCGAAACGCTCCACTACATATGCGTAATGCCGTATGATGCACCGTATCTAGACGTTTTAAGTTAGAAGCAGAAGCCGTTCCATAGACTGCGCAAGCGTAATCCAGGCGTGAAAGTATTAATGCTTGATACAAACGAAGTAAAATTACACGATCCGCACCCCATAAGGTATTAGAAAGTACTCGCAACATATTTAAGGTTTTCTCACATCGTTTTCTCAAATGTAGAATATGAGGTAAAAAGGTGAGTTTTTCATCAAAAATTACACCTAAGAATTTTGTTTCTGACACAACAGGTATAAGAATATTATTAATGGAGATTACAGGATGAAGATGAATGTTACGCAACCGACAAAAGTGAATACAAGAACACTTATTGGGTGAGAGAGTATGCCCGTTTCGCAAGCTGCAGTTGGCGTTCGATAACGCGCATATCTGATCCTGTGCACGACACATTTAAATCATCAACATAAAGTGAACCAAATACAGTAGGTGGTAAAACGTGCAAGATGAGCGAAATATGAACAATGAAGAGTATGACGCTTAAAACACTGCCTTGAGGAACCCCTTCAGCCTGAATAAAAAGGTCGGAAAATGTAGTACCTAATTTTACCCTAAAATACCGTTTCGACAGGAAGTTTTTCAGGAAGATGGGTAAATTACCTCGAAGTCCCATATCGTAGAGCGTCTTAAGAACTCCGTATCGCCATGTCCGATCGTAAGCCTTCTCAATATCAAAGAAGATAGAGACAAAATGGTTACGTCGGACAAAAGCGTTACGAATTCGAGACTCAAGAGCTATAATATTGTCAATTGTGGACCTACCCTTCCGAAAACCGCTCTGGAAATCAGGAATATGATGGTTATTTTCCAGATAATACACAAGACGAGCGTTGACCATGCGCTCAAGTGTTTTACCGAGACAGCTGGTTAACGCTATAGGGCGATAATTAGCTGGGTCTTTCGAATTTTTGTTTGGTTTTAAAATAGGTATTACAATAGCCTCTCGCCAATTTGAAGGGTACGCGTGTTCCTGCCAAATTCTATTAAAGAGAAAAAGTACATTAGATGAAGACGCAGTATCCAAATGGCGGAGCATGTGGTACGTAATTCCATCTAATCCAGGGCTCGTGTTTGCAGCTGCTGATAATGATCGCTGTAATTCTGCAAAAGTAAAATCATGATTATATGGAAATGATCGTCGAGTATGAAAATGGATATCGTGGCGTACAGCATTGCGTTTATGATTTTGGAAAGCTAAATTATAGCTATCAGGACTTGAACCAGCAGCAAATGTCTCTCCAAGTATGTTGCAAATATCGGCTGGATTTGAGAAGGTGGTACCGTTCTTTACAAATATAGGGTAATGAACATCGCGATATATGCCATTTGCTCTTTTTACTCTCGACCAGACTTGTCTGGGAGATGTCGTAGATGTTATTGATGACACATATCGCTTCCAAGACTCCCTCTGACTATTGCGCCGGATCTTGCGAGCAAACGCTTTGGCTCGTTTGAAAGCCAAAAGGTTTGTCGTTGAAGGGTAGCGACGGAAAACATTCCAAAGCCTTCTCTGCTCCTTGTAAGCAGTGGAGCACTCAGCATTCCACCAAGGCTTACGATGACGTGGAAGAGAACTCGAAGTCCTTGGAATGCTGACTTCAGCAGCTTGCATAATCACCGATGTTACTGTCTCAACGGCAATATTTAAGTTGTCCTGTGTTACTATAGTATCGGTGATTTGAGCTAATTGAGTGAATTTAGGCCAGTTAGCGCGATGATATATGAATGTTGATGGTCTTGAGTTTATGGGAATGTTAACGGAATATGAAACTATAAGTGGAAAGTGATCGCTGTTATGAAGATCATCACTAACAGAAAAGTTTATGAAAGGCAAGAGTACTGGTGAACAGAATGCTAAATCGATAGAGTGAAAGGTACGTGTAGGTGGATGAAAATATGTTTCTTCACCTTGGTTAAGTAAGCAGAGGTTATGATCCTGAATTAGTTTTTCAATTTTCCGCCCTCTATCATTGGAATCTGATCTACCCCACAATTCACTATGTCCATTAAAATCACCAAGTATTAGAAAAGGTGAAGGTAACTGATTAATCAACGAATTTAAATCTGTTTGAGAAATTGAAGCATGTGGAGGCAAATAAATAGTGCAGACGGTGAGCAAAACATTTGTGTGAACTTGAACAGCTATGGCCTGTAATGAAGTTGACAAGGGAAATTGAGTAGATGGTAAGTAGTTAGAAGTTAAGATGGCAACACCACCATTAGGCCTGCTGCCACCACTATGATCTTGTCGAAAACATGAAAAATTGCGTTAGCGAAAATTATCCGATGTAATTAAATGTGTTTCTTGAATTGCAATACATATGGGTTGATATTTAAAACTGATGTCTTGAACATCAGAAAGTTTATTTTTTATTCCACGACAATTCCATGAAATAAATAAAATAGACATTATGAAAATAATGAAGATGTTTTCATATGAACGTCAGATGTAGGGGGACAGTCAATGAGACATTCTTCATCGGAAGAAGGATGTAATGAAAGTTCAAAATCATCATTTGAATTTCTTAAAACAGCAGAAGTGGGTTTATTTATATATTGTAGATATTTCGGATCTTTTTTCTTACGTGACTGACCTGGCTTTTGACTTGGCGGTAGTTTTGTTATTGGTATTTTGGTATTTGATCGTTGTTTAAGAAAAGGGTGAGAGTTTTCAGTTTTAGAAGTTTTTGAGGGAGGTGGTGATGTTGTCCTATGGGATATCGATGGATTCATAAAATTAAATTTCAGTTTTTCAGATGTTTGCTTGTTTTGTTGAAATAATGTTACCTTTGGAGAATCTGTCTGTGTACTGACAGAGCAATATGTTGTTTTTATAGCCGTAGAATAAGACACGCCTGGACGGGGTGTTCGGGCGGTGATTATTCGACGTGCTTCAGTAAAAGAAATGTTTTGTAGGACTTTAATTGATTGAATTTCCTTCTCTTGAGACCATTTTGGACAACTTCTGGCATAAGCTGCGTGATCACCCTTGCAGTTGATGCAAAAAGGTGGCAGCTCGCAGGAAGTGTCCTCATGGTCTGCACTAGAGCAACGGGCACACACCGGTCGACCACGGCAAGATGTTTTTGAGTGCCCAAACCTTTGGCATTGGTAGCAACGCAAAGGATTTGGGATATAAGGTCGAACCGGGCAGTTTATCCAAGCCATTTTGACTTCAGATGGCAGCTTAGGTGAGGCAAATGTCAGGATGAGATGTTTTGTAGGGATGAGTTTGCCATCCCTACGAATCTTAATTCTTCGGATATCAGTAACATTTTGAGATTTGAGGTTTTCTAAAATCATTTCTTCTGTATCGTTAAGGAATTCTATTTCAGATATGACACCGCGCGAGGTGTTCAGCGATTTATGAGGCGTTACAATTACGTTAAATGAACACATAGTTTCACACGTTGATAAAATAGTGGCTTGTTTTGAAGATGAGACTTCAACTAAGAGGTCACCTGAACGTAGCTTTTTTACAGAGGCAACTTCCCCCAGGATGGAAAGAAGTGCCTTGTGAATCAGAAATGGCGAAACGTTGGTAAATGAAGTATTTGGTATATTTGGGTTGGTCAAAGAAATCAGAAAATAACGAGCGTAATCACATGGTGCAAGGGATGTTCCGCTGATTTTGCATTGGTGTGCGGAACTCAACACCGTACTATCTTCAGCCATAAAAAATAAAAGCAGTTCTACTACCAGCGGCATCACCCACCACGGAGTCCTACTGAGGGGATGCAAGTAACATAATTCGTCACTTGACACCGATGCTAACCAATAGCTATACGTCCGCGAGTCACCCCTGAAGCAGCCTCCACCCTTAACGAGGTGCCCAGTAAGTGACACCGGACTTGACCCTAGCCAACAGATGACATTTGTGACTAGCCGATTGATGCACACAGGTCAATGTACACCTCCCGTTTACCTGAAGCACAGGCCAAAGCAGTGTATTGGGGTACCAAGATGCCCCTCAACTGCCAGGATCCCCCTTTCCAGGGACACGGGTCTCCACGCACGGCAAACACGCGGGTGGTCTCTTCCCATCTATGTCCAACACAACAGAGTGGTAATCAAACACAGATGACAAGCCCTCACCAGTAAATTTGGCAACCACGACAAGGGGGAAGAGAAAGGAGAAAGTAGGAGAAAAGAGAGAGGAAACGGAAGGGAGGACAGATCACTAGGGTACCCCGGGGCGTGACTCCCTGTGTTTACCTAAAGAAGGTAAACCCCCTCAGGGGGCTCGGTTGAAGAAGTTCTAGTTATCCTGGCCAGGAAAGTAGGTTATACTTTAACAGTCTTATCAATTGAGATAACAAATCATGCATAATATTTTGTTTTTAATTATTATAATGTTAGTTATTTAGTAATTAATAAAAAAATGCACCCTAGTGTGACTTTGTGAAATTTTTTTTCAGAGAAAAACATGCCAAGGACTTATAAAAGAAAGCCTGGAGCAAGAAATTGTTGTGATTACTACACCAAAGAAGCGTTAGAAAAATGTTTGTCAGAAATAAAAATGGTTTATCCGTTTCGAAAGTGTCAAAAAAGTTCGGAATTCACCGAAACACGATTTCGAACTAAATTCATGTAAAGCATTCGAAATCTCAAGATGAATATTATTTTTCATTTCAATTTCCATATGTTAATTGTTTAAGACATTTAATAAGAGACTGTTAATAAGAGAGGATCATTCAGAGTTGCTGAGTTGGAGGCAATTTGGGGGCGTTAAATGAGGGAATTCATTCAACTGTTCACTCATGTCAATTCATATCAAATGTTCGATTGTACCTGAAAATCATAAAAAAAGTTACCTCAGATTTAATTAATAAGAAAAAATCTAAAAATTAAAGTTTTTATGTTTATCCTATGTAGATTTGTTAATACATAGTACATATTTATATGTAATATACTTGTATTGTACGTTAACAATGTTAAATATTGTTTAGTAAGCAATTTTAAGTCAAAGTGAATGAAAATAACTGAAATAAGTCATTATTTTATTGCATTGCACAAAGTCACCCCATCCCGGGGTGACTTTGTGCATTCAACTAATTGATTGTTTACAAATAATAAACATTTCAAATCAGCTCTTAACTACGTGCAATGACTTCCCAGATGGCTAACAACAAATTTTAGATCACATGCTGTACAATTCAGTATCTTTTAACTATTTTTTTTTTAAAGGTCAAAGTTGGAAAACTGAAAATTCCTGCACAAAGTCACCCCATCTGACGGTACCTCTAACTGACCTTCAGTACTACCCCCTATACTACCCTTGACTATCTTCCCTCATCTGACCTTGTCACTGCTTAACTCCACTTGTGATTAACAATTACATATCCAGCCATCACTCCAATTTCCACCCTTGTTTATGTTCTTATGTACTTCTTGTTTATGTACTTATGTTACGTCTCTGTTTATTTACTTTAACTATCCACTTGCAGCCGCACACATTATATAAATAGGTTTATTTATCAAATAAGTGCTAGTTATCTACTATTTTACTCCTAATCTGTTTTCTTACATTAACTATACACCCGCAACTGTTAACATGTTTTAAATAAGGTTCTTCAAATAAGTGTTATTGATAATATAAATGTGATCTTAATTTGTAAAACGGTTGTGACATTTATGTTCTGCCACTCAGCCCAAGCTAATCTAATATGGCTAGAAAACCAAAATTTGGATATGCGCCCACTTTCAATAATTCACTAGCACCATTATTAAATACGAGTAATCAATTCTCCGATTTGGATGTTTTCAACACAGATGAGAGTGTGGAAGAGCAGGGCGATCAGTGGTCATCCCCAAGATCAAAAGAGGTAGGAAATTTTACTAGGGCAATTCCCAGATTATAGACGCAGATTATAATCCCTCTTAAAGACGCAGGTAGAAGATTTCCATTCGGATACTTAGTGAATAAATTAACGAATATAGTTTATAAAAGAAACTATAAAGGTAACTACTATCTAAAGATCTAAAAGACAGCTTTGAAAGCTTAGTAATAGAACTAAAAATTGAACTAAATCAAATAATAAATAATCCTAAGAATGTAACTGAAACTTCAAACCAATCAAGTTGAGCTAGATGTTAACAATCTGAGCAAATTATAAAGAACATTGAACTTCTACAGCAAAAGCTAATTCAAAACAACCAACTGATAGAAGACCTTAAAAATAAAGCTACCCAAGTAGAACCCCCAAAATCGTACGCTGAGGTAACTAAGCAAGTAGGTAAAAGGACTTTATTACCAACACCGTAAGTGCCCACCAGAATTAATTTGCCAATTCGACGAACAAACTCGAATTAATTGATCACCTGAGCGCACTGCCTATGACAGCCTTAATAGATAAACTACGCGTTAACCCCCACAATATCATTATTAACTGCCAGCACTGAAAACGATGATACCAACTAATCCAAGATTTGGACCAAAAAGATTTCAAAGTTGTTCTACCGAAACAAAGACGGCAGAACATCATTGTCACAAATTTTCCAATACACATAACTAAATATAATCTGTTTGATAAAATACAATGTGAACTAAACAGCAATCAGGTTGACTTCCTCATAAAATATTTCAAAATAAGCAAACGCAAAAGTGACCCAAACTTACAGCATTATGTAGTTTCAGTAACTAAGATTTCGGCTAATATACTCTGTAAAAAACAACACTTATTTTTCGGCCTATCCAGATCAAATATTTCTAAATTTAACAACGTTACAAGGTGCAATAATAACCAAAATTTTACACATAAATAACTACACTGCACTAATAATCCAATTTGTATACACTGTGCATGTGCTGACCACACTCAAAGCTGTAAGAAAAAGGACTGCTGCGTACGTTACAACTGTTACTACGTTAATGAGTGGAACACACAAAACAAGAACTGGATCCCCCTAGATATCTTTCATAAAGCTAACGATTACTACTGCCCTACCTATCGACAAGTTATTTATTAGTTTTATTGTATCTTCACAGTTTTATTGTTATCAGAGTTTTATTGTGCTGAGGCTAACAGTGATCAACAAAATATGCCATAAGAAACAAGCGTTGTCTCAAAACCTGAGATGCACAAAATTTATTTTGATAATTTTTCCTCATCCTGTAGTTTATTCGAAATTTTGAAAGAAAAGGGTTTCTCTGCATCTGCCATAGCTCGCGAAAATCCCATAGCTGGTTGTATATTGGATGACCTCAAAAATATGAAGAAAAAAAAAAACATCGTGGTTCCTACGATACGCGAATATACATCGTATTCCTATACGTGGTTCCTATAAAATGGAAAAACAATGTTGTGATAACAATTGTTACTAATAACGGTACCATTTGGCCCCTTGTAAATGCCAAATGATACAGTCGCTAAGAAAGAAAAGAAGTTGTAATTTCACAACTGAACGTTATTTCGGATTACAATAAGCATATGGGAGGTGTAGACAATGCCAGAGCTAAATACCGTATCAGGTAAGAAATGGTGGTGCCATTATTTACAAACATCATTGATAGCGTTATAGTAAATTCGTGGAAGCTAAATATAGTTTCAACAAGTTCAAAAATATCACTTATACACTATAGATCTTTTATAGCTATTACCCTATTAAAACCTGAATCCAAGAATTGAATTGAATGTAGGATTTAATGGCACAAAGTCCAAAGTAGGACATGCTGCGCCAAACAATATGAAAAAATAGATCAAAACTAAAATGCATATTGCTCTTTAATTGTCGAAAATGTATGGACATAATATATATAATAAACGAATCATGTAAAACGGTACGAATGTGGTAAAATATTTGTAGAAGTGGATAAAATTGTGAATGCGTTAAAACTTTTATATGCAGTTATTAATACCAATCGCACGTAAAAACGCAAAAATGTTAGGATGATAAATGTCATCCAACAAATCATGTAGGCATAAAATGGAAGGTAAAACGTTGTCGGTTAAAAAATGGACAAATAATTAAAATGTCATGAATGGTTAGAGGAATATTACTCGTGTTGCATTGAAGAGGAGGCTCTCCACACAGTAAATGAAAATGTGTTTGTTAACCGGGTGTGACCGATTCGCAGTCGAGTAAGTTTAACGTCTGCACTACGCAGGCAAATGGTCCAAATTAATTTTAGCACTATGTAGCTTATTGAAAGTTTGGAGATCTCACCTTTGTTACCATTAGGATGTTATAAATTTCCGAACATGCAGCTTAACATCCGTGAAAAGGCACAGATAATGGCAAAAGATCAGTGGCAGACCGTGCACAAGAATCGGCCAGGTCGTTTCCTGGTATGCCAACGTGACTCGGCACCCAATAAAACATTACATGAAACCCATTTCTGTGAAGACTGCTCAACAAATGACAAATAAAACCTAAAATTGGATGATTTTCACTGCGAAGATTATCCAACTGGCGCAAAACGCTCATACTATCGGAGTAAATACAATACCTCCGTGTAGAGCGCGAGGAAATCAGTCTTAGTGCCAAAAGGATGGTAAAAGATTCAGCAGTGAAGACGGAGCAAATATCTGGGATATTATAGCTATAGGCTTCATCAGGAATGACGACACCACAGCCAACATATCCAGCAAATTTTGAACCGTCTGTAAAAATTGGTATGTATTCAGAGTGTTGGTAATAACGATGTTCAATGAAGAGATTTTGGAAGATGCAGGTCTTTTTGTACAACATAAATGGATATGATGAGATGACCCATGGAGGTATGAGAAAGTGATCAACTGACTGAGAAGGTAGTTCGCAAATACCAAATGTCTGTATGAGTGAGCAATTAAAATGGACGAATGTGTGAAGGTCCATTTACGTACAATAGCTCTAAATCTGGTGATATCACATCACAGCGCAGAGGATGTGATTTTCATGACATGATACGATAATAGTATATCAGAGACAGTTGCATGCGACGTAAATCTAATGGAAATTGATGACAAATAACATATAAACTTTCAACTAAGGATGCTCGAAATACTCCAGAACAAATGCACAAGGCAGCATGATGTACCGTATCTAAGCATGATGGTTAGAAGCTGTAGCCGAGCCGTAAACTGCACATGCTTAATCAAGCCGCGATAGGAGCTTGATAAATGCGAAGTAAGTCTATGCGATCCGCTCCCCAAAACATATTTGACAGCACACGCAGCATATTTAATTTCTGCTCACATCGTTTTCGCAATTTTTTGATATGAGGGATGAAAGTCAATTTGCTATCGAAAATGACGCCTAAAAACTTTGTGTGTGGCACAACTGGTATATGCGGTCCCTATCCACCGCACAAAAAAGGTTTTACTGTATGTATACCATATATAGCAAAATAAATGAAATCAAAAAACCAGAAAAAAATTAGGAAAAACAATAAGTAAAGTGGCTAAAATTATTTACTAAAAAAATGTCTTTATTAATTTATACAATTTTTCCATGTGTAAATCCATTTCGGGCAAATCCGTGGCTAAAATTATTTACTAAAATAAGTTGTTTTTCTTTTTTTATTTTTTCTTTGTTTTATATAATTTTTCCATGTGCAAATCCATTTCGGGCAAATCCGTGGGTAAAATTATTTACTAATAAATCTCTTTGTTAAATTATACAATTTTTCCATGTGCAAATCCATTTCGGGCAAATCCGTGGCTAAAATTATTTACTAAAAAGATTTCTTTGTCAATTTATATAATTTTTCTATGTGCAAATCCATTTCGGGCAAATCCGTGGCTAAAATTATGTGCAAAACTGGCAATTCATGTTTCTTTCTCTTTTCTATTTTTTTCTTACATAAATATTTATTTTCTAAAATTATTTATAGTCAACTTCTTTAAATTATCCAGAATAATATTACCTCGCGCACATCCGTTTTCTGACCCATCCTTGGTAACTAACAAATCAAACGGACTTCAGTAATGCAGCAAGAACGCACTTTAAACTCCTCTAGTTACACTCAATTTGCGCTTTTGTTTTCATAGTTATCATATTTTGCAATCTGGCAATCTTGTTAGTAAACATTTTAAATCATTCTTGAAAAATTTCCCGTTCATGTAAGTTCATTATATTTCACTGCTCGCTTTATAGATTTAGTTTTATTCTGCTCTTCCTTTATATTTTATTTTCTGTTTTTACGTGTTATTTTTACTTATTGTGTTTAATTTTTTTCGTCGTAATCTTTGTAAAAAGTTTTTTGAGTGCTCCTCACACTATTGTATTGATATATTTTGCTTTGGCTATATTGATACAATATTAGAAAGCACTATTTTCGGATATAATCGTGTGGGCTGATGAAAAGATTATATCTTTTATTTTCCGGTTTTTTAAAAAAACTTTATCCTTTTTTTTTTTTAAGATTAATTCTTTTTCTTTCCCCAGTTGTTTGTCATTATTATTATTCCCCCCCCCTCTTTTTTTCATTTGTCTGTAATTTACCTTTGTTTTTATCTTCATTTTAAACTTTATATATATATATATATATATATATATATATATATATATATATATACATATATATGTAATATGAATAAAATGCAAGGTAACTGACAAATCAAACGCGCTTCAGTACTGCAGAAAGAGCGCGCGGCATAAAAGATCCCTTTATTTACGCTTATAACCTCTACTTGCGTTTCTGTTTTCCTATTGTGACGCTTATCGTCACTCAAAATTAAAATCAAGAGAAAGGGCTAAAATTAGATTTCTAGAACATTTCAAAGTCTTCGATTAAATAAAACTACCGTGGGAAATCTCCATCGGCAAACAGTAACTTAAATTCGGATAAAGTAATTCAAATAAACAATTAGGTTAAAATCTTACAATGTCACCCCTATCATGGGATTAACCCTATCATGGGACAAACTCGAAAACAACAATAACTTTTGGACTTGACCTTTCCCCAAATTTGTAACTTTTATCATGCAAAAAAATACGATATAAAAGCAGCTGAATGAAAGGGCTGAACAAGCAATCAAAAGAGAAATCAATCAGAGTGTCAAGCTTACACGTAAACTATGACTAAACTTGGTAAGTCTCTCTCTCCATCTATTCTAAATTAATGTTCAAACTAATGTTATAATGCGAAATCGACTTAATTGTAAATATTATTTCTTTAAATAAACACGCCACACTATTTTGTAATCTGGCAATCTTATTACCAAAATATTTTGAATCATTCTTGAAAGAGTCGAACATTTTCTGCTCTCCCCGTTCTATTTTTACCCCCAGTACAGAAATATTTTGAGATTCCAATTCTCTCTGTACCGATCACTTCATTCCGAAGAAACTGCGTTATTCAAGGTCATGAGTGTTCGCATTTGTCGAACTAGTTGTTGAATTTCAATCCCATGCAATTAAAATATTCTCATGAACTCAGTTTCGACTAACGGATAAAATATACATGCGCATTTTTTTTTAAGTAACACATCAATTTTCTGAACAACGCAATTGAATATCTAATTGATCTACTAAATTAATGAAAGGCACATTTTGGGATTGACTTAATATTAGTTTTAATAATTCGCGTACATATAACTCGATTAACATTTTATCATCTGCGAAACATGTTTTTAGATTTTTAGCAAGACTTATATTCACTTTCAGAAATTTGATAAGATTGAACATAATCGAAAGCTTTACTTTTTGTTGTCTGTATCAGGTATGCGAATTTCACGTCGTCCTCCAATTTGGAATCCCCATAAATTTTTTGGAACCAAAAAAGAAAACCAATTTTTGAGGTTTCCATCAAAGTCAATCAGCTCGAGTTTCGGAAAATTTATGCTGAAACGATCCGGTGGAAATAACTTGCATTTGTTTGCATTTGCCTCTATTGTTTTCACAGTCCATTTTCTAAAACTTCTTCTTAAAGTTTGACGATGTTTACGTTGTTTCTTCGTTATTAGTTTCGGTTTCATCAGTTGGGCGCAAAGAAATATATTTAATGACAATTTCGTCGTTTTAAATTATATCAGGGTCTTTTCTTCCAGTTTAGCAAATGCCTGCGACGCCCTCTGCAATGCAAGATTCCAGATCATTTATTGTTTTTGTGACAGCTGTAAGAAGAAATTTTCCTTGTACGAGGGTTGCTATTTATATTTCTGGCCTTGGCAACAGTAAGTGTTGCTAGGCGACCGCAGACGATTTTAATCGAAAGTTTGATATTTTTAAACATAAATTCAGCAGACGATTTACCATTATAGCTTCATTTGTGTTGTTGACAGTAAATTGAAAAGTTCTTCTCTTTCAAAAAATGGAATTGAATCGTGAACATTTTCGTGCCATTATTTTTCATAACTTTCGACGTGGATTGTCAAGACAAGAGTGCTTCGATGAACTTAATTCTTTATTCAGCGATAAAGCGCCATCCTACAGCACTGTAAAAAATTGGTATAACGAATTTAATCGTGGTCGATGTTCGATCCAGGACGAATCCTGTGCAGGTCGTCCAAAATCCGTTGTTGTGCCAGAAAAGATCGATGCTGTGCGTGAACTGATAAAGCAAGATCGTCATGTGACATACCGTGAGATAGAGGAGTCTTTGGACATTAGTATGACTAGCATCAATAAAATATTGCATGAACATTTGAGCGTAAAAAAGATTTGTTTGCGTTGGATCCCGCATAATCAGACAAACGCTCAAAAAAAGGCTCGTGTCGATTGGTGCAAGGAAATGTTGGAAAAATACGTTCAAGTTTCATCAAAGCCTGTGTATAACATCTACACAGGTGACGAATCATGGATCTATGCATATGAGCCGGAAACAAAACAGCAATCAACTGTATGGTTCTTCCAAGACGTGGCAAAACCAACAAAAGTTGTTCGAGGAAGAAGCACATCGAAACAAATGTTTGCCTGTTTCTTCGGCATTAACAATCATGTGGCAACAGTGGCGTTAGAGCAATGTAGGACGGTCAATTCTGAATGGTACACGACCATTTGTTTGCCAGAAGTCATCCGAGAAATTCGAAAAAAGCAGAAGAACAGGCGAATCATTCTTCATCATGACAATGCGAGCTCTTACACATCGACTCAAACAAAGGCATTTCTGACGGAGCGAAAGATGACCCA
The DNA here is from genome assembly GCA_949128135.1 of Parasteatoda lunata. Taxonomy (NCBI): domain Eukaryota; kingdom Metazoa; phylum Arthropoda; class Arachnida; order Araneae; family Theridiidae; genus Parasteatoda; species Parasteatoda lunata. The sequence goes on along the minus strand of OX421979.1, from coordinate 4,285,841 downwards.
ATGACTTCTTCTTATTCCCACACATCAAAAATAAATTACGTGGACAACGATTTTCGACCCCCGAAGAAGCGGTTGATGCATTCAAAACGCATGTTTTGGAGTTACCTAAATCGGGCTGGAAAAAGTTCTTTGAAAATTGGTTCAAACGCATGCAAAAGTGTATTGATCATCATGGAGAATATTTTGAATGACAATAAAACCAATTTCGATCCTACATATTTGTTTTTTCATTATTAGGCCAGAAATATAAATAGCAACCCTCGTATTATATATTTACGATTGATTGTTCTTGGGCTCCAGATGTAGAGACACACGAGAAGATGTTATGAAGATAGGCTGTTGATTTGAATTAATCAGTGCGAGCCTATTTTTAATACATTTTATTACAAACTCAATAGAACGACGACATTAAAAAACCCTTTACTTCTTTCCAAAATGCGCCATCTAGAGAGAGATAAAAAAATTCTTAGTTTAATGGAAGGAGATGCAACATTATGTACATCTTCAAAATTGTAATGATTAAATTAACTATCTCTTTCATAATGGAGCTTCTTAAAATATAATCTTGTAATCTATATTAAAAAAATCGTTAATGATTTTTTAAGAAAAAAAAAGTATCTTTTACTGGCCTCTAAAAAGAGTAAGATTACTTTATTGATCTTATATTTTTTCTTTGAAATACTTGTGTTACAATTTTCCAGTGGTGGTACAACCGAATTCTTTAATATTCATACAGTATGAACAACGTTATCTACATACTTACTGACGCATTTAAAATGAGTTAAGTCGCACAAATTGTTCTCCTGATGTATTGAAAATCTTCCTTCTTATTTATAGCTTTAGTTTATTTATTTATCATTGAAGATACATTTAAGTAGAATTTTGAGTAGAGGGCGTTGTTTTCTTTAGTTTTAAGTGTTTCCTTTTCATTCGGTTTGTTTATGAAATCGCTGTTTGACCTGGAGAAGTGAGTTTTTATTTTCTGATAATTTTGTTTGAGTTTCTTTTCTAAATTGGTTCAATGTATTTCAAGTTTTTTCCTGGACTTCTATACAAAACCTTCGGGGTACTGAGGGAGTTACTTTAGGAATTTGCCTCTCTCCCAATAGAAAAGGTTTTGTTTTATGGCTACCGGGGCCGGTACCCCCTGAAGACGTCGGCTTCGGTGGTCATATTTTTATTTCCTTCGTTTCCTTTATTGCTACATTTATTCTTTTTTTGAAATTTCTGCTGCTTTTAAGCGCGTTTTTTTCAAAGAAGTTTTGTCTATTTAGAATTTAAATTTTTTTTTTGTTTTCTTTTAGTATTGAAAGGGAAAAACATTTTCCCCTTACCATCGTTCAATTACACTCTCGTTTATATATACCATATACTTATTTTTATCAACGTTATGGAGCCATTTTCGAAATGTCTGAAGTAAAGTACATAAAATCTTAAAGAAATGGTAATCTCTTGGTTTATAAAAATTATCTTTATACTTGTTCGGAAATAAATTCAGTTTGCCCAGAGGGCGCTATACTTCATGTTCTATTTTTTCTATTAATTTTGTTATCAGTGTGTCTGTGTAAACAAAGAGGAATAAAGTTATGTTTAGAAGCGCGTGCTGTTCCTTGTCTCAGTCCCAGCATATATTTTTTAGGATGAATGACAGTGATGCGGCCAATGAAACTTCTAAATGAACGGAATCCCAATTCAAATCAGAAACACACCTCTTTTGGCGGGAGATCACAGTCAACAGGGTTCTTGCTCAATTAAAAAAAATCAATTCAAAAAACTTTTTAAAAAAAATTAGAACTTTTTTAGCACTAAAAAATAAAAATTAACACTTGATGTAAAGTAAAAATAACATAATTAATCTATACATGATATTAAAAATATATAAATAAAGTGTTACACAATTTTAAGGTGAAGTTTTGAATTATACTAGAGAGCAGTATGAAACTGAGCAATTAGAGCTAGCACAATGTAAAAAAATAACCTGTAAAATTTTTTGGTGCAAAAACAATTATTTTTATTCTTTAGACTTAAGACAAAGGCATTGGCTAGAATTTATTTCTTGTTTTTTTTAAGCACAAAATTGGTTTAAGTACATATAAGTTGTCCCAAGGTACAACAAGACTTTGGCAGAGCTTGTAACTAACTTTTATGGCTGACAATATTCTATTTTCAAAGTGTATGCATTTTTAAAATGGATTACAATGTATTTTATTATGTGTAAATATTACAATGTATTTAAATATTTTTTAAGATATTAAACCAGATTCTAAATATGAAGTGTCGCAAGGTACAACACGCTCCCCTAACAAAGCCTAAAACACAGAACATAAGACATAAATTTATGGTGTAAAACAAGAACAAAAAAGAAATATACACATACAAACATAACATTTATTTGTTTCAGACAGAAAATGGAAGAATTTTAATTACACAAATGAACTGCGTAATAAATAAAAAGGGAATTTAGTTCCTTTTAAACTACTCAAAAAAGATTTATTCAGCAGTTTTATTCAATAATTCAGCACCAAATTCCACTATTTTTGTTTTTTTCTCAGAAAAGGATTTCCTCAAATTATTTCATTTCATGAACAAATTTATATCTCTCTTAGCTTCTGCTTCATTAGTTAGAAGTTATATTTCCTTTTCTGATTCTTCGCAATCAAAAACCTTTTTGTTTTTGCTTTAAATATGAAATGTCTTCTTCCTTTTCCCTCTTATTTTCGCTGATGTTTAGCAATTTCTTTTTTTTTTTGATCGTCTAAAAAATTTCGATATTTAGAACGTGCACTGGCAGCAGGCACCCGCAGTTCTTTAGTTATAGGGATATTTAATATACCCCTAATTTGTTTTATGTAGTTAGTAGTTACAAATAACACGTTGTGCTATATACGAGTCCCCTTTTCTGTTCTCAATTTCAATATTCCAATTCGCACAAAATCCCCTCTCAACAGACGCTTGTCCATGGGACAATGGCATTATTATTTGCATAACATACCACAGTGCTGCAAAGTTCTTGTCATCACAAACATAATTCTGCAAAAATGTGTCCAGCCTTGTTTCTTTATCATTATAACGTTTTAATTCTACTAAATTGCACTTAACAATTCTGTCTAAAAAATCTACAAATTGCAGCTTAATTTTGTCACACTCTTTTACATCTTTAACCATTAAAAAAAGTTTATTAAAAAATATTTTTTTATAATTAAGATATTAATCATATAATTACAAATGATAACAGTTTTTTAACAGTGAAAGTGTGTTTTTTAACAGTTTTTAACAGTGGCTTTTTTTTAAAGATGGACCTCCTTAATTTTTTCAGACTTAAAAAAAAAAGGAAATGGATAACATGCATATTAGTATAAATAATTTTATGTTACTAATTAACATCTTTATAAATGAGAAATTACTGAAATTATTTAACATTTAATCTCTCATGATGATCAGATAATAACAATGTTATGTTTATTACAAAAACAGAGAATCCAATCTTTTTCATTAGAAATAAAGATTTGAAAACAGTGAAAGACTGTGCAAGTAAAGAAAAAAATCTTTAAATATAGAATAGACAGAACATTAATTCATCAAGTTATGAGCTGTGGTCTCAGGCATACTTATAATCTCAAGCGAAAGAAAAATAAACTATTATTTGATAAGTTTGTACTTAAACTTTTAATTTAGTGTAATAAACCAAATATTTATCGGTATAAATGGTATATGGTTTGATTAAAAATATTTTTTTTAAATGGCTTGTCCAAATTTTTATATCTTTCAATATATATATTTTTTACAGGGATATTTGGAACCATTTTTCCACAGATGACAACATTCGGACAAATAACTACGTTGGAGGATGGCATTCCAAGCTACAAAAAAGTGGAATGTCACCAAAACCAAATATTTACATATTTGTGAATAAAATGAAAGAAATTGAAGAAGAAAATATTGCTGAAAGAAGAATGTTGCTCTGCGGTTCAGAGAATTCTCCACAGCAGAAAGCTGTTTATAAGAAAGTTAAAGACTGATTATATTCTTTAAAACAAAGATTAATAAACCAAACAATATCTTCAAGAGCCTACATGGATGCTACGACATATATTGTGAAGAAATAATTAAAAAAATTTATGACTATGTAATTATTATTTTTTATTAAAATAGAAATTAAGACTGGCATTTATAATAAATCACTAGCATTTATATCAACAATTTTAGTTAAATAAATTTTTTTTATAATCCATTTTATAACAATACTATCAATGTATATATCGAAACAGGAGATCACGCTCCAGTTCAGTCTAAATCACGCAGACTAAACCTAGAACAATATGCATTTGTAAAAAAATAAATCGAGAACCTTTTAGATTTGGGTATTATAAAACCAAGCAATTCACCCTATAGTTCACCGATTCATATAGTCAAAAATAAACGGGCACTTTTCGCATGACCTGTGACTATAGAATGCTAAATAAAATCATGAATCCCCAATTATATCCCGTCCCGCACATCCAAGATGTAAACAATCAGATAGCTGGTAGTAAAAACTTTGAGTAAACTTGATATGACTCGAGCCTATTTTCAAATTCCAGCTTACGAGGCTCACCAGCATAAAACCGCTATCGTCTGCCCGTTAGGCAAATATGAATTTACGCGGCTAAATTTTGGAATGCAGGGAGCCGCATCATAATATCAGATGTTTGTGGATATCATTTTACGCGGCCTCCCCTTGGTCTTCTGCTATTTAGACGATTTATTAGTCTACAGTAATTCAGAAGCTGAACACGAAGAGCACCTAAGAATAATTTTTGAAAGACTTTCGAAATACGGGTTAATCTTGAATGCTATGAAATCCGTATTAGGCGTCCATGAATTGTCATTTTTAGGGTTTAAAATAACACGTGAAGGGATTCAGTAAAAAGTTTCCCAGCCCCGCGTACCTTGCAACAATTAAAACGATTTATAGGTCTTATTACCTTCTATAGAAGGTTTATACCGCATTGCGCCGCAATCTTATCCCCTTTACATAACTTACTTAAGAATAAATACAAACCAAAAAAGAGTATAGACTTATCTAGTGAACAGCTTAAAGCATTCGAAGATGTGAAAAACGCTTTAGCAAATGCTACATTATTAGCTCACCCAAGGCCAGATTCCCATTTGTTCTTGTTAACCGATGCCAGTGCAACACATGCAGGTGCTTCACTTTGTGAACTTGACGATCGTTCTATAGAAAATGAGATTCTTGATCCAAAAAAGCTTTTGGATAAATTCAAACCCCTAGCATTTTATAGCACTGCTTTTAACAGAGCTCAAACCGTAAAAAGCACGTATGAACGCGAACTTCTTTCGATTTACTTGTCAATCAAATATTTCAGACATTTTATTCAGGGTCGTGCTTTAACAGTGATTACGGATCACAAACCGATTTCGCACGCTTTTAATCAAAAATTGGAAAAAGAAACTCTGATAAAATTCAAAGACATCTTTGCTACATCAGCGAATTTACAACTGATATCAGGTACTTACCCGGTCGTCTAAATGCCCCGACTGATTCTTTATCGCGAATCTATTCTGAATCCATAAGTACAGCGAAAATCGATTACAATCTCCTAGCTCAGTATCAAAAAGACGATTTAGAGTTAAGAGAACTAATAAACGACCCCAAAGCAGATAGTTTGAGCATAGAAAAAATATACATTCCCGAACACGGGCTAAACCTTTACGTCGATACCAAAAACGCGAAACAACGTATTTATGTCCCGTATTATGTTATTTAAACAACGTATTTAACCTTTTCGCTTATGCGTCTTTAATTCTTTTCATTCATTATGCCACCCTGGTGTTAAAGCTTCTGTTAAATTATTGACTGAGCGATTCTTTTGGATTGACTGAGCGATTCTTTAAGAAAGATGTTGCTAACTTTGTTCAAACTTGCATTCAGTGACAAAGATCTAAAAGTGCACAAGCACACTAAGTCCCCTATTCAAAATATTTCAGTGCTGTCCGAAAAATCAATATAGAAATCAATATAGATCTCGTTGGACCACTTCCTTTATCTCAAGGCTGTCGATTCATTTTAACGATTATTGATAGGTTTTCCAGATGGTTTGAAGCTATCCCTGTATCCGACCAAACTGTCGAAACTTGCGCGAAAACTATATATACGCACTGGATATCGTGTTACGGTGTACCAAAAAAAATCGTAACCGACCAGGGAGCGCAATTCGAGTCAAATTTTTTTCATTCGTTTAATAATTTTTTCGGCATAACACATGTTCATACAACCGCGTATAACCCAAAATCAAACGGTCTTATTGAAAGACAACACAGTTAACTAAAACAAGCTCTACGTGCATGTTTGACTGATGATTGGGTGAAATGTTTACCATCCATTTTACTGGGACTTCATACCTTTTTCCGCGAAGATATCCAGGCCACGACAGCCGAGATGGTTTTCGGCCAAACACTTCGCCTGCCAAACGAAGTTCTCACAGAGAACACAAGCGAACCTCCAGATGCGTACACAAGGAGGCTACAGAGTACCATGGAAAAGGTAAAGCCCACTCCCACCTCCAGACACGGAATCCAGAAGAATGTCTATGTCCCTCAGAACCTTGTCACCTGCAACCACATTTTCCTCCGACACGACGCCCAGCGGAAGCCTTTGCAACCGGTGTACGATGGTCCTTTCCTGGTTCTAAAAAGATTAGATAAATTCCTCACCATTTCCGTGAAAGGTAAACCAAAGACAGTCAGCATCGATTGAGTGAAGCCTGCTTACCTCCTCAACCAGGACCTTTTAGACAATGAGACCTTTCCAATGCCTGAGGAGAACCTAGACCTGACTATTCCCAAGCCCGTAACCAAACGTGTCACATTTGCACCTCATGCAAATCCCACCCGGAAGACACGTGCAGAACGAATAGTAAAAAGCCCACAGAGACTAGACTTGTGACAGCGACTCCGTCGTTTAGAGGGAGGCTCCTGTAGCGACTAGTATCAACCACAATCAACAGATGGCGATACCAAGGAGTTTGACGTCATTCCTTTTCCTCTACGAGGGAGAACACCACAGACTTTCCGGCACTGGAGGAGGTGAGAGCTGGACGCTCAGCTCTGAGGTCAGAGACTTGTCACCCACGCCAAAATAGAGTAATTAATTGATAATAATTCATAAATTACATAAAATTTTACAGGCCATAACTACGAAAACTGCATTTTTGTCACAAGTGATACTACATACTATGGTATTACAGCAAAAATCTACATAAATGGGTGGTTTATTTTTTGTGAATAGATGTAACATAACTCTAATAGCAAACATAACTTCAACTAGAAATTTTTCGCGAATTATTTTTCATGAAAAATGATTTTGTGTGTTCTTGTATCAAATCAAATATAGTTCTTGTTCAAATATAGTTTGTGGAAAATCAAAAGCTATAAAAGAGTGATAAACATTAATAAATAAAACAAAACAAAGAAATTTCAACAGACAACAACACACTAAAGAATACCAGTGAGCTGCAACGTACAACACGCTTATAGCTTACATATTTATAAATGTTTTTTTTTTTTTTTTTTAAACTTCAAAACTCGGAATTTTTTTAATCTAAGAGTTTAGAAAAATAAGGAAAGGGATCACTTCACGTGCATTTCTAAGAATGAAAATTACAAACCATTACGCAAGCAATTTGTAAACAGTTAAACCATGTACTACTCCATTCGTAGCATGAACTGCTCAAACATGCGTGAAGGAGCATTCTCACTGCCTGCAATTTTTTCACTTATGATTGAGAACCTGATTGTAAACTGATGTGAGGAAAATATTCATCTGCGTTAAGAAACGTTCATTTAAAAATCACATATGCGAAACCCATGAATATTCCCCGATAGGCCATTATTTTTTTAATCGTTTAATAAAAGTCGTCAAGCCAAATTTACCAAATATTTTAAAATTAAAGGGGGGAAAAAATATTGATCCTATGTGAAATGGAATTAATAGTAGTTTACATATAATTCAGATTATTGATTATACAAGTCTACATTCAAGACTATTTTTAATGCTTACGAACCTTCACGAATATTTTGTGCATTAGAATTATCTATAAATATCTCAATAAATAAAAATTGAATTAAAAAAAAAAAAAAATCAGAAATTATTCATTTTTGAGGTCTTTTAAACCCTTAAGATGGACACTTTGTCAGTGATCAATTGATTATAGTCTATCAAAATTAATTTAATGTGACTAATATTCTTAGAGATAAGAATGATTTACTGCGGATTATTGATAGACGCTCTACTTCCACATGTTTGTGCGAGTAATTATTCAACAGAGAATACAACTATTGAGTAACAATAATACATACAATATAGGGCGAGACACTTTCAGATTTTGACATTTTTATTAATTTCTCAAGAAATACTAAGATTATTTTATAACTTTAGAGATAGTTAGTTCATTCGTAGGGTTTAATTTAGCAATAAAAATTTTGTCGTCCAAGGGCCACCTTGGTATTCATTTAATTGTCATTAAATTTAATATGGTAGATAAATTAAAAAAAAATTGAACTTTATAATTGTATATTTTTTTATAGTACACATAAAAAATTAACAAAATAATATTAATAGAATTAGTAGTATAATATCAATAGAATTATCACTCAAGTAACGCAAACTCAGTTCTTAAAGGCCTTTCACAAAAAAAATTAGTTCTGAAATTAAGGGTTTCCCTGTCTTCTGAGTTGGCTTCCATGATAAAATAGCAATCACATGGTATATCTTTTCCCTAATCTACATGATGATTAGTTTGGAGTGGAGACGTGATTTTCATTACTTTTTAAAGAATGCATTAAATTCTTAATCACCTGTTTAATATATAATAAATATATAAAAATGTTAAATGGATGAAAATTTTATATATATAAAAACATTTCTAAAATTATTCCGCGCATGCATAGAGTGAAAAAACTACTTTAAAAGCTCATATCTTGAGAAATTTTTAACAATTTTTTATATAAACTTTAAAATAGCAATTTCAATAGTAATTGAAAATAGTTCCGAAAATTTCGTTGATTATCTGCGGAGTTATAGCCCAAAAAGATGCAAGAAAAAAAATTACTATTTTATTAAAATTTTAAGTATGGAGGGGTTTGCAAACAACAACCAAAGTAATCAATGCAAATTAAAATCTTTTATTTCACCTATCCATCATCAATCTTTCTTTCAAATTAATTGCTTTATTTTTTGGCATAGGGTGTTCAAAAATACTTGTTTTCGTTTGTAATTCATTGCTGTTCTTTGAAAGTTTTGAAACATTTTTTTTAAGTATGAGAAATTTCATGACCTAAACACGACTAAAGTATTTCTTGAGAAATAATTCTAATGGGATTTAAACTACTTTGTTTTAATTCTGCTATTCAAACTTTTTTCAATGTCTCCTACCTCATATATATATAAATAGTATATATATAAATATATATATATATATATATATATATAAATATATATATATATATATATAAATATATATATATATATATAAATATATATATATATATATAAATATATATATATAAATATATATATATATATATATAAATATATATATATATATATATAAATATATATATAAATATATATATATATATATAAATATATATATATAAATATATATATATATATAAATATATATATATATAAATATATATATATAAATATATATATATATAAATATATATATATAAATATATATATATAAATATATATATATAAATATATATATAAATATATATATATAAATATATATATAAATATATATATAAATATATATATATATAAATATATATATATATATATATATAAATATATATATATAAATATATATATATAAATATATATATATATATATATAAATATATATAAATATATATATATATATAAATATATATATATAAATATATATATATATATATAAATATATATATATAAATATATATATATATATATATAAATATATATAAATATATATATATATATAAATATATATATATAAATATATATATATATATATAAATATATATATATAAATATATATATATATAAAAATAGAAATAAATGTAGAAAAGGAAAAAACAAAATTAAAATTAAAAATATGACCACTGAAGCCGACGTCTTCAGGGGGTACCGGCCCCAGTGGCCAAAAAACAAAACCTTTTCTATTGAGGAAGAAGGCAAAAGCCTAAAAACCTTCCTCAGTACCCCGAAGGTTTTGTTTAAAAGTCCAGGAGAAAAAATCAAGCAAGACATAAAACTAATACAGAAAAGAAACTCATACAACTCATCAAAAACTCAAATTATTCAGAAAATAAAAATCAACAGAAAATAAAAACTCACATAAACAAGGTCAGACAGCAAACTCTAAAGCAAACCAAATGAAAAGGAATCACTTAAACCAAAAGAAAAACAACGCCCTCTTTTAAAATGCGCAGAATGAAAAAAAGATAGGTAGAAGTTGTCAAAGAAAATTTACGTCACATATTAATAGAATGCTTAACTGGGGCTGCTCAGTTAAGTCTTGAATTGCGCCCTGTTAAAAGAAATAAAAAAACTAATATTCTTCAATCATTTTCTTAATTAACAAATTAACATTACAAAAATTATAAGGAAAATCATTATTACTCAAATTATTCAAAAAATTATTCACAGCCTCTTGAAAACTTTCAACATTATTGCAAATATTTTTAATCCTAACCAATTGTGAAAAAACTAAATTTTTAAAAATTTTATTACACAAATTAGTATAAAAGTTGCAGAAAAAAATAACTTTAAATTTAAAAGCCTTTCTTTTATCAAAAACACCAATTTTAATAATTTTGTCAACGATAACAATTTTAAAATCTAAATACTCAACATTAAAACAATCCTCATTAGTTTTCTTCAAAACCAAATCTCCAGGATAAATACTATAAATAAAATTATAATTATCACAATTAAACAAAATCAGGTCATCAATATATCTAAAAGCTTTAAAATCATTATTTTCAAGAAATTTAGCTTCAAAAACATGCAAAAAAATATTAGCAAAAGCACCAGAAAAGGAATTACCTTGTGGAATTCCAATAATTTGTTTATAAAAATCTAAACCATTAAAAAGAACATTCTCAAAAAGATTAAACCTACACAAATCCAACCAATTAGACTTATCAATTTTCTCATTAATTAAATATTTATCAAAAATGTCATTACAGATATCAATAATCTTTTCGTGTGGTATACTTGTATACAAATTTTCAAAATCAAAAGTATTAATGTTGGATATTTCATTATTATTAATATAATCCAAAACATCAACATTACTATCAATAATAATATTTTTTTCTTTTTTAATTTTAAGCAAAATAATTTTTAGAAAACCAAAAAACTTTTTACTAACATCAGAATTGTAACAATTAGTACCACACGCTATAAACCTAAATTTAACAGGATTTTTATGAAATTTAACAATAGGAAATAAATATGGAAATTTAATCCTATTTAACCTAAATTTTAATTTTTTACTAAACGCAATAATTCTTTTTTCAACAACCTTCCTATCCACTTTTAATTTTAAATAAGTATTATTTGCGTTATATTCTCCAATAATCAAATTTTTAAAAAAATATTTACACATAATACAAAAATTATTTGAAGCTTTATCCACAACCGTAACAATAAATTTATCCTTAAGATTTTTAATTTTACTAGACAGATCATAATCAATAATGGTACCACTAGGAAAAGAACCAAAACTGGTATTAAATAAATTAAAATTAACCTTTTCAATAATTTTAGCCTTCCACTCTGAAAAACCTTCAACGGGCCAATGATATTTTCTGGAAATTTTTGCTATAAAAAAATCAAGATCTTTTTTAATGGACAAAATAAAATCTTTTTTATTCATTCTAAACCTTGTCCTAAATTTTGAACCTTTGCCTAAAATATTAATTAAATCTTCATTACCAACAATCTCCAAATTTCCGGTAATAATATGCCCATAATCATTATCAATATATTGTGAATATTCCTTTTCATTACAATAACAATCAAATTTAGAAATACATTTTAAATTTTGACTTAAAAAATTATAATTGCAGACCCTTTTCCTAAGTGTAGAAGAATACTTAAAAGCGACAGAAACATTAATATGCTTTAAAGGAAAAAAATCCGAAAGTTCATGTATAATCTGTGGCAATTTAGCATTTTCAAATTTTTTATCATGAAAATTAATCGTACAAAAAACCTTTTCAAAACTAAAAACCTTATTAAAAAGCAAATCTGTCTTACTAACCCCAAGTTTTGATTTAATTAAATCCAAAACAATAAATTTAACTAGTTCAGTATCATATTTAATTTTAGAACCAAAATTAATAAGAAAATTTTTAAGAACCTTATTTTTAAAACCAAAAATATATTTCCTAATATTGAAAATATTATTCAAATTAACAGGTAAATTGCAGAAATTCAAAAATTCATCAAAAGCAACAACTTTACCTTTTCCTTTCCCACTACCTCTTTTATTCCTATATTTTGAATTAAAAACCCCAGGAAAATCAAAAACTTTAAATCTGTCATAAATACAATAATCACCAGCATTAACAACACCTTCCCCATTAAACTTACTATTTAATCCATATGGAAAAAGAGTTTTAAGACTACTAATGTAAATATTTTCTAAATCAAGTCTATTATCTAAATTATCCATAAAATCCAAAATGAAAAGAGTAACGTTATCAAAATCATGAAATTGAAAATGTAAAATTTCATAATCAGTAGAACAATTATTATTATTAAAATTTTTAATAGCAGACCTGTGGGAATTAATCCGTTTGTGGAACTCAAGTCCTGTCTGACCAACATAACACAAATTACAACAATTGCATTGAATTAAATAAATAATATTAAAACTTTTACAAAAAAATACATTCGAAAAACTGTCAATCTGAGAATTATCTGCCAACGGACAAGTTTTAAATTTTTTATTTTTGCATTTTTTAAACTTTTAAAATTTTTTTATATATTTTAATTTATTTAAACATAATACATGACTTAGTAACTTTTTGTCCGAAGTAATCCCTAAATCAAGATTAACTTCAGTGCTCCTTGTTTGGGCGCGCGACGAGCCATGCGCCATGAAATATTCATTAATTGTACTTTGCATTGAAATAAATTAAACCTAAAAGGAAAATACATAATTAGACATATAAACCCAGACATCCAACAAAACCCCTAAGACGCTTTAAAAATTTTTTTGGAAAAACCAAAAACCAGAATATTAATCAAAATAACTTTTCAAATAAGAATAAGCGCAAAATGCAGCTAAAACCAAATTTGAAATTTACAATACTAAAAGAGTACAATTAATATCAAAACAAAATGAACAAAACTTCTTTTAAAAAAATGCGCTAAAAAGCAGCAGAATTTTCAAAAAAAAGAGAGAATAAAAATAGAAATAAATGTAGAAAAGGAAAAAACAAAATTAAAATTAAAAATATGACCACTGAAGCCGACGTCTTCAGGGGGTACCGGCCCCAGTGGCCAAAAAACAAAACCTTTTCTATTGAGGAAGAAGGCAAAAGCCTAAAAACCTTCCTCAGTACCCCGAAGGTTTTGTTTAAAAGTCCAGGAGAAAAAATCAAGCAAGACATAAAACTAATACAGAAAAGAAACTCATACAACTCATCAAAAACTCAAATTATTCAGAAATAAAAATCAACAGAAAATAAAAACTCACATAAACAAGGTCAGACAGCAAACTCTAAAGCAAACCAAATGAAAAGGAATCACTTAAACCAAAAGAAAAACAACGCCCTCTTTTAAAATGCGCAGAATGAAAAAAAGATAGGTAGAAGTTGTCAAAGAAAATTTACGTCACATATTAATAGAATGCTTAACTGGGGCTGCTCAGTTAAGTCTTGAATTGCGCCCTGTTAAAAGAAATAAAAAAACTAATATTCTTCAATCATTTTCTTAATTAACAAATTAACATTACAAAAATTATAAGGAAAATCATTATTACTCAAATTATTCAAAAATTATTCACAGCCTCTTGAAAACTTTCAACATTATTGCAAATATTTTTAATCCTAACCAATTGTGAAAAAACTAAATTTTTAAAA